>CM028377.1:98844000-98922889 GCA_013146195.2 Codonopsis lanceolata
TTTAGGAGAATGCGACTGAGGTGCCACCGAGTCCTGCATCTGTCTGCAGCAGTGTTCATGAGGAGTTCTGGAGGGCTGCAAATTGTCCCAGCCCGTCAACGCCTGGTGCAGCTCCATTTGAGGAGAATGATCTGCCACAAGCCTTCAGAGACATTAGCTATAACCTGAATGGTAAGAAAATGGTCTCAAGTACAAACTGTAAATGCATACTTTCGTAGCATGTCATGCGTATTTTAGGGTAATAAACATTGTTAATCTAGTGCGAGAATCGAATTCACGTTTTGCTGTGAATGGGTGCTTCTATGATTTTGTCTATTAGACCGTGTAGGTAAACTTTCCCACACACACACACACAGAGAAAGCTTTATAGCTGGTTTGAGAAATCTGACAATATCTTTTTATTTGATCTTTTTGAAGTTCTAAGGAAACAACTAAATCAACTCGAGACTGGTGGGTTCGAGGATGCAATTATTGAAGAGCAGCCAAGGAAACCCGAAATGGTGGAGTTAGAGGATCAAGAGGAAGCTTATGTAAGAGATTTTTGTTGCTTCTGGTCTATATGATGATTCATCGGACAAATCTCTATCAAGATGGGACCCTTTGCAAAACCCATTAGCATCAGGGTTTTTGAAGAAGTGGAAGACACATATAAGAAAAAGTCGAAGGAAATAGAGGGGTCTAAGAAAAAGGTAGATCACAAGATATTGCTTGATTTGCTTAACGAAGCACTTTCAGTAGTACTTGCACCACCGCACATGTCAAAGTTCAGGAGAACAGCTATTGGGACTGTGTTTCGACGGCCATATGGCAAGACATTACTGGATCACGTGTGGGATGGTATGAGTGTATATTTAAGCTCTCCAGCAGAGAAATCTTTCTATTCTTTTGATAGTATGGTAGCTCGAGATTTGCATTCCACTCCGTGGTCTGGCTTGATCAACGATGATCTTGATGCTATAGGAAAAGAGATGGAATGTTGGATTATCGATGATTTGATCGAAGAAATGGTGAAGGATATGAATTCATGACCAATCTCGTCATCGGAAATTCATCTCCCCAGAATACACAGATTTTTTTACTTGAGGATGGAGTAAATTTTGTATATAGGAGTGAAGTGAGTGCAGTGCATAGATGGAGTTGTGCCCAGAATTGGGCATTGGCTTAAAAGGTGTGGTTTAATGTTATCTAGGTAGGAGTGGTTATATATAGGATCTGCAAATTTGAGTTGGTTTGGGGCTCTTTTCGACTGTACATTTAGATTATTCTTTTGATCAAAGTTAACGAGTATTATCAATTTTTTCATATATATATATATATATATATATTAGATCCTCGTACCCATGCCATAGGCACGGTGTTAGTATATCGTATAATTTTCAATTGAAATGACAATACATATAGAAGATGTGATTTAAAATGTTATGTTAAGTACATATGATTCAAATGGTAATAGAGAAGCGCAATTCAAAATTTATCCATAGTTGAAGGATTTTTTTTGTAAGGGGGTTATTTGTAATTGAAACATGACCGTTGGATCTTTCGGTCGGGATCAATCTCAACCGCTATATAACTGGAGTCAATAGCACCATCTGTTTTATAACTTATCTATATTATAAAACAATTAGGTAATTGACTAGTGCTATTCAGATGTTGAAATTAAATTATCTTACAAAATTTAACGATTGAGATTTACACTTACATTCACATGTGTGAGTAATTATTTATTTTTAACTCCCTATTTTGCATTTCCCTATTATGAGTCATCCCCTACAATTAATATTATGAGCAGTCACCTATTTTTCTTCTCCTTATGTTTTATATTTATATTACAAAGTCACACTACACGATTAATCTTCTGAACACTAGTCACCCCTTATAAAACATCAATCTCTCAACTATCACTTGAAGCAATGTACCCCTCAACTTTAACATTTTTTTTAAATCGCACCTTCTATTTAGGCACTGTCATTTCAATTGACGAAACCAGATATACTTGCACCGTACCGTAGGCACGTGCATGAAGATCTAGTATATATTTAAAGACAACTTGATTATGACATTTTTGTTGATCTCAATTCAAGGCCAACTCAACTTGACTATGCATTTTTTTGGAGATGACTCGATAGTTGTAGGGTTGTTCGCTTCTAGTAGCCGAAAGTCATAGGAGTTGCTTGGTTTGAATATCATGACGCTCAAACCAAACCAAACCATGACACTCAGAACAAAACGAAACCAAACTGATGAAGGCACTTGATAATTAGGTAACTTGAATAAGAAGTCATATGCTTGCCCCAGCCTCAAATCCACAAGAATACCAAGCAGAATTCCCTTCCTTAGGTTCGTACCACGACAAACCATGACATTGACAGCTAAAAACCAAACCGATCAAGGCACTTGATGATTAGACGTACAACTTAGCTACGATTCCTCTGAAAGAATGCCATGACACTAAATGAAAAACCGAACCTTAATCGGAGTTACCGAACGTTATGAATGTATTTGAATCATAAACAAAAACATAAGAATCACAAACCACCTCTATTCCAAATTTCCAATTATGACAGATTAAACATAGATTTGCTTCAGCTTTTAGTTGGGCCTTCATAATAATTTGGGGGGAGAGACCCTATCTACATGAGTAGGTAACCCAATAAACAGGCCCATACATTTTTCACTAAGTAACTAACTTTGGATGCGCGGTTTTGAATTTTGGAATAATTGTCGATCGGTTCACTTTTCAAAGTTTATAACCGTCCCGTGTTTTTTTATCGGAAAAAGAACACTTTTGAGGGAAAAAAAGATTTGATACCCTTAATGAGTCTGAGGCGTGTTATGAAAATGCATTGCAATGCATTAATTTTTGCATCGCGATGCATCAATTTAAATGGAAACAATTTTAATTACAAAATCCAATTTTTTCACCGCGATACACAACTTTTAAGTACCTAATCCAATTTTGGACCACGATGAATCAATTTTGCCCCTTGATACATAAAATATTACGTAATCAATTTTGCACCGTGATGAATCAATTTTCGCATCGCGATATATAAAATATTACGTAATCAAATTTTGCACCACGATACAAAATCAAAATGAACTAGACCATGTCATCCACCTTCTTCTTCCATTTCTTCTGTCGTAAAGCCTTCTTCTTCTTCCTCTTCCGTCGATCCTAGTTTCATTGCTCAACAATGATAATTTTCGAATCCAAAGTATTGATCAGAGCTGTTGAAGGAGACGATGACATTTTATGAACATTTATTTCGAAAATAGACTTAAGCGGACGAAAAAAAAGAAGACGAAACTGGAGGGGTTATAAACTTTGCAAAAGGGACCGGTCGGAATTTCACTTATGATTTTTTTTTTCCTAAATTTAGTAGCACCAACGTCTCTCTATCGCTTGTAGTCTTTCTTAATTTAATTTCGATCATAAAAAATAATTAAAATTGTAAAACCAAATTCATTAAATGTTAAAACCAAACACATCCTAATTTAATTTCGATCATAAAAAATAATTAAAATTGTAAAACCAAATTCATTAAATGTTAAAACCAAACACATCCTAAGTACTACCCTCCCCCAAATAAGAAGTCAATCTTTCCCTTTTAAGTTGTTCCAAAAAAAGTGTTCACTTTATAATCTCTCTCTTTTAGAAAATTATTTATGTGGATACTTAATACAACACCTATAAAATTGTTAACCCTCATAGGTTCTAGATTTGGTTGAATCATCTTCAGATTCTATTATACAGTGGCTAATGAGTCTGCGTACCGATTAGTGTGGCAAATGTCTTAGAATCAAGGGTGTTTAGAACTAGTTTTGTGTTAGCTTCTCTTAGGTGCGGACTAGCAAGCTTCAACAGCAGCCTTGAAAGCACAACTCGAACAGCAGACTTGAAAGTCTGCTCAAGCTCAAAAGTCAGAAACAGTCAAATCGATGAATTAAGTCACTTGTTATTTGAGCTAGATATTTTTGAATATCTAATCAAATAATATTTAATTTATCTTCATCAGATTTCTCTCAAAAAAGAAAAAGTCAACTTTCTAATCTCAAGAGACAACTGTCCAGACTATCTCCTATATCATGAAATCTGAGGGCTTTTCCTCATTTGGCTAAGAAGACTTTCAAGCTATAACGCCTACAAGCTAGAAACTTACTATGTTTGGAATGTCTGCCTCTGCAACCCTGAATCTTTGATATCTGTTGCTGCATACATCCTACAAAGCGCCGAAATGCATTTAATGCATTATAACGTTGGACACAACCTCTCTACCCTAAGTCCAACGGTCCTAAAGATCTCCCTGGGTATTTATTCAAATTTTGAAGATCTGAACAATAACTCTTGCATATTTAATACTCAAGCTTCATCTTCATAACTCAAGCATTCAAGAGATCAAAAGGACAAGAACTAACGCTTCACCAAACTTCGCTCATGATCGCCTAGTCTTTACTCTGTTTCAGCTTCATCTAGTTTGCTTATAAACTGTTCTTTACTTTAGCACTTGGGAAAACTATTATTCATTAATTGTTTCTCTCATCATTATACACCTGGTTGAAAAACTATTTTGTACACGATCCATTAGTGATTTTATCTTTACACCTAGTGGATAAACAAGTGCACCTTTTAAAATCCAAAGCTAACCACTTTGGTAGTGGACGTAGTACTATTCACAATATACAACAATCCAACAAAGGGATTTTCATAAGCTAATCCAAGTATGCTAATGAACTGGTCAAAAAATACGGATTGGAAATGGCCAACACTTTTGACACTCCAATGTCTACTAAATGCAAATTATCAAAAGAATTACAAGGAAAGAAGGTTGACATCACATTCTACAGAGGAATTATCGGATCTCTGCTCTATCTTACCGCCAACAAACCTGATATAGTGTATGTTGTTAGGGTATGTGCTAGATTTCAAACAGACCCTCGTGAGTCACATCTTCTAGCAGCCAAGAGAATCATCAAGAATGTATCAGATACCACCAACTTAGGTATCTGGTATCCTAGAGAATCCTCCTTCAACTTAGTTGGCTACTCAGATGCTGATTATGCTGGATGCCAAGTAAACTTGAAAAGCACATGTGGAACTTGTCAATTTCTAGGTGACAGACTTGTATATTAGGCTAGCAAGAAACAATCATCACTTTCCAACTCCACCACTGAAGCAGAATACATCGCTGCTAGGAGCTGCTGTTGTCAACTACTCTGGATCAAACAACAGTTGGTGGACTATGACATCAAGATAGCAGATTGCCCAATCATGTGCGACAACACCTTAGCAATCTCTATCACCTACAATCTCGTGATGCACTCCAAAACAAAGCATATCGATGTTCGATATCACTTCCTAAGGGACAACGTAGAAAAGATAAACATAAGCATGAAGTACATCTCAACTGAACATCAGCTAGCAGATATCTTCACAAAAGCACTGGAGGCAGACATGTTTGCTTATCTAAGGGGAGAGCTTGGTATGCTTGACCCAACTGCTTAAATATTGGTTTAACTTTATTTCCTTCAGTTTTACTATTCGAGCGGACTTAACATTGCAACAAAGCAGACTTGTTCCTATGTAAAGAAAACAACATTATTATTATTTACTCGAAGACAGAGGTAAGTCTTCTAATTCCTAGTTTAAGAGAGTTATTTATGAAAATTGTAAGGGACTGATTTTAAAAATTGGTTGAGATATTCTTTAAAAGGTCACTTTTTGACTGCCTTAAGCCGTCAGTCATCAAGTATTTTCACGTGACAGCCGTCTGACTTAACGTCACTTCACCAGTTCAGATGACTGATTTCACGACTTTTCATTAATAAACCCATCAACCGCCAATTTCAAAATCACTTTTCCAAAACTTTTATCTTTCAAACTGTCCTTTACTCTTCTCTCTCTACAACCTTCTTCTTCTTTTTCTTCTTGCCTCGCTTTGTATTAGTATATTCTGCTGTAATATCTCCATATCTGTCTAATCCATCTGCAACATTTTTCAATGGTAAGACAAATCTAACCCATGTTTCTTATCTAGATCGTAATTTTTATTATTCATGTAATGAGAATCAGCCATCGTTAAATGTTCATGAAATTTTCTTGCCCTTCTCACATAATCTCTTTATATTTTATAAAATTTCTTTAATTGTTTGGTTTAGTTACAGATTCTCGCTTAACTCTTCATACATTTTCCTCATATGCATATATTTTGTCTGTTGAAATGCCCGTGTATGAAAATACATGTAGAAATTCGTAAATCTTTGGGCTCTAGCACAGTATCTTGCTCAGACCACGAATTTCTCACATTTCTCAAGTTTTTGCCCTAATTTTTCGTCTTGACTTTTTAGGCTGGAACTTCCTCCTCTGCTGATGTTTCTGAACAGGCTCCACGCTCTGACCCTTCGATTCCAAATTTGCCCCCAACGATGTACCATCTAGGGATGTGCATCGATGAACCATCTGTGCGAGCTTACGCATCGGGTATCAAGATTGTTGACGACCTCAACCAATCGGGGATTTTGCCCCTTTTTATGATGGAGGATGAGGATTACAGCAACCTTCTGGTGGAGGATTTCTTTCAGAAGGCAAACATCAATGAATCCAGAACCTCAATCTCTGTTGTGATCTTGGACTATCTCTATTACACTCACTGCCTCCAGGATAGCCAAAATCATAAGCGTCGAATTCGATGGTGCCATCTCTCTCATGGCTAATGAGAAGGACCAAGCTTGGTCATACATGCGTGGAGAGCACACTCTGAAGGAACCTCAGGCCAAAATGAAGTGTACTATATTCGAAGATGATGTTTACTACATCATCCATCTCTTCGACAAGAGTTTGATCTTCAAGAATGGGACGCATGATATAATGACTGTTGAGCAGCTTGAGTACACAGCTGCAGTCATCCTCAACATCCGACTCAACTGGGCTCAGATAATTTTCGACCTACTTTGTGATGCTATCGAAGTTGTTCAAGCATCCATCAAGCAGAAGAGGCCCTTTGTGCGTCTTATCAACGTGCTTATTCGCTCCAACATGTCCTTCTCAAATCGTTTGCTGAACTTTGAGAAGAGAAAAGTCAAGAAGGCCATCCAATTCACCAGCACATTCATCATTAGTCACCACAAGCTTCAAAATGAGAAGCGGGAACAACATGGGCTTCCCCCTCTACTGATGGTCCATGATCTCAATCCGCCTTCTCTGGTGATTCTCAAAATCAACCCTGCTACAACAGTGGATGCCTTCATAGCACGGCAGCTCGACAAGAAACTTCAAAAGGAAGCTACTTCAGAAGGTCGTTCAAGTAAACCCTCTGCCGCAGCT
Source organism: Codonopsis lanceolata (assembly GCA_013146195.2). Classification (NCBI taxonomy): domain Eukaryota; kingdom Viridiplantae; phylum Streptophyta; class Magnoliopsida; order Asterales; family Campanulaceae; genus Codonopsis; species Codonopsis lanceolata. The sequence goes on from CM028377.1 coordinate 98,851,322, forward strand.
GTATCTGCAAACCCTGCTCCTTCCATCAGGTTCAGGTCCAAACGTAAGAGTTCTACTATTGAGGAGGAGCCAGTTGCAAAGCAGAAAAAGAAATCTTCTTCAAGCACTGCTGCTAATGCCACCACTACTGGTACCCTCAAAAGGAAAAATCGTTCAGCACCTACCACTTCTGTTTCAACGTCCGTGCCCAATGAGCCTCAAGCTGAACCAGAACATGCTACTCTTCGCCTCCGCAAACGTAAGTCTAAGCGCTCAGAACCCTCAAAACCCTTCATCCCATTCGAGCCCCCTTCCTCTCATATTTCCTATACATCTCCACCTCTTCCTTCTTCAACAGACCCTGCTGCTGTTAGGGAAGAGTCTTTGCTGAGACCCTCTCTTATCCAACTCCTTCAACAACCCCTGTTGTAGTTGAGGAGGAGCCTACTTCTTCTGTTCTGAAGAAAACGAAACGCATACTTCCGCACAAAGTCTGTCGCTAGCTCCACAACCATCCTCACCATCTCCACCTACTCAAGAAGTCATCCCTTCTCCACCCCCTTCTCCTGAACCCATCTCCTCTATTTCCCCAGAATCCTCTCTCGTAATCATCCCTGCTTCTGCGACCTCTTCTATTTCTTTCGCTATGCCCGACAACTTCTCTTCTCTCGACTCTCACATCTCTTCTTTTCTCTACATAACTTCATTTCTTCCTGAACTTTTTCCACCCATCACAACATTTATCACTCCCATCTCAATCTCTGCTGACCTTTACCAAATTATATTCCCTTCCATATTTTCTTCCACCTACCAATTTCTCTTTGAACTCACTTCCATCTCTGACCTTTTTACTCCTTCCTCTTTTCCTCCTAATTTCATTCTTCTACCTGAGTCTCCTTTTCCCAATTCCTTCCTTGATGCCTCCTCTTCTTCTTTCGCTCCCTCTGACAATGACTCGGAGACTGATCTGGAGCTTGACCCTAAACTTTCTGCTTCCCCTTAACCTCTACACTCTGCTGATCCCAACTCTGCTTCTTCCCCCTCTTCTTCAGCCTCTGCTCATCCCGACTCTGCTGAAACCTGTATACCCATCAATCTTACTCCTCACTCCCTTCCTTCCTTCCAACTCTGCTGACCCTGCCTTCCTTGATCTTCTTCTTGCCAATAACGCCCAACTTGAGCGTCTCAACGACACGGTTTCTTCCATGGCACAGCAGATCGATGTGCTCAATTATAGCTTGAATGCCACCCATGCCACCATTTTCGATCTCGGGAAGATCGTTGAGCAGCTGGTGAACGACACTACTCAAGTCTTCACTACTCATCGTTTCCTCGTTCAAAACCAGTAAGCATCGCTGACAGGCATGCTTCACTCCTAACAAATCAGCATCCGTGAACTGTTTGATAAACTCTGGACTTCCTTGGCACGCGCCATCATTCTGAGTGCCGCTTCCTGACTTCACTGCTGTTCGGCACGTTGAACGCGCCAACCAGAGAGCTGCTGCTGCTGACCAAAGACGGGTTGCTGCCATCAGGGAGAAGAAAGCTACTCACTTGTTGAATCAAGCATTGATTGAAGAACAGAACAGACTGCGAGAACGCCTCAATGATCGAATCAGAATTTGGGTTGGTAACTACTTAGAACGCCGCCGAACTCAACCAAACCTTTCCTGACATGGTATAATCCTTCTGTTCTAATATGTTCTAATCTTTATGATTTAAACTCTGTTTTTGAAAAAACTCTGTTGTTAAACAGCCTGTTTAACTTACAAATATAATTTTCTTTGGATTAAGATTTACCTTCTCTATCTTCTGATCTTGTCCATTTAAACATCGTGTTTTAATCTTTAAATTGCTTATATTCTGCTTATTGCTAAGATTTAAACTCTGCTCAACTTTGTAGTTGGTCTTTCTTCTCCTTACCTTGTAAGTACCTAGTTTAGCTATCTCTCTACTTAGACTTCTGCTCTGAGAAGCATGTTTGCTCTTCTAAATAAATTTTTCTTTCAAAAACATGCTATTATCTCAAGTGCATGATTCAAAGTCTGCTAGCAGATGAGATGATGACATCAACCAAATAGGAGGAGATTGTTGATCCTCATAGGTTCTAGATTTGGTTGAGTCATCTTATGATTCTATTGTACAGTGGCTAATGGGTCTGCGTATCAGTTAGTGTGGCAACTGTCTTAGAATCAAGGGTGTTTAGAACTAGTTTTGTGTTAGCTTCTCTTAGGCGCGGACCAGCAGGCTTCAACAGCAGCCTTGAAAGCACAGCTCGAACAGCAGACTTGGAAGTCTGCTCAAGCTCAAAAGTCAGAAACAGTCAAATCGAGGAATTAAGTCACATGTTATTTGAGCTAGATATTTTTGAATATCTAGTCAAATAATATTTAATTTATCTTCATCAGATTTCCCTCCAAAAAGAAAAAGTCAACTTTCTAATCTCAAGAGACAAATGTCCAGACTATTTCTGTATCATGAAATCTGAGGACTTTTCCTCATTTGGCTAAGAAGACTTTCAAATTGTAACGCCTGCAAGCTAGAAACTTACTATGTTTGGAATGTCTGCCTCTGCAACCCTGAATCTCTGATATCTGTTGTTGCATACATCCTACAAAGCGCCGAAATACATTTAATGCATTATAACGTTAGACACAACCTCTCTACCCTAAGTCCAACGGTCCTAAAGATCTCCTCGGGTATTTATTCAAGTTTTGAAGATTTGAACAATAACTCTTGCATATTCAATACTCAAGCTTCATCTTCATAACTCAAGCATTCAAGAGATCAAAAGGACAAGAACTAACACTTCACCAAACTTCTTGAAGCTGCAGCTCTGCTAATCTTTACTATGTTTCAGCTTCAGCTAGTTTGCTTATAAACTGTTATTTACTTTAGCACTTGGGAAAACTATTATTCATTAATTGTTTCTCTCATCATTATACACCTGGTTGAAAAACTATTTTGTACACGATCCATTAGTGATCTTATCTTTACACCTAGTGGATAAACAAGTGCACCTTTTAAAATCTAAAGCTAACCACTTTGGTAGTAGACGTAGTACTATTCACAGTACGAACCACTTCTAAACTCTGTGTGTTGTCTGATCTGTCTCTGCCTATTTCTTAACTGCTGCCATCTTTACTTATCAAAGTTAGCCATTGAATCTGTCTTATTTTACCAGCAGACTTTCTATCAATTCTTCACTCTTTTAGTTCTCCGCTACATCAATTCTTCTTGTAAAATTGTTTTAAAAGGAAAGAAGAATTTTTAATAAAAGAGTTTCAAAAAGTTTTAAACAAAACATTACTAGGCTATTCAACCCCACCCCCCTTCTAGCCTAGTTAGAGCATATTTTGGGACCAACAAAAATACTTAATACATCACATTTTGTTGTAAAAATACTATATTACCCTTAATAAAATTAAAACAAAAAATTTTGGAACACCGCCACCGACCGCCCAGCCCCCAGTCCTTCCCACAACCCTCCCACACCGACTGGTCCAAGCCCATCCCCCCCACCCCCGCTACCCATCCCCCACCCACACCAACTGGACCAAGCCCAGTTCCTCCCCTTGCCCGAGCCCATGCCTATCCCCCACGCCTTTCACACCGACTGGGCCAAGTCCAGTCCCTCCCCTACCCCACCCGGCCCTCCCCATCCCCCCCGGGCATCCCCAGCCCCTCCCCCACCCTCACCCACCCAGCCCACATCCCTCCCCCGAGCCTCCACCACTTCCACCAACATCTCCGCCCAATCCCATTTAATAGGTTTTTTTTTCATTTAATTATAAAATGAACAAAGGGCAAATTGGTCAATTTTTTTCAAAAAATGTTGTATTAACTATTAAGTATTTCATAGGTGTTGTATTAAGTACCTATGTTATTCTTAATTCGATTTTCATTTTAATTAATGGGCCACACTCTTATACTTCGTAGAAATATATCAAAATAACAAACTATTAATATTTATAATTAGGTTAATTATTTTTTTAATTACCATATGTGTTTGGTAGTTGGATGTAAGTTTGTCAATGGATTGAATTTTGATCCTAGTCAGATAATATGAAAGGTTGACAAATCGGATTTGATTTGATCTGATATAAAAAGTATATTAATATTATATATATATATATATATATATATATATAAGTTATTTAGGTTAAGTTTTTAGCCATTAATCATTATTATTTTTACTAAGTATAAATTTTTAGAGAAGAAAATTCTTAAAATGTGTTGGTGTCAGTGAGATCTAACTAAAAATTGAGTTAAAAATCTATATTATAAAAGAGCTCAAGGTCTAACTCGCGGCACAGATCGAATTGTGAGAAATACAACTGACGATCAAGATTGATTTGTAAGTATATGAGTTACAAATGAACCCCTCAGTTATGATTATGTTTGAACTACTCCTCTACAATTATATATATAACCTTCACTTATGGGTTTTATTTGAATTACCTCGTCAGTTATGTACTTTGTTTATCCCGACCATTCATTAAACTGATCTCATACCGACATCATACATATGGCACGGGCACACATACTAGTCTATATTATAAAAGAGCTCAAGGTCTAACGACTCTGATCGAATTGTGCTAAATACAACTGACGGTCCAAATTGATTCGTAAGTATGTAAGTTACAAATGTTATAAACAAGGGCGTTTGGTCTAGTGGTATAATTCTCACTTTGGGTGCGAGACGTCTCGAGTTTGATTCTCGGAACGCCCCTCATTAAAAATCCATCTTTTTGGACACAAAAATAAAATAAAAGGATATTTGAATTTAATTCCTATCTGTTATCAATATATAAAAGGAGTTTTCCCTAAGAAAATAGTTTATATAAAAAACACAGAAACAGATAATCATGAAAGTATTAACATAAGAATTTTTTACCGTTAAATTGAGCAATATATGTGGAAATTACGGTTGCATTACTGAAATTTTACCTTCAAATATATATTTTTTAAATCCATTTTTTACTTTCCTTATGAAGGTATATATTATATTAATATCTATATTATAAAAGAGTCCATAGTCTAACTAGTGCCCTGATTCAATTGTGCTAAACACAATTGACGGTTCAGATTGATTCGTAAGTATGTGAGTTACAAATGAACCCCTCAGTTATGATTATGTTTGAATTACTCTTCTACAATTACATATACAACCTTCAGTTGTAGGTTTTATTTGAATTATCCCGTTAGTTATGAGCTTTGTTTATCCCTATCATTCATTGAATTGATCTCATACCGACACCGTGCCTATGGCACGAGCACGGATACTAGTCTATATTATAAAATAGCTCAAGGTCTAACTGTTGGCCCTTATCGAATTGTGTTAAATACAACTGACGATCCAGATTGATTCACAAGTATGTGAGTTACAAATGAATCCCTTAATTATGAGTTACAAATGTTATAAACAAGGGCGTTTGGTCTAGTGGTATGATTCTCGCTTTGGGTGCGAGAGGTCCCGAGTTCGATTCTCGGAACGCCCCTTCGTTAAAAAACCATTATTTTGGACACCAAAATAAAAATAAAAGGATATTTGAATTCAAATTTTTACCGTTAAATTGAGCAATATATGTGGAAATTACGGTTGCATTACTGAAATTTTACCTTCAAATATTTTTTAAAAAATTCTATTTTTTACTTTCCTTGTGAAGATATATATATATATATATATATATATATATATATATATATATATATATATATTATAAAAGAGCTCAGGGTCTAATTGGTGCCTTGATTAAATTGTGTTAAACGTAACTGACGGTCCAGATTGATTTGTAAGTATGTGGGTTATAAATCAACCCCTTAGTTATGAGATATGTTTGATTTATCATTCTACGATTATATATAAAACCTTTAGTTATGAGTTTTATTTGAATTTCGCCGTCAATTATATGTTTTATTTATCCTGATCATTTATTAAACTGATCTTATATCGATACCGTGCTTATCATGCTAGTTTGTGTTATGGGAAGATGGAGCGGCGAGGGTAGAGAACGTACTGAGAGAAGAAAGCGTGCACTTTAATTCTGGTAAATTGAGTCGTAAATGAAAATGGGCGGTGATCCAAGAAGTCCAGACTTGTCCCATGTTGATGGTACTGCACTATTCTATTTGTCTCAAAATTATTGTCTTGTTTATATTTTTTGTCCATTTTAAAATAATTATCTTTTTAATTTATTTGTTTTTTAGCATCACTTTTACCATTTTACCTTTATTTTTTCTTCTTACTATAATTTTGGGTCATATATTCATGAGTTTTAAAGGAAACCATACATTATTCCAATATTAATAATATAGTCAAATGTATTTTTTCTTAAATTGTACGTCAAGCCAATCAAGACGATAATTTTGGAACGGAGGGAGTACTTAATATTAGGCCTGTCAATGGATCAGATTTTGGTTTGAATCCGATCCGAAATTTCGGATATAAATTTTTATAATAGTCCAATAACTGAATCCGATAATTTATATATTAACAGATCAGATATGGATTTAGTTATATCCGATCCGAAAATAATATATTTCTTATTATACATATACATAGTATACACAATTATATATCTATGTTGTCTTTTGATATTCTTTCCTTTCATATTCGAATTATTCATATACTCCCTCCGTCCCTAAATTATCGTCCTTTTTTTCTTTTTCGTCCGTCCCAAAATAATTGTCCACTTTGAAACTGACCTTTTTAGAACATCACTTTTACCACTTTACCCTTACTTTTTCACTCTATTTTAATTATGAGCCACATATACATAGACATTAAGGGAAACTACACATTAAACCAATATAAATAATCAAGTCAATTACTTTTTCTTAAACTGTTCGCCGGATCAACCTAGACGATTATTTAGGGACGGAGGGAGTATTATATTTTGAATCGGATCGGATATTTTAACTGGTAATGGATTCAGATATGTATTGACATACACTTAATTTTTCGGATTATCAAATCGAATCAGTGATATAAAGTTTCAAATCAAGTTCAAATTTATCTATATCTGATACATATCCGATCCGGCTACTTAATATAGTTAACAAATCTAACTATTTTGTCCTCACCCTAACTTAACTGGTCGTTAGGTGTACACGGGTCCCAAAGACCTCCGTGGTTAGCGCAGGCTCATGTTTGGCTTTTGACCACCCATGTGATGCGGAAACATTCCTTACCTTACCTGCCGTCTCCTCATTATTATCCACCTGTTCTACCACCCACCATATAACTTTTGTTTTCCTCTCTCTATTTTTTTCTTAAAATTATTCCGCGGGTTGCCTTATATTAAAAAAAATGAATTAATTGCCACTCGGTTTCTTTTTAAAAATTTGTAACAATTCTAATATTTCTTTTTTTTTTCAACCACGTAAGTCTATTATTTTCTTCCTAAAATGCTCATCACAATGCATGATTTTTGAATTGCGTTCACATTAATTTTGATGCAAAAATTAGATTACCGATGCACACATTAGAATTGCGATGTGCACCTTCTTCCCGATAAATCCCGATGCAAAAATTGAATTAACAATGCACACATTGGAATGATGTACACATTCTTCCCAATAATCCTTATGCAAATATTGAATTACTGATGCACACATTGAAATTGCTATGTACTCATCACTCATCTCGTTTAAAAATATGTTAAATGCCCCATAATAACATATACAATAGTTTCTTCCTAAAACATCACATCTTCGGTGAATCTTATTTTCTTTAATCTTACGGCCGTAATTTCTTCTTATGTGTGAATTGTAATTGTAATTGTAATTGTAATCCAAATTGTAATTGTAACTGTAAAGGTTATTCTGTGAGGCCCGAGAAAAAAAAAAGACAGTCATAAGTGATAATTCATTTTACAGTTATTGTTTTGCAGTTTTACCAACGATTGACTTTTTTTCTCTCGGGCCCCACAGAATAAGCCTTTAAAGTTGCAATTACAATTTGGATTACAGTTACAATTACATTTCGTATACAAATAATTTTAAAAAAAATCGTAAGTTTTGTAATTTGAAATATATTTATTTAATTGTTATCATAATTAACTTAGACAAATTATAAGTAAATATATTTATATTTTCATTTTTTTTCTTTTTAATTGTTATTGTAATTAACTTAATCAATTTAATTTTTTTCAGCCCGCAATTTCGTATACAAATAATTTTTTTAAAAAAAATCGTAAGTTTTGTAATTTGAAACATTTGTTTTTTTCTTTTTAACTGTTATCATAATTAACTTAGACAAATTATAAGTAAATATTAATTCATTTTCACATTATCTGCTTCATTTATTAATAAATTCTCAAACTGACGTCGTATCATCGGCACGGACAAGAATACTAGTGGATATACGTGGGTGATCAAATTCTGGAGTCAAGTGTATCTAACTTGAGAGATAAATATGAAGAAACATAATGAAAGAAAAATCAAAGCCAAACTAATGCATCCCGATGCATGATTTTGAATTATGTTTCCTTTGCGATGCTTGATTTTTGATTTGTGATGCAAGAAACATTTTCCTAGTAATCTCGATGCAAAAGTTGGATTACCGATACACACATTAGAATTGTGATGTATCAATTTTGAATAACGATGTAGCGCATCTCTAATCCAATTTCATTTAGGTTAGCTTCGTCATTTTGCTCCAAAAATGTACTTTATCGGTTAAATAAAAATATGTTAAACCTTTGCGGTTGAAATTATCTCAAAAGGGAACCCAACCTGATTATCACCTTAATAAAATCTTCGAATCTTGTACCTCAACCACGGTCGCATTTTATGTCTTATTAAATTTAAGTCGTACCCATGTCTTATTAACTAACCAAAACATTCATTACAAAAATGAAATCATTTTAACTACTCCCTCCATTTTGGGAAAAGAGTCCTTGTTTTAAAGTCAATTTTTTTTTTAAAAAAAATGATACTTTTAGTAGCTCATTAGTAATAAAATGACATTTTATGCCTTAATTTGTGGAAGTGGACTCTTTAAGTGAAATCCAAAAATAAAATAATGAACTCTTTGCCTGGAACGGAGAGAGTGCAAGTTAAAACAATAAACTAGAAGAAAGATACAAATAACTAAAAAAAAAAGGCATACAACTGATGTAAAAAGAAGGCAAAGCCCTCTATTTGACCACCAAACTTTTCAAAAAATTGCAAGGCGGCCACCGAAAGTTTAAACTTGCAACGAGGTCACTGAACTAAATTTATGTTGCAAGCGTGCCCATATTTTGGATGTCCGTTAGCGCCATCATTAAATATGAGTGAAATCCCTATTTTGCCCCCTTTAAATAACAATTATTCTCTTTATGTGATATTAGAAACCCAAATGGGTCTAACTGAATTTTTTTTTATAAATATGTCGTCTGCTTTCTTACTACTACTAGATTTCATCTTTCTTTGATTTCATAAATATGTCGTCTTCTTTTTTCTTCTATTTCATCTTTCTTTGCCCCCGCATCTTTGATTGCCACTGTTGCTCGATCTTGAACACTCGACAGTGTTGTCGATTTACACTCTTAGATTTTGGGTTTTTTGATGTTTACTTTTTCATTTTCGAAACAGAATTACTGGGTTTGATCGGAACAAACAGAGGTGGGCTTGCTTTGCCGGATTTCTAGATAGAGAAAAGAGGTTGCTAGCCCAACAATGGAGTCTCGCGGGCCAAATCTGGAATGGATCTGGGGCGGAGATGTAGAGTGGGGGAGGTTTGGCCGGATGTGGGTGAAGGGAGAGGCGGATCTGACGTCGACGATGGAGATTCGCCGGAGAAGATGAAGGAGGTCGGCGATATATACCAAGCACAAGTGAGCACCAATGCGAAGAGTTGGTTACACAACTCCTTGAATGTACTAGACCTCTATTGAGGCAAATCGAAGCGATACAGGTTTGGTCCGACCCGTATATAAACCCAGCAGCTCCTCCTTCTCCGGTGAACCAGCCGGTGACGCCATATCCCTCCTCTCTTTCTCTAATTCGTTCACACCAAGCCCGTCGCCCTCTCCCTCTGCCCAATCAATCTACAACCGCCGCCCTTTTTGTAACCCTGATCTCCAACCATCACCGACGCTGACCCCCCTCCATTTAATCTCCATCTCCCTCGCTCAGGCTTCATCTCCCAGATTCGCCACCCGCCATGTCTGGTCGAGCTCCACACCTAGCTTGAATCCTTCATCTTTGTCGCCATCTCCTTCGTATCACAAAAGCTCGACCAAGGTCCAACTGCCGATAACCCCTTCCAATTAATTTCTAGCCGCTTCCATCTTCGCTCATCCCCAATCAACTTATCGAATTCTCTCCGTCTTTAACGTCCAGCATCCTCACCACCATCCGGCGTCCACATTCCCTTCGTTTAGCCTCCACATAGCCGCCGGCGTCGCCCCCTTTGCCCAAATCCACAACTGGTCCCTTCATCTCCCCAGCCATTCAGACACCCAACAACCCAATTCCCAAACAGACCCGAAGATTCCGTCCACCAGACGCGATTTGATGGAGATCGGGTAGAAGAGAGAGAGAAAGATGGGAGATGAAGAGGGTTTATATGTGATATTTTTTTCATTAGACCCCTTTGGGTTTCTAATATCACATAAATGGAATAATTGTTATTTAAAGAGGGGGCAAAATAGAGATTTCACTCATATTTAACGGTGGAGCTAACGGACATCCAAAATATGGGCACGCTTGCAACATAAATTTAGTTCAGTGGCCTCATTGCAAGTTTTAAACTTTCGATGGTCGCCTTGTAATTTTTTGAAAAGTTGGGTGACCAAATGTAGGGTTTTGCCTAAAAAGAACTACATGTAATTTTTATTGAAGTATAGAAGTTATTAATACAAAATCTAATGATGTCCACATTGCAGTTGTATGTTAGGATCCTTTTATTTTATGAAAAATGATTTTTGGAAAACGTTTTTCTCATTTTTCGGTGTTTGGTAACCATATGAAAATGCAGTTAACGAAAAATGAGGCCCTTTTTTTCCTGGAAAATGACTTACAAATTCATTTTTCGTAAGTCATTTTCTAATGTAAGAGCACCCCTTTGCCCCCCTTCTACAATTACACATATTTACATACACGCACAATATTTCATTCAACAAATAAATTGTTTAGAAATATAAATAGAGTTTGTGCACACTATTTCCAAACTATAATTTTAATAAATACTCATTACGTCCTAAAATTAGTGTCAACTATATTAGATAGGGACGTCCAAACATTATCTATTTTATTTTTTAAAACGTTTTTTTTTTCATATCAATGATCAATTTTTTTTTTTATTTGTGATATTGAAAAAAAAAATTGACCTTATTGATTTGATATCACTAATGATAAATTAAGGGTTACTAAAAAAAATTACTTAAATTTCAACACTATCTTATATTTAATATGGGTATTAATAGTAGAATATATTGTTTGTATTTATTCATATTGTTTTCCGTAACATTTTAAGTGTGTTTGTCAAACACCCAGAAAATGTATTCCGACATATTTTCAAAAGATTTACCAAACATCTAAAAATGAAATCTTTTCATTTTCCAAAAATCATTTTTTCAAAAATCATGTTCTAAAAATTATTTTTCAAAAATTATTTTCCGTAAAACAAACAGAGTCTTAATTTGTTTTCCTTCTAATCCCCATATATGTATTCTTCCTCTACCCTTTACGAGAGAAGTGCATTATGTACACGAGTGACGACATCAAATTACAATCTAGATAAAGAGTGATGCAAATACTTATTATCATTTGAATTACATCATGATACCACATTTCAATACATATCATTTTAATTCTTTTTTCTACGACAAACTCTAATGCACATCTTTTAAATATTCATTCATAAATCAATTTCAATATAAACTCTATTTTAGTTTTGTTCAAAGTCTTTTAAATAAAATTACTTATGGTGAGTTTAAAAATTTCTCCTTATTATAAATAACTTTTGCAAAAATATTATTAAAATCATTTATCCTACAAGTACTAACCTAATTTAGTTTTGTTCAAAGTCTTCTAATTAAAATTACATATGTTGAGTTTAAAAATTCCCCTTATTATGAATAACTTTTGCTAAAATATTATTGAAATCATTCATCGTACGAGTACCTAAACTAGTGAGAGAATAAAACAGTACTCCAATAAATACTTCATATGCCGTTTTGTCCTTTATAGAATATTTCAAAAAATGTTTGTTTTTAATTTTTTTAGGATATAATTGAAACACCCTGGCCCCCAATCTCTATAGGAGTCTCGGATCGAGTGCCTAATAAATACATAAAACATTTGCAAAGCCCCTACTATTTACAGACTCATCAACTATCTATTGTTATGGGTAGAAGGACTAAAGGACTACCTATATATTAAACTTGGTGTCTAGTAGCTATGGACACAATTACGATTTTAAGGTAATATGTGGTTATCTGTGTGTTTTATAAACAATATAGATTTAAAGATCTGCTTGAGATTGTCACAAAAGAGTCTAGTATTTATAGACTTGTCTTCTGTAACGTGTGTTTGTAGTAGGATCAGTGGCTTACTCTTGAGTTGTTTAACATTTAATATTTGCGAACATTACATTTGTTATAATTAAGATGATTTAGCTATAATGTTTGTTTTAAGCAAATACATGTTTGATATGTGTGTTGAGCTCCCATACTTGGAATTCAACAACTGTGTTTATTTACAAGCAAACATTCATGTTTGATATGTGTGTTGGTTTCTCATACTTGGAACTTAACAATTGTGTTTATTACAAGTAAACATTTACTTGTGCATCACATTGAGTCAAGTTGGCATTTGTAGTTGTGTCGACAATGAGACAACAATAGTTTTTACGATAGTTAAATCTCGTGATCGCTACGGGTCGTTGTATGGTCTCTTCCTTGTTCTTGGCTGTAACAATGATGTAGTCTTTGTTAGAGCAATTCGCATGACAGATAGAAGGCTAGACTTTTGGGTAAAACTTAGAGTAATGAGACTCATGGCTAAAACTCAAGGTCATTAGTTCTTGACACAATTGAGTTCAGACATGAATATGGAATCTGAATACTATTGGGTTCAAATATGATACAACATATGATCAGACATGTATACTGCAACAGCAATACAACTATGATATTTGGGATACAAGTCGAGACAGAAAGCTCTCCTTCAGTTGTATATCTTGGCTTATATGCTTAATTATGTTTAGTCGATATGTAATTACTACACGATCAACACGATGTGTGCAAGTATATATATATATATATATATATATATATATATATATATATATATATTGACTGATATGATGCTTACATGTGCATAATATCATGCCATTGTAATTGCATGTAGTAATTTGCTGAGTTATTACTCACCCCGTGTTTGTTTACTTTAGGCTCCGTTTGTTTCACGGAAAATGACTTCCGGAAAACGTTTTCCTCATTTTCCGGTGTTTGGTAACCTTAAGAAAATGTAGTCAACGTAAAAGCTTTTCCGAGTCAACGGAAAATGAAGCTTTCTTTTCCGGAAAATGACTTACGATTTATTTTCCGTAAAGTCATTTTCCGAATGTTCAAGCAACTCCCCGCGCCCTTCCAAAATTACACATATTTACATACACGCACAATATTTCATCCAACAAATAAATTGTTTAGAAATATAAATGGAGTTTGTGCACATTATTTATAAATTATAATTTTAAGAAATATTCACTACGTCCTAAAATTAGTGTCCGTTATATTATATTATTATTTAAGGACGTCCCAAGCATTATTTATTTTATTTTTTAAAATAATTTTTCTTATCAATTATTAATAAAAAAATATTTGTGAGCTTGAAAAAAGATGAAACTTATTGATTTGACACCATTAATGATAAATTGAGGGTTATTAAAAGAAAATTACTTAAACTTCAACACTATTTTATTTTCAATAAGTGTATTAATATTAGAATATACTTTTTGTATTTATTCATATATTGTTTTCCGTAACATTTTCCATGTATTTGCCAAACATCCGAAAATATTTTCCTGCATATTTTCAAAAGATTTACCAAACACCTGAAAATGAAATCTTTTCATTTTCCAGAAATCATTTTCTGTAAATTATTTTCCGTGAAACAAACGAAGTCAGTGTGCAGTTATTCAGAAATTCGATCCAACAAGATCGGGAGTTCCCATGTGATCGGCGAGACACGCGAGCCATAACAAGTTGTATTGAGTTGTGACTCCTAGAAGGCTTGTTTTGTATAGTTGTGAGGACGGGATATATAGTGTTATATGAACTCTATGATGAGTTTTGATTGTTACAGGTGTATTTTATTTCACTCGTTGATTGACCTGGAGTCATTGTGTTTAGTTCACAGATGATTGCTCGTTGACTTTTGTTTTCCTGACTTTTCAGAAGCTGTGGTGTTTTTATTATTCACATGAATAATTATGTTTTATCAGTTGACTTTTGTTTAGCCCGTAATTAATAGGGTTATTGCAGGTGTTCTAAAGCTTTATTAGACGCTCGACCCGAGGCTCGTAAAGAGATTGGGGGTCGAGGCGTTTCAATAATTTTATCAGTTTTTCTTTGATTTTATTATTACTTTAATGGATAGACTTCACGGTTGAAAACTACCACATTCTATTATTTATAATAAAGTTAATTAAAAATATTTATTTGTGTATCATATCACATAAAACTCTTTTTTAGAACGGTTGAAATAAAAATAAAAAGGTACCGTTAATTTTTGAATTTAGCTTAAAACGAATTCCAATTAATTTTTTGATCAAGATTAATACTACTTCCGTTTCACCTAAAAAAGTACTCTCTTCGTCCCTAAATAATCGTCCTGGTTAATCCGGCACACAGTTTAAGAAAAAGTAATTGATTTAATTATTTATATTGTTTAATGTGTAGTTTTCTTTAATGCTCATGTATATGTGGCCCATAATTAAAATAAAGTGAAAAAGTAAAGGTAAAGTGGTAAAAGTGATGTTTTAAAAAGCTAAGTTTCAAAGTAGACAATTATTTTGGGACGAACGAAAAAAGAAAGGAGGACGATAATTTAGGAACGAATGAAGTATATGTTTGGAATATGAGATATATAACTAGTTTTGAAATTTGTTATAATTACAAAAAAAAATAAATAATAATAACAAACACCAAAATCTAACAAAATTGGTTGTTTTCACTTTTCTAGTTTCGATTTTGTAATGGTTCGGTTTTGGGTTTAATACCAATTTTGATTCAAATTTTGTTACTTTTTATTTGAAGAGTAGGTCTCCTGTAAAATCGTCTTACAGATCTTAATTCATAAGACGAAGTTTCACTCTTTCACAGCTCAACTCACCAACACACGATAAATCGAATAAAGAGGATCCGTTTTATAAAAAATATTCGTAAGACCGTCTTACATACTTATTTACCTTATTTAAAAGTAAGCAAAACAAATTCATTAAGTGAAATAACAAATAAAGAACTCAAGGTGGTGAAATATACAAAATATGCTTCTATAGTTTTAAATTCATTAAGCTTACTCAAATAAAGAAAACAAAGTACAAGATAAGAGTATTAACTCTCTTAACAAATTAGTAAAAACTTCTATAAGGTGTATCTATATTACAAAGAAACTAGGTAATTGACTGGGGCTATTCAAAGGTCAGGATTTAATTTAATTTACTATCATCCTACGACTGTCATTTATTTGAGTAACCTCCTCTTCTGGGTTTCCTTATACTGTTAGAATTAGGTTTCCTTATAAAACAACTAGGTTATTAACTAGGGCTATTCATAGGTTGAGATTAATTCTTTTACTGCAATCTCACGCTCTACATTTAATCTATATTACAAAGAAGCTAGGTAATTGACTAGGGTTATTCAGAGGTCAGGATTTAATTTAATATACTACCATCCTACGGTTGTCATTTATTTGAGTAACCTCTTCTTCTGGGTTTCCTTATATTGTTAGAATTAAGTTTCCTTATAAAACAACTAGATAATTAACTAGGGTTATTCATAGGTTGAGATTAATTCTTTTACTGCAATCTCACGCTCTACATTTAATCTAAATTGTAAACGTATTTTTCCAATTTTACTGCTTCTTTTTCTTCCAAAAATAGATAACTGTTCCAATAAAAGCATATTCTACGGCTTACTTATTATTTACGATTTTACAGTTTTAGATTTATTATTTTATGGTTTTACCGATATTGTTTTACTGAGATTTATTTCCTTATATTGTTAGAATTAGGTTTCCTTATAAAACAATTAGGTAATTGACTAGGGCTATTCATAGGTTGAGATTAATTCTTTTACTGCAATCTCACGTTCTACATTTAATCTAAATTGTAAACGTGTGAAAGACAGTTACTTTTTCCAATTTTACTGCTTCTTTTTCTTCCAAAAATAGATAACTGTTCCAATAAAGGCATATTCTACGGCTTACTTGTTATTTACGATTTTACAATTTTACATTTATTATTTTATGGTTTTACCGATATTGTTTTACTGAGATTTATTGTTTTAACGTGCATAACTAATCAATTTAGTTTTAGTCCAGCGATAAGTTTTGACTATTTGTATTTTAATTTTTTTTCTTTTTAATTAATATCTTAATTAATTAACTTAATCAATTTAATTTTTTTCGACCCACAATTTCGTATACAAATAAAAAAATCGTAAGTTTTGTAATTTGAAATATTTGTTTTTTTTCTTTTTAATTGTTATCGTAATTAACTTAATCAATTTTAATTTTTGTCCAGCCCGTTTTTTTTGTTTGACAATTTAATTTTTTTTCTGGTCCGCAATTTCTTATACAAATAAAAGAAATTCATAAGTTTTTTCCAGCCCGTTTTTTTGGTTGACCCGCAGTTTCGTGTACAAATTATTAATTAATCTCTCCGTTCCGGACAAAGAGGCCTTTACGGTTTTACAAATATTTAGTTGTAGTTTCTTAATTAATTTTTTTTTATCATGCTCAGTTCATACATTAACCACGCTCTTACTGGCACCGTACCATCGGCATGGGCACGAGTTTATTTTTATAGAATGTTGGACATCTTCTCATTGTTGTGGTTTTGTTTGTTGGGGTATGTGTATTGGTTTTCATTGATTTAATTGTCATATTTTAACTTTTAGGGTTGATTAATTTAGATCAAATGCATCTTCGTTCGCCTGTTAGATTTTGTAATATAGATATGTGGGAGGATAAGAGTTTTGTAGATGAAGCAGAAAATTTAGTTAATTGAATATGTTTGAATTTTATTTGTCTCATGTGTAGGTGGAAATAATAGACAAAGTTATTGCATCTCATGTTTACAAAGTTAAGCAAAACCCCCGTAAGAAAAAGACGAGTTTTCGTTATTGAGAAAACAATAAAATTTTCTTTTTGTATTTTAACAGTAGTTACAATTAAAATATTTATTTCTTGGTTTTCTTAAAAAATAAATATCGAAGTAAAATATTTTATTTTGTTAGGTATTTGGGTTCATTTCCACATTATTTCATTTATTAATAAATTCAAGGCCTCTCCAAGACGCAAGAAGTATGTGTATACACATATGTATATATGTACGTAATACTAATAATATTGGAAAGTATTTCATCGGTAAATAGTTTATGTTTGAAAGTCAATTTTTTTTATAAAATGACATTTTTAGTAGCTCATTATTAATAAAATGACATTTTTATGCTTTAATTTTTTAAAGTTGATTTTTTGAATGAAACATTTTAAAAAAAATAGTCGACTCTTTGTACGTAACAAAGGGAGTATTTCAAATGCATCGATGATTAATTCTAAAGCCCATAATTTCCAAATTAATATCATACAAGAAATATTTTATAAAATTAAATTTTCATTTTTATACAAGTGGTCTTTGAATTATCATACGTAACCAACCAAAATCTAAAAAAATCAAGATAAAAATTAAGATGGACATTTGTCATGATTCAAAGACCGCTTGTATATAAAAAAAATCTATTTTATAATTGAAAACAAATTCATGAAATACAACATGGAATATGACCATAAGAGAGCAAAACCATACCAATAAATTAGAGATTATTTAGATAACCTTATTTATCTCGAAAGATGGAGACCATCGAAGAAGATGAATTTACAAGTTATTCTCCCATATATTAACGTCAAAGTAATGACAAAATAATTGGTTTTGAGAAAGAAATATCTTTTCTATTTTCATTTCATTTGCTTAATTGACTTCTAACATATACTCCCATAATTTTACTTCCATCTTATAAATCCTTTTTCGACAAATATAATAATTGTTGTTTTTGACTTTATAGACTCCCTCACTCCCTCACTTTCAAATAATCGCCTTTTTTAATTGACACATCGTTTACGATTTTTTTAATTGTATTATAAATATTGATATAATGTCAAACTTGAAAAAATATTCTAGGTTTGGCGTAATTAATTTTCAAACTAATCTCAAACAAATTTTTCTTCGAACCCAATTGAGATTGTCTAGCTTATACATACATTTAACTTAATCAAGCTATATATATTTATCAAGCTAGATTAATCCATGACCAAAGTTTAAGTCCCATTTTCAGAAGAAATTTAGGTTGAAGAAGGACTTGTTCATCGTTAAATATAATCATCACCATCACCAACGAATTAAAAACAAAAACTTTATCACCCATAGGTTTGAGTTCTTTTTTTTTTTTTAAATGTTAATTTGGCTAAAATAATAGATTTGTGTTGAATTACTCAATATTCAACCATTTCCTTTTATATGAAAGCATGCATTTTGAGCCTCATATCAAACAAATTCCCTCTTTTAAAAGCCTAATCTTTACTCATTTTTAAAAGGTGCCAAAGTGGAAGGAAATTAAAATTACAATAAGAATACCAAACATAAACCCCATTTAGAAAAGGAAATAAAATCTTAGATTAAAAAAAAGCAAAGAAAAAAGCGCACGGTAGCAAATTAATCACTAAAATACGCACATGTGTACACACTACCCCACACCACCCACCTCCACCCTTTTTGTCCCTGTCCATGTCTTTGTCTTTATTGTCCGCCAATTTCTTTACTTTCTCGTCACTTTTTTTCCTTCCCCCATTCCAACTCCCACTGCTGACTCTGTTTGCTCACTCTGTGTGTGTGTGCTCTCTTTAGAGGGAGAGAGAGAGCGGGGTGGGGTGGGGGATGAGAGAAGAGGGAGAAAATTGAGAGATCAAGAAAGCCATGGATTGGGAGAAACAACAAGTACAACAACAGCAAGAAGAAGGGAATGGGGGAGGGGGGAATAATGGGTTGTTTGTGAAAGTGATGACTGATGAGCAAATGGAGGTTCTTAGGAAGCAAATTGCTGTTTATGCCACTATTTGTGAACAACTTGTTGATTTGCATAAATCTCTCACTTCCCATCATGATCTAGCAGGTTTGTTTCTCTCAATTTGGGTCTGTTTCTCTCTGTGATTGTGTGTATTTGAATGTGTTTATGGGTGATAAATTGTTGGAGATTTCGGTTGGTGGGTAATGTAAACTTGACTGTTTCTTTCAGTATTGTTAGTAGTACACTTTGATCTCCTAAAGTTTGCTTCTTTGTTCAATTTTGATTGTTTTGGATCTTTTTGGTATTGTACCAATTATTAATGTGTGTGTGTGTGTTTTTTTATGCTTGCTGAACATTCTGGTTGGTAATTTGAAGAACTTAATTGGGTGTTTGAATATTGTTAGTATGGAACTTTGATCTCCAAAGTTTTTTGTTCAAATTTTGCAGTTTTTATTTTGTTTTTTGGGAGCCTTTTTGCTATCTTACCAATTATTAATGTGTGTCTGTGTACACACTTAATAATGCTGTATTAGCAAACTTGATATCCAAAATTTGGTCATTTGTTCAATTTGATGATTTATTATTATTTATTTTTTTCGATCTTTTTGGTATATGAACCAAGGCAAAAACTTGGGTAATACGATCTTAGGGATAATTTTTTGTAAGGCGGATTCTCCTTATTACACCCACTGTGTGTTGGTGGGTTGAGCTGTTAGAGAGTGGGGTTCCGTCTTACGGATTAAGATCCGGAAGATGGTCTTAAATGAGACCTACTCATGTGTGTGTGTAGTTGGAGTTATTTATTATTTTTGAATTGATAAACACCATTTGGTGGGCAATGTGAGCTAGATCAACTGTTTAAAAATTGTTAGTTGTATAATTTAATCTCATAAAACTTGATTCTTTGTTCAATTTTGCTGGTTATTGGATCTTTTCCTATATTGCCATTTACCAGCTTTTAGAGAGAGAGAGAGAGAGAGAGAGAGGGAGTAAGTGAGTGTGTGATTTTATTTGAACTGCAATTACAAATTTCCACTCCTAGGGGCAATTCTTGTGTATGTCCTTTGGTAGAGCAAATGGGTATCAACATTTGACTTGGTTGCCTTTCTATAAGTAAAGTTAACTTTTTATAGACTAAAATTGCCAAAAGATATACCCTCTTGAATATTTCTTCATTGAAAGCTAGATTCTTATTTCATAAAGATGTGAATGTAGCTGGTTCGCATACAGCCATGTTGGATTGGATTGGATGTTGACCACAAGACGGGCATTATTCTTTGGATTAATTAGACTGCCTTGTTTTCAAGGCAAAAACTTAGGTAAGATTGTCTTATGGATATTTTTTGTAAAACAAAAAATTAAGATCTCTAAGACCGTCTTACAGGAGATCTACTCTGTTTTCAATTTGGATTAGTATCATCCACTTTTTCATTTTTTTCTCTTAGGCGATTTTAAGAAATTCTTGTAATTTGTTCTAGTATTAGATTTAGCCCAAAAACTCTTTTCATTCATGATTTTAGTATATTTGCCGTTAAGGAAGCAATTGCATGTTGAGGGAGCAAGATTAGTTTTGAGTCAATAAAGGTTAGGCCTCTGCCCTTTAATAGGGTGACGCTGTATATAAAAGGACTGCAAGAGGCTTGCAGTTGCGGGTCAAAAAAGGGTCTAATATACGAAGTCTTACCCTTGCAAGCACAGAGACTATGAAACGTAGAAAAATGAAAAAAAAAAATTCCATGACTGGAACTCTCGCCTAATAATTAGCTCTCTGTATTAAAGCACAATGCTTTCATAAAATGTTGTCGATCTTATTAGTTGATGCTTGCATAGTTGCAGCTGATCGAGAAACACAAAGATCCCATTTTCCTGTTGCTAAGAAACTTGTTCATATCCTTTTAGGAATACGGCTTGGGAACATGTATTGTGACCCATTAGTAACCTCGGGAGTCCATAAAATCAGTGGCAGACAACGTTGGACTCCAACCCCGATACAGCTCCAGATTCTCGAGCGTATATTTGACCAAGGGAACGGAACTCCAAGCAAGCAAAAGATCAAAGACATAACCTCCGAATTATCTCAACACGGCCAGATCTCAGAGACAAATGTTTACAACTGGTTCCAAAACAGGCGTGCTCGATCGAAAAGGAAGCAACATGTTTCGGTGCCAAACAATGGTGAATCTGAAGTGGAGACAGAAGTAGAGTCACCTAATGAAAAGAAGACAAGGTCGGAGGATCTCCAGTCTCAGCACAATTCAGCTCCAAAGGCTGATGATTTGTGCTTTCAAAACCCAGAGATAAGCTCGGGGATGAGTTCCATGGATGTAAGAGCTAATAAAGTGGAGCCCGTTTTTCCATCAGAGGCCAATTCGAAGCCTGCTGGTAGTTTGGGCCAAATGTCTTTGTATGGAAGCATGCTCCAATCCAAGTACGTATGTTTTTAAACTTTTCATATCTCTTTACAGGGGCATTATCTTATTGATATGAAAATAGTCTCTCTGCTAGTCGAGATAAGACTGTACATTACACCTTTCCATAACCCCACCAATGGCGGGAGCCTCGCAAACTAAGCCCCCCCCCCTCTCTTTTTTGAGGTTGAAGAAGTGAAAGAATTATTCTTTGAACATGGTATATGCATTACAGGAATGGATCATATAATTGGCAAGACAGAAGTGCTTGGGAACTATAATTTATATCTGCATGCTGAAGAGTAGAAGATGACTGGTTGAAGCATGCTTGCTCATCAAGTGCTGTCCGGTTTTGTTGACCAAGATGATTTTAAGGGCGAAGCTGAAGGAGCTCGTATTGGAGTTTCTGCAATGGCTAGAAATCGAGAAATTTATATACCACGTTTAACATACTAAATCTAGATAGTTATTTCATTGTATGATGGACTTGTTGGGCTGAGTTGATAGTTTTGCTGCTGTCTTTTAATGGTTTTGCCTTTAATTATGGTTGTCTTTGCAAAAGAGTAGATATATCTGGTGTGTTATTGACAGCGTTTGGTCCGAGTTAAAGTGATGCTGTATGTTATTGTTGTTTATAATGGATACTCTCTCTCTCTCTCTCTCTCTCTCTCTATATATATATATATATATATATATATATATATATATATGTTGATAGATGCAATAATAGTGAGGAAGATGTTGACCATATCCTCTGTTCTGGCCTAGAAGTGGAGCTTTCTGTGATTCTTGTGGGGCTGGAAATTGCTCGAGCCAATGGTTGGGAGGAAGTGATTGTGGAAACCGACTCACAAGCAGCTAAAGACCTCTTCAAGTTCCCTAGAGAAGAGAATCAACACCTCATGGCTTTGTTGGAGTATATCTAGATATGCCCAAAAGGTTTGAAAAGCCGAAACCCCCGCAAACTATCCCGAAAGGGTAATTCGCGCAGTAATGGAACTTCAATCTCTTTCTATCTATCAACACACGTGAGTCGGATAAGGAGAATTTGTCTTACAAAAAATATTCGTAAGATCGTCTTACTTAAGTTTTTGCTTTTAACAAACCACCCATTAATTGGTTAAAGATTAAGTGACCATTTCTTTAAAAAAATCAAAATTTTAATTAATTGGCCAGTTAAATAGAACTTCCTTTGTACCAAAAATATAGTTTTAATTTTATTTTTCGTCATTCCCAAAATGATTGTCATTCTTTGAAAGTTTCATTTTAAAAAAATCATTTTTACCATTTTACCCTTATATTTTCTTATTATTTTAATTTTAGGTCACATATTCATGAACTTTAAAAAAATCACACATTATTTTAATATTAATAATAAAAGTTAATTGTTTTTTCTTAATTTGTATGTCAAATCAAACATGATAATAATTTTGTAAGTGAGAGTACAATCTAACATCGTAACTTGCAGTTACCCCCAACAAGATTCGGTTACGAGTTGTCGTTTCACAAACCGGTGATTTTAACTGAGAGTCAAGTGGGCCCTGTCATGATTAGAAAAGCAACCAACAACACACACATCATGCATTTGCTAGACAGAGTATCACCCACCCTCTTGGCCAAACACTTGTTGCACGCGTCCTCGCAAATTGAATACATTGCAAATTGAACCAAAACTTCATGTTCATTCTTTCTTATACATAATTAGCAAATTATTCAAAAATGATGCATTATGCATCCTAAATTCAAATCGATGCATCTTTATTCACATATGATACATTATAATTTAAAATTATTGCATCAAAATTCAAAAAGGTATTCAACAACGAATAAGTTCTTATTCGAACATTTCATGAATGTTTATCGACAATCTTGGAGGGCATGCACTAGCAGTTAATAAAAGTTTTAGTGGACCCAAAAATCGATAGATGAAGAGAAAACGAAAGTGAGAAATTAGGTTGGTGGAATAATTAAATTCAAGATAAAGATACATATGTTCTTCTTGATAGTCTTGACTCTTGAGGGGCATGCACTAGCAGTTAATAAGTTTTAGGGAACTTGAACATCTATCAAATATTTATTGACGGTCTTGGAAGGCTTGCACTAGCAGATAATAAATATTAGTAGGCCTGAACATCAATAGATAAAGAAGAAAAAGAGTGAAAAGTTATGAGTGGTAGAATAATCAGCATACTTAATAAGTTTTAGTGAATCTAAACATCAATAGATGAAAAGAAAAAAAAGTTGGAAGTTGGGTGGTTGAATAATCAAATTCAAAGTGAAGGTACATGTGTTCTTGTCTTGGAGGGCATGCTCTAACAGTTAATAAGTTTTAGTGGACTTGAAAACATCAATAGATGAAGATGAAAGAGAGTAGGAAATTAGAGTGGTGAAACAATAGAATTCAAGGTGAAGATACATGTATTCTTTTTGGCAAAACACACAAACGGGCCACCCAACTTTGGACCTTATTGCAATTCGGCCACCGAAACTTTGGTTCATCTATTTTGGCCACCCTACTTTCATTCTATTGCAAGCGAGCCAATTTTCTAACGCCCGTTAGAAAATGGCGTTAACTTTAAATGAAATTCCTTTTTTGCCCCTGTTAAAGGAGTCCAACAGTAAATAATTGAACTTTAGAGGTTATATGTATGGGTTCATCTTTTGGGAAGAAACCCCAACAACCCAGATCCAGATCTCTGGTTTCGACGCCACATTGTGGCTCCCCTCCTCCATTGAAGTGGTCAAAATGATGCTGGAAGCCTCTGCTAATGTTAATATGGTTGATGCGGATAGGAACAAGCCCGGCGACTTGAGCCGGAAAGACAAATCGACCTCATTCAAAATCCTATTGAGTCTAGGGTTAGGGCTTTTCTCCTCCCTCATTCAGATGATCGATCCCCATGCTAATTCAAACCAGAACGTTTCCTGGAATCACTAGTTATTAGAAAAAGTAACGATGCCTCTATTCTGTCGGACGAGGATTTCGATCGATGCTCACGACGTCTCAAAGATGAAATCGGGTGTGCGATCTCTAAAGATGAAATCGGTGTGCGAGAAAGTGTTTCTTTGCTTGGTTGAAGAGTTCGCCATGCCTTCGCCGAAGTCTCGCTCGATGAGTTCTATGGAAATGGGGTCGATGAGCCCGTTAGGTATTCTTCCCAAAGATGGAGATGGGAGGGATTGCGGGTTTGAATACATACGGACGGGGCGTGATGTGGATTGTTAGGATTCTGTGTGTGTGAGAGAAAGAGAGAGATGAAGATGAACTGTTTAACATTGTTTTTCCCATTTTACCCCTAAAGTTAACGTCCCGGCTAATGGGCGTTAGAAAATGGGGCTTCAAGAATAAAAGTAGGGTGGCCAAAATAGATGAACCAAAGTTTCGATGAATTGCAATAAGGTCCAAAGTTTTGTTTGGGTGATTGGTGTCGTTTTTTTATTTCCTGCAGATATTTTAAAAATAATTTAACGAAAGTAAACTTTAACTGTTAATTAAAAAATAAGGTATTTAAGCATTGGAGAATTTTAGAAAATAGGGGGAGCTGAATTTTTCCAAGACTATGTGCTATGGTATTTCTGAATGTGTAAACAGGTTGTCATCCTCGTATGCGATTTCTTTCTGAGTCCAGTCACTTCACCTTTTATGGATAATCATAAAAAGGTAAAGCAACTTTTACTTCATCGACACAGGTGAGTGGAGGATGCGAGGTAGATATTGGTGGCAATTTGTGTTATCGTATTGTTATCATGTTGTGTTTGTGTCTTATTATCGTGTTTTCATATAATTTATCTTATTTGATTATAAATATAACAATAAATATTAATTTGAATATATTAACAATTTCGTATCTTTCGTGTCGTGTTTCGTGTTGTGTCGTGTCGTGCTGGGCTTATCGTGTCATTTGTCTCTGTAATCGTGTCGTGCTGATTCGTGCTATCGTGTCGTACCAGGCATTGCCACCCCACTAGGAGTATTACCGAAAAACAAATAATAATGTGAAATATACAATTAATAAGTTATTTAAACAAAACAAGATAATAATTTGAATTATGTATAAAGATGAGTTATTTAAACGACCAATTGTACCTTTTAAACAAGTCGTTTAAACAACCAAGTGAGTTATTTAAACGATCAAAATATAAAAATGAGTTTTTGAACGACCAAGGTGAGTCGTTTAAAAGACCAACGTATAAATATGAATTCCTTTAACGATTAAATGAGTCATTTAAACAACCAAGTGAATGATAAAAACTACCAAAATGAATAGTTTAAACGACCAAGGTGAATCATTTAAACACCACCAATTGAGCAATTTAAGTACAAAATAGTAACTTGTGAAGTTCTAACCAACCTGTATCTTGCCATTCAACATGGTCCAATTTGTTATATAAAGCGTTGAAACAAAGCAGGAGAAATGATTACACTTCATTTGATTACTGGGTTACCGTCTTAGTTTGACTTTTGAGTCAAACTAGGTGTTTTTTAAATGAAAATTTAACATATATATTTTTATTTTTTCAAAATCACAAAACATACAGTAATTTTTTTATTTAAAAATTACTACGAATATCAATTAAAGGGCACAGAGAATTATCTGTATTTGGATGGACTACCCTATATATACGTAAAAATGTCTAATATAGCAAATTTGTTACCCAAGAAGAGTGAAATTCCGTACCAACTTACCTGCAAACACAATGAATGAAGATCTGCTTCAGCTCCTCCTCCATGAGACAACATTTATCTCACCAAACACTATCTGTACCCGTTTATAGCATAATGATCAATGTAGAGAGAGAGGTTATTGAAGATTATACTGCTTTATGTGCATGATACAAACTCAATATCAGTGTCACCAGGATTCTCTGTAGAGACTAGGATAATGAGGGAGCATCTACAAGGGGAACTATACAAATGACTTTATTTTTCTAGTTCATTATTCTTATTGGAATTTGAATGGAAGGGATGGGAGCAAGTAAAGTGTTTATGTAGAACAAACAGGCAAATGTCCTTTCTTGAAATTCTTGAATCTTGTCACCCAATAATACATGACCTGAGTTTATGTTGACTATATGGTGCTGCGGCTCATTTGAACAATGGATCCATATTTCACCCTTGGAGATCTGCTTGTGCAAGACCACAAAGTTAACAAGAGTGGGTTTAAATTCCCACCCCTAAAGAAAAGAAAAAAAAAAGAATCGACTTTTTTAAGACTTGTAGTAAAATTTATTACCACAGTCGGAGTTTAAACGCTGTGCTGCACGTTCTAGACTCAGTTTATGTCGATGTAAACCATGCCACGGTTCAACTGAACCACGGCTCAACATTTCGAGCTTAGCTATCTGCTTATGCAAGGCATTCATGTCGACAAGAGGGACGGTTGTTCGGTCGCCCATGAGCACACTGGAGAACCATCCTTGATATTTGGTAACATGTTTCATAAGCAATTTATTAGTAAAGAGGAGTTACTTTCATATCATCTTACCTGGAAACACAATGAAGTCTGCTTCAGCTCTTCAACAATTAGTGAACATTCTGAAGGAAGCAACTTATCTCCAAACATTATTGCACCTGTTTATGAAATATATGATGAACATAGGAAAATGTGTAATGGAGAGAGAGAGAGAGATGCCCACAGGCAAAGACAAGAACTACAGGAGTCACTTGTTAACATATGGACAGAGATTGTACCCCTGCATGCTTTAAAATTAAGGACTCGAAGAACTGCTTGTGGTATTGTGGATGATCCATCTGTATCAGCAAGCTATGAGTTGCAATAGTACTAGGGGTCAGAAAGACGATGGATAAATTGAAAGAAGGAAAACACCGAAACATCGAAGAAAAAGAATAAGCAAAGGGTGCACAGTGTTATCTACCTGTTGAAGAAATTCTAAGAGGTCCACGTCAGTTAAATTGACACCCAAGATACATGGTACCTGTATGCCAATGAAAAGGCATGCTATTAAAAGAAATACATATGTGACACAATCAGTAACCAGTATCGAAGTAGACATATTTGGATAGAAGAAAATTTTGTCTAAAAAAAACAAAGATGGACTGCGCCACTAGGGAAAACGATGCAATCCAAATGATTGGCATTGCATGGATTTTAATTGGCTGTATCTCTCCAGCATCGGATAGGTTTATTATGTATATACCTAGGCTTTTCACACTGATTCAATGGTAGAGCCCTAATATTGTCTCCAATAAAGTTTGAAGCCATTGAATGAACCTTAATTAATACAGGTTAATATTCTCAAGATGTAACAAGAACTGCCATTAGTAGCAAATCTTACGAGCTTAAAATGAAATGTGATGGATATGCATATGATAACCGAACTGGAATTTTTAATTTAATATATTATAATTAAGATTGCAGAAGAAATTAAATAGCTAGTTACAAATATACTTACTGCAAGGAGTGTGGCCACAGATGGCTGCCTATGCAGAATATTCAAATTTCTGTAGTTGAAGAAAACAAACACCAACATGTACAAGGTGATAAGCTGAAAAATCCTTCTCGTTAAGAATTAAAAGACAGCAAGAATACCCACAAGGTTTATGTGTTGTTTCCACATGCATTATGAAATCAAGGGTTTGAGAAAAGACAAATGTGGAAATTACCTTTTAAATGATTTTGAACTCTGAGAATGAAAGTTGCAGATCCAACCCCACTTCTGGATCTGTTCCCCGTAATTGTGCAACAACTGATAGCCAATTTCGGGCAATACCTGGGTTCCATAGACAACAGTAATCAATAGTAAGAGAGCTTATTGAAATCAGAGCAAACTTATAGCACTAGAAACAAACATATCGAAAACATACATACCAATTCTTGCTCAGCTTCCAGATGGGTGATTGTCTTCATTTTTCCTGAAAGCACCTGTATATTTCACTGGTCTTTTAGGCCTCAAATGACATACTCCCTCCATTCTGCTAAAAAATTCCTACTCTATTTTGGAACGTTCCAATTAGGGAATCATGTTTAGGAAAACTAATCTATAAATTTTTTAAGTTTCTAAATGTATCTGTATTACAGTACACTTAAAATTAAGAATAATACATTAGTTTTACTGTTAACGGTATTTATGTCAAATAAATTTTATTTTTAAAAGTTGACTTTCAAATATGGACTATTAAAGTGGAACCCGACGGGGTGGCACTTTAAGTGTATCAAATAGAAGTACAATCTACCTTCTGCCGCAGATCTTCCAATCGTATCCTTTCATCTGCAGCATGCTGCCAAAGAATATCATTGCAATTGTCAATCTAGGGCAACAATTGAAGCAGGCTCAGGAAACTCTTAACCCTCCCTACCTGGTGCGAGTATATGTGGAGTGTCATAAGGCCCAAAAGAGCTTTTGTGTGCCTATGTTTGCATATACTTCTTTTAGCATACAATGGAAGGCCATAGAAAATATTTGAGTTTCATGAAGCTTTCAGTGCCACATCCAATAATGATTGATGAACGAAGAAGCACATAATGTATCTCAAGAGTCATTTAAGAGCTGTACCTGGTCAATAATAGCAAGAGTTCCACCAGAAACAAGTGGAATGAATTTCCTGTCAACCTGTTGGAGAACTTTGGCATTCTCCAGGAACTTCTTGCTGATAGATTTAGGAACTAATAAATCACCAGAAAGGTGGAAGATCCCAGAAGAGATGTCGAGTATACTATCCTGAGTGGGAAGGAAGTCTGACTTCTCTCCATTCTGTCAACAAATAAAGATGTAGAAATCATACAACCATAACTTAATGACCACAACACTCTCGTGAATAGACAGCAAAATATGATTCCGAGATTGTTAGAGACCTCAACTGTAGTAGTTGGACAGCTATTCCGCCATTTTGGCCCAGAATCTAACGTGATTTCAGCTTCCTTTGACGTGAAATCTGATAAATGAGATGCTATTGTATCAGATGGAGGATGATCAATGCAAAGATTAACAAAACATTAGTGAAAGGAATTCTTCTCCTTTTATTTTCTCTATACATGATATCTTCTTCTATTTCATCTTGAGATTTTAAGCTTGTATTTTATTTTTTTGGTCTATTTGTTGGTGTGTGGGGGGGCCATTGGGGGGCGGCTGGGGGATTGGCAGTTAAAAGTTTGGCTACAGTATTTGCAAGAATATTCATATATGTTCAATGTATGCTGAGTTGCTGACCAATAATACCTTCTCTCAATCCTGTGTTGTAGATATCAAAACACTGGTCCTGCATTTCACCATTTAGAATCTCAGTGATGTCTGCTGTAGTCTTTATATCTTTTCTGAAAATGATAAGAAAGAGTGAGACAAACGATTTGCAAGATATGATCCATTTTCACTAGTTGGAGGTGAAACTATTGGAGTACCTAGCATTAGAGAGAGAGTCGTCAATCACGTTCAATGATAGAAGATCTATACTTGATGATTCTTTTATATGCTTCAAATCACTAGGTTCTGCACCACATACAGGCAAGAGTCAGTATTTATTGCTCCATCTCCAAGTCCTACACAACATAACTTAAATTGGATGCAATACCTTGAACAGTTGGAGTGCCATGGATTGTCTCAAAATCGGATTTTCTTGTCTCCGTATTTGGCCAATTACTTAAAGCAAAGAACTTCTTCCTGCCTTTGTGAAATGGCGGAGCCGAACAGCTTCTTTTTGACCGTCTTTCACAACAATGCATCTTTTCCGTAAGGCTAATGTGGAGCCTTCGGATTCTTTCCTCATCAAGATATGATAATGATGACCTATGACTTGATGCAGCCTCATGTTTATTCTTTTCACCTTCATCCAATGAGTCAAATTTCAGCCCCTCTGTTTCATCGAGAAAATTACCAGAATTTTCTGGGCACAAAATATCATCTTCATGAAAAAAATTAATGTCTCCCCAACCACTAGTACAAGCCATAGGAGCTGGGGAGAAATGAATATAACCTGGTAACGGGAATGCATATTGGCCAGAGCCAATTTGCGAACTGTCCAAGCTTAAGATGTCATCTTTCCTTGCTGTAGCTGACATATAGTCGGATCCAGCAGTTTTAAGATGTTTAAGGTCCCACCCAGACACATCTTCATCAATAAAATGTTTGATATCTGGCATTTTTCTAATAAACTTGGGATCCGGAGACAGAGAATACCATTCAGAATCAAAAGTACAACTTCTGTATCCAGATCTTCGAATGGGTGAAACTGGATCAGGACACTTTCCAGTAATTGTGAATCGATCTTCTGACAGAAGACCAATACTTGTGTTGCATATAGTGGTGATACTGGAAGATGACTGAACTGTAGTTGCCACATCCTGCCATGGTTCAGTACCCTGTTCAATGTTATTAACTTCTCCAATATCATCCCAAACATCTCTGTGGAGCCGCTTCTTTTTTCTGAACTCCATTCCTTCAAAATTGGCAAAACATGTCCCATCAGGTAGAAGGCTCGCCCGAGCAGAGCAACTCCTTAAAGAGGGTTTCTTAAGATCATCATCAACCTTCTGCACATCATCGGCAATTTCAAAATAATCACCAGATAATCCATTACTTTTGTTGGAATCAAATTTCGGTTCAATACTCTGTTCAATATCATTAACTTCTCCAATATCATCCCAATCATCATTATGTACCTGCATCTTTTTTCTGAAGCCATCTGCTTGAAACTCCGATCCTTCTAAATTGGCAAAGCATGCACCATCAGGTAGAAGGCTCACATGAGAGGACCAACTCCTTACAGAGGGTTTCTTAAAATACTCATCATCCTTCTCCACATCATTGATGATTCTGAAGCAATCACCAGATAATACATTGGCTTCGTTGGAATCAATTTCTGGTTTAATATCATGTTCAATATCATTAACTTCCTCAATATGATCCCAATCATCACTGCATAACCGCCGCTTCTTTTTTCTGAAGCCATCTGCTTGAAACTCAGTTCCTTTGAAATAGGTAAAACATGACCCATCAGGACGAAAGCTCACCGGAGAGGAGCAACTCCTTAGAGAGCGTCTCTTAAGATCCTCGTCAACCTTCTCTGCATCATTGGCAATTTTAAAATAATAACCAGATAATCCATCACTTTTATTGGAATTAATTTTCACAGCCACGCCATCCCATCTGGAGGTGAAAGACAATCTACCCCCTCGTTGGGTCTTTCTCTAGTAAACTCATTTTGATAATAGTAATCTTCTGCAGAGGAAACATATCTACCTGGTACTTCTACATGGCTGACACTCTCTTGCGGTAATGTTGCTCTGCACCGAGTTTGGTGACCTTCCGGTTGGAAACCATTTTCTGAAGATATTCCACATGAAAATCTACGGTTACTCCAGGCAGAGAGATCCCTAGACTCTTTGCTTACAAGAAAGCCAAGACAATCCGGACGGGACTGGCTCATGCACCTTTTTTCCAAAATTCCTTCATTTGCTGGGAGATCTTAATAACATAATTTAAGAAACACAAAAGAACTGATGAGATGAAGATAACCAAGATACTGCTTCTTTTTATAGTTTAAATACATGATATACTGACATCAGGTATAATATCCTACATTTCAGCATAAACAATTGCTTGCATCTCAAATAGCTTCAGGAATCAAGAATTAAGGTTTAGGACAATAGGAACAAAAAGAAAGATGTCAAAACCTTCTGTAGTGGGTAAAATATGAGCAGCCTCCACCGAGATAACTTCTTTTGAAGACATATCAGCAGTGTAAATAAGGGAATCTTCTTGAACTATAGCAAAAGTTTTTAAAGTAAAATTAAAAGAAAATATTCCTCCAAAATCAAAATGAATGAAAAAAAAGTAGTTAATAAATACTCTAATCATCAATATGACCCTTCATGAGAATTGCAGCTACCATGGGATATCTTTTGACTCCAGAAGTGTGAGATGGCTTTTTCAATGAAGCCAAGTACACAATTCCAATCCTGGACAAAAGATAAATGGTTCAGTGTGCAAACGAGAACCGATACCTCCAAACAACTCAAATGGAAACTGAAATGCCAACAAATTCAATCAATGAGACAAAGTCACCAAACAACTCTAGCTTATGAATTTTATAAGCAACAGGTCTCTTGCCAAAAGTAGTTCTATACTCCTATTCCATGATATCCTTTTTCACATGCAATATTTTCTACTATAAAATATTGGTGTACAATAGACATCCCAATCTTGTAGGTATTCTAGAAAAGACTTCAGTAGTTGTTGCTTCAAAACTTCCGAAATAGTTTATAGTAAGTGCAAAAGGCAGGAATGTAATCCATAGGCAACATAAACAGAAAGATTTTCCTTTCTCCTACATGCAAATAAAGAATAAACAACGATCAACTACTAAGTATCTAACGCACTTACTAACGACAAAAGGTGAAATCTTCTAAGCACCTAAAGTCAGAAAGAGCTCCCCCCTCCCCCGGGGCGGGCCGCCCCAACTACCACCACGGCACAGGCAAAAGAAATCAAGAAGAGAAATACCTTTGAAGATAACTTCGTGCCCAAATATTGGGTAAGCACAAGACATTACCAGCTAAGCTAATAGGAAACTCGACCAAGTTAATAGAGCTCAAATATAAGTGGCATCCTTTTATAAGAAATTGGAACATAACGCCAAACTTTCTTTTGATTAGACTTCAAAACAATTTCATTTGCTTGGACGGAAACTTGGTATGAGTTTCAAGAACACTTGACAAACAGAAAAGGTGCATCTACTGCCATGTCTAAGGTTCAGACGCCCCATTCCTATTAGTTCAAAGTCTGAAAATATTTCAGAAACTCAGTATCACATTCATGGAAACCAAAATATAAATAATCAAATGTTAATGAATACAAGCTCCTTAACATTATATTAAGTTGTCATCAAAATTAATTTAAACCATTGATCTTGGCCAAGTGACACATCTAATACCGCTTCTTTTCACCAACAATGCATGGGAATAATCCAACTCTAAAAAAACTACGCATTTTACATTCAGCTAAAGGTGCTAACTTCTTAGAAAGGACAAACTATTGAGCCACTCAGAGAGTTAAGATCATTTGTGGATAGCAAATCTGTGATAAGCCTGAATAACTCTTGATCAACACAACCAGCATAAACATAGATACACCATGAATTATTTTCAACAAAGATCTTACCTTAAATTCGACAGTAGTCTTTGATGGTTCAAAAGTTAAATCATAGAGAGCTCGTGGGCACCTTAAGTTCAAAATGTAGGTGCGATACGTTTGAGACCTACTTTGCTTCCCCTTTTGGGACTCAATGTTATCCTTAACCACATTCAAATAGTTGAACCTAGTTGCCACCTGATTCAGCAGCTTATGGATCGGGCCTTTGGAAATGAATCTTGAGTTGATATCTGTGGTGGTTAGTCAAAGACAAAAACAAATCCATAAAGTACTTGATTGTTCACCCATATATCCACGCAAAGATCAGTTTTTTTCACTATGATAGTAATGAAAAGTCATGGATACAGAAATATTGAACAGCCTGCAAAATAAACAGCCTTCAATAAGTAAGAGATGCTGGCAAACAAACTAAAGCCAATCACTTGTATAAAACTAACTCTGTTCCCAAATGAGTGTCCATTTTTTATCATAATAATAAGCAACAGGAAAGAATAGCTGAACCATCATACCTTCGCAGAGAAGGTTAAAGAAGGGCCAGATACATATCCAGAAAGCCTAAATAGGCAGTCAGAAACGTCCAGACTGTGTAAAGAGCTGGAAACCTCAACCCGGAGACCATTCATCAATAGGGCCAAAGGGGAAGTGGAAGGATGGGTACAAAGCAACTCTTCCCCGCTGCACACAAATAATATAGAATGTAAACACATAGAATGACAAGCTAAAAAAAATAAATTTGCAAGTGTGGAGCTAGCACCTTTCCATATCAATCACTTTGAAAGAAACTTTCAGGTGAACAAGAGCAATCCTAAGTACAGTTTCTCTAACTGAGTGCAGGATCTTCTTGGGGCTTCAAGTTGGTTAAAGAAATAGCCACCACATCATGTCAGAGTAGACCCTTGTCAGTACAATAAGCATTCAAATTAGGCATAATAGAACACCTTACACTTATAAGCCAAAAGAAAATTAGAGAGGAAGGGGAACCTGGATTGTAAATGCTTTCTCCGAACTGGTTGGTTGTAAAATAAATCACGAACAATGACTGCAAAATCCAAGACTTTTATCAATAAAACAAAATCACTGTAAGTTTTTGTAAATGTTAATAGTTAAGTGTTGTAATTGTAACTATGAATATGTTAGTGGAGGGAAAACAATATTCGAACCCGTTTAGAGCATCCATTTTCGTATATCAGGTGTCCTCTTAGAGAGAAATAAATAGAGAATAAGCCCTAGGTTGTATATGTACATGTAGCATAGTTTGGTTATAGATGTCTTCATTCCAATGTTTTGGACTTCCAGCTTTGTACGACCAATTAGTGTTCCTTAATTCCCTTACTCATAACATGGTATCAAACCATAATGGGATCGAGTTATCCTATTTGCGTTTGTTTCCCCTCCTGTTGTTAGTGCACAAGTATTTGCCTAGTTTGGTTGTAACACACTTAGTGTTGCCCATTGCTATATCTCTCCACATGTGAGCAGGGTTCACAGGTGAGGAATGTTAAATCATAATATATACTATCAACTCTTCTCTCTAACTATTTAAGCTATCAGAAGAGTTGATTGGTACAGAGTAGGTTACTTCAGCTGACAGAGAGGCAATTGATACTATTATCTGAACATGGGTCATTATTGAGTTTCCACTTTCCACTGAATCTACCTTCTCTGAGTGTACTTGGGCCATCTGATTATGTTAAATTCTATTAATTTAAACATTCTCAGATCCCAACCCCTTCTTCTATCTACTATGTGCCAGGCAGATCCAAGTCCTGATCTTTCCACTGCTCCAAGAAAAGGTAAATCATTCAACTTCATCGATCATATCATATTTGCCTACTCCTTTGCTCCTTTTGCTGCTTCATCATATTATGCTTCTATTAATCATAACGTGCCAAGGATTTGTCTCATTTTGGTGAGTGGGAGGAGAGACATTTGATTAGACCATAATAATACTTGAGAACTAATACAAATACTTATGGAGGGTTTACAGGCTACTGGTTGTAAATAGCTGTTTGTAGTTTAAGGTAATCGTGATGGCTTTATTGCTCGTCTTACAGCTCACCTTGTTGCCAAAGGTTATGCTGAGACATACAGGGTGGACTCTTTAGAGACTTCTCGTGTCACTAAACCTGTATATGTTCAATTGTTAATTTTTCTTCCTGTAACCGCTAGCCATTTTATTTGTAAAGACATTAAAATAGCTTTTGTTTTATGGTGAATTTGCAAGGAAGTGCATAACTTTTGTAACCATCTAGGTTTGTTGCTCCTACAAATTAACGTTTATAGACAATCAAAGTCATTATATGGCTTCAAACAATCTCCTTAAAGCTAGTTTGTTGCTTTAGCAAAGTTGTGCTAGAGGAGTTGCTTCGACAGTTCAGGACCTATGAATGCTGTGGTATGACAATCAAGCTACTATTCATATTGCATTGATATCAAGAGAACACTGGTTGTTGTTTAATTCGCTAGAGAATGCAGTGGAATCTTCCTCTACTGGTCATGTTAAAACTGGAGATGCAGTTGTTAAATTTTTTTCAAATTCTTTGAGCGGCACCACTATCAATTACTCCCTCCGTCCCTAAATAATCGCCCTAGTTGACCCGGCGCATAGTTTAAGAAAAAACAATTGACTTGATTATTTATATTGGTTTAATGTGTAGTTTCCTTTAAAGCCCATGTGTATGTGGCCCATAATTAAAGTAGAGTGAAAAAGTAAGGGTAAAGAGGTAAAAGTGATGTTTTAAAAAGGTAAGTTTCAAATTGGACAATTATTTTGGGACGGACGAAAAAGGAAAGGAGGACGATAATTTAGGGACGGAGGGAGTATATTAGTAAAAGAGATGGGCATGGTTAAAATATAAACTCTAGTTGGGGCCCGGGGGGCTGGGGGGTGGGCGGGTATTGTTAATGTTTATGTAGTCAGTGAGGGAAAATAATCAAATATATACAAATACAATTGCAGATACAGTTCTTGTCTAACCCTATCGGAATTGCAGCTCCTCACAATCCGTTTGTGTTTCTTTTTCTCTTCCTCACAACACCCTGTAATTTTAGTATAAAACAGCTTATCAAGCTAAGTCTTCAAATCCATATACCCACCACATCATGCATTTTTTAGTTTTTTTGGTTTCATGACACCTATCACCTAGAAAAGGAAACCTGCAGTTAATGCTTTTGCGTCTAACTCTCCAGAATGCTTGGACAAACACACCCATGTAGGCCGAGAGAAAAGAGAGGGAGAGGCACAAGGGTAAAGACAAGATGAACATCTCATAAGGTTAAATAAGATGTGCCACAAGAAACTCTAGATATATGAGACCACCTCACCTGTTGTGCCTACATCTTGTCTGTCATCATCAATTCCAATATACAAACATTTGCAGCCCTGAAATTCGGAAGACTTAGACCGGACTATACTTACAATGATTGCTAAGATGCTCAGAACCATGACAAAGTAAATTATAAACAACATGAAGAGAAAATTTCAAACCTTTATGACCTTGCGATATCCATTTGGCATCCCATGTGCTTTTGTAACAATTTCTAACAAAGAAACATCAGAAATAGAGCCCAGTGCTTCACCCCGAAAGCCAAAGCTCCCAATGACAGTGTCAGTACCAGCCATGAGCTCAGATTTTGATGTTGCTTCACACAAAGCAAACATACAAATAACCTTACAGCATGATCAAAAAATATATAGGACTCATGATTACAGAGCTCACTTCAATGTCAAATCAGGAAATCCAGCACTTGTTCAAGCATCTGCTTCCATGTTTCTTCCGAAAAGAATGAGTAGGAAGGCCATGGTCATTGAAAAGGTATCAATGTTCTCAAGCCATGAAGTATATCTAGGGATTTTTGAAAAATAAAGAATTTGCAAGCTAAAACAGATAGCAACTCACTTGTTGTAAAATAATAAGTAATCATGAATTAATGAAAAAGGAGCTAGAAATGGAGAAAGCAAAGTCATGGTTTGAAAAAGTGACAGATCTTCTACGAAATCATATTTAAGTTATTCAGAGCATTTGATAACAACAATGAAGGTAGACACTATTTCTCATACTGCACCACATAGTTGATGGCTGTTCACT
This sequence comes from Codonopsis lanceolata, assembly GCA_013146195.2. Lineage (NCBI taxonomy): Eukaryota > Viridiplantae > Streptophyta > Magnoliopsida > Asterales > Campanulaceae > Codonopsis > Codonopsis lanceolata. The sequence continues at coordinate 98,889,182 of CM028377.1, forward strand.
CTTTTCTCACTCTCGAAATAAAGAATCAGCAACCGAAGGCACTAATCACACCAATGGCAAACATTTCTACAAGCTGGTCTTTTCTTTTTGCTTTTCAAAAGAAAAAAAGACCAAAGTCATCAAACATTAATGAAGCTCACAAAATTTTGGACTGATCAAGCAACAGGTAAACCGCCTCTCCCTCCCTCTCCCATAAATCAAACCCAACAATTACCAAGCTCTCTCAAAAGTTTGAAATGACATATCAATTGACAGGTGACTAGCTCCCCACCCCCAAGTTGGATTCCACACTAGCAAAAATAAAAAATAAAAAAATCAAACCCAACAATTACCAAGCACTCTCAAAAATTTGAAATGACATATCAATTGACAGGTGACTAGCTCCCTAACCCCCCCCCCCCAAAAGAAAAAAAGAAAAGCAAAATAATAATAAAAATCTAAATTTATGAGAGGCTTCTTAATGTCGCAGAGGCATTGCTCCGCACTGACAACAAGAATGAATTTTATGAACTACTTAATTTACATTATCCTTCATCAGTCCGACCTAGCCAGTAATCCACCATCAAAAGATTCTCTGCTAGGTGTAAAAGATTCGATAAGAACAGGAGACTTGTTTCACCTTTGAAAAAACATGAATACATGCAAAATTATATGTTGAAACATCTATATGCATCAAGGAGAACATTAAAAAAATTCGTCAAAACAGAAGTTACTTACCATATCTTTCTCCTAGCAACACCAATCCTTCCCTAGTTATACCATATCCTGCAAGTACACCTGTTTAGCTTAGATTGGCATAATTTAAAATGGAGCACAGAGTTACATGAACCACATACCATTATCTGCAACTTTAATGCAGCAGGTCCCAACACCTAAAGCGATAGACACCTGATAAAAAGCTTAACTGTTGATTTCAATAATTGAAATAGAAGAGAGAAAAATTACAAGACGTACAGAAGAAAAGGGAGACAATTTTGATTAAGTTTTTGGTTCACCACAAGCTAAGCAGTTGAATGGGTCAAGATAACCCAGTTCTTATGGAAGCAATAATTCTCTTCCAAGTACCGTTTACGACTTACAAGAACTAAACCATGAGTCACTTGACAGTATGACATTGACTGACCATGCACAAAAGCTATACCTCATTCAAATAAGGTTAATCTAGTACTCCCTCCGTCCCTATTTTTGAAAAAAAAAATTGTCCCTAATTGCGTGTCCATTGCAATTTTAGAGTGCGGACACTAAGCACATTCACGTAAGTTACAACTAAGATAGGCTAAAAAGTCAAGTTCCTTAATTTTTGCAAAAAAAAATTGAAAATAGGCACTCAATTAAGGACAGAGGGAGTAAGATTTAGTCACCTATTAGCTAAATAGCCAAGGGCCAACGCTAAACGTTTTCGGAATGGACAAAGTTTGAGTTCACATTTTGGAATCTCACTCTGAAAGGGAAACAGAACTGTTGCATTCTACAACTATTTGACCTGAACCTGTTTATTGGTTTAACTCAATCTGATCACAACATGCCAGCTCTCAATTTGGTTTTCTTCACATAATGTAGAGACAAACATATGCACCAAAAGTTATTATTTATCATATCATTCATCAATCCAAAATATCAAAAACCGACATGCACCTACTTTTGACCTTATCTAGCAAAAAACAATCTACGGGTCGATTACTTGTTCCTGTTATTAGGTTAACAATGTACAGAATTTGATTACTCTTTTCCTTTTAATTCATAGGCTAATTTTACTAATGTTTTTCAAACAATACATACCTGTACATCGACGGCTTTGAATTTAGAAAATTTGACTCGTCATTTCCTCGGTGTTTAATGACACAATGATATTTCCGTCTCCGGTATGATAAAGGTACGAGTAAAATTACACTTGTAATTGAAGTACCCAAAAATTGATTTTCAAATCACAAGTCAAGAATGGTCAAAGATATCTTAATAGCATTCTAACATATCACATTGATCATCAGTTCATCACCAGTGGAATTTCTAGTCAAGTAGGAAACATGAACTTGTCACCTTTGTTGCACCTGCATCCAGGCTATTGAAAACCAGCTCTTCCACCACTCTAGTCAAGTCGAACAGTACAACACCTGAACGAACAGAACTGCGAACAGCTTCAGGCAATCGCTTGATGCTCCTCATCTAACCCATAAACACAAAATGCTAATTTTTCAATCTAAGTATAAAATTTTCTCTCATTATCACAGAAACACATACAATCTACCCAGAGGCGGTTGCCTCCAGTTGGGGTTTTTTTAAGATTTTTTTAAAAAAATAATACTCCAATATGTTATATTTTACATTTTGCCCCCACCTGACTCAAATTTGTACAATTTGCTCCCATATGAGTAAATCTCTATGTCAACCACTAAATCTATCCATCCAAACAATTTGCTCCCACTGAATCTATCCATCCAAACAATTTGCTCCCACTGAATCTATTCATACATCCAACTTAAGGTGTGTCTACTTAAGCTGCAAATTCCCCCAACAAAACCAAGATAAACATCTCATCACTTGCATAAAACAAACCCCCATCCCAGGTCACATAAACAAATAATTTAGGCACATACTCATTCTGGCCACAAAGCATTCTGCGTATGTAAGTGTGTGCTATGTGTGAAGGGGATGATTGATAGCAAAAACCAAGAGCCTCTGAAGAACTACTCCCTCCGTCCCAAAATAAGTGTCCCTTATTTACTTTACACAACTTTTAAGAAAGTGATGATGATACAATCTTCGATGAGGATATCATGCAAGGGAGGGTCAGGGAAAAACGCGATCGCCTTCTACCGGCACAAAGCGACTGTGTCTGAAAGGCGGCCATGCCCTATAACACAAGGTGATCGCCATTTTCCAGTGTTTGATGTCAATTTTAAAGCGGTCGCGTCCCAAACAAAGGCGACCGTGTACAACATTAAGGCAGCCGCGTTGCCAACTTACAAGACGACCGCGTTACGGATTTTTCTGTTGTCCGGATTTAATATGGTTTTGGTTTCAGACTTTTATCTTAATTGTTATTTACGTGTTTTCAGTATTAGGGTTAACTTTTAGGGTTATAAATAGGTCTTTCATTGTAAAGAAACGGGAGTGGATTGATTAATAAAATTGAGTTGATTTTTTGGATAATAGTGTTCTTATTCGAGTATCCTGGATTGGAAGCTCGGATTATAAACATCGTGGATTCGTTGTTTGTAATTGAATTTGACTTATCAGTTGGAGATTCATCCCAATTTGTAGCATCATTCACAATTTCAAGGTTCGTATTATCTCGAAGGAGTTGGGTCAATGAGTCATTCATTCTAAAACTTTTCTAAGAGATCTTGGGTTCTCATCATTTGGTATCAGAGCAATCCTAGTTACGATAATTCTATTATGTCTTAATTTTGCATTATTATCGTTCCAATTGTAAACCCTAATTTCACTTGGATTCGTGTTTTTAAAAAAAGTTGTTATTGTGTTGCTTTGAATTTCTTCTAATTGTCTTGAACTTGGATCATCAATCCTTGTTTAGTTGTCTTGATTTTCAGTTTCGAAATCCTTATTGTTCTAGGGTTTGTTATATTAAAAAAATCGTGATCTTGAATGCATACACGTAAGGGAGAGAAATAACAAATAATCACCATGACAAACAAAACTCCACTTAAAGGGGTTCCTTTTGTTAATCCTACGGACTATATGGGAGCGATACTCCGAAGTATTGAGGAGATGAAGGGTGAGTTTGTTCAAGTAAAGGATAAGTTTGCTTCGAATAGATGAGATATTTGATAGACTTGAGGAGGATAGGTGAAGGGAGGAACCTATGGAACGTAGGGCTCAAAGAGGTAACCAGTTGGATGAAGATTTTGATGAGCTTGGGTTAGGAGAAAGAATCATGGTAGAGGAAGGCGAAATATTCTGAGGAGAGAGAAAATAATTGGGGAACAATTAAGTTGAAGATTCATGTTTTTAAGGGGTCAATTGATTCGGATGAATACTTTGATTGGGAAAGAAAAATCGAGAAAGTGTTTGATTGTTATATATACACTTAATTGAGGAAGGTCAAATTAGTTGTTGTCGAGTTTGTGGACTATGCTAGTATATGGTGGGACCAAATGCTAGCTGATAGACAGAGAAATGGAATACATGTGGTTATTACATGGGAAGAGATGAAGCATCTTGTGCGTCATTGATTTGTTCCTAGCCATTATTACAGGGGAGTTCTACATAAACTACAGAAATTGACATAAGGATCGAAATGTGTTGAAGACTACCATAAAGAGATGGAGATGTTGACTGCTAGGGCTAATTTGGGTGAAGATGCCGAAGTGACCATGACGAGATTTCTTATAGGTTTGAACCCTACTATTGCCGATATTGTTTATTTACATAAATATGAGGATTTTGGGTGATATGGTGCACATGGCAATCAAGATAGAACAACAACAAAAGAGGAGGATTATCACTCGTCCAAGCAGTTCAAACCAAGAGCAACCACAAGATAAGGTCATAACCAAGGTTAAGTCTGAAACGAAGGTGACTACAACTTCACAAGAGCCCCAAGGGAAAGTTTAAAATCCCACATTGAAATCTAAAAAGTGTAATGTTTCAAGCTCAAAGGGTGGGGACACATTGCACGTGAGTGTGCAAATCAACGGGTTATGGTGGTACGTGGTAATGAGGTGGTAGTAGAAGAGGAAGATGAACATGGAGACATTGAAGCCGAATGGGAACTTGTACCTTTGGAGGCTTTGGTATCTCGCCGTGTTTTGTATATGCAAGCTAAGGAGGAAGAAGAAGAAGATCAACGTGATAACCTCTTTCACACACGGTGTTGTATCAAAGACAAGGTTTGTAGTGTGATTATTGATGGAGGTAGTTGTACTAATGTCGCTAGTTCTCTTCATGGTAGTTGTACTAACTTGTCAAAAAAAAAAGGCATCCCCATCCTTACAAGCTACTATGGCTAAATGGTTGTGGAGAAGTGAAGGTGGAGAAACAAGTGCTTGTGACATTTTGAATAGGATCTTATGAAGATGAAGTCTTATTTGATGTGGTTCCAATGGATGCAAGTCATCTACTACTTGGAAGACCATGGCAATACGATCGTCGAGTGAAGCATGATGGGTTCACCAACAAATATTCATTCATGTTTAGTCAAAAGCCAATCACGCTCGTGCCATTAACTCTAAGCCAAGTGCATGAGGATCAAAGGATGATGCTAGTTGAGAGTAAGGGTAAGCAAGTTATGCTAAGTGTCGTTTGTAATGATTTTAAGGGACTTGGCAAAAATGGAGTGTTTGATTCAGGTGAAAGGGGTTGGAAGAATGGACCACGGTATGGGTCTCATGTTCGGGTCAAAAGGACACTTTAATGACCAACCAAGGGTAGATATAAGGACAAATACTTTTCAAGAGGAGGAGTATGATATGATCTTTCAATGAGGACATCATGCAAGGAGGGTCAACGAAGAACGTGGTCACGTCCTATAACACAAGGTGACCGCCCATTTTCCGGTGATTGATGTCAATTTTGAAGCGATCGCGTCCCAACCATAGGCGACCACATACGACATTAAGGCGGCCGCATTGCCAACTTACTAGGCGACCGTGTTACGACGGATTTTTAAGTAGGGTTTTGGTTTCAAACTTTTATCTTAATTGTTATTTACTAGTTTTCAGTATTAGGGTTATAAATAGGTCCTTCATTGTAAAGAAACGGGAGTTGATTGATTAATAAAATTGAGTTGATTTTCTGGATAAAAAATTGTGTTCCTATTTGAGTGTCCTAGATTGGAAAGCTCGGATTATAAACATCGTAGATTCATTGTTTTTAATTGAATTTTACTAATCAGATGGAGATTCATCCTAATTGTGGCGTCATTCACAATTATAACGCGTCATCTCGAGGGCATTGGGTCGCAGAGTCATTCATCTTAAAACCTTTCTCAGAGATCTTGGGTTCTCATCTGATGACTTTATGTAATTTTTTTTAAAACCCTTAAAATATCCCTTGTTGGTGTCATGTCAATGAGTCCCTTTTCTTTTTCATCTCACAATCAACAAGGGTATCATAGAGAATTTGCTTGAGAAATCTTTCTAAAAATGGAAAAGAGAGACTTATTTTGAGACTTCTCATAATTGAATAGTGGACATTTATTTTGGGACAAGGGAAGTACACTTTGAAATATAGAATGTAAAGAGTGCACTTATAGATGCAAGTCTGTGCATATACATATATACAAACGCATGTGCACACACAAAAACACATATATTATGTGTGTGCTTTTTAACACACACACACAACATGCGCGGTCGCACGCGAACACACACACATATACATTATGTCTGTTAATATATATATACACCTATGTTTGGTATGCAAAATTACTCTTATTATCCATGAACTACTTAATTATCCTCAATATTAACACATACATGTGTGTATTAATATTGATGATGTGTGTGCTAATATTGACGATAATTAAGTTGGGCATGAAAAATTAGAGTAGTTTTTCGGACCAAACCTAGATGGAGACCAACTATTATAGGGCCTGCGTGTGTGTGTGTGTGTGTTCGACTGCTCTCTTGTGTGTATGTTAACATTAAGATGAGAAATGAATTAAGCTGACAATTGAATGATTAGGGTTAATTTACTTACCAGACCACCGGTGGTAGTGAAAAGGCCTGACAGTTATAATCCAAAACCCGTTAACCCACCTAGCCCGGCTTGAAAATTACCTGACCCGACAAGTTAATTTTTTTGGTTGAAACGGGTTATCAATTTCAACTCAAAAAATTAATTGGTCAATTTTTGTCGGGTTAAAGCAGGTCGAATCCATTATCCATTTGACCCGTTATATTTTTCTGTATAAATGTAAGTTTTTTGATGGAAAATATGGGTTGAAACGGGTCGAATCGTTACCCACTTAGACCCAACCCATTTTAACCCGTTTAATTTTGGGTTATAACGGATCACGATTCGTTACCCGTTTCAACCCAACCCACTCAATCGCCAACCCTACTAATGAAGTCAACATTATCTACGGTTTCGATTGTATGTCGCCGTTGATTTAGAAGCACATGCTTGAAATCTCCGCGTTTCAGAAACTTGAAAAAATAAAGATGGCAGTCGGAGCCACCTTGGGGTTGGTTCTAAAATGCGCGGGTGGGTGTACTGTTATTGTTATTTGTTACACACTTTGATATCGGTTTGAGCGCCAAGTTCATCTTGATCCATTCCTGAGCTAAAATTAGTGCCCTTTTTCAAAAATAAGTTTAATACTGTAGATTATTTTTTAATATTAAAGTTATTAATTCATATATACTAACTAGTCTTTCTTAATTTTTCTTTTCTTTTTTTTTTAAGAAGCTTACTTATTTTTCCTTGAAAATTTCAAAAATAGGCATTCAAATACCGAAACGAATTGAGGAGTTTTTTTTTTGGAGGTTAATATGAGTTTGCTATATATAATAAGGTTATTCAGAGGTTGAGATTAAATTATCTTAAAAATTTTAACGATTGAGATTCACGCTCACATTTACATGTGTGAGTAGTTATAAATTTTTAACTATCTATTTTTTCTTTCTCTATTACAAATCATCCCTTACAATTAATATTATGAGCAATCACTCATTTTTCTTGTTCCTGTGTTTTATCTTCACATTACAAAGTCACACCTGCGATTAATCTTTTGAACAGTCACCCCTTACAAAAACATCAATCCCCTCAACTATCACTTGAAGCAATGTACCCATCAACTGTAACATTTTTTAAAATCGCACCTTCTATTTATGCACTGTCATTTCGATTGACGAAATCAGATATACTGGCATCGTGTCATAGGCATGGACATGAAGATCTAGTTGTTTTATATTTGCTTCGCCTAAATTTAATTATCAAAAACTATGTGTGTGTGTATATAAATAATGCAGTACAATTTTTACAATTCACTTCGTGAGCCAATAGATACGATGCTACCTTACAGAACCAGAAATTTTGGGTTCAAAGCATCCACAACAACAACTCCCAATATTACTCTTTAAACACCTCGTTTTTGTTCCATTTACACTTTTTCAACTCTCTATAAAAAAATTCACTCCAATAAGCACTCTCCATACAACTCTTCAAAACCCTAAAATCTCTCAAATCTCAACTAACAAACCTAACTACTAATATATTTTCCATCCTTTTTATTTTTATTTTCCTACCACAATTTGAATAAAATATTTTAAATTTTAAATTTTAAATTTTAAATTTATATTCTATGAAAAAAAATTGTGCAGTTTAGTAATTTCAATAAAATAGGTATCTTTCTATGTGATTGATAAATAAAATTTACGATGATGTTCTCCATGTTATGTCTTAGATTTCAACGTTATGTGTGAAGTTATTTTCTTATATATACCGTAATGTTTGTCATCAATACAATTATGTAGTACGCGAGAGTCATGGAAGAATATCCTTGGCTAACAAATATTATGGAAAATAAAAATTGCCAACGACAAACAAATCGGTCATCTCAAAAGTTGACCAACGAAAGCGGGCATTAGACCTACTAAGCAAGATAACAGAGAAACAACCATATATGAACTCACATCAGAAATTATGTGATTGTCGAAACTTATTCGCTACTACAATCTAATGCACAATAGATGAAAGTTTATTTACATTGTATATTTAATACATAATTACAAATCATGTCTGAAATTAGTTTGAATTTCTCTAAAATCTATAGGGCATAATCCAGAAGAATTTGAAACAGATTTGATGTTATCTTGCCAAGAACAAATATCCAATGACATTTGGTGCTCCAATTTGACACGCATACCTCAAAATCATCCATGTTGATAAGTAATTACGACCATCCTTTCCAGCTTCTACTTGCAGAGTCCACACAAAAGACTGTTGAATCAAGGTAAAAAGGCCAGCAAGAAAAAAACACGCAGCGATGGCATCAATTCAGATATAACAAGAGTTTGAAGCCATGGAAATGACGACACTTCCTACTGATGCTCGGTTTGCTGCACGATTACTTCCAAAATTCTTTCTATTTGATTCCCTTGCAATTCTTGAACCAAACTACATACAACAAGGGAAAAGAAAAAGAAAATGAAGAAATAATGAAGTTAGCTCACAGGAGAGAAAACATTGGGGAAAGGAACTCAGAGATTTCTTTTACGTTAATGCAGAAGGGAGTGAGATGACAACTCAGTTAAATTTATTAATCTCCAAATATGGAACCACTATGGTCATTAACTAAGAAGAGTACAAGAATTTGCTCGACTCAAATCAGGAAGTAAAACTGCAATGCTCATCACAAAAATCATGTCTAGGTAATGCTTCAAATGGATCTTCTGGAGCACAAAATACTGAGTAGTAAATTATTAATAGTATTCAGCTGTTGGATGCAAAGTTAGTAGGCCTATGAGCAAGGATGATGGATGATTAATGATGTAAAAGGTGCCTCATATCCTAACTAAGTACACATTCAAACACAAAAGAACGTTGCCTTTTTTACCTGCATTTATTGTTGCAAAGAGTACTATGATGAGCATATCATATGTTAGTAAAAAAATTGATAAGTATATCAGATGTTAGTAAAAGATCACACACAGACGAATGCAACATATGTGCATAAAATAAGCAAGCATATCACACAACACTCAATCCAGTACTTATTTGAATCCAACCTGCCTTCTCTATATTTCGTCCTATGACGACCATAGCCAGCACATTGTTCATCTGCACCAGTACCAACCAAGAGGATCCTGGACTCAGACTTTTATTTAACACACATGTAATTTGCTTTGTTGTTCTCACTAATCCCCTCATTTATCCAATCATCGCCACCCGCAGCCAACCATAATGTTGTACCAATATTGAGGTCCTGAAATATTAGTTAAAGATTTGAAGATTTTGTCAACAGTAGACAATCATTTATTCATTCCTGACAAAATGGACATGTTAAGAATTTCAAAACAATAACTGTTTATCATAAAATGTTGAAGCTCAAGGCTTGTAATTCCCATGCAATGTAAGGACAGATCACAACAGTCAAAATTATATCATATTGGTTGTATTGTGCATAGTTATTGAGCCCCCTTGCAGTCAAAATTGGAGTGTAATCGTCAAGAGTGTAGCTATGGAGTGTAGTTACTAAGTCACCCCAACTTAACAGTTGCATGTCCATAGATCTAAAAACGATTTCCAAAAAATGTGCTTAGCATGCTGATGAACATGACTTAAAAATACTATCATAGCCTACCATCTTGATGTTGTGATTCTTCTCAGCTCCGTAACACCTGCCCTCGCAGAAATTCTATCGATCAATTTCATCTGCCAACGGAAATTGATATTCAGTTTAGTAGCAAAATTTTGTAGAAAGAAACCAATGCATAACTACCAACCAGTGAATCATGGGAAAGATACTCTTTCTTAATTTTATTTTCCTTTTCCCTTTTCTAACTTAGCTGACTCATTTTCTTTTTTCCTACATTCTAAAACTTGAGGGTACTTTAAACCGTTTACAACATAAAAGGAACTAAGGAAGATACATATATTATGACCCATATCAAGAAAGAGAGAATTCATTGAACCAGCAATACGTGTACCTGCTGCAATGTCAATTTTTTGGCTACAATATCCTTCAAAGCTTGAATTTTGCTAACATGGGTTGATAACTCGTGGTTAAAAGCTAACATGAGGTTAACAGCACCAATCAACCTGCATACTCGTGGTTAAATTTTAGAACCTTAACAATGCCTAAAACATGTAATGTTGTAACATAGATTATAATGCCTAAAACATGTAATGTTGTAACATAGATTATAACCTTTGCATAACGTTAGAATACAAAGCGCCAACACAAGTGAATAATGCCTTTGTCAACATCAAGTGATATGCCTTTGCAAATTTTCAACTAAATAAAAAGCAAGAGCACCTATTCATTAAATTATACAAGCAAGAGTGTCTAACGAGGAATCAACTAAATAAAAAGCAAGAGCACCTATTCATTAAATTTACAAAAAGTGTCAAAAAGGCGAGGAATTCCGGATGGCGAGACCAACTCCTTCAATATATCCACTAGGCTCGTAATTTTGTATTATCAAAGGACCAACTCCTTCAATATATCCACTAGTAATTTTGTATTATCAAAGGCTCTATTATTCCTCTCCAACCACATGGTCCAGCATACTGCAATACAAGTGCCTATTGAAACATATAGTTCAAAAACTAGTGCACAACAGTCCTTCAAAAATAGTGCACGACATATGGACCATTAATCTTCCTGAGTTGAATGAAGAATTAAACCTATTTTCAAGGTTACATGGATTCACATTACTTCTATCATTGTTGAGCCGTTTGCTTGCACTACCTCTGGGGAGTACTCCAACTGTTGAATCTCTGTAAATAACAATAATATGGAATTTTGATTAACGCAAAATAAACATTTGAAGATGTAATACCCCGAAAATGCTATTATGAAATGTTAAATTATAATATATTTAATTACATTGTTTTGGGCTAATCTAATTATTTTGGGTCTAGTTTCGGTTTTGGAAAGATTTCGAATTTGGGCCGTTAAAAAAAATAATAATAGTAATAATAATAATAAAATAATTTTATTTATTTATTTTTGTTAAATTGTCTCCACCTGCAATTGGGGATTTAGCCCATATACTAATTTATAACAAATATGGGAAGGGATTATAATATTATAATATTAAATAATAACAACATTAAAGATAATCTCTCATGGATATAGCTCCGCCGGGTTGTCGACAAGAAGGAGTCTGCCTACTCGGTTGATTTTGGAAGGAAGTCTTCTCCCTTCAAGAGTTCAGATACGAATCAATCACGGACTGGGCTGTGGTTTATAAGTTATCCTACCGGTGTTTTGAGTTCTGTTTAGTAGAGTCAAGAGAGAGAGGGAGCGGAACAGAACGGCTGCAAATTTTGGTTGTGCATGTGCTCCGTCAAGAAAATCGAGGTAAACCTTCGCCTTACCTTCCTTTGTAGCTAATTAGGGCGAGGGAGATAATATGTAATTGATCTTTCCTATCTTTTGAAACCAAAATCAATTACAGTGAGTGTTCATGTAAGCCTTAAGTGGGTTTCTTTGGTTTTAGTTGAATCAAATGTAGTAGTTTTCCTTAAAGTGTGTTAGCATGAAAACTTTGTTTAAAATTAGTTATGATTATAGTTATATATGTATGGTGGATATATAAATGGTTTATGTGCGAGGAAGCAGGAGGGAAACCAAAACAAGGAGTTTTTCATGAAGAAGATGATGGAAATTTCGGTCTTCCCCCCTAAGCTTTTGGACAAAGTTAATCATTTCCATTTATTTATAAAATGACCCCTTAACTCTTTAACAGTTAGTTAGTTGTCATTAGTATTATTTTACTTTTGTTGGGTTAATTAAGTTCAGAAATAACAAGACCCTAATTCATAATTCTAATTTCAGTATTATTTTTTTAAATTAGATTTGAGCAAGACGAATTAAGACTTCAATCGTGGGTTGAAACTTTTGCTTTGTGTGCGCGTAAACAAGGTAAGGGATTACGTTTCTTTTAGGTTCCTTGCAAAAGTATAAAAAAAATACTTCTAATGTTAGGCTTCCGCTAATTCTTGAAAATTCGTTCTTTCAATTGTCATGCCCTACTTTGTGTCAATAGTTGTTTTGACTCCGTCGTTAGCCTTTGTTGAATATATTCGTTATGATTTCGTTATCGCAATTTTCACGCTTAAACTTGTCCACATGAAATACTTTTTATTATCGAAAAATCTATGTCGTATTTGTCAACTTATCGGCTTACTCCTTTGTATTGAAAATAATGATTTGCAATACAAGTGTTGTTTGATAGCGATACATTTATAGCACCATCTATGTTTTTAAAATAATTATGATCACTAAGTATGAACAACCCGTCACGGGGATTACGTGACAAACAATGAAATAAATTAAATTGCACCACTTGGCTCGTGAGTGCGGTAATCTGGATATACCTTAATATTGTACCCTTCAGGGGATTTGTGTACCCTACGGGGGATTTGTATATCATTCGGGGGATTTGGTTCTTGGTCAATAGACCCTTACGTGATCTTAATAAATATTTTTGATATTCAGTTATTACTAGCTGGTATGGGACAGTCAGTAATGACAAACTTATTTGATCCATATTTGTTTGGTTTGAACTCTCCATTTAAAAAGAGATTTTTAAATCGGTCGTTAACTATCTCTTGATTTTGCAAGTTATTAAATGTCTAAACTTTGTTCTACATACAACATGATTTTTCTTTGAGTTATCCATCCTTAGAAACTGGAGGGGCGACGTATGATCTTACTGAGCTTTGTTCGCTCACCCTTCACATCACTCTTCTTCCAGGTCGGAATTAAGGACTAAACTTGAGGTAGAGCATACCAGTGAAGGAATCAATATTTTTAGGGCGTATTTTTATGGTTTCAAATTTAATGGAGACAAAGTTAATTTAGTAGACTTTTGTTTCGTAATTTATTTTGGATGACTGTATTTTAAATTGGAGACTTTTGTAATTCTAGTTGGATGGCGTTTGATTTAGTTTGTACTTAAGTTCAAAATTGTAGTGATGTGGCCAGATGTGGGTCCAAAAGGGTGGGACCCGAGTTTGGGGCGTTACAGATTGGTATCAGAGCTTAGGCTTTAGATCCGATTAGTCTTAGCATTAGAATGGTGGAAGTTGGAGATGACGAGAGAATAGGATTATGATTTTGTATACCCTTGGCTACTTAGTATCAATAAGTTTTGATAATAGCTAATTAAGTTATGATCTAACAAATGATTAAGGAAATGATTATTTTATTAAAAGCTGATGTAATTTTGTTCATTTGTAGGAATGTCGCGTAAAACAACGGCTCGGAAGTCTGTTGCTTCGCCTCTGGAAGTTACAGAGAGAATGTTAGCTATGACACACGATAAGCTAATCGAAGCAGAGAGGATCAATAAAAAGTTGAGATAAGAGAAAAGAGAGCTAGAGACTAAACTGTGAAGACAAACACAAGTGTTCAAGGATGTCCAGTACACTTTGCATAAGCCTCATGATGATATCACGGAGTCTCAGGCACACAATTGAGAGATGCACCTCAGACTCAGAGAGACGCATTGGAGTTTTGATAAAGTATGGGATGTACTCCAAGTGGCCATTGATGATGGTCCAAACATAGAAGAGGATCCAAGGTCCGAGGAAGGAGCTGAAGATGAAGAAAGTGTCGATATAGAAGTTGATGTCAACTCTGTGGCTCTCGTGGGTGTGGAGGCTAATGCTAATGTCGGTCAGAATAATGATGATTCTGATCCAAGTGAAGAGGAAGATGCGTCCGAGTCAGAAAACTAGATAGGATATCACTCCTGCAGTAGTATTTAATTTCGTTTATGGCCATCATAGTCGTTAGGTTTGTTCAGATGGTTTCTTGTTTTTTTTTTCTTTTAGTCATAAGACATGGAATACACTAAGTGTGTCCAAATTTTAAGACGTGGGTTGAATTTTTTTGGTACTTAATAAATTTTGGGAGATTATTTTTTGAATACATTGATGTTTCCTTTCAACTATATTTTGTATTTGATATTGGTTTCGAGAGCATAAGATTTTGAGAACAACTTTGGGAAGGAATCTGATATTACATAATAGGTGTGTGAATTGTTTCCAATTATGTCATGTCAGTTAGCAATCACATCCTAGTATGATGAATATTTTAGACACCATTTGACACTTCCTCATTTTTGTATCAGTATAATATGGCACGTAGAGGAGGACGTACCGCTAACCGAGGCCGTGGTCGCGGCCGAGGAAACAGGGGAGGAAGAGCAGTAGAAGACTCCGTTTCTGGAAGTGTGTGGGAACCATCTGGAACCCAATTTAGTATGAGTAATGAAAACCATGTCCCTGAAGTGCCTCAGTCAAACGTAACAAATCCCACTTTAGTGGACCCTGTCCTTGTGATGAACCTTCTACAAAATTTGACCCAAGCTGTTTATTGGTCAAATTGTCCAACCACCTCGGCCCACGCCTCACCCACGCACACACGCCTCAACTCGCCGCACCACAACCTCACCACCGCAACCTCCGCCTGTAGTTCTTCAACCTCGAACAGTAGCAAAGGACCCCCTTGACATATTTCAGAAGAGAAGCCCTAAGCCTTTCTCAGGCGCGCCAGACACCATTAAACCAGAGGAATGGGTTGAAAGTATGAAGAATATTTTTAGAACGATGACCCTCACGAGTGATCAAAAGGTCAACCTCGCCACTTTCAAGTTCGAAGGAGAGGCTGATCAGTGGTGGCAATCAGAGATGAGAATTGTTGAAGCAACTGGGGTAAAAGAATACACATGGGATAATTTCCTCGAGGTCTTTTACAAGAAATATTTTCCTGAAAGTGTGCAGGACGGTAAGCTGGTTGAGTTCCTAAATCTAGAACAAGGAAAGATGACAGTGGATGAGTATGCTGTCAAATTCACGGAGCTATCAAAATACGCTCCTGGTCTCATTGAAAATGAGAAACAGAAGGCTAGGATGTTTGAAAGAGGCCTCGATGGAAGAATTAGCCATCGATTAGTAGCCTTATAGTTGAAGACTTATGCTGAAGTTGTCGACCGGGCTAGAATACTTGACCGGGTATCAGCAAACTATCAGAAGAAGCGGGAGGAGAAAAGAGAGATTTTGAGAGTCTTGGAGGTAGTTCTCGGGATCAGTCGGGTTATCGAGGATATAATTCTCGGGATCAGTCAGGTCATCGAGGAGGTAGTTACAGTGGGGACAAGAGGAGAACCACAGATGATAATAGATCTAAGGGGTCAAATCAGTATAGTCGAAATCAGAATCAAGGACAAGATCAGAGACAGGACCAAGGTCAGGACAGATGGGATGTGAATCGGGGACAGATTGAGAGTTGTAAGACCTGTGGAAGAAAGCATCCGACGTTGGCTTGCCACAGGTAAATAGGAGCTTGTTTTAACTGCGGCAAGATGGGGCACAAAGTCAGAGATTTCCCTAAGCCACTGAGGAATCGAGTTGTTCAGAACACTGGTGGCGGGGACAAACCTAAACCAAGAGAGTAGGGTAGAGTATATGCAATGACCGCAAGAGATGCTCGCGCTACTAATGACGTGGTGGCAGGTACTGTCCAACTCTCCTCTCGTAGTTTGTATCCATTGATTGATTCGGGTGCAACACATTCTGTAATATCTACATCCCTTGTACAACGCATGAAACTGCCACCACAAAACCTAGATATTGAGCTAGTTATAGATATACCAACGGGGGAGTCTATTTCAGTGACTTCAGTATATAGGTCTTGTTCGTTGAATTTGGAGGGTAGGGAAATGCCTATAGATCTGATTTCCTTAGATATTCGAGATTTTGACATAATTTTGGGAATAGACTGGTTAGTCGCCTTCCATGCTAAGGTGGACTGTTTTGGGAAGGAGGTACTATTTTGTATCCCAGGAGAACCGGAGTTTTGATTTAAGTGTTCTAAGCCAACTGCCCTAACAGGTTGTATATCGTCAATGCAAGCTCATAGACTGTTAAGGAAGGGTTGCCAAGGTTATTTAGCACACATTACCGATACACGTAGGGAAGGGGTTAGTCTTGAGTTACTTCCTGTGGTTAGGGAGTTTACGGAGGTGTTTCCTGAAGAATTACCAGGACTCCCACCAGAGAGGGAGGTGGAATTCTTAATTGACTTAGCACCTGGGACAACCCCAATCTCTAAAGCACCTTATAGAATGGCTCCATCAGAACTTAAAGAATTGAAGGAGCAATTACAAGAATTGTTGGAGAAGGAGCTCATTAGGCCTAGCGTATCACCATGGGGTGCACCAGTTTTGTTTGTGAAGAAGAAAGACGGGACGATGAGGTTATGCATTGATTACCATGAGTTGAATCGGGTCATGGTAAGGAACAAATACCTGTTACCAAGGATCGGCGATCTTTTTGACCAACTACAAGGAGCATGTTACTTCTCAAAGATCGATCTTCGTTCGGGGTACCACCAACTGAGAGTTAGAAATGAGGATATTGCTAAGATTGCATTTAGAACACGGTACGGACACTACGAATTTTTGGTGATGTCGTTTGGGTTGACGAACGCTCCGGCAGCATTTATGGACTTAATGAACCGAGTGTTTCGAAAATTTCTAGATCGGTGCGTAATTGTCTTCATTGATGATATACTGATCTACTCAAGAACTCGAGAGGAGCACGAACAACACTTGAGAGTGGTGCTGCAGATTTTAAGGGAGGAAAAATTATATGCGAAGTTTAAGAAGTGTGAGTTTTGGTTGGAAACGATGAGTTGCTTGGGTCATGTAGTGTCAAAAGATGGAGTCTCAGTAGACCCGGCCAAGATAGAGGCAGTAGTAAACTGGGAGAGACCGACGACCGCTACGGAAGTTCGAAGTTTCTTGGGGCTAGCAGGATATTATCGTCGTTTTGTAGAAGGATTTTCAAAAATCGCAGGACCCCTAACCCAGTTGACTCAAAAAAACAAGAATTTTGTTTGGACAGAGGAACGTGAGGCAAGTTTCAAGGAGTTGAAGAAAAGATTGGTGTCGGCTCCAATTCTTGCACTACCGTCAGGATCAGAGAAGTTTGTGATCTACAGTGATGCTTCGTTGAAATGTCTGGGGTGTGTATTGATGCAAGATGGGAAGGTGATTGTCTATGCCTCGAGGCAATTAAAGAACTTTGAGAGAAACTACTCAACACATGACTTGGAGTTAGCCACGGTAGTGTTTGCTTTAAATATTTGGAGACATTATTTGTATGGAGTGACTTGCGAGATATATACGGACCACGAGAGTCTTAAGTACATTTTCACTCAGAAGGAATTGAACATGAGACAGAGGAGATGGTCGGAGTTATTGAAGGACTATGACTGCACCATTTTCTACCATCCAGGTAAAGCCAATGTAGTGGCAAATGCTTTGAGTCGTAAGAGTAAAAGAACATTGGATGTGATGTTAACAAAGGAGAAGAGGATTCTCGAGGATATCGAGAATTTAGGTTTGGAAGTTCGGGTAAGGGGTGGAAAAGGTTATCTGGCACGATTGAGTCTTCAACCGTCCTTACTAGAGAGGATCAAAACTGCCCAGAAAGTTGACCCTGAGTTAGTAAAAATCTGTGAAGGGGTAGAGAATAGAGCTCAGGTTGACTTTCGACTTGAAGGGGATGATATTTTACGCTTTGGTAAGAGGGTTTGCATTCCATCGGATCCAGAGTTAAAGAGGGAAGTGTTAGAAGAAGCTCATAATTCAAGATTTGCAATACATCCTGGGAGCACAAAGATGTATCGGGATATGCCGGACACCTTCTGGTGGAGTAATATGAAGCGAAAAATTGCATAATGTGTGTCTAAATGTCTCATGTGTCAACAAGTGAAGTGCGAATATCAGAGACCGGGAGGATTGTTACAGTCAATGCCCATACCCGAGTGGAAATGGGAACATATAACTATGGACTTCGTTGTGGGGTTGCCGAAAACATTAAAAGGAAAGAACTCCATTTGGGTTATCGTGGATCGTTTGACGAAGTCAGAACACTTTTTAGCCTTCAGGATAAATGACCCGTTGGAAAAGTTGGCCAAGATGTATGTAGATGAGGTTGTCAGGTTACACGGAGTGCCAATCTCGATTGTGTTTGATCGCGACACCAGGTTTACCTCGAAGTTTTGGGGTAGTTTGCAGAAGGCCTTGGGCACCACTTTGAGTATGAGTACGGCCTTTCATCCGTAGACGCACGCCAATCCGGCGGACCATCCGCACTTTGGAAGATATGTTTCGCTTCTTGTGCTTTGGACTTTTCGGGTAATTGGGATGATCATTTACCCCTAGTAGAGTTCACCTACAACAATAGTTATCATGCAAGCATTGGTATGGCGTCGTACGAAGCGTTATATGGAAGAAGGTGTCGTACACCTACATGTTGGGATGAAGTAGGAGAACGAAAGTTGTTGGGACCAGAATTGGTACAGATTACCTTAGAAAAGGTACAACAGATTAAAAAGAGAATGTTAACGGCTCAGAGTAGACAGAAGTCCTACACTGATAAACGCCGACGTGAACTCGGATTTGAAGTAGGGGATCATGTGTTTCTCAAGGTTTCCCCTACGCGTGGAGTTTTAAGGTTTGGTATTAAAGGTAATCTTAGCCCGAGATTTGTGGGACCATTTGAGGTGCTCGAACAAGTTGGGGAAGTTGCATACCGACTAGCTTTACCACCAGTACTTTCAGGGGTAATGTGTTCCATGTTTCAATGTTGAGGAAGTATGCCCCAGATTCGAGTCATGTGATCGAGTATAAGCAGCTCCGCTTAAGAGAGGATCTTAGTTACGCTGAGCAGCCTATTAAAATTGTAGATCGAAAGGATCAAGTTCTTCGGAAGCGAACCATTCCCTATGTCAAGGTTCAATGGAGCAATCACACCGAAAGGGAAGCTACTTAGGAACTTGAGGAGTAAATGAAGGAGAAGCACCCTGAACTCTTCGTTTGACTTGGTACGTAAGTTTAGGGACTAAACTTCTTTTAAGGGGGTGAGAGCTGTAACGCCCCAAACTCGGTTCCCACCCTTTTGGACCCACATATGGCCACGTCACTACAATTTCGAACTTAAGTACAAACTAAATCAAATGCCATCCAACTAGAATTACAAAAGTCTTCAATTTAAAATACAGTCACCCAAAATAAATTACGAAACAAAAGTCTACTAAATTAACTATGTCTCCATTAAATTCCAAACCATAAAAATACGCCCTAAAAATCTTGATTCCTTCACTGGTATGCTCTACCTCAAGTTTAGTCCATAATTCCGACTTGAAAGAAGAGTGATGTGAAGGGTGAGCGAACAAAGCTCAGTAAGATCATACGTCGCCCCTCCGGTTTCTAAGGAGGGGTAACTCAAAGAAAAATCATGTTGTATGTAGAACAAAGTTTAGACATTTGATAACTTGCAAAATCAAGAGATAGCTAACGACATATTTTTTAAAAAAATCCCTTTTTAAATGGAGAGTTCAAACCAAACAAATATGGATCAAATAAGTTTGTCATTACTAACTGCCCCATGCTAGCTAGTAATAACCGAATATCAAAAATATTTATTAAGATCATGTAAGGGTCTATTGACCAAGAACCAATTCCCCCGAAGGGTACGCAAATCCCCCGTAGGGTACACGAATCTCCCGAAGGGTACATGAATCTCCCGAAAGGTACAATATTAAGGTATATCCGGATTACCGCACTCACGGGTCAAGTGGTGCAATTTAATTTATTTCATTGTTTGTCACGTAATCCCCGTGACGGGTTGTTTATACTTAGTTATCATAATTATTTTAAAAACATAGATGGTACTATAAATGTACCACTATCAAACAACACTTGTATTGCAAATCATTATTTTCAATACAAAGGAGTAAGCCGATAAGTTGACAAATACGACATAGATTTTTCGATAATAAAAAGTATTTCATGCAGACAAGTTTAAGCACGAAAATTGCGATAACGAAATCATAACGAATATATTCAACAAAGGCTAACGACGGAGTCAAAACAACTACCGACACAAGGTCGAGCATGGCAATTTAAAGAACGAATTTTCAAGAATTAGCGGAAGCTTAACATTAGAAGTATTTTTTTTTATACTTTTGCAAGACACCTAAAAGAAACGTAATCTCTTACCTTGTTTACGCACGCACAAAGAAAAAGTTTCAACCCACGATTGAAGTCTTAATTCGTCTTGCTCAAATCTAATTTTAAAAAATAATACTGAAATTAGAATTATGAATTAGGGTCTTGTTATTTCTGAACTTAATTAACCCAACAAAAGTAAAATAATACTAATGACAACTAACTAACTGTTAAAGAGTTAAGGGGTCATTTTATAAATAAATGGAAATGATTAACTTTGTCCAAAAGCTTAGGGGGGAAGACCGAAATTTCCATCATCTTCTTCATGAAAAACTCCTTGTTTCGGTTTCCCTCCTGCTTCCTCCCACATAAACCATTTATATATCCACCATACATATATAACTATAATCATAACTATTTTTAAACAAAGTTTTCATGCAAACACACTTTAAGGAAAACTACTGCATTTGATTCAACTAAAACCAAAGAAACCCACTTAAGGCTTACATGAACACTCACTGTAATTGATTTTGGTTTCAAAAGATAGGAAAGATCAATTACGGATTATCTCCTTTGCCCCGATTAGCTACAAAGGAAGGTAAGGCGAAGGTTTACCTCGGTTTTTTTGACGGAGCACATGCACAACCAAAATTTGCAGTCGTTCTGTTCCGCTCCCTTTCTCTCTTGACTCTACTAAACAGAACACAAAACACTGGTAGGATAACTTATAAACCACAGACCACTTCGTGATTGATTCATATCCGGACTCTTGAAGGGAGAAGACTTCCTTCCAAAATCAACCGAGTAGGCGGACTCCTTCTTGTTGACAAACCCGGCGGAGCTATATCCATGAGAGATTATCTTTAATGTTGTTATTATTTCATATTATAATATTATAATCCCTTCCCATATTTGTTATATATTAGTATATGGGCTAAATCCCCAATTGCGGGTGGAGACAATTTAACAAAAATAAATAAATAAAATTATTTATTATTATTATTATTTTAACGGCCCAAATTCAAAATCTGTCCAAAACCGAAACTAGACCCAAAATAATTAGATTAGCCCAAAACAATGTAATTAAATATATTATAATTTAACATTTCATAATAACATTCTCGAGGTATTACAGAAGCAATCTAGTAAAAACATTAATGTTATAAAATATACCATCATGCTGCCTCTCAAGATCTCACAGCTTCTTAAGCCTTGCAGTCTGAGCATCCGTAACCTCAGATGTGAGAAGTTGTGGAGCTTGGTTGACAATTTTCTCCTCAGCCTCCCCTATGGCTTGAACAATTGCAATGCTAGATTGCAATGCTTCAAGTTTAGTCTTCCTCATCAAATGGAATGCTTGAACTTCAATCGCTGCTTTCAAGGACTCAAATTGAGTCTTGTTAGCTTCTTGCATTATCTGAAATTGACTATTTTGGGAGATCCTCCATTCAAGTACTTGGTCACTCAACCTTTTATTCCGCATAGATGCTTTATCTGACACATTGTTGTCGTTGCGACGACGTTTCTCCTTTGCAGATTTCCTTCCTAAAGGTCGTGCTAGTGACTCAGAGTGGATACAACTTGGAACAGGCCCAATAGTTATGGCGGGTGAGGGAGAGCCACACTTACATGAATGTGTGTAAACGGATAAACACATGTATCAGGAAAGCCATCAAGACCAATACCAGCAAAGTAATTCATAGGAGACACAGTTGGGGGAGTTGCATTGATCGGATCACTTCTTGGAGAATTCTTGGAGAAGGCTGACTTTTACTTTTTTTTCACCGGGAGAAATGTGCCACTTGGCTGAGTCTTGAAGTATCTGCTAGCAGTGGTAGAACATAAAATCACGACCATGATCATTCTTGAATACTTCATAACAAGCTCTCAACTACAATACCATATAACGCAATATGTAAAAAAGTTTAAAATCATCATTAATAGTAACTGTAAATGTGGTAACTGCATCCTATGACAATATGTCAGAATGCAATTACTTTTGTCTGCCAAGAGTAGCCATAGACATTTACATCCACCAAAAAAACAAAGAAACCAACTTTAAAAAAAGATGTCAAACTATAAACCTCATCGGCCATATTTGTACTGCTTTGATGGTTTCGATTGACTCTGGTCACGATAGCTCACCATTTTGTAACATTGGCATGAAT
Organism: Codonopsis lanceolata; assembly: GCA_013146195.2. Classification (NCBI taxonomy): domain Eukaryota; kingdom Viridiplantae; phylum Streptophyta; class Magnoliopsida; order Asterales; family Campanulaceae; genus Codonopsis; species Codonopsis lanceolata. Next base: position 98,912,010 of record CM028377.1, read on the forward strand.
TGTAGTCCACCGATTCTCCAATCCTTTTTGAGTACGTTTTGTTCTAGATTGTTTTTTACAGAAGTCCTCAAAGATGTGAAACTATAAAGTATCACCAGTCTGACAAGTACCGACAATCGGATTCTCTAAACGTTGCACCCAAGCCTCACAAAGTGCCACGTCTTCTTTGTGGTTCTAGTTTGACGCTTTTCTATTAGAAACTTTGGGTGACACACTTGATGTTTTAGCTGAATTTGATTGAATGGGGCGGTGTAATAGATATGGGATGGTGTGGTAGATATGGGATGTTGGGTAGATGGATGGTTTCTTGCTTGCATTTGTTCTATTAAGAAAGACGCGTACGCAGCAGCCTGTGTTGCGTGAGTTGCCTGAGCTTGTTGGAGTGGTATTGGAAGGAACATAAATCCATGCGCCCAGTTCAATGTGCTTTCTTGCGTTGGCAAGTCGTTTACACTGAGTTGCACATGCAGCAAGTTTTGGTGGAAAGGTGGCCGAAAAGGATCCATTAAACCTATAAACACCAACACAAACTTTTAATACATGACAATGTATCTCATATATATAAATAATAGTCTATATTTCAATCCTACTAAAATTATTGACACTTTTTATTCAAGTCATAAAGAAGTATTGATCCTAATTCAGAATTCATACCAAAAATGAGAAAAAAAAACTTGGGTCTTTAACAACTAGAGATTTGAATTCTTAAGCATTGCTTCAATGCTCGGTAGTTAATCAACTTTACCATTGTGTCATGCCTAGACTCCAATTCTATAACTAGTCCTAAAGAGGCATCACAAAGAATTCATAAAAAGTAAATCAATAATCTCTTCACCAAAATGAGACTCTGAAGTTGTGTCCAAGGAACTACATGGACAATATCTTTGTTTCTTAGAAGCAATTACACACATAGTACTGTAGCCACAGGAGGTGAAAAAAAAACCTAACCTATCTCATGCAACTATATAAGAAAATTCAATTAATTATCAAAAATTGTCTAAACAAACGTTTAAGAGGGTATTTATATGCCCTAAAACAAACCAAACCCTAAAAGGAATAAATAAATAAAAATTGACAAAAAGCCTTCCAAGGCCCGTAACATCACTTAAAAAGCATTTTTTAGGCTTAAAACAAATTCATCACGGGTTACACCTCATGAGTTTTTTAGATCTCGTCGAGAGCTTCGATTTGATATGCGATGGGTCCCGTGATTCATCCAGACGCAAAAGTTATTCTCCGTTAAAGTTCTATCGACCGTTAAATGATTTCTACTAGTGCGTAACGAAAACTAACGGAAAACTGTGAAAACTACTCACAGAACCAACTTTCAGAAATTGCCATTAGACCCCCTGAACTTCGAAATCTTCCCTAGAACCTTGCTCAAATAAGTCTCGGCCACCTGTTCTACATCATTTTATTTTTTGCTGAATATTTCACATCTTTCAAAGTAACTGCTTCCAATAAATTAACAGGGCAGCATACCCTTTTTTTCTTGGCTGGGTTTCTTTTTCTTCATTCCCATCCAGGTTCTGCAGGGGGTGGGGGTCAAAAGAGTTGCAAAAAAAGACAAGAAATAAGCTCAATTTAGGCCTGGTCAAGATGAGTTCCAACCCAATGTTGGCAGCAACAAGTAGTTTTCCTATGTAAATGCTTCTCGCGCCTGATGTATGGGTAACTCTAGTTCAGGTTCGAGTGCAATGAGGGGAGAAAAAGTACTGATCCACCATGTCCTGTGATACATGTTCCAAGCTCGGAGGGTCCGAGTCCCACATTGGATTGTTTCAGAAAAACCAATTAGGCCATTCCCCAAGTTTAAACTATATTTTCCAGTCAGTGTAAGAAAGGAAAGGGCATGTGGAGTGTTATAGATTTGGATAATTGGCATTCTATATTTGGTGTTATTGTAAATTTCATGATTGCTTTTAGTTATAAGAAATTAAATTCTTAGGTTCTGCAATGATTGTCATAATCATCTAAAGTACATGCTAATTGCTAAAACAATGATTGTCTAGTACGAACAAAGATATGTCATCTCAATTAAGAGAGAATATAATTATTAATGATTAATGATTCACACAATGTCTGAGAGATAATTTTGAATAAATATTATTTAGGTGTAAAATGTAGTATTTACTTAACTGTTTGTATTGCAGATTTGCAGTTGAGCAAGAGATTTTTTCATCTTCTTGTGTTGTGGGCATGAATATTATACGATACACACAAGTCATTACGCAGCTGCTGGTAAGTGGTAAGTGGTAGCAAATATTTTTCATGAATGGTGCAAGACCGTTGGATGTAAGCTGTTCGTTTTGCCGATTTATAACCTATCTCTGTAATCCCCCTTGTTACCAATATGAATTCCCAATCCCCTCCAATAATTCATCAATCTCTCTCCAATATCAAAGCCAACTGGTAATTCTTATTCATTCACAAAAGAGATAAAATAATAATGCCAAAGGATAGAGCAAAGTACAAACAGAGTCTAGGATTTGAGTGTGATTCATTTGGTTTTCTATAGCCTCTTCCCTCACCCTCACTTTTTCTCTCCTACCCTCTCCCTCTTTTTTATATAAAACCCATAACCAAGCCACTAATCCTACTATCACTCCCAAGTCACAACTCACTTTTCTTCCTTCTCTTTTCCTATCACAATTCACAAACTACTTTCATCCCGACCAACTCACATCCTTTTGGTAAGTTTACAGACATGAACATATCAACTTATGACTGCAGTAGCAACTGTGAATCAGGTTGGACAATTTATTTGGATCAATCCTCATATTCTAGGGATCAAACTAGCCTTCAAATTAGAAGAATGATCAATGAGGGAAGGAATGGAAAATGGTTTACCTTTAAGGAGAGTTGCCAAGGGACATTTGAGCTAAATCTTTGGTCTACACTAAAATCCCTCATCCAATGATCCTAAAACTCAATTAATCCTCCCAGAATCACGTCCTAATATCTTGACTACTTCCATGGCTCAATTACCAGAATTTTATTTTTTAAATCCAGTATTCAATCTAAAAAAAAAAAAGTACACAAAATCTCAATCAATCAAAGTGAGTGCAAGCATTAGATTTCAACATAAACCAGACAAACATATCCTAATCAAATAATCTACTTTTAATCCCAATAAATCTCTCATTCACAAAACCCTAGAAAGTGACGAACTTGATATTTAAAATTACCTAAACTCGTGAAATGCAGAGCAATCTCAGTGCCTGTTATGATTTGTGGAAGGGAGGATAACGGAGAAGAAGACCGGCTGGGGGAGAGAAATCGATGAAGATTGTGCACCAAGGAGAGAGCTGAGAGAGAACGCGGGAGATAGTTACTGTGTAAGATAAATCACTCTTCTAATTTGAAGAGTGATTTATCTGGGTTTAGAGATAAACTTGTAGCTGCCCACTGCGGAGTGTGAGAACTAAATATCTCTATAATAGGTTTTTAAAGAGTTTGTAGTTGGTTCATTATGGACGCTCTTAATTCATCCAATATTGGCTTTATTTTTTAGATCCACTGAATTTACATATCAAAAAATAAAATTGCTTGTTGACCATCAAAATATTTTAAATCAGTCATAAAATAAATATTTTTTTTGGTTAGATTGAATTACTAGTCCAATTATAATAATCATTGGGTAGATTATATCAAAATTTCTAGCAAAAATCAAGTTTGATTGCTATTTGACTATTATATTAATTGTTTATACTTGTTTGATTCTTAACTTCATTAGTTGTGGTGTAGATTTTTTTAGACAAAATTCATACATAAGTCAAAATAGAAATAGAAAAAAAAGAACTTTTGGGTAATTAAAACGCAAAGAGGAGCTACTTATTTAATTTTTTAAAACTAGTTTTTCGGTCGAAGATCCTATCTGTGTATTTCAAGAATATTCGAGTAATTAAGAATGCAGATTTTGTCTACGGTAGTCCCTAACCCTAACTTTGGTAGCCCAAGTGTCGTTAAGTCAGCATGTGTTGAGCAAACTTTAAGGGTAAAATCGGAAAAATATTATTGATATGTTATACAACTTTCAAATAAGGGGGTTGGATATAAATATCTAAATTTGCACAGTTTTTTTCGCCCTTGTCCTCCTCGTAAACAACCCCACCAATAACTACCCTATTTAGCCTCACAAAACCTTAGCATCTCCAATGGTGTGGTTCCCAAATTGAGTTCTTTGTGGGTCCCTCTCATGCCACGTACCCCCATTTTAATAACACAACTACTTAATAACAAAACTTCTCAATGGTTAAGTTCTCATATTGAGTTCTTTCACGAGTCTTATTGTCAAATCATCCACTTTACTTTTACATTATTTTATTTATATTTTTCAAATAAATAAATTAGTAAATAGTTTTAATATTTTTAATTTACAAATACTTTGTACAACAAAATAAATTATATATTTTTAGTTTAATTAATAAATTGCAACAACAAATAAATTTATTTTGTATAATGCATATTAACAATATTTTATAAAATAAATTAATTACAAAACTCAAAAATTACTTAAATTTGAGAAGTATTTATAGGGGAAAAAAGAAGATAATTGCGGTCATTAAAAAAGAAAAAAGGGTACAACGGCTATTACAAAAACAATACAAAAAAACTGTAACAAAAAAAAAAGTGAAGAAAACCGGTAAGGAAGGAGAAAGAATAGGATGTGAAACAAACAATAGTAAGTTTTATGTAAAACGACTTTACAAATCTTAACTCGTAAAATGGAGTCTCACTCTCTCATTACTTAACCCACCAACACGTGGTACGTTTGACAAAGAGGATCCATCATTCAAGAAATAACCGTAAGACCGTCTTTTTACCAACAAACAAATGGTCACAATGTTTGAAAAGGTCCAAAAAAAAAAGAAGGGAAAAGATGAGAGAGAATAAAAAAGTGCGTCCCCTCCACATGCCTACATCGAGCGCTTCATACACGAGCCTTTCTGAGTGGTTGGTGACTTGCATGCTCCTTTTGCTGTCTTTTTTATTTTGCCTGGTTAGAGCATCCACAATGACACTGCTACCAACACTCCAAAACTTGCTTTTGGAGTTTTTCAAGGGAACTAGAGCTCACAATGGACTCCCAATATTACACCCTATCCCTATAATCCACTAAGGCTCCCTCTAAGTTTGGACGGACCTTTAGTGGAATAGTGATCTACTTTCTCTCTCCAATTTTCTTTCTTCTTCTTCACCATTTGTGTAGTTATTATTAATTTAATAATAAAAAATATTTTAAACATAAATTTTCTTCTAACTTGACATTTATTTTGAGATAAAAGCAATTTTAAAAATTATTAAAACATATATTCCTTCAGTTTTTAAATAATCGTCCTCTTTGATCCGATACACCGTTAAAAAAAATTGATTGTATTACAAATATAAGTGTAATGTGTGGTTTCCTTTAATTATACTACATTTGTCTTCTTAAATTTTCCTACTGTTGTAAGCTAATGATATACATATATTCTTTTTTTACATTATTATCGTATGACATTATTATTGTAAACTTAATCGATTGATCAAATTAAAAGATGCTTATTTTTTATGTGAAATGTGTGTATTAATTGCGAATTCTTTTCAACCAAATGAAATCATTTGTCTCGTGTTCGTAATCTATGATAGGATAAAATAATAATTATTATTATTATAAGCATAAATTGATCATTAAAATGACATATATTTTTAGATTAAAGTAATCGAAATTATTAAAAAAATAAAATATTTTTTTCCATAGAATATAAAATATAAATATTTCAATTCAATTGTATTGGAAAAAATATAAATAAAAAATGAGAAATATGGTGGTAGTTAGGTTTGTTTGTTGTGATGAAAGAAATTTAAGGTTTTTAAAGGATTGTATAGAGGGTGATTGTTGGAGTGAATTTTTTTAGAATGTTAAAAATTTGTAAAAGGAATAAAAAACGAGGTAGCCTAGGTTGCACGGATACGGATACGCGAATACGGATTCGCGGATACGAGATACGGGGATACAAGATTTTTGAAAAATCCCGGATACGGATACGTGGGGGTAAAGTGTAAATATTCAAAATATAAGGGTCAATATATAAATATTCAAACTTAAAGGACCAAAATATAAATATACATATATTATTTAGATTAAAAAACAACATAATATATATATATATATATATATATATATATATATATAATACTAATAATAATATACATATATTATATTATATAGGCATAAACGCGATACTTCGTATAATAGCCGACAAATGAACAAATCAGTTCACAACCCAAACGACGCAGAGCAGAAGCAGAGGAGAAGACGCAGAAAGTGACGAACCCTAGTTTGTAAACTAGGGTTCGAAAAGACGACTTACCTCGTGTCGAAGACGAACACCTGCACCGGCCGAGCGAGAGGTGAAGAGAGGAGTCGAAGACTCATGACAAAGGTCGTATCTCCGCTAATCGTCTTCGCTCTTCATCTCTTCGTCCCTTCGTCCCTCTCTCTCAGATCTGAGTGCGAACAATTCGACGTATCTGGGTAATGGACGCATATCCAGTTTACGTATCCAAGGTTTGGAAAATTGCAGATTCGGTCCTTGTACGTATCCAAGAGTGTATCGGTCTTATCCGTGGCGTATCCGTATTCGGAGCGTATCGGATACGCGAAACGCTATCTTGGAGCCGTATCCATGCATCATAGGAGGCAGCTAGAGGGTGATATATGGTGATACCATTGGAAATGCTTTTAGGTCCCAAATGGTTATAATTTGGGAACCAAATGCTAAGTGGGCAATTTTGGGAACGCTCCCTACGCTCCCCAATGGTTGGGAAAACCATACATGGGTTATTAACCCATTTGGGAACCACTATCGGTGGTGCTCGTGGCATTGGTCAAGTATGGCCATATTACCCGGTTGTTATACATATATGGCCTTTGACAAATCCACTTTTGGTTCTGACCAAAACGCCCCTGCGTAAAGTGGTCGACGAAAGTGGTCGTGGTGGTCAATGTGTCGACCATGAGTAAATTTTTTGACCAACGTGAATTTATTGGATATACATCGGTTTATCCAATAAACCACTTGGTTTATCCGTCGACTACTTACCCCAATACGTATATACACACCTATGGTCGATCTGAACAAACTCACAGTTCATTCTAACACAACATTTGTCGACCTAGAACCCTCTCAGTGACGACCATCGATTTCGATTTGATTTTGGATTTTGATTCAAACCTCAAGAGATTTCAAGAAACCCTAATTCATCTGTGATAATCGATTCAGAACCAGGTAAACCTTACATTGCTTTTTCGCTTAGGGTTTTAATGTTGTCTTTATGGTTTATAATTTGAGTCGACCTCGACTGTTTTATCAATAAACCATGTACCAGACTTTTTGTTTATATTGACAAACCAATTTATAAACCATGTACCCACATTTTTGTTTATATTGACAAACCAGTTTGCAAATCATGTACCGCCTTTTGAGTCGACTTGCTGTTTTATCAATAAACCATGTACCGCCTTTTGTTTATATTGACAAACCAATTTACGAACCATGTACCTGCCTTTTTGTTTATATTGACAAACCAATTTACGAACCATATACCTACCTTTTTGTTTATATTGACAAACCAGTTTGCAAACCATGTACCTGCCTTTTTGAGTTGACCTGCTCTGTTTTATCAATAAACCATGTACCTGAATTTTTGTTTATATTGACAAACCAATTTACGAACCATGTACCTACCTTTTTGTTTATATTGACAAACCAGTGTGCAAACCATGTATCTGCCTTTTTGAGTCGACAGCTGCACTGTTTTATCAATAAACCATGTACCTGCCTTTTTGTTTATATTGATAAACCAGTGTGCAAACCTGTTGTTTGGTAAACCAGTTTGGAAAACAAGGTGCAAACTTCTGCTTGGTAACTTTTTATAAACCACGCACCGATTAACATTATTAATGACAATGACAGGGGTTTATCTATAGTTTATTAATAAACCATATACCCGCCTTTTTGTTTATAAAACCATGTCTCTAAACCAAGTGTAATTTCATATGGTTCATGAATTTCATTTGTCGATAAACCTTGTTTTAATAGCCATAGATAATAGTTCCTTGTTTTAATGTTTAATTTGTATTTCTATTACAGAGAATATGGCAGGATATATTGTTGCCCGTGATGAATGGTACAAAGCGAAGGTTACATCAAGATGTAATCTGTTAGTATTAGATGAGGTTTATAATTCATTGGATGAAGCACACCAAAATATTTTCTTGTTGTCAGCTTTTGGTGAGCTGTATAAGATGAGAAAGAATATGAGTAAGAGCAATGTGCTGATGCATGTGTTAGGACTTTTTAGGATTCAGTCACCAACAAATAATAATAATGAAATATGGTTTCGTATTGGTGGTCAAGAAGTAAAATTTTCCTTTTCGGACTACACCTTAATCACAGGTTTAAAACCTGGATTATTAGACGATTATTGTGATGAGATCCCTAGTGCGAAGGCACTAGTGGATAAATATTTTCGGAGCAAGCGAGAGGCGGTGAAGCTTTGAAGAGTTGAAAAAAAATTTATAGATGCAAGCTGACATGGATGATAAGCGAAGTTGGGTCTTGCGGTTGTTTGGGAGTATGTGCTAAGGGGTATTTCACCTAATCTTTGCTATTGGCGTGGGTGTGTTAAGGATAGTTGAAAATTTGGATTTGTTCAATAAATATCCATGGGGAACAAAGTCCCTATCTTCTCAATTCAATGATGAAAATGGCTACTTCTCGTGCTCAGACTTCTGTATGCAATGGCTTTCCGTTGGCATTACAGGTAACCAATTGTATATATTATATGGTTAGTCGATTTTATATTGAATGGTTATGTAATTATTTAAATTTGATATGCTTCTAATATGTAACATTTTTAAAATGCAGGTTTGGATATTTGAGTTGTGCCATGATTTTCTGGATTTATAGACTTATATGAGCTATCAAACATTGATAGTCAAGTCGAAAAACTCCAGAATGTGCAATTGGAAGTCTTGCCAAAATCCGGCTATGAGGAAATTATCCATACATTGGATATTACAAAGGTAAATGTAGAGTTTGATTAATAATGTTGTGATTCCAAACTTTGTTATTTTATAAACAGTAGTGCCTAGTAGAGTTGATTAATCAAGTTGATATTTTACTCAATTGACAGGATGAAGTGCTTGTTCCATTGACCCCCACTGAGGTTGAAAAACAAGACCCTATGTTGTTGAGTATGGCAAATTTGGCTGATTGGGCACATCCTTCCATGTTGTGGTGAACATGTTGAAGATGAAGGCCATCAACGGCGGCGGCGGCAACTCCCTCCCGACAACATCCTATCCCTCTCTCGTTGTGACTAGCACCAGCACCAGCAGCACTAGCACTCCTTATATTAGTGCAATTTTTGATTTATTGCGAGAAGATGGACCAAAGATTGATCATCTTAGGGTGAAGTGACGACCTTGGATCGAAAAGTGGTAAAGTATTTGCCTTTTTGATTTTGAGTAATTGGTTGTGAATATTAATTAGATCATACTTACCTAAGCTTACTTACCTACTTGAATTGACGGGATGATCTAAAAACAAGTTTAGATCTTGCTCGACAACAAGCATCACCCCCAACTTGGCATTGACTCCCACAGTGACTTTTCTCCTACTTTTCCAAGTTTTGCTTCCTTTTCGAGAATCAAATGCCAATCCCACCATCTCCGACTACCCCACCACCACTCCCATATCCACTACTTTCCTACAACCACCACTCCCATCATCTCTACTACTCCTCCTACCACCACCACTCCATCATCTCTACTACTCCTCCTACCACCACCACTCCCATCATCTCTACTACTCTCTACTACTCCCCTACCACCTCTCCCATCTCCACTTCCTTACCTACCACCACCATTCCCCCATCTCTTACTCCCCCTACCATCTCCCATCTCACTACTCTCCCAACCACCACCACTCCCATATCTACTACTCCCTTACCACCAATCTCATCTCACTACTATTGCAATGAAGAGTGAAAGTGTCTTCCAAAGGAAGACCCGAGAAAAAAGTGAAAAAGTGAAAGGGGTGATGGAAGATTTGGAAGATATTTTGGATATTTTGGAAGAAGGATGCGCATTTGAAGCGGGGAAAAATGCAGAGATAAGCGAGGAAAAATAGAAGAGTTAAGGGTAGGAGAAAAAGAAATGTCTCCTTGGTATTGAGGCGTCAATATTTTGGAATCGAAGAAAAAGAGGGCGAGAAAAGCATCTGCACAAATCTCTTCTCCTTATATCACTCATGCGCCGAAACCTGCTGCAACTGAGAAGGCTGTTGTAAATCCAGTGCAAGAGAGGCCTCAAGCGCAGGCTGCTGGAAATGCAGTGCATGAGATACTGTTACAAGCGATCAAGTGGCCATTTCTTTGAAACACAATTAATAAAAAGAACTAAAATTGAGATAGGGCAGCAAACCAGAAAATCAAGAAAGAAATAAGGCGAAGATTTGGAAGAAGAAGTGTGAGGAAACAAATGAATGAGTATAGATATAGATTAATGCATATAGTTGCTCTGCTGGCTGGCTGCTTGTGATAGCCATGTATTTTCTTTATTTCATAGGGGTCATGTAAAATACACTTGTTTATGACAATGACAATCCTAGTTTACCTTCATTAATGCAATGAAATTCCTCTTTTTTTTTTATTTATTTTGGGTACTACTTATATGAGTTTGTAATTGCAAATATATGTCAGTGAAAATGTTTGTATATTACTCGGCAGTTTGTATATCACTTTCATATTTGTATAGTGCATATTAAACTTCGAGGAGAAAGAACTTTTGCACTTCAAACACAATTCCTTATTATGTTGGTTTATTCAAG
>CM028377.1:98922989-98996311 GCA_013146195.2 Codonopsis lanceolata
TTTGTTGGGATATTATAGCGGATGATTTGTCTTGCTATATTGGAATTTTTTACGTGCTTTGATACAAAAGTCTTGACCAAGCATTCTCCTAATTACTATTCCTAACTGGACGTATCAAGTCCTTTTGGATCTCCGTCCTCCGTTAGTTTGTGCAATTTTTGCAACAAGGTTATCTCCAAGATACTTGCAGCCTAGACTTGCTAAAATCTTGCCTTGCATTATATCCGATAATCAAAGCATGCTCACGGCGGAAGACCGATCCAAGATAATTTGCTTCTCCTGCGAGCTCACTACCAATTAAAAAAGAAAGTCAATGGCTCTAATGTCATTATCAAGTTAGACATGGCTAAAGCTGCTTGACGTAGTATCTTGGAACTTTCTCGATTCAAAAGTTTGGATTTGGAGAACAATTTATCGATATGATATGGCGGTGATATCTAATAATTTTTTTCTCTATTCTAGTGAATGGTTCCTTCGCTCAAGTGGTTTTTTCCTTTTCAAGACAAGGGGACCCCATATCTCCTAGCCTTTTATTATTAAGGGAAGTGCTTAGTCGGGACTAAATAAGCTTCACTTGATCATCCGAATTACGCTTTCTTCAAGCTTGTCCTATTATTTCTCATTTGGCTTTTATGGATGATATCATTATTTTCTCTGAACGGTAACAGACACTCTCTAGCCCAAAGATCGCATCTCCTTGATTCTTATGAACGTATTTCTAGTCAATCTATAAACAAAGGGAAAGAGTCGCTTTCATGGTCGCCGGTCATACTCCGAAACTAGGTGGCTTCGATAAAAAGAATTGTGGGTTTTAATCGTAAGTTGTTACCGCTACATACCCGATGCCTCTTTTGAAGGTCGGAAAACTAAAAGTCTTTTTGACTCTCTAATTAGCAAGATTCAATCCAAAATTAACTCTTGGATGGGGGCTTTTCGCAAGCCTAGAAAGTCACGCTAATTAATTTTGTGTTACAATCTATTGTTATGTATCAAATAGCGGTTATGGATCCCCGATGGCATGTTAAAACCATTAATAAGCTTTTTGCGAACTTCTTCTCGGGATCGGTCGATTCAAAGTAGAAAGCCCATTGGGTTGCATGGGAAAAATGTTGCAGTCGACTTTGGAAGGGGAGTTGGTATCCGATCGCTTCGCCGATGTTATTCGTGCTTTCTCCATTTAGATTTGGTGGCGCTCGCATCTTCTAAAAGTCTATGGAGCAGATTCATGCAAGCTAAATATTGTTCAAGTTCTCATCCTTCTTCGCCTAGCAATGGGTCGCTCACATGGAGGCGTATTTGTTCGGTTCGTGCCATCGCCGAGCCATATATTAAGTGGATTATTGGTTTGGTACCTGCTCTATGTGGCTTGATAACCTGGATGCCGATCGCCTAATTCACCACATTTAAGCAATTTTGTTTTGAGCTTAAAGATGCTCAGCCTCTACCACTTTGTCCCTGCCGCTATGCTAGAAATTGGGTGAGAGGCTGTTGAAGCTATCAAGGATTATGAGATTTTTCTGTCCGACCATCCTGATCAAGTGTGCTGGAGTCTCAATAATAAAGGGCATTTTCACTCTTGCATCGGCCCGAATCTCATCGCGTAAATGGCCAACTGCAGAATCTAACAAATTCATTTGGCAGAAATACATTCCTAAAAAGCTAAGCATTTTCATGTGGCGTTTATGGATTCAGAAATTGCCGATCGATGAAAGTATAATCAAGAAAGGGGTTCAAATTGCTTCCAAATGTTCTTGTTGTACAACAGGATACGGGGAAACTTATTCCCACGTTTTTCTTCATAGTACTACAGCTTCTTATGTTTCGAATATTTTCAATGGGCTGGGAGGTATTCGCTCTTGTTCCTTTTCTGTTAATCAGACTTGTCTAGCTTTGTGGATTGAGAAATCTAATTCTCTCTTGCACTCTATCACTCCCATATTTATTCTTTGGGAATTATGGAAGCATCGCAATACTTGTTTGCAGAAAGGTACTCGTAAACCCCCTTGGATTTTGGTTGATCAGATTAAATCCTCTATTATCTCTTCTCTTAAGGCTTCGGGTTTGTCTCCAAATGAAGCAGCCCCTTGGGATGCCCTCTTCTCTACTCGATTTGGTCGGGTCTCATAAAAAATCATTCGCTCTTTCTGCTGGGCTAAGCCTCCTATGGGTAAGCTTAAACTTAATTGCGATGGAGTTAGTAGAGGTAATCCGGGTCCGGGATCGGGTGGAGGAATTATCAGGAATAGCTCTGAGGATATGTTGATGGCTTTTGCTGATTTTTATGGGCAGTGCAGCAGCTCCCAAGCTGAGTGTAAAGCTTTCTTGCAAGGTCTTCGCTGGATTCAATTAAATGGGTGGTCTCATGCTATAGTGGAAATTGATTCCAAAGGAATTCTTGATATTATAAAAGGTAATGGGTCGATATCATGGACTTGTATTTATTTGCTGAGAGCCATTAAGCAAATTATTCAGGATATGGAGATTGAAATCATTCACACTTATCGGGAAGCTAACGCTGTGGCGGATGCTTTGGCTAATTATGGATGCGATCATAAAGGGAATTATTTATTTGAAGCAGCCATTGACCTTCCTCCCAAAGTTCGAGGTCTTATTGCTCTGGATAAATTAGGAACTGCTTATGTTCGTATTTATTAGTTCTTTAGTTCCTTTTTTGGTATCCTTCTGTTTCGAGGCAAGGCTCCTTTGTCCTCCAATTTATAAGGGCCAGGCTAGTTGTCCTCCTCAAGTTTGTAATCTTTTTTCTAATTAATAAAATCTCGCAGGGTACCATCCCTGTTTCAAAAAAAAAAAAAAAAAAAAAAAAAGATACCAATTTTTAACAAATTCTTCAGCTTTTTCTTTAACATGCACGGCATGACCTATATATAGGTCATGCCCACTTGTACTATCCATTACTCGTCCAAATATTTGGTGCTATTATTTTCGACTGATTCGCTTCCACATTGAATATAGAAACTTGGAATTCTTAATCCAAAAATTTCCCGGTTTTTATAACAGCTTCCACTTTTATTTTATGTATATCTATGCTTGTGTGTTTTTGGTTGTTTCCTGCTTAAGTTTTTGTGCGCGAGTGTCGCTGCGTATGAATAGATTACTCTCTGAGTTTGAAACCGAAATTGAGTGTCCCTTTTGTATGTTACACTAAAACTAAAGCAATATTAGCTCTTATTTTGAGTTTTTTTTTTCTTAAAAAATAGACACTCGTTTTGGAGGGAGGAAATACATATGATTATATCTATCAATCTATCTATTTGTATAATCTATATAATGGAGATGAGCTTCTAATGAAATATTATATATGCGACTCGGACTGTCTATATATACTTATTTATTTATAAAATGTGGAATAACGAGCAAGGTTTGTGACATGATCTATATATACTTATATATATATATATATATATATATATATATATATATATATATATATATATTGTTAGGATTGTGGATGCCCAAATCCATTAAGTGGGCAGCCTCCTATGGTATCTCCCTAAGCCCATCTAGCCTGGTCCAAACTCCTGGTGGCCCGTCCATTCATTTGCGATTTAGCGGAGGGGTTTTTTGGTCCTTTGTGAATGCTAATGTCCCTGATTAGTGACCATTGCCTTTTGCAGCCGCCATATATTATGTTGCGTCCTTCGTCTTTTGCAGAAGCGGCAGGAGCAGATATTTAGTGAGTGCAGATAGTAAGAGGTAAGAGTGAGGATAGATTATAGAGAGAGCCCGTAAACCTCTATTCAGTCCTATACCTGAAATCTTTGATGGATTCCCTCCTTCTTTCTTCTAGATTCTTTGTGAGTTATGTGAGGTGTGAGAGATGGTGATAGATGGGAGTGATGGTGGTGACGAGCCCTCTGTTAGCTTCGTTTCCGTCTTGTGAGTACTGATAGGTTGGGGTTCTTGGTTGGGTTTCTTCACTGGGTTTTCTGGACTTCTAACCTCCGTTCTTCTTCTCTATTCTTCCTCCGTTCTTGGTTGCCGGAGTGGGTCGAGTCTGGTTCTGTGGCTTTGACCTTGGTGACAGTAGGTTGGTTCCCCCATTTGGACTCTTTGGTGGATATGGTCGGTGAGAGGGTGTCTGAGCCGACAAGAGCTTAGTCGAGGTCCCTAACCGATTACGGCGAGTCATGTTTTGGAACACGGCGTCAGAGTGCTCTCGTCTGTGGCTTCAGTGTTTCTATTTAGTTGTTATTCTGCTTAGTTATTTCAAATGCTTAATATCCTACCCTTTATGTTTATGACATTCTGCTTCTGCTCATTATTTAGATACTGTTCTGTATCTTCAATTTATACCTCCACAATGTATCTTCACTCTCTGTTCTTCCATAACAGTTGGTGAAGATACAGCACACTATGTTACTAGTCTATTTAATGTTTAGACCCCAATATGTTCCAATGTTACCCCCACCCCAGTTTGTAATCGTGAGTGTGTGTGTGTGGTTTAGTTAATCTGAAATAGCTAACTGTTATCCGTTTTATTTGGGTCTGTAATATTCTAGTTATTCTGATTCTGTATTGGGACTGTTCCTGGCTATTTTGTGTAGTGATACATTTACACAACATATATATATATATATATATATATATATATTCTAGTAAAATGTTGTTAGTTTATGCATGGGTAAAAATCAAGCTTTGAATGTTTGTTTGCTTTAATTATGGGGATTGTGTTTGGAGATTAATCTATCAATGTTTGATTGATGTGTAGTCATTGGAGGTTTGGTTTTCTTATGTCATTTTTTTGTAGGTAACCAATTATACGTGTTCCATTTATGTGAAAATACTAGTTTCCTTTATACGTGCACGCACCCGTAGTGATACAGATTTCTTAATTTCAACCAATTTGACACCATTTCGTTCAGTGTTGGGCCGCTGGCTACTTGTAATTTCCACTTATTTATGCAACGGTTTTATCTTGGAGCTCTATTGTATTATAGATGACCATGAGTTAGTGGGTGACTAGATAATTTGCCTCATTTTTTTTGTTAAATTCATGCCCTTTATATTTCAAGTAGTTGATTCTTTTATTGGGACGAGAGTGGGTTCCGCTACAAAGGACTTGAAAGAAACAATTGAGCCAAGCAATGTCGTCCTTCCTGTGCGAGGCCTACAATATTGTCTGTAATAGCAAGGATAATTTTCAGACACATACACAAGGCAAAAGGAAGGGAAAGAATCTGCAAAGGAAAGTTCTTTCAAGTCTCATGTCAATCTTGAATGCAACTGTGGAGCAAATGATATCAGACACTACAGCTGCAACTTTCAGTGAAGAGTTGGAGAAAAAGAAGCAAGCATTGTTAAAAAAAAAATTGGTGCAACAGTTGGTTCACTCCGATTTTGTAACATTTGCAATGTTGCCAGCAGAGATGAAGCGGTTTTTAGAATTCATGTTGTTGGTAAAAAAACATGTTGCCCATGTATTTTCATAATGTTGAATTGTTCATATGATATACCTATAGGCTACAATACATGGGATGGATGGATTGCATTCGTTGGTTTATGATATATTTGTGCCTTGGTGCAATTTCTTGACATGAACTATATATATATATGGTGAAATGTTGTTAGTTTATGCGTGGGTAAAAATCAAGCTTTGAATGTTTGTTTGCTTTAATTATGGGGATTGTGTTTGGAGATTAATCTATCAATGGTTGATTGATGTGTAGTCATTGGAGGTTTTGTTTTCTTATGTCGTTTTTTTGTAGGTAACCAATTATACGTGTTCCATTTATGTGAAAATACTAGTTTCCTTTATACGTGCACGCATCCGTAGTGATACAGATTTCCTAATTTCAACCAATTTGACACTATTTCGTTCAGTGTTGGGCCGCTGGCTACTTGTAATTTCCACTTATTTATGCAACGGTTTTATCTTGAACCTCTATTGTATTATAGATGACCATGAGTTAGTGGGTGACTAGATAATTTGCCTCCTTTTTTTGTTAAATTCACGTCCTTTATATTTCAAGTAGTTGATTCTTTTATTGGGTCGAGAGTGGGTTCCGCTACAAAGGACTTGAAAGAAACAATTGAGCCAAACAATGTCGTCCTTCCTGTGCGAGGCCTACAATATTGTCTGTAATAGCAAGGATAATTTTCAAACACATACACAAGGCAAAAGGCAGGGAAAGAATCTGCAAAGGAAAGTTCTTTCAAGTCTCGTGTCAATCTTGAATGCAACTGTGGAGCAAATGATATCAGACACTACAGCTGCAACTTTCAGTGAAGAGTTGGAGAAAAAGAAGCAAGCATTGTTAAAAAAAATGGTGCAATAGTTGGTTCACTCCGATTTTTTACCGTTTGCAATGTCGTCGGCAGAGATGAAGCGGTTTTTAGAATGCGTGTTGTTGGTAAAAAACATGTTACCCATGTATTTTCATAATATTGAATTGTTCATATGATATACATATAGGCTACAATACATGGGATGGATGGGTTGCATTCGTTGGTTTATGATATGTTTGTGCCTTGGTGCAATTTCTTGACATGAACTATATATATATATATATATATATATATATATATATATATATATATATATATATATATATTGGTGAAATGTTGTTAGTTTATGCGTTCATGCGTGGGTAAAAATCAAGCTTTGAATGTTTGTTTGCTTTAATTATGGGGATTGTGTTTGGAGATTAATCTATCAATGGTTGATTGATGTGTAGTTATTTGGAGGTTTTGTTTTCTTATGTCGTTTTTTGGTAGGTAACCAATTATACGTGTTCCATTTATGTGAAAATACTAGTTTCCTTTATATGTGCACACACCCGTAGTGATACAGATTTCCTAATTTCAACCAATTTGACACCATTTCGTTTAGTGTTGGGCCGCTGGCTACTTGTAATTTCCACTTATTTATGCAACAGTTTTATCTTGGAGCTCTATTGTATTATAGATGACCATGAGTTAATGGGTGACTAGATAATTTGCCTTCTTTTTTTGTTAAATTCATGCCCTTTATATTTCACGTAGTTGATTCTTTTATTGGGACGAGAGTGGGTTCCGCTACAAAGGACTTGAAAGAAACAATTGAGCCAAACAATGTCGTCCTTCCTATGCGAGGCCTACAATATTGTCTGTAATAGCAAGGATAATTTGCAGACACATACACAAGGCAAAAGGCGGGGAAAGAATCTGCAAAGGAAAGTTCTTTCAAGTCTCGTGTCAATCTTGAATGCAACTGTGGAGCAAATGATATCAGACACTACAGCTGCAACTTTCAGTGAAGAGTTGGAGAAAAAGAAGCAAGCATTGTTTAAAAAAATGGTGCAACAGTTGGTTCACTCCGATTTTGTACCATTTGCAATGTCGCCTGTAGAGATGAAGCGGTTTTTAGAATGCATGTTGTTGGTAAAAAACATGTTGCCCATGTATTTTCATAATGTTGAATTGTTCATATGATATACCTATAGGCTACAATACATGGGATGGATGGATTGCATTCGTTGGTTTATGATATGTTTGTGCCTTGGTGCAATTTCTTGACATGAACTATATATATATATATATATATATATATATATATATATATATATATATATATATTCTGGTAAAATGTTGTTAGTTTATGCGTGGGTAAAAATCAAGCTTTGAATGTTTGTTTGCTTTAATTATGGGGATTGTGTTTGGAGATTAATCTATCAATGGTTGATTGATGTGTAGTCATTGGAGGTTTTGTTTTCTTATGTCGTTTTTTTGTAGGTAACCAATTATACGTGTTCCATTTATGTGAAAATACTAGTTTCCTTTATACGTGCACGCACCCGTAGTGATACAGATTTCCTAATTTCAACCAATTTGACACCATTTCGTTCAGTGTTGGGCCGCTGGCTACTTGTAATTTCCACTTATTTATGCAACGGTTTTATCTTGGACCTCTATTGTATTATAGATGACCATGAGTTAGTGGGTGACTAGATAATTTGCCTCCTTTTTTTGTTAAATTCATGCCCTTTATATTTCAAGTAGTTGATTCTTTTATTGGGACGAGAGTGGGTTCCGCTACAAAGGACTTGAAAGAAACAATTGAGCCAAGCAATGTCGTCCTTCCTGTGCGAGGCCTACAATATTGTCTGTAATAGCAAGGATAATTTTCAGACACATACACAAGGCAAAAGGCAGGGAAAGAATCTGCAAAGGAAAGTTCTTTCAAGTCTCGTGTCAATCTTGAATGCAACTGTGGAGCAAATGATATCAGACACTACAGCTGCAACTTTCAGTGAAGAGTTGGAGAAAAAGAAGCAAGCATTGTTTAAAAAAAATGGTGCAACAGTTGGTTCACTCCGATTTTGTACCATTTGCAATGTCGCCTGCAGAGATGAAGCGGTTTTTAGAATGCATGTTGTTGGTAAAAAACATGTTGCCCATGTATTTTCATAATGTTGAATTGTTCATATGATATACCTATAGGCTACAATACATGGGATGGATGGATTGCATTCGTTGGTTTATGATATGTTTGTGCCTTGGTGCAATTTCTTGACATGAACTATATATATATATATATATATATATATATATATATATATATATATATATTCTGGTGAAATGTTGTTAGTTTATGCGTGGGTAAAAATCAAGCTTTGAATGTTTATGGGGATTGTGTTTGGAGATTAATCTATCAATGGTTGATTGATGTGTAGTCATTGGAGTTTTTGTTTTCTTATGTCGTTTTTTTTGTAGGTAACCAATTATATGTGTTCCATTTATGTGAAAATACTAGTTTCCTTTATACGTGCACGCACCCGTAGTGATACAGATTTCCTAATTTCAACCAATTTGACACCATTTCGTTCAGTGTTGGGCCGCTGGCTACTTGTAATTTCCACTTATTTATGCAACGGTTTTATCTTGGACCTCTATTATATTATAGATGACCATGAGTTAGTGGGTGACTAGATAATTTGCCTCCTTTTTTGTTAAATTCATGCCCTTTATATTTCAAGTAGTTGATTCTTTTATTGGGATGAGAGTGGGTTCCGCTACAAAGGACTTGAAAGAAATAATTGAGCCAAGCAATGTCGTCCTTCCTGTGCGAGGCCTACAATATTGTCTGTAATAGCAAGGATAATTTTCAGACACATACACAAGGCAAAAGGCAGGGAAAGAATCTGCAAAGGAAAGTTCTTTCAAGTCTCGTGTCAAGTCAATCTTGAATGCAACTGTGGAGCAAATGATATCAGACACTACAGCTGCAACTTTCAGTGAAGAGTTGGAGAAAAAGAAGCAAGCATTGTTAAAAAAAAATGGTGCAACAGTTGGTTCACTCTGATTTTGTACCATTTGCAATGTCGCCTGCAGAGATGAAGCGGTTTTTAGAATGCATGTTGTTGGTAAAAAACATGTTGCCTATGTATTTTCATAATATTGAATTGTTCATATGATATACCTATAGGCTACAATACATGGGATGGATGGATTGCATTCGTTGCTTTATGATATGTTTGTGCCTTGGTGCAATTTCTTGACATGAACTATATATATATTCTGGTAAAATGTTGTTAGTTTATGCGTGGGTAAAAATCAAGCTTTGAATGTTTGTTTGCTTTAATTATGGGGATTGTGTTTGGAGATTAATCTATCAATGGTTGATTGATGTGTAGTCATTGGAGGTTTTGTTTTCTTATGTCGTTTTTTTGTAGGTAACCAATTATACGTGTTCCATTTATGTGAAAATACTAGTTTCCTTTATACGTGCACGCACCCGTAGTGATACAGATTTCCTAATTTCAACCAATTTGACACTATTTCGTTCAGTTTTGGGCCGCTGGCTACTTGTAATTTCCACTTGTTTATGCAACGGTTTTATCTTGGACCTCTATTGTATTATAGACTAGTACTCTTGCCCGTGCCGATGGCATAGTGTTAATTTGAAAATTTATCAATAAATGAAGCAGATACTGTGGAATTGAACTACTAAAAATATTATTTTCTTAAAAAAATGAACTTTCAAACGGGGCCTCTTTGCCTGGAATAGATGGATTAATTAAAAATTTGTATACGAAATTGCGGCCGGACAAAACAGGCCGACAAAAATATACTGTGGAAATGAACTACTAAAAATATTATTTTCTTAAAAAAATTGACTTTCAAACGGGTCCTCTTTGTTCGGAACAAATGGATTAATTAAAAGTTTGTATTACGAAATTGCAAAAATTGCAGGTGATAAAATGGCCTGACAAAAATTAAATTGTTGTTAATTACGATATCAGTTAAGTTAATTACAAAATTATATGTTTTTAAAAAAATTCAAATTACAAAATTTACGTTTTTAAAAAAAATTAATTTGTATATGAAATTACGGGTCGGAAAAAAATTTAATTGATTAAGTTAATTACGATAATAATTAAAAAGAAAAAAATACAAATACAAACTTTTGCAATAATAAAAACAGTATATGGGAGAAAAACAGTTTAGATTAAATAGAGACCTATTTAAAATCAGTTATATGAGATAAAAACAGTTTGATATAAGTATAAATATGCAATCTCAGCCGTTTGATATAAAGTAAAATAATCAATCTCAGCCGTTTGATATAAAGTAAAATAATCAATCTCCGCCGTTCTTTATGAGACTGAGCTCTATTGTATAATAGATGACCATGAGTTAGTGGGTGACTAGATAATTTGCCTCCTTTTTTTGTTAAATTCATGCCCTTTATATTTCAAGTAGTTGATTCTTTTATTGGGACGAGAGTGGGTTCCGCTACAAAGGACTTGAAAGAAACAATTGAGCCAAGCAATGTCATCCTTCCTGTGCGAGGCCTACAATATTGTCTGTAATAGCAAGGATAATTTTCAGACACATACACAAGGCAAAAGGCAGGGAAAGAATCTGCTAAGGAAAGTTCTTTCAAGTCTCGTGTCAAGTCAATCTTGAATGCAACTGTGGAGCAAATGATATCAAACACTACAGCTGTAACTTTCAGTGAAGAGTTGGAGAAAAAGAAGCAAGAATTGTTTTAAAAAAAATGGTGCAACAGTTGGTTCACTCCGATTTTGTACCATTTGCAATGTCGCCTGTAGAGATGAAGCGGTTTTTAGAATGCATGTTGTTGGTAAAAAATATGTTGCCCATGTATTTTTGTAATGTTGAATTGTTCATATGATATACTATAGGCTACAATACATGGGATGGATGGATTGCATTCGTTGGTTTATGATATGTTTGTGCCTTGGTGCAATTTCTTGACATGAACTATATATATATATATATATATATATATATATATATATATATATATATATATATATATATATATATATATTCTGGTGAAATGTTGTTAGTTTATGCGTGGGTAAAAATCAAGCTTTGAATGTTTGTTTGCTTTAATTATGGGGATTGTGTTTGGAGATTAATCTATCAATGGTTGATTGATGTGTAGTCATTGGAGGTTTTGTTTTCTTATGTCGTTTTTTTGTAGGTAACCAATTATACGTGTTCCATTTATGTGAAAATACTAGTTTCCTTTATACGCACGCACCCAGTAGTGATACAGATTTCCTAATTTCAACCAATTTGACACCATTTCGCTCGGTTGGTCCGGCTACTTTCTTTGTAATTTCCACTATTTATGCAACGATTTTATCTTGGACCTCTATTGTATTATAGATGACCATGAGTTAGTGGGTGACTAGATAATTTGCCTCCTTTTTTTGTTAAATTCATGCCCTTTATATTTCAGGTAGTTGATTCTTTTATTGGGACGAGAGTGGGTTCCGCTACAAAGGACTTGAAAGAAACAATTGAGCCAAGCAATGTCGTCCTTCCTGTGCGAGGCCTACAATATTGTCTGTAATAGCAAGGATAATTTTCAGACACATACACAAGGCAAAAGGCATGGAAAGAATCTGCAAAGGAAAGTTCTTTCAAGTCTCGTGTCAATCTTGAATGCAAGCGTGTGGAGCAAATGATATCGGACACTACCGCAACTTTCGGGTGAAGAGTTGGAGAAAAAAGAAGCAAGCATTGTTTAAAAAAAAATGGTGCAACGCTTGGTTCACTCCGATTTTGTACCATTTGCAATGTCGCTTCAGAGATGAACCGGTTTTAGAATGCATGTTGTTGGTAAAAAACATGTTGCCCATGTATTTTCATAATATTGAATTGTTCATATGATATACCTATAGGCTACAATACATGGGATGGATGGATTGCATTCGTTGCTTTATGATATGTTTGTGCCTTGGTGCAATTTCTTGACATGAACTATATATATATATATATATATATATATTCTGGTAAAATGTTGTTAGTTTATGCGTGGGTAAAAATCAAGCTTTGAATGTTTGTTTGCTTTAATTATGGGGATTGTGTTTGGAGATTAATCTATCAATGGTTGATTGATGTGTAGTCATTGGAGGTTTTGTTTTCTTATGTAGTTTTTTAGCAGGTAACCAATTATACGTGTTCCATTTATGTGAAAATACTAGTTTCCTTTATACGTGCACGCAGTAGGATACTGATCTGATTTCGTAGTTTCAACCAATTTGACACCATTTCGTTCAGTGTTGGGCCGCTGGCTACTTGTAATGTAACACCCCGTATTCTTGCATGTGCATTATATGCTTGCCTTCATGTTTTCTTGTTGATTGTGAGCATGTTCATTTAGTCTATATATGATTTAGAAACATTCATAAGTCATTCATGAAGCTCTTAACATGTTTAGAATCATGTTTACATGCTTGTTTAATCGCCGGTTGAATTGCTTGTTAGTTCTTCTTCCTTCCCTCCTTCGTTTGGATTGTTCGGGTGTTGTTTGAGGGTACTTGTTATGAGTTTTAAACTCATTTTTGTTGGGGTTTGAAACCCCCTTGATTTGGCTAAGTGTTTGGGGGTCTTTTAGGTTGAGTTTTGAGCCATTTTGGTTCTCGCCGGGCTTGCGCAAGGTAGAATGACCTTGCCCCGCAAGGTAACCGAAACTTGGAGGTTGAGCATCCCGAGAGGATGCGGTCGCAAGGCTAAGGGGACCATGCGACCCAGGTCCCCCGAGACCGGCCCGTCTGCTTTCGATGTTTCTTGAATTCTACCCTTAAACTCCTATCCAAAACCCTTTCTAAACCCCACCTAAACCTCCCTAACCCTTATTACTTGTGTCCTAACATTAGTAACATGTTTTAAGGATGGATTAAGAGAGCATTAGTGATCATTAAGCCCACAAAAATCAGATTTTAAGAGACCACATTGTCATGACACTTGTCCCACTCAGTTTTTGAACCATTATACACCACACTTGCAGATTTTGACTCTCATTTCTCTCCCTCACTCTCAAAAAACGGGATTTCTCTTCTCCAAGACTCTCCCATGGCTTCTTGAAGCTCTCATCTCCATCTTCCCTCATCCATTCTCCATTTGCTCAATCCACCTTCATCAAAAGTGTAGAGCTCGAAGAGAAGATCATTTTCTACCGATTAGTTTCTTTCTTTGCTTTCTTTGGTGTTGAACACTAGTAAGTTACTCTTCTTCTTCTTCTATTTAGTTCTCATTGACCCTAAGGAAACAAAGCCTATGGTGATTGAGGTC
The DNA here is from genome assembly GCA_013146195.2 of Codonopsis lanceolata. Classification (NCBI taxonomy): domain Eukaryota; kingdom Viridiplantae; phylum Streptophyta; class Magnoliopsida; order Asterales; family Campanulaceae; genus Codonopsis; species Codonopsis lanceolata. The sequence continues at coordinate 98,936,541 of CM028377.1, forward strand.
AATGAGGACACATATATGCTTCCTATGCTCTCTTCTTGTGTTTTGAAAATATGAACTTGCTAGGAGCATGTTTAGGATGATTTCTTGCTTATGAAAGTTTATAAAACTCTTTCATCTTGTCTATTTAAGGTTTGATCATGTTAGAAACATGTATTATATATGTTGCTTGAACAAGTGCAATATGTGAATGCCCTAATTTGAGCCTACATTGTATGTGGTTTAGTCGTTATGTGTTCTATCCTATAAATTGAACTCTATGATGTATATGAATCACTTTGCAATGCCTTGGTGAATTTACAACCTTGTTAAACTTAGAAATGACCTAGGTTGGGTTATGAAGCACATAGCTTCAATTTCTCCAAAATTGGGAATTTAGAGAAAAGACTCAACGGAGTCGACTCTAGGGAAGAATTGAACATGTTGAACTCTAATTTCAATCCCTACGAAGTTTGGACACCGTTTGATTTGGTTTACTCAAATATGAGCTTGGTTTAGTTGTTTACAACAAGTTGTTATGAAAGATTGGTTTTGAGCAATTAATTGCCTTGACATGTTTTTATGGTAGAGATTAACACCCTACTTGGTTGGTCGAGTTCGCTCTTGTCGAATTCGATCCTTAATTGGTTTAAGTCAAGTAAATATCTACTTGTGCATCACATTGAGTCCAGCTGGCATTATTTGGTTTGTTTATTAAGTCAGGGTGGGACGATGCATCGCCTTCACGAATTATGGGATTCGTGCTCGCTATGGATCGCCGCACCTGGGACCTCACACACACCTCCACTGTGGGCCGCAGTGGGGAAGTAGCCCCTTTGCCGTAACAATACGTGCCGCATTGGCTTGCTAATGAAATCGAGTAGGTTCTCGGTATGAGTCGATGAATTCACAAAACATCGATGGCACGAACCAGTAATAGAATGTATTGCAGGAGCTACGAAGCGGCCGTCACTATATCATATCCTACTTGTATGATTTATTTTACGCACTTATGTGAACAATGTGCTAAGTGCCATATGATGATTATGTACTATAACTGTGATAAATGTCATGCTATAACATGAACATGCATTTGTAGTAACTTACTAAGTCTTTCGACTTACCCTATTTGTTTGTTTTGTTTCCTTAGATCCGAGCCGAGGAGACGGTCCGAGATAGACTCGTTTTATTCACGCTTGGTCGGTTGTGAGCAAGGTTGCTCTTTTGAACTTTTGTTATTAGTCTTTTATTTTGCAAAGGACGTTGGGAAGCAAGTCAAATAGACTTGACTTGGGGTTTTTGTTGTTGTAGTAAACTTAATGGTTTAACACTTGTAATCTTTTGTATGCCGACTTATATGTCGAGCCTGTTTATATGTTTATGGTTCACTTCAGTTTCTTCCGCTAAAGCTCGTTTAATTATTATTGTTGTTGTTGTCTCCGGCATGTCGTGGCCGTTGAGGTTTTATAAGCATGTGTTATAATTGTAGGAGTAGTTGTTGGGTTCCGGCTGTAACGTCGCCGATGACTTGTTTATTTAAGTTGTTTTTCCGGCCAAGTGTAGCCGAGTTGTTATTCGTATGCGATGTTGCGCCACATGAATTTTATAATCCTACTTGTGCATGCTTGTGTTATTGATTATTTGGACGGCACGACTCGGGATTCCGCATTGGGGTCCGGGTCGGGTCGCCACATGTAATTTCCACTTATTTATGCAACGGTTTTATCTTGGACCTCTATTGTATTATAGATGACCATGAGTTAATGGGTGACTAGATAATTTGCCTCCTTTTTTTGTTAAATTCATGCCCTTTATATTTCAGGTAGTTGATAATGCACGTTTTCCATTATACAAAGATATTGTCCCATTATACAGAGATATAGTCCAAGTGGTGTCATTAAAACTTACCTAAGATATAATCACTTTGTTAATAATTATATACGCCTTCGTTCCTAAAATATGGTTTGGTCTGATTTTTTTAAAGACAAACTGACTATATTTAAAATGAAAGTTTAACGTGTATTTTTTTTATTTTTTCTAAAATTATAAAACTTGTAATTTATTGTGATGTTTTGACATTACAGATTACATATTTTGTGATTTTTAAATTATATATATATAGGTTAAGTTTTATTTGAACATTCAGTTTGACACAAAAAAGTCAAATATGACAATAATTTAAGAATAGAGGTAGTATGTTATAAGTTAATCTAATAATTAATAATTTCTCTTCAAAATTAATTCACCCCACGTGGACTAACCAACAATTAGGAGTTATAGTAGTTATCACTTTGAATATTTTAAGAACGTCATGTGGTACAATAAATTATTTGAGAGAAAAATAAAATTATAAAGAATATAAAATTTTGTAGTGATATACTCCATTAATTTTAGGGTATTGATATGGGTACTTAATAAGTAGCTAAAAACATAGTAAACCAAGACTGTCGGGGCTTGCGATTGGCGTCCAAACATGAGCTGTCGTTTTGCTTCTTCAACCATCATTCTGCCAAAACTTCTCGGTAAATATTTTTTTGTTCAACCATTGTTCACAGTCCATGCTACTGTAGCTTTTTCGTGGGAAGAATAGTCTGCTAGAAATAGTGGGAAAGAGAGAGTGAGAGAGGTAAAATTTGCATAGCCATATGGGTAGATTGTGAAAATACCTTAGAGCCCTCTTTACGTTATATAATTATTATATGTTGATTAACATTCCAAAGGAATTCATTTTTCAGATTCGACTGCTGAAGGCTCCAAGCTAAATTGATTCCTCTTCCCCACTCCCCCTCAACCCACCCCCAAAAAAGAAAAAAGAAAAGTAGGAGGCATGTGGAGTTGTTATCTATGCCATAATTTTGTGTAAAACACTTGTCAACCAATCTAGGTTTGGACCTTTCTTCAACCCTTAGCTTAAACATCTTTTTTGCGATAAAAATATTCTAAACACTGACATAACCACTGAAGAACATGAGAAATAATGGCCAATTATAAAAAGTATCAGAAAAACAATGATTTCTTATTGTTTTAGGGAGGGTAATTTTCATGCTTAGGGACTTTGGAGATGATATGATTGATTAAGCTCTGCTACGGAATTAGTTTAAGGTTTTGTAGTGAAAATCATGGTATGCTAGAGAAGATCCAAAGACGAGGTGACAAAAATGTTTTTATGAAAGGTAAGTGTCCAATTAGTGAGAAGCTCTCACATGGAGCATTTACATTATATCATATTAACAGATACTATGTATTCCAAATCTTCTCCTACTATTCAAATGTTACTTCTAAGTACTTACAAATTTCATCTTTTGTGCTATGTTTCTTGGGGAGTGCTAGAACTATGTCTTAGTGGAGCTAGATCATTGTTTATATGTATTTAATGAGGTTTAACCATCACATTGTCAAAACCGGATGGATTTGCAGGCTGCTTTAGGTTGGCGACTTGTGAAAGACAAACTGCAAATCAGAATATCACTGCATATGGCATACTATTTATAATTCTATATATTGTATTATGGCGTGATATTAATCATAGCAACTAACGATTTTGAGTTGCAAAGTTTTCTCCATTTGTTTGCGTAAGCAAACATGTTAACCAAAAGAGTGTAGTAGCGACTGTTGTCTAGCTCCAAAATTATCAACTGACTTACAACAACTTGAGCAACCTACAGGTTCTGTGAATCTTACACATGCCATGGTCACTTCATTTTGTCCAATCCCATTGTTTTTCATATCAGAAAAAACGAATAGCACTTCTCGATACTTCTTGTTTTGAGAATAGCAATTAATCATGGTTGTCCATGAAATTAAGTCCTTTGCGGGCATCTTGTTGAACAAAAACTTAGCAGACTTCACATCCCCTATTCTAGAATACCCATCAAGCACAAAATTCCATGAAGCCATATTCATTTCAGACATCTCATCAAACAATCCTATTGCACAATCTATATCTCCAACTTGGAGATGAGCTGAAATCATAGTAGTCCATGCAAAACTATCTCTTTTAGGCATTTTATCGAACACATGTCTCGATTCAATAGTTCTTCCCAAACTTGAGTAAAAATCAATCAAAGCAGTCTGAACATATATATGCGATCTAAAGCCAAATCTCCAAATCTATTTGTAAACAGATTCTCCAAATCTTAAAACAGATACCAACGCACACCCTTTGACAGTTGATGAGAATATATAACTGCTGGAACAAATTAAAGCTTTCAACATGTCTATATAAAACTCAAGAGCTCGAAATGGGGAAAGAGAATGAACAAAGCCTCTTATCATCTGTTTGGTGAAATGTTGTGCAGACGGTGATGAACTGGTTCATCACAAAACAGTCTTGGTTTAAATTGTTCTTGATCATGAAAGCGTATAGACATTTCTAGATGTTTCAAGTTTGAACAGTTTTTCAAATGTACGGTGATGGATTGGTCGTGGGTTAGTCGGTTGTCGGCGCCGGTGAAGAAGCAGAACGACGGCTCATGTTTGGACGCCAATCGCAAGCCTAGTAGTCTTGGTTTACTATTTTATGTTTTCTTTTCTTTTTAATTTTTTTAGGATTATAATTTAATCAAGGTTAGTTACAAATAATTGGGTTAGTAATGAAGTAAAAAATAGGGTTCATCAATGCCACATCAGCTTCCACATCATTAAGTGTAAGATTTTAGACTTATTAGGTACTCATATCATTACCCTTTTCAAAAATTCCATATGACAAATTAAAAAGGATTAATATATGAGTGGGGATAACCACACCCCAATTCCCTATTTCTACACCCCACTTTAAAAATATTACATAAATGCCATCAAGTAAACAGACCTAAAAACTCACCTCCTACACTATGATATTGTTCGGCCATGGCGTGATGAAATGTTTGAGGTTGGTTCGAACCTGGTGTGATGAAATGGCTAAGGTTGGTTCGGCTACCATGAGACGAACACTTTCATTTGTGTTCGACCAATGTGAGATGACGACATTGGAGACGGCATGAGATCGAGAGAAACATGGCTCCAAGTTGATGCCTGAATTTGGGGATGGATGGAGTCGCTGGTCCGATTTGGGATTTGCCCTAAATTGGAGGTGGCCAGTGACCAAGAAGACGACTGAACTGAAAGGCGGCAGTAGCGGCAGTTACTTAGAGGGAGGAAGAGAGATAGATCAACGATGAAGACGAAGAAGATAGAAGATAGATCAAACCTTTTTTTTTTCTTATTAAAAAAAAAAGGTTTGTATTTTCATGTTTGCATTTGTATTCGTTCTCTGTTTTCTCTTTAATTATTTTTTTTTTGATACTTCCATGTCTTCTGTTACAGGATCGAGCCAAGCATTGTCAGTTTTTTTCTTGGATCAACCTAGCATTACCTGAAAGATCCAAAAAAAAAAAAAAAATCATTTGTGAGCGGTTGAGATAAAAAATTGTGGAATTGAAGCATCAAATTAACAAAACTGAAATTGAAGTCAAACAAATGGTTGAAGATGGTGAAAAGATTAAGAGAAAGAAAACAAAGCTCAAGGTACATGCAAGAAAATTGGAAGACCAACTTGGAAAGGCAAAAGAGAGAGAATGGTGGTATGTGTTTGCAATGCTCATGACTTGGACATTGGTAGGTGACTCAATTGTAGCAAACATCAAAGACAATAAAATTTCAAGCAAATTCTTGCTTCCTTAGTGTAGTAAGGGCATGAATCTAAAGGACATGAAGTGATATTTGTGTGTAATTTCTTGCTTTCATGTTGGTATTGTCCTATTTGTATCAAATGTATCAAATGTGTATCAAATATTAGTTGTTTTGTTGAACAATTTGTGAGGTTAATGGTTAATGTATTTCTTTGTTTTTTTGGTAAAGTAACAATTAAACTGAGTTTAATATGAATTGTTGGTATCCTGTTAATATGGCTCAAGTTAATGGTTAATGTATTGTCATGTTATTTCATGTTGGAATCATGTTATTCAAATATGAATTGTCCCTAATGAATCTATTGGAATCATGTTATTCAAATATGAATCATGTTATTCAAGTATGAATCCTATTAATTTCAAATGTCGACATCACAAGGAATAAAATTGAAAGAAGACAAATATATTAAAAGATTTGTTGTCATTAACAAATTAAGGAAGACAACATGCATCTTACAAAATATGCATTTCATCAAACATCCATATGTTTTGACAATCAAACACCAATCTGTATTGACCATTAAGGACTTTATCAACCAAATACACAAAATATGATCAACAGATTCATTCTAATGTTTCATCAACAAAAATATACAATCTATGAAAAGTTCACATGTCAAAATTCTTCTTCAACCTCTTGAGCCTAGGTGACATCCTCAGTGGTTGGGTCTCAGTAGGTGGAGGGTGATATGATTCCTAAACGCGTACTCGCGATTGAGGAATCAAAGAGCACGCAGCACAGCAAGCGAAGAACGTCAATGAATTGATGTATTGTGACACCTTGACCCAATGCTACGATCCGTTATTGAACGTGGTACTCTGCGATCCAATTACGAGACGAACACAAACCTTGGTATAGTGAAGAACGCCACAATAGGGATGAATATCCTCATATAACAACACTTCCATCAACAAATACAATACATGTTTCTAACATGTTCAAAACCATAAATAAGCAAGATGCAAGAGTTTTATAAACTTTCATAGGCAAGAAATCAACCTATACATGCTCCTAGCAAGTTCATATTTTCAACATACAAGAAGAAGGCATAGGAAGCAATTATGTGTCCTCATTGACCTCAACCACCATAGGCTTTGTTTCCTTAGGGTCAATGATAACTAAAAGAAGAAGAAGAAGAAGAGTAACTTACTTGTTCTACACCAAAGAAAGCAAAGAAAGAAACCAATCGGTTGGAAACGATCCTCTCTTCGAGCTCTACACTTTTGATGAAGGTAGCTTGGGCAAATGAGTGAAGGATCAAGGGAGATGGAGATGAGAGCTTCAAGAAGCCATGGGAGAGTCTTGGAGAAGAGAAATCCCGTTTTTGGAGAGTGAGGGAGAGAAATGAGAGTCAAAATCTGCAAATGTGGTGTATATTGGTTCAAAAACTGAGTGGGACATGTGTCATGACAATGTGGTCTCTTAAAATCTGATTTTTGTGGGTTTAATGATCACTAATGCTCTCTTAAACCATCCATAAAACATGTTACTAATGTTAGGACACAAGTAATAAGGGTTAGGGAGGTTTAGGTGGGTTTAGAAAGGGTTTTGGATAGGGGTTTAAGGGTAGAATTCAAGAAACAACGAAACAGGACAGACCAGTCTCGGGGGACCTTGCGGTCGCATGGTCCCTCCACCCTTGCGACCGCATCCTCTCAGGATGCTCAACCTCCAAGTTTCTGGTTACCTTGCGGGGGCAAGGTCATTCTACCTTGCGACCGCAAGCCTGGCAGAACCGAAATGGCTCAAAACTCAACCTAAAAGACCCCCAAACACTTAGCCAAATCAAGGGGGTTTCAAACCCCAACAAAAATGAGTTTAAAACTCATAACAAGCACCCTCAAACAACACCCGAACAACCCAAACGAAGGAGAGAAAGAAGAAGAACCAAATAAGCAATTCAACCGGCGATTAAACAAGCATGCAACCATGATTCTAAACATGCTAAGGGCTTCATGAATGACTTATGAATGTTTCTAAAACATTTATAGACTAAGTAACATGCTTACAATCAATCAAGAAAACATGAAGGCAAGCACACAATGTACATGCAAGAATACGGTGCGTTACACTCTCCCCTCCTTTAGGAATTTAGTCCCTAAATTCTTACCAAGTTCATCAAACAAATGTGGATGCTTCTCGCGCATCTCCGCTTCCGTTTCCCAAGTCGCTTCTTCAATGTTGTGATTTCTCCAAAGAACTTTGACTAAGGGAATTCTTTTGGTTCGTAGCACTTGCTCTTTGGTATCCAAAATCTTCACGGGCTTTTCAACGTAAGACATATCCGGCTCAAATGTTATCTCCTCATACACAAGTACATGGGACTCATCTTTCAAATACTTTCGCAACATGGAAACATGGAATACATTATGAGTCTCCGAAAGTGAAGGTGGCAATGCAATTCGATACGCTAAGGACCCAACTCTCTCAAGAACCTCGAACGGGCCAATGTATCTCGGTGTAAGCTTCCCTTTCTTGCCGAATCTTTTCGTACCTCTCCTCGGTGTCACCTTCAAGAACACGTAGTCTCCCACTTGGAACTCAAGATCTCGTCTTCGATTGTCCGCGTAACTCTTTTGTCGACTTTGAGCGGTGCGCAATCGATCTCTAATCAACTTCACGCTCTCAACAGACTGTTGCACTAACTCGGAACCCCAAAGTTTCGCTTCTCCCACTTCATCCCAACAAATTGGCGATCTACACTTACGCCCATACAAAGCTTCATACGGCGCCATCTTGATACTTGACTGGTAGCTGTTATTATACGCAAACTCGGCTAAAGGTAAGTGAGAATCCCAGCTTCCCTTGAAATCCACGGCCTGGCTCGGCATATCCTCCAAAATCTGAATTAATCGCTCGGATGACCATCCGTTTGTGGATGAAAAACATCTTGAAGTCTAATCTGGTCCCCAAAGCTTCTGCAATGACTTCCAAAATCTAGATGTGAACCTCGGATCTCTATCGGACACAATACTCACAGTGCGCCATGAAGTCTCACGATCTCTGAATATACAAAGGCGCCAAGCGAGTCAATGAATAAGTGATAGCTATCGAATAAAGTGTGCGAGACTTAGTCAATCATCAACTATAACCCAAGCGCATTAAATCCTCTCGCGTGATAACCTGTCACAAAATCCATAGTAATAAACTCCCACTTCCATTCAGGAATCTCAAGTGGTTGTAGAAATCCCGCAGGCCTCTGATGCTCAGCCTTAACCTGCTGACAAGTCAAACACTTTGACACATACTCCGCAATTTCCCTCTTCATGCCTTTCCACCAAAATTGTCTTTTCAAGTCTAAGTACATCTTCGTGCTCCCCGGGTGAATGGTATACTTCGTTTTATGAGCCTCATCAAGAACCAACCTCTTCAATTCCGTATTAGAAGGAACACAAATCCTACCTCGAAATGTCAAAGTACCCTCACTATTAACCACAAAATCAGGCGATACATTTTCAGCCAACCCATCAATAATTTTCTTCAACTCCGGATCATTCCCTTGCGCTTCTCTAATTTTCCCAAGTAAAACTGGCGTAGCACGAACATTTGCGAAAATCACACCTCTATCATAAACACTAGGACCCCAATCTCGCAAATCCTCCAACATCTTCCATTCTCTAACCATCATACAAGACATGTGAACCTTCCTACTCAAGGCATCCGCTACTACATTTGCCTTCCCCGGATGATATAAAATAGTGCAATCATGATCCTTTAATTTTTCCATCCATCTTCTTTGCCTCATGTTCAACTCCTTTTGAGAAAACAAGTATTTCAAACTTTTATGGTCGGTGAAAATCTCAAACTTAGCCCCATACAAGTAATGTTTCCATTTATGCAACGAAAATAATCATGACCAACTCCAAATCGTGTGTCGGGTAATTACGCTTCATGAATAGATAACTTCCTCGATGCATAGGCGATCACTCTTCCATTTTGCATCAAAACACAACCCAAACCTTCCTTCGAAGCATCGCTATAGATCACGAAATTATCTCCTCCACTAGGCAAAGCCAAAATAGGTGCCGATGTCAACCGCTTTTTAAGCTCTTGAAAACTAGCTTCACATTTCTCGCTCCAAACAAATGGCACATTCTTTTGTGTCAATCTCGTCATAGGAGTCACAATCCGAGAAAAAACCCTCAATAAATCTCCGGTAATAACCTGCTAACCCCAAGAAACTCGAACCTCGATGGCGAACTAGGCCTCTTCCAATTCATCACCGCTTCAATCTTAGAAGGATCAACGGCTATCCCGGCGCTAGAAACGATATGCCGCAAAAATGATACTTCCTCAAGCCAAAAGGCACATTTGCTAAACTTCGCATAAAATTTCTCAGAAGAATGGATAAGACAATCCTCAAGTGTTTCTCATGCTCCTCCAGAGAGATTTCGAATACACTAAGATGTCATCAATAAAGACTACAACAAAACAATCAAGATAGCTGTGAAAGACACGGTTCATCAAGTCCATAAACACCGCTGGTGCATTTGTCAACAAGCGGCATCACTACAAATTCAAAATGCCCATATCTAGTGCGAAAGCCGTCTTGAATGTCTTCCTCTCTAACCTTCAATTGGTAGTAACCCCATCTCAAATCAAGCTTAGAGTAGACGATAGACCCTTGCAATTGGTCAAAAGATCATCAATGTGGGGTAGTGGATACTTATTTATTCTTAATGGTCACCTTATTCAATTCACGATAATCTATGCATAACCGCAAACTCCCATCTTTCTTCCTCACAAATAAGACCGGTGCGCCCCAGGCGACACACTCGGTTTAATAAAACCAATCTCTAGGAGTTCTTGCAAGCGAGTTTTCAACTCCCTAAGCTCATGAGCGCCATCCTATACTGATTGCCTTAGAAATCGGTGAAGTCCCCGGAATAAGCTCAATACAAAATTCTAGTTCTCTATCGGGTGGCATAGCATGGTCGGTAGAAAACACATCGGGAAACTCACATACTACCGGAACCTCTTCTAAGTTCGGCGAAGACTTCTTCTTATCAACAACGCATGCAAGATAACCCGTACACCCTTGAGACAATAATTTTCTAGCCCTTAGAGCGGAAATAAAATGCAAGTCACTCGATGCATGATCACCCACAAAAGTAAACTCAGGCACACCCGGCATATAAAAAGTAACCCGCTTTCTATGGCAGTCAACAATAGCATGATAAGCACATAACCAGTCCATGCCAAGAATCACATCAAAATCACGTATAGGTAGAACTACCAAGTCCGCATGCAAAGTGTGGTCACCCACCAAAACATCACAAGATTTAAACACTTGGATGCGAGCATATATTCCCGGCGGGGTAGACACTTCAAGCAAATATGGCAAAGGTTGAGGCAATACGCATAGATTCTCAATAAAGTGCGAAGCAACATAAGAATCACGAAGACCACGGATCTATGAGAACTCGAGCCTTATGATCGAATATAGAAAGAGTACCTCCTATCACGGCCGTAGACCCCTGAACCTCGCGCTGATCAAGCGCAAATACACGGCCTTGAACCTTGGGTTTCCCATCTACACTTCTCTTGGCTCGGGCGAGCCCATTGTTGGCCCGTTGAGTTGGCCTTAAGCTTTGGACAATCCTTCCTCATGTGAGTTCCATCACCACAATAATAACACTTCCCAGTTTTTCCCCAACACCTATCAGCAGTGTGTCCAGACTTCTGACAGAAAGAACAAATCATGGTCTCATTACGCGACCCTTGCTGCCCTTGAGATGAAGAAGTATTGTTACCTTGCTTCCCAGACTGTGGCCTACCTTGGCCTCCACCTCTCCTATCACGGTTTCCTTGATATCCCCTTCTATTACCGAATTATTTCACACGATTATTATTACGTGCATTACTAGCATTATTCTTGACCGGTGTTCCTCAATGTCTTGCTCCACCTCATACGCTCGATCAAGCGCACTCCGTGTCGGTGAGCTTAAGCGCTAGAATCTGCTTTCTAAACTCAGTTCTTAACCCCTTTACAAACTTGTGTGTTCTCCGTGCCTCCGTGGGAATCAGATACGTACAATATCGGCTCAATTCTGTGAATTTCGCGGAATACTCCGCAACTGTCATGCTACCTTGCTCAAGATCATAGAACTCTTTCTCCCTTTGGTTGCGAACCACATCCGGCACATATTCATTCTTAAACTCTCTTTGGAAATTAGCCCAAGTAATGGGAACTTGTTGCATCTCCCAACTCTCTTTCAACACTGTCCACCAATGTTCGGCGGCTCCCTTAAACTTGAACGTTGCTAGCATAACTCTTTCTTCGTCGGTACACCCCAACATGGACAATACTTTGATCATTTCCTCCATCCATAACTCGGCCTCCCTCGGTTTCGGTTCCCAAAAGCGAACTAGGCTTTAACTTAAGAAATCTCTCTAAGAGTAGTGTCGGTCCTTGGTCTCGGTGGTGGAGGTGGTGGTGGTGCTTGCTCCTCTGCGACCTCCACGGCCGAAAAAGCCAATAATCTGCGATGTAATTCAGCCATATCCGGAACTACCGGATTCTCGGGCGGTGGTACCTCTACCTCGGGCTCAATCGGACCCCTCCTGGGTCTACCTCTCCTGGGATTATCCATCGGATTCCTACAAGAATTCACTCGACGTTAAAATCAACACACAAATAACCAACCCAACTAGGCCATGGAACCTATCTGGCCGGCGGCTAACTATAGCTCGATACCAAGCTGTGACGACCCGACCGGACCCCAATGCGAGATCGAGTCGTGCCGTCCAAATAATCAATAACACAAGCATGCACAAGTAGGATTATAAAATTCATGTGGCGCAACATCGCATACGAATAACAACTTCGGCTACACTTGGCGGAAAAACAACTTAAAATAAACAAGTCTTCGGCGACGTTACAGCCGGAACCCAACAACTACTCCTACAATATTAACACATGCTTATAAAACCTCAACGGCCACAACATGCCGGAGACAACAACAACAATAATAATTAAACGAGCTTTAGCGGAAGAAACTGTAGTGAACCATAAACATATAAACAGGCTCGACATGAAAGTCGGCATACAAAAGATTACAAGTGTCAAATCATAAGTTAACTACAACAACAAAATTCCCAAGACAAGTCTACATGACTTGCTTCCCAACGTCCTTGCCAAATAAAAGACTAATTACAAAAGTCCAAAAGAGCAACCTTGAGAATACAATCAACCAAGCGTGAATAAAGCGAGTCTATCTCGGACCGTCTCCTCGGCTCGGATCTAAGGAAACAAAACAAACAAATAGGGTAAGTCGAAAGACTTAGTAAGTTACTACAATGCATGTTCATGTTATAGCATGACATTTATCTCAATTATGGTACATGATCATCATATAGCACTTAGCACATTGTTCACATAAGTGCGTAAAATAAATCATACAAGTAGGATATGATATAGTCACGGCCGCTTCGTAGCTCCTGCAATACATTCTGTTACTGGTTCGTGCCATCGATGTGTTGTGAATTCATCGACTCATACCGAGAACCTACTTGATTTCATTAGCAAGCCAATGCGGCACGTATTGTTACAGCAAAGGGCTACTTCCCATTGCGGCCTACAATGGAGGTGTGTGTGAGTCAGTGCGGCGATCCATAGCGAGCACGAATCCCATAATTCGTGAAGGCGTGCATCGTCGTCCACCTTGACTCAATAAACAAACCAAATAATGCCATGGACTCAATGTGATGCACAAGTAGATGTTTACTTGACTTAAACCAAATTAAGGACCGAATTCGACAAGAGCGAACTCGACCAACCAAGTAGGGTATTAATCTCTACCATAAAAACATGTCAAGGCAATTAATTGCTCAAACCAATCTTTCATAACAACTTGTTGTAAACAACCAAACCAAGCTCATATTTGAGTAAACCGATTCAAGCGGTGTCCAAACTTCGTAGGGATTGAAATTAGAGTTCAACATGTTCAAATATTCCCTAGAGTCGACTCCGTTGAGTCTTTTCTCTAAATTCCCAATTTTGGAGAAATTGAAGCTATGTGCTTCATAACCCAACCTAGGTCATTTCTAAGTTCAACAAGGTTGTAAATTCACCAAGGCATTGCAATGTGATTCATATACATCATAGAGTTCAACTTTGAGGATAGAACACATACAACTTCAACAACATACAATGTAGGCTCAAATTAGGGCATTCACATATTGCACTTATTCAAGCAACATATATAATACATGTTTCTAACATGATCAAAACCTTAAATAGACAAGATGAAAGAGTTTTATAAACTTCCATAGGCAAGAAATCATCCTACACATGCTCTAGCAAGTTCATATTTTCAAAATACAAGAAGAGAGCATAGGAAGCATATATGTGTCCTCATTGACCTCAATCACCATAGGCTTTGTTTCCTTAGGGTCAATGAGAACTAAAAAGAAGAAGAAGAAGAGTAACTTACTTGTTCTACACCAAAGAAAAAAGAAGAAAACCAATCGGTTGGAAAGCGATCCTCTCTTCGAGCTCTACACTTTTGATGAAGGTAGCTTGGGCAAATGAGTGAAGGATCAAGGAAGATGGAGATGAGAGCTTCAAGAAGCCATGGGAGAGTCTTGGAGAAGAGAAATCCCGTTTTTGGAGAGTGAGGGAGAGAAATGAGAGTCAAAATCTGCAAGTGTGGTGTATATTGGTTCAAAAACTGAGTGGGACAAGTGTCATGACAATGTGGTCTCTTAAAATCTGATTTTTGTGGGTTTAATGATCACTAATGCTCTCTTAATCCATCCATAAAACATGTTACTAATGTTAGGACACAAGTAATAAGGGTTAGGGAGGTTTAGGTGGGGTTTAAAAGGGGTTTTGGATAGGGGTTTAAGGGTAGAATTCAAGAAACAACGAAACAGGACAACCCAGTCTCGGGGGACCTTGCGGTCGCATGGTCCCATGCGACCGCATCCTCTCGGGATGCTCAACCTCAAGTTTTTACCTTGCGGGGGCAAGGTCATTCTACTGCCGCGAACAAAATGGCTCAAAACTCAACCTAAAAGACCCCCAAACACTTAGCCAAATCAAGGGGTTTCAAACCCCAACAAAAATGAGTTTAAAACTCATCACAAGCACCCTCAAACAACACCGAACAACAAGCGAAGGAGAGAAAGAAGAAGAACCAAACAAGCAATTCAACCGGCGATTAAACAAGCATGCAACCATGATTCTAAACATGCTAAGGGCTTCATGAATGACTTATGAATGTTTCTAAAACATTTATAGACTAAGTAACATGCTTACAATCAATCAAGAAAACATGAAGGCAAGCACACAATGTACATGCAAGAATACGGTGCGTTACACTCTCCCCTCCTTTAGGAATTTAGTCCCTAAATTCTTACCAAGTTCATCCAACAAGTGTGGATGCTTCTCGCGCATCTCCGCTTCCGTTTCCCAAGTCGCTTCTTCGATGTTGTGGTTTCTCCAAAGAACTTTGACTAAAGGAATTCTCTTGGTTCGTAGCACTTGCTCTTTGGTATCCAAAATCTTCACGGGCTTTTCAACGTAAGACATATCCGGCTCAAATGTTATCTCCTCATACTCAAGTACATGGGACTCATCTTTCAGATACTTTCGCAACATGGAAACATGGAATACATTATGAGTCTCCGAAAGTGAAGGTGGTAATGCGATACGATACGCCAAGGACCCAACTCTCTCCAGAACCTCGAATGGGCCAATGTACCTCGGTGTAAGCTTCCCTTTCTTGCCGAATCTCTTTGTACCTCTCCTCGGTGTTACCTTCAAGAACACGTAGTCTCCCACTTGGAACTCAAGATCTCGTCTTCGATTGTTCGCGTAACTCTTTTGTCGACTTTGAGCGGTGCGCAATCGATCTCTAATCAACTTCACGCTCTCAACAGACTGTTGCACTAACTCGGAACCCCAAAGTTTCGCTTCTCCCACTTCATCCCAACAAATTGGCGATCTACACTTACGCCCATACAAAGCTTCATACGGCGCCATCTTGATACTCGGGTAGGCTGTTATTATACATAAACTTCGGCTAAAGGTAAGTGAGAATCGGCTTCCCTTGAAATCCACGGCACAAGCTCGCAGCATATCCTCCAAAATCTGAATCAATCGCTCGGACTGACCATCCGTTTGTGGATGAAAAGCTGTACTGAAGTCTAATCTGGTCCCCAAAGCTTCCTGCAACGACTTCCAAAATCTAGATGTGAACCTCGGATCTCTATCAGACACAATACTCACAGGTACGCCATGAAGTCTCACGATCTCTGAATATACAAAGGCGCCAAGCGAGTCAATGAATAAGTGATAGCTATCGGAATAAAGTGTGCGGACTTAGTCAATCTGTCAACTATAACCCAAGCGCATTAAATCCTCTCGCGTCTTGTAACCTGTCACAAAATCCATAGGTAATGAACTCCCATTTCCATTCGGGAATCTCAAGTGGTTGTAGAAATCCCGAGGCCTCGATGCTCGGCCTTAACCTGGCGACAAGTCAAACACTTTGACACATACTCATAATTTCCCTCTTCATGCCTTTCCACCAAAATTGTCTTTTCAAGTCTAAGTACATCTTCGTGCTCCCCGGGTGAATGGTATACTTCGTTTTATGAGCCTCATCAAGAACCAACCTCTTCAATTCAGTATTAGAAGGAACACAAATCCTACCTCGAAATGTCAAAGTACCCTCACTATTAATCACAAAATCAGGCGATACATTCTCAGCCAACCCATCAATAATTTTCTTCAACTCCGGATCATTCCCTTGCGCTTCTCTAATTTTCCCAAGTAAAACTGGCGTAGCACGAACATTTGCGAAAATCACACCTCTATCATAAACACTAGGACCCCAATCTCGCAAATCCTCCAACATCTTCCATTCTCTAACCATCATACACGACATGTGAACCTTCCTACTCAAGGCATCCGCTACTACATTTGCCTTCCCCGGATGATACAAAATAGTGCAATCGTGGTCCTTTAATTTTTCTCCATCCATCTTCTTTGCCTCATGTTCAACTTCCTTTTTGAGAAAACAAGTATTTCAAACTTTTATGGTCGGTGAAAATCTCAAACTTAGCCCCATACAAGTAATGTTTCCATTTATGCAACGAAAATAATCGCAGCCAACTCCAAATCGTGTGTCGGGTAATTACGTTACGCTCATGAATAGACAACTTCCTCGATGCATAGGCGATCACTCTTCCATTTTGCATCAAAACACAACCCAAACCTTCCTTAGAAGCATCGCTATAGATCACGAAATTATCTCCTCCACTAGGCAAAGCCAAAATAGGTGCCGATGTCAACCGCTTCTTAAGCTCTTGGAAACTAGCTTCACATTTCTCGCTCCAAACAAATGGCACATTCTTTTGTGTCAATCTCGTCATAGGAGTCACAATCCGAGAAAAACCCTCAATAAATCTCCGGTAATAACCTGCTAACCCCAAGAAACTCCGAACCTCGGTAACTGAACTAGGCCTCTTCCAATTCATCACCGCTTCAACCTTAGAAGGGTCAACGGCTATCCCGGCGCTAGAAACGATATGCCCCAAAAATGATACTTCCTCGAGCCAAAAGGCACATTTGCTAAACTTTGCGTAAAGTTTCTCCCGAAGAATGGATAAGACAATCCTCAAGTGTTTCTCATGCTCCTCAGAGATTTCGAATACACTAAGATATCATCAATAAAGACTACAACAAAACAATCAAGATAGCTGTGAAAGACACGGTTCATCAAGTCCATAAACACCGCTGGTGCATTTGTCAACAAGCGGCATCACTACAAATTCAAAATGCCCATATCTAGTGCGAAAAGCCGTCTTCGGAATGTCTTCCTCTCTAACCTTCAATTGGTAGTAACCCCATCTCAAATCAAGCTTAGAGTAGACGATAGACCCTTGCAATTGGTCAAAAAGATCATCAATGTGGGGTAGTGGGTATTTATTCTTAATAGTCACCTTATTCAATTCACGATAATCTATGCATAACCGCAAACTCCCATCTTTCTTCCTCACAAATAAGACCGGTGCGCCCCAGGCGACACACTTGGTTTAATAAAGCCAATCTCTAGGAGTTCTTGCAAGCGAGTTTTCAACTCCCTAAGCTCATGGCGCCATCCTATCTGTGCCTTAGAAATCGGTGAAGTCCCCGGAATAAGCTCAATACAAAATTCTAGTTCTCTATCGGGTGGCATAGCATGGTCGGTAGAAAACACATCGGGAAACTCACATACTACCGGAACCTCTTCTAAGTTCGGCGAAGACTTCTTCTTATCAACTACGCATGCAAGATAACCCGTACACCCTTGAGACAATAATTTTCTAGCCCTTAGAGCGGAAATAAAATGCAAGTCACTCGATGCATGATCACCCACAAAAAGTAAACTTCGAGGCACACCCGGCATATAAAAAGTAACCCGCTTTCTATGGCAGTCAACTATAGCATGATAAGCACATAACCAGTCCATGCCAAGAATCACATCAAAATCACGTATAGGTAGAACTACCAAGTCCGCATGCAAAGTGTGGTCACCCACCAAAACATCACAAGATTTAAACACTTGGATGCGAGCATATATTCCCCGGCGGGGTAGACACTTCAAGCAAATATGGCAAAGGTTGAGGCAATACGCATAGATTCTCAATAAAGTGCGAAGCAACATAAGAATCACGAAGACCACGGATCTATGAGAACTCGAGCCTTATGATCGAATATAGAAAGAGTACCTCCTATCACGGCCGTAGACCCCACGAACCTCGCTGATCAAGCGCAAACACGACCTTGACCTTGGGTTTATCCCATCTCTCTTAGCTCCAGGTTCCCGCTACCGATTGATTGGCCTTAAGCTTTGGGACAATCCTTCTTCATGTGAGTTCCATCTCCACAATAGATAACACTTCCAAGCTTTTTCCCCAACACCTATCATTTGTGTGTCGACGGCGAAAAGAACAAATCATGGTCTCATTACGCGACCCTTGCTGCCCTTGAGATGAAGAAGTATTGTTACCTTGCTTCCCAGACTGTGGCCTACCTTGGCCTCCACCTCTCCTATCACGGTTCCCTTGATATCCCCTTCTATTACCCGAATTATTTCCCTGATTATTATTCTGAGTAGGCGTGCACTTACTAGCATTATTCTTGACCGGTGTTCCTCAATGTCTTGCTCCACCTCATACGCTCGATCAAGCGCACTCCGTGTCGGTGAGCTTAAGCGCTAGAATCGCTTTCTAAACTTTCTTAACCCTTTACAAACTTGTGTGTTCTCCGTGCCTCCGTGGGAATCAGATACGTACAATATCGGCTCAATTCTGTGAATTTCGCGGAATACTCCGCTACTGTCATGCTACCTTGCTCAAGATCATAGAACTCCTTCTCCCTTTGGTTGCGAACCACATCCGGTACATATTCATTCTTAAACTCTCTTTGGAAATTAGCCCAAGTAATGGGAACTTGTTGCATCTCCCAACTCTCTTTCAACACTGTCCACCAATGTTCGGCGGCTCCCTTAAACTTGAACGTTGCTAGCATAACTCTTTCTTCGTCGGTACACCCCAACATGGACAATACTTTGATCATTTCCTCCATCCATAACTCGGCCTCCCTCGGTTTCGGTTCCCCAAGAAACGAACTAGGCTTTAACTTAAGAAATCTCTCTAAGAGAGTAGTGTCAGTCCTTGGTCTCGGTGGTGGAGGTGGTGGTGGTGCTGCTCCTCTGCTGACCTCCTGGCTGCCCGGCGAGAAAAAGCCAATAATCTGCGATGTAATTCAGCCATATCGGTACCGGATTCTCACAGCGGCGGTACCTCTACCTTCGGGCTCAATCGGACCTCTCACCTCTCTGGGATTATCCATCTCCTACAAGAATTCACTCGGCGTTAAAATCAACACACAAATAACCAACCCAACTAGGCCATGGAACCTATCACGGCCGACTAACTATAGCTCGATACCAAGCTGTGACGACCGACCGGACCCCAATGCGAGATCAGAGTCGTGCCGTCCAAATAATCAATAACACAAGCATGCACAAGTAGGATTATAAAATTCATGTGGCGCAACATCGCATACGAATAACAACTCGGCTACACTTGGCCGGGAAAAACAACTTAAAATAAACAAGTCTTCGGCGGCGTTACAGTAGGAACAACAACTACTCCTACAATATTAACACATGCTTATAAAACCTCAGCGGCCACAACATGCAGGAGACAACAACAACAATAATAATTAAAAGCGAGCTTTAGCGGAAGAAAGCGTAACCATAAACATATAAGCAGGCTCGACATATAAGTCGGCATACAAAAGATTACAAGTGTCAAATCATTAAGTTTACTACAACAACAAAATTCCCAAGCCAAGTCTACATGACTTGCTTCCCAACGTCCTTTCCAAAATAAAAGACTAATCACAAAAGTCCAAAAGAGCAACCTTGACCTACAAACAACCAAGCGTGAATAAAGCGAGTCTATCTCGGACCGTCTCCTCGGCTCGGATCTAAGGAAACAAAACAAACAAATAGGGTAAGTCGAAAGACTTAGTAAGTTACTACAATGCATGTTCATGTTATAGCATGACATTTATCTCAATTATGGTACATGATCATCATATAGCACTTAGCACATTATTCACGTAAGTGCGGAAAATAAATCATACAAGTAGGATATGATATAGTCACGGCCGCCGTAGCTCTGCAAAAACTTTATTATACTTTATCGTGCCACATCGATGCTCGTTGTGATTCATCGACTATCGAGAACCTACTCGATCTAGATAGCAAGCCAATGCGGCACGATACGGCAAGGGGCTACTTCCCCATTGCGGCCAACAATGGAGGTGGTGTGTGAGGTCCCAGGTGCGGCGATCCATAGCGAGCACGAATCCCATAATTCGTGAAGGCGTGCATCGTCCCACGACATAATAAACAAACCAAATAATGCCGGTGGACTCAATGTGATGCACAAGTAGATGTTTACTTGACTTAAACCAAATAAGGATCGAATTCGACAAGAGCGAACTCGACCAACCAAGTAGGGTATAAATCTCTACCATAAAAACATGTCAAGGCAATTAATTGCTCAAACCAATCTTTCATAACAACTTGTTGTAAACAACTAAACCAAACTCATATTTGAGTAAACCAAATCAAGCGGTGTCAAACTTAAACTTCGTAGGGATTGAAACTAGAGTTCAACATGTTCAAATCTTCCCTAGAGTTGAGTCTTTCTCTAAATTCCCAATTTTGGAGAAATTGAAGCTATGTGCTTCATAACCCAACCTAGGTCATTTCTAGGTTCAACAGGGTTGTAAATTCACCAAGGCATTGCAATGTGATTCATATACATCATAGAGTCCAATATGGAGGATAGTAACACATAACAACTTCACAACATTCATGTAGGCTCAATTTAGGGCATTCTCATATAACAACACTTCCATCAACAAATATAATACATGTTTCTAACATGTTCAAAACCTTAAATAAGACAAGATGAAAGAGTTTTATAAACTTTCATAGGCAAGAAATCATCCTACCTATACATCTAGCAAGTTCATATTTTCAAAATACAAGAAGATAGGCATAGGAAGCAATTATGTGTCCTCATTGACCTCAACCACCATAGGCTTTGTTTCCTTAGGGTCAATGATAACTAAAGAAAGAAGAAGAAGAAGAGTAACTTACTTGTTCTACACCGAAAGCAAAGAAAGAAACCAATCGGTTGGAAGCGATCCTCTCTTCGAGCTCTACACTTTTGATGAAGGTAGCTTGGGCAAATGAGTGAAGGATCAAGGAAGATGGAGATGAGAGCTTCAAGAAGCCATGGGAGAGTCTTGGAGAAGAGAAATCCCGTTTTTGGAGAGTGAGGGAGAAATGAGAGTCAAAATCTGCAAATGTGGTGTATATTGGTTCAAAAGCGAGTGGGACATGTGTCATGACAATGTGGTCTCTTAAAATCTGATTTTTGTGGGTTTAATGATCACTAATGCTCTCTTAATCCATCCATAAAACATGTTACTAATGTTAGGACACAAGTAATAAGGGTTAGGGAGGTTTAGGTGGGGTTTAGAAGGGTTTTGGATAGGGGTTTAAGGGTAGAATTCAAAAACAACGCAGGACGGACCCGGTCTCGGGGGACCTTGCGGTCGCATGGTCCCTCCACCACTGCGACCGCATCCTCTCGGGATGCTCAACCTCAGTTTCGGTTACCTTGCGGGGCAAGGTCATTCTACCTGCATGGCTGGCCGAAGCAAGAAATGGCTCAAAACTCAACCTAAAAAGACCCCCCAAACACTTAGCCAAATCAAGGGGGTTTCAAACCCCAACAAAAATGAGTTTAAAACTCATAACAAGCACCCTCAAACAACACCCGAACAACCCAAACGAAGGAGAGAAAGAAGAAGAACCAAACAAGCAATTCAACCGGCGATTAAACAAGCATGCAACCATGATTCTAAACATGCTAAGGGCTTCATGAATGACTTATGAATGTTTCTAAAACATTTATAGACTAAGTAACATGCTTACAATCAATCAAGAAAACATGAAGGCGAGCACACAATGTACATGCAAGAATACGGTGCGTTACAAAAAAAGGATTCAAAAGCTAACCACTTGTGTGACATTGCCGTTTTTTTGGCTCCATGTTTGATTTCTTCAAGCCTAATGTTGAATCCTTAGGTTTTTCAAGATTGAGAGGTTTTTGGGAAGGTTTTTAGCAGAAAAGAAGGGGAAAATGGAGGAGAAGAAGATATCTTGGTATAAAAGGGTATATTTGTTGGAGGAAGAAGAAGATGTTCAACAATGGAGAAGATGAAGAAGATGAAGAAGATGAAGAGATGGAGAAGAAGGTAGTTAAGAAGAAAAGGGATTTGTTTGTTGGGAAGAAAAGGGTATATTTGTTTGAGGTGGGGGGTTTAGTTATAGGTTTTTAGGTTTAGGAAAAGAGGAAAGAGGTATACTTATCAGCTAGAAGGATATAAAAGTCTTTATAATTGAGGCTATTTTTGTCATTACGGGAAAAAAGGAAATGGGTGGTCAACTTATAGGAAAGTGGGCTGAATAGCGCGACTCGAGTATTATTCAAGGTGGAGCTCATATTATGTTTCAAAGTGAAGATACCAAATATGAAGAATTTGGAAGTGTCCGATTTGGTAGTATTTCATGGAGCGAGTTCAAGGACCGTTTGGACTCGTGTGTTCAAGATTAATTCTAGGCATTCAAGATGGGGTGCATGATGGGCAAGCAACAATGGGGATAGGCGATTAATGAAATTTGAGCCAAGGTGGAGATTTGTTAAAAATTGGTGTCTCAAGTCTTAGTTGGAGAAGGAATAGTATTATAAATACCAAGTGTCCTTTGACTTGGATTGTTAATCCTAATTAGTGTAGGATTAAGTAAGTGAACATGACCTATATATAGGTCATGCGTGGAAGTGAGACGAGGCAAGCTGAAGACATGTTTTTTTTGATACAAAGTAGAGACGGACGAAAACGATATCATTGATGGTCTAGGGTTTCGAGGTCTTGGCGTTAGACAAAATAGTACGTGGTTATTTTGGGCTGTGAGAGGTGTGGTACTCTCTGGGATCGTATCAATCCTTGTAACCTTTATCCTAGGTTGGGTGAGTACATTGAAAACTCTCTATTATAATTCCTCATCGTTTATAGTGAAGTTGTTGCTTACCTTGGAGTGTATTAAATCTCGTAAAATCCTTTGGTCCCTTTTTTGCTTTATTCCATTCTATTTTCTATTATCTTGCCATTATTCATCCAAATATTTGGTGCTATTATTTTCGACCGATTCACTTCCGCTTTGAAGATAGAAACTTGAAATTCTTAATCCAAGAATTTCCCCGTTTTTATAAGAGCTAAAATTGCTTTAATTTTAGTGTAAAATACAAAAGGGACACTCAATTTCGATTTCAAACCAAAGAGTAATCTATTCATACGCATCGACACTCGCACACTACAACTTAAGCAGGAAACAACCAAAAACACACAAGCATAGATATACATAAAATAAAAGTGGAAGCCAATGAAAAAATCAATAGGAGGGAGATGTATGCTTGTAAATTTATCTCAAAAATTCTTCAAGCATGAGAATAAATCACTTAAAACTCGTGGAAGGACAATGATTCTTGCAACACTATCCACTTTATAGCATTTCCAATTCTATAATTAGGTAGGTTCCACTCTAAAGACTCACACAAAACCACATGATTATAAAAAAATTGTGTTTTCGGTTGTCAAATATGACCTTATCCAACAATACTAAAATCTGCCTCAAGAAAAAACATTTTATTTCCTAGATGAATCGTTATGCTGCCTATATACAATAGTTAGAATTTTTATCTTAAGTGAAACAAGTAGTTCCTGATCGAAGAACACCACATAATTTCAAGAAGATCAAACAATTCTATGACTGATCATTGCCTAAAAAAAATCAAGATTATTCCACAAGAAGTCGAGATGATTTGCACTCATCATTGATAAATAAACTATGATTAATAAACGAAATTACCAGTCAAATGGTTCATATCAAGAAATTGCACCAAGGCACAAGCATATCATAAACGAACGAATGCAATCCTTCCCATCATTGTAGCCAGGGCCGTTCCTGGGCATAGGCCCAAGGGGCGACCGCCTAGGGCCCAAAAAAATTAGGGGCCCAAAATTTATTTATATGTATAGTATATATATAATATATAAATATAATATTAATAAATATAAATAGGGAATATGGAAAATTGTTTGGAAACAAGAAATGGAAACAGAAGCTTGATGCGGTGATACCGGCAAACGAAAGGTTAATTTGATGGAAGGGCGGACAGCGGGACAGTCGGACATAAAGATCAAGGAGATGGAACGATCAACGGCGGTCCTCGACCTCGAGATTCACTCTTCAGTCTTCCCTATGCATCTATGGCCACCATATTAATTTCCACTCCACCTTCAGGCTCTGTTTCAGTTCGATTTCAAAGGCTCAAAGCAAGAAAAACTCTCACAATCTCACTCACTTAGTCACTCTGCCGTTCCTCATCCACGAACTCGAAGCCGCCGGCGCCGGTGAAGGATTGATGATGCAGGTACTCGTCCAATTTTCCTTATTTCAATTTCAATTTTCAAAATTTTTCCCCTCTTTAGGCCCTTCTCTGCTTCAGACGAATCAGACATTTAGACCCTAAACCCTCAAAGTCTCAAACTCATTTCTTTTGGTTTAAGGTTTTTAGGGCTCGTAAATTAATTTTTTTGTTGATCAACTATTTCTTTTCAAAATCACATAGTCTAAAAATTGTTTAAGTAGATAATAGATTAGAAATTTACAAATTATTTCTTATATGTTGGTGCAGCATTCCAGCAAACAATCGAGCTTGGGGCCCTTATTCGTTATTTTGCCCCGGGCCTTTGAAATGTCAGGAACGGCCCTGATTGTAGCCTATAGGTATACTATAAGAGCTATTCAATATTATGAAAATACCCGGGCAGCATGTTTTTTTACCAACAACATGCATTCAAAAAACCCCTTCATCTCACCAGGAATCATTGCAAATGGTACAAAATCGGAGTGAACTAGCTACTGTGCCATTTTTTTTTTAACAATGCTTTTGTCTTTTTCTCCAACTTTTCACTGAAAGTTGCAGCTGTAGTGTCTGTTGTCATTTGCTCCACAGTTGCATTCTGGATTGACACTGGACTTTTGCAGATTCTTTCTATGTTATTATCACTTGTGTAAGTGTCATAAAAGTATCCCTGATATTATAGACAACATTGCAGACCTCACACCGGAAGGCTGGATGGATGACATTACTGGGCTCGATCTTTTGTTTCTTTCAAATCCTTTGTAGCCAAAGGGAACGTAGCGGAACCAACTCTCGTCCTAATGAAAGCATCAACTGCTTAAAATAGAAAGGACTATTCATTGTCATCTATATTATAAAACAACTTCCTTCGTACATGTGTAATTGACTAGGACTATTCAGAGGTTAGAATTTAATTTTTTAACAAGATGTTAGGACTGTGATTTATTTAAGTTTTCAAGCGTGCGAAAACCTTCTTCTACCATCTTTTGCCTATTTTTGCTCATGAGCGTCCTATTCTCCCTCATCCTTCTTCGTTACCCATTTGGAATGGGTTTCCTTATACAATTTGGGGTGGATTTTTCACCCTTTTATTTTAAAACCCCTATTCAGCTCGCCGTCGTCTCCGCCCCCGCTTTTCTTCGTCTATTTCTTACAAGGGTTTTCGAAGCTCGTCGTCCTCTCTGCCAGAAACGATAAGTTTCTTTATCTTAGTCTGTTTGGAGTTTGAGTTTCAATTGATTGATTTTTTTTATGTTGTGGGTTTTAGTTGTTTCTCTTCTTTATTATAGATTTGGTGATTCTCTGTTTATTTTCTTTGTTCCTTTCTCTATTTATACTGAAAAACCTATTTGTGCAAGTCTAAGTGGTCCAATTAGAGTTGATGCATTTGAAAATTCATAAAAGGTTGGTGTATGTTTGCCTTGGGCTGGAATTTGCTTATTTGGTTTTGACCTCCTTCATATGCATATGCTTAGTTATGTTTAATTGGTCCAATTAGAGTTGATGCATTTGAAAACTGAAATTGTAAACTGTTAATTGAAGGGTTGTTCATGTATTTTAGGTACAAGTCTATGAACTTTTGTTTTTGTTAAATTAGTTATGTTGTTAGTATTTGTTTTTCATGCTTCTCCTAATTTGTTAGAATCATGAATGAACTGAGACTTTCTATATAAAAGAGATTCATCTTTCGAGTGGACTACCGTTGATACCTATTATTGATTAAAAATAATGAAGAGGAAATTGTAGATGTTTCATTTTGGGTTTATAAATTACATGGTCAAGCTACTTCAGTTATGATGCGAAAACTTCTAGCCAAACAAGACAACTTCACCGAAATTCCCTTGGACACACAAGTTGTCCGAAACTCCTTTGTAAACAGCCCAAAACAATATCCAAAAGATCTAATCTAATCAAAGTTAATCTAATCTAATAAATCACTCATCATTAATGTATGGACAAACCTACCTCTTAACTTAATAAATCACTTAGGAGTGGCAAAATGGGTGTTTTGGATCAATGGATAATAGGTTATTATCCATGGATAACCATGAATAATGACCTATTATCCATTGATCCAAAACACTTATTTTGCCACCCCTAAAATCACTCATCATTAATTAAGGCTAAAAGAGTAAATTTGGCATAGACTAATTAATTTCATGAATAATTAAATAATAGTTTAATCCCTTGATTTCTACCTAATTTAAAGTTAGGTCTTACATTTCTTAATTCTATTAATTTCATCTTATATTTTGATTTTCTTACCAGTTTCCCCCACCTACCATGATCGTTACAAATGCCGTCCAATATTTTTTGAAATGACAAACATATCCTTACTCAGTTGAGACACGAAAACTTTATTCGAAACTAAAAAAATAATATGATTTTACTTTCTTAAATATGTTCGGGAAAGACATTATTAGATTTATTTGAAAAATTGTATCTATAATAATAGAATTGTCGGTGAGTATCGAGATATTAAGCAAATTTGTAGCATATTTAGTTATTACTCATGAATAAAATAAGATAAATGAGTTAAGAAAATGTATCATAATGTCAAGAATATGAAAAAAAAAATGAAGAATCATTTGATGAATCTGTGCATTTGGTTAGAAAAAAAACTAAAATCTACAGTTTACTTCTTTGAATTTTCAGACTACTACAAGCAACCTTAAAAACTATCATATTATTCCCAAACTTATAGATATTACAAACAAAACCAATTGTAGTAATCACAAATAACCGAGTTCAAATATTTTACTTCTCTCTATAACTGCATTCCAAACCTCAAATCTCTTTTGTTCTTAACTTGCTTGCTCATCTTCATAGGACCCGATGTAGTTACATACGTGAATCTCTCTATTCCCCTCACTTGGCTATCGATTTTATTTTCTTCTACCGCAACTCTCATTTTATTGGAAGATACTGTCACCAACCGACATCCTTGAAAGTAGTATATCCTAAAGTTAATTAGATTATCTCATTGCTTAGTAATTGACATCGAAAGTGGATAGAAACTAAGAAATGTGAGACATTCTAAGAAAAAGTCCGACTAATCGGAAGCTAAAAAGATTATATGTCTCCATTTGAACAAGGCGATAGGTGAATGCATTTCTTGTTGGTGGTGATAGTAATACTGACGATTGTAGGGATGGTGGTGTTAGGGGCGGTGGTGGCGGCAATTGTAGGGATGACAGTGGTGGTTTAGATGAAATACAACATTGTGAAATTTCTAAATCATTATATTTTCAAATATCCACATGGGTTTTGGTTTCAATTTGAATATTTGAAAATTCAAAAAATTGAATTTGAGTTTGTAAAAAGAGAAATTCAAATTTGCGTGGTGATCTGTCTATAAATGATGAGTTTTGCAAATTAGTTATTTTGAAGAAAGGAGTAAAGAATTAAAAAAGAATCAAATCAAATGAAAAATTAACTTTTTGAGGGAAAAATGGTTAATTTTGCCACTATTCTTTGATTAATTGTTACATTTTGCCACCATACTATGTTCCGAGCGAAATTGTCTTTATACTTTTAAAGATATATGCAATTTCGTCACTATCCTTAATTGTTATCCAATTTAACGGTGACTTAACGGAAACTAAAAATATTTTATTTTTCCGTTTTAGCAAAGTAATGTGAACGTGTTTTTTTAGTGGTGGTAACTGGTGATGGCGGTGGCGACGATTGTAGGGATGTTGGCGGTGGTGGTTAGGAGTGGTGTTTAGGGTGATTGTAAGCATGACAATGGTGGTTTAAGTGGAATATGACATTGTTATATTTCCAAATCATCAATTTTTCAAATCTTCATATGGGTTTAAGTTTCAATCTTCAAATTTGAAAATTCAAAAAAATTAATTTGTATTTGTAAATAGTAAAATTTAAGGTTGTGGTGGTGGTAGGTCTATAAATGACGAGTTTTGCATATAGGTTAATTTGAACGAATGAGTAAAGAATTAGACAAAAAAATAAAATCAAATTTTGATTTTTGGGTTAATGGTGTTATTTGAGGTAATAATGGTAGTGGGTCTATGAATGATGAGGTTGATGGAAGAAAGCTAATGATAACAAAATAAATTAAATTAATTCTAAATTTCATTTTTGAGAGTAATGCAATTTTTTAATTTTTAATTTAAATATTAGAAAAATTATAATAACAGCGTTGCTAGCCTTACAACTAATATTATATAACTTTCCTTACAACTAAGCCTTGAAAAAGAACAAAAATGTCTTTGTCCAAAACAACTTTGCAGTTCTTCAAAACTTAGTTGTAAGGAAAGTAATATAATTAGTTGTAAGGATATCATTTTCCTTATAATTATGCCAAATTACAATTCCCCGTAAAAGTATCCACCAAATCACATTGTGCACCCCAACCCTAAGGTTTGTCTCATAATAGTATCTAACGATTTTTTTTCCTATTTTTCACCTTAATCACAGCCGTTAGAAAAGTCACGTTAATTTGACATTTCCTTGTGTGTGTTAACTTGAGGGAAATATTAGGAATTTGGTGTAAACTTCGGGGGTGCTAAATGTATTTTAGCCTAATAAAATTAAGAGATAAAATATATTTTTCTAAAAAAATTATATAAATGTGTGTGTAAAGTTAAAATGTATTAAAAAATGGAGTGGGGGTCCACCATTCCTTTTTTTTTCTTGCTGAAAGAAAATCTAGAAAAAAGACCTACCATGTTTTCCGGTCTTCAGTCGTCCCCAAAACAAAAATTAACCCATAACCCGATCAGGGTTTTGTTCACTCCCTCCAAATTTCTCTCTCTTAACCCAAAAATATATATGCGTTTGATTTCATTATCAAATTTTTTTAATCTTGATGATGAAAACAAAGTACGCAAACAAAATATATGAAAAACTTTTACCCATAGATACACGTCTCATCTTCGATTTCTTGTATGAAATTGGATCCACTCCCCTTCTCCGATGAAACCCAACCACCACGAAATCAATCAATTTCTCATCCCCCCTTTCATCCTCTTACATGACTTAACTTAACTTAACTTAACTTTTTCTCTCATAATTCTTTAAATATTTCAACTCGACCACCATGACAATTGCTCTGAGGTTGAAATCATCTAGAACCATAGCTTCTTCAACATCCTCTCAATTTCGATACTTTGTTTTAAGTCATATGCAAGCCGGTCGTATGCCCAATTTTCTCCAGTAAAATTGAAGAGTATTTCAATAAAACCCCTTACCATTTCTCTTAATTAATGCCCGTCTCTCTTTCTGATGAATTCGATGATATGGGTTATTGGTTTTCTATTAATCTCATGTTTTTATAAGAGTTTTTAGTAAGTATACTCTATAGCCTCTGATTGCTACTTCAGGCACGACTTTTACAGGGACCAGAATGAGGGAGATCGAAGATGAGATTTGGCTAAAATCGAAAGAGGTAAGCGTTAGAGTTGTGATTGGAGTGACTGGGAAGGGTTTAGGCTGGAGATGTCGGCTTCTATATATGGTGGGGCTGGAGATGGCGGTTATTACGATGGAGCCGAAGATGGGATTGCACTAGGAGATGAGAGAATGTGAGGATGTGAGATTATGATTTTTCCTTTTAATACATTTACTCTTTAACCTAGATAAGAGAAATGTCATTTTTGCCCTACACGTGGAAGATCACGTGCGGTTTTAAGTGAATTTTCTAACGTCCGTCAAAGGTAGGGTGAAAATGGGAAAAAATGTAGCATCACATACCATTATGGGACAAACCTTAGGTTAGGGTGTATGCGATTTGGTGGATACTTTGGGGGGGGAATTGTAAATTGACCATATAATTATTTTTGGATTATTGAAATAATTATTTATTATTTTTATTTAAAAACATATTTAAAATACTAAATGGGTAACTAAATATTGAAGTTATAACCAAATCTCATTTTGCACCCCAAGAAAAATAATCAAAATAATCTTCATGTGACATGCACATACAATTTTCCATTACTATTTTCAACACCCATAGACGGAAGGAGACAAAGTGGGACAAATAGAAAAATAAGGTATGGAAGTGAGACACTTCGTAGGTTGGGGTGCAATGTGATATTTATTGTGTAATTTTGAGAGCTAATCATATTTTGACCCCATCAAAAGTAGTCCAAAATACAAATTTCCCCTAAGTATCCACCAAATCCACTTTGGCCCTCAACGTAATTTTGTAGCATTTCCATATTTCATGTCAAATTTGGTGATGATGATGTCATGTCTGGTAATCGTAGTGATAGACACGGTGGCGAATAATGTTTAAGATCGATAATTTGGTCAAATCAAACCATAAACAATATCAACGGTGCCGATGAGAAATTTATTAGAGTTGAAGCTAGGGACGATGAAGACGAATTGAACCATGGCGTGCCTCATCTTTGTCGTATATATTTGTGATTGGTTCAAATATGAGTTTTGAAATTCGTGGTGTATGCTTGTGTATTGTGTTGTACGAGAGAGAAATGGAGAAATGTCGGGCTGTGAAAGCTTTAATTTTTTGTGGGTTCTTATTCGTGGCGGCCTTGACACCTGATTGTGATTATCTGATCTTCAGTTATATCTCTCTGATATCTGATATGATTCCGCTCTATTTTAATTTATTTTTCAATATAAAATTTTGAATAAAAGATTCATACACTCTTGAGTTTTATCTCAATTAAAATTTACATAAGAGGTCATTGGTGGAGAAGAAGCAGAGAAAGAGTTGTTGGAGAAGAAGAAAAAGAAGTTTCTCTTTGGGTAATAAAAATAGAGAATGCGTTGCCAGAAAATGACCAAAATGCCCTACACGTGAAATCTCATTTGCACCTTAATGTCAGATTGGTAACCTTCATCGTAGTTATGGGGTAAACTAGAAAAAAAAATTATAAAATAATATGAAAATGACACAAAACTTAGGTTGGGTATGGCAAAGTGGGACTTCATAGATACTTTGATAGAATTTTGTATTTTTTAGTGCAACTATATACTTTGGGTTTGAGAGTTTGATTCTCCAACACAATTTTTTTTTAAAGAGTCATAAATTTCAGAAACGACATAAACAAAATCTCCAACAACAATGTGCTTATCTAAGATAGTAAGTTTGAATTGTTTTCAATTTACACACTGATAAAAATGAATGAATTCATGTTTGGTATTAAAAAAAGAGATTTAAAAATAACCAACAAAAACGACGAATGTGTAGGATACGTTGCTATACAATGACTAAAAGCATATATTATAAATGACCAAAAACAAAGTATCAGAAATGCTAAACACACAACATAATTTATAAGTCTCAAAAATTGTAAATATTAAAACACACAAAAATCTAATAATTAAAAGTCAACAAAAAAAATGAAGAAACTAACAAATCACTTTTAAAAAATCATTAACACCACGTGCAACACACATGAACCTTACTAGTAAACAATAAAAAGGATAGTCGCGGAGTGGGTGGAGATGAAGGGTTCACCGGTTAGGGTTCACTCGCCTAACGTAAAGATCCCTTGTGAATTACTTTCTAGCCACTAAGAAAATAACACACGATAGTTGAACAAAATTATTTGTTCTTTTCTATTACTTTTTCTCAAAATTCAACACCCAAATAACAATAAAAGTAAAGCCTATTTATATTATGAACCTAATCCTAACTCCTAGAGAACTCTTAAAAGGTAATCCTAATCCTTAAGGGATTTACAAGTTTAATTGAAAAAGGAAACTACCTAAAGCAAACTTATTCCTTAAGGGACTTTATTAAAAGCAATTAAATATATCCTAAGTTTAAGTGAATCCTTCAACCTATAGGATTGAAGGTGCCGCCCTCTTGTAGCCTAATTCGGCCACCACCTCTTTGTCACGCCTTGAGTTGCAAGTTTCCTCCATGAGTCCATGAGTAACAACCCCTTTTTTGGTTAGGTTTGATTGTAGTGTCCACTTTGCTACCTTGCTTCCCAAACCCCATGCTGCCTTGCCTTTTCCAACCTAGCCATGCCAAGCTACTTCCCACATTTGCCCACAATCCGATTGCCTTCCTTGTAGTGCACTCCCAGTATGTGTCAGTTCCATACAGCCCAACTATGTCCCAATTCCCTTGCATTTTATGAAGTAACAAACCTCACAAAACAACCCTTAATGGCCACCAAGTACCGAACTCTTTTCCCTCCATTGGCGTGTCTTCCAATGTGAAACCACTCCTTAAGCTTTTCGTATCAGACTCCCCTTCGTGAAAAAAAATTGGCCTCAATTATTGGGATAACCCTTTCCCACCATACGGAACAAAGCACACCTTGGAGATCTCGTGTTTCACCTTTGCTGCCCCAAACAGTCCTTGCTCAAAGGGGTTACCTGCTACCTCTCCCTTCCTTGATCTCGTGCTCCTTTTGTTACCTTCCCATAATAACTCAAACCCCAATGTGTGTGCTGCAAACCTTGCTAATTCCAGCGCCTTCTTGCCCTCAGAATCTACTCGATTTGCTTCATCTTTACCCGACATGATGACCATTAAAACCGTATTCCATGCTTGGCTTCTTCCTTCGATAACAATATAAGTTGGCTAGGCTTTAAACCAAATTCTTCGTATGGAAAATCTAATGTTGGTGTGATTGCTATGGTAGTACCATCGTTGTCTTCCCTTGCTTTGCCACGATCTTCTTCTTGAATCAAAACAGTCTCACCATTCCTTCCTTCGACCCACGCAGCCTCAACTCGTGCACTGCCCTTTTGTCTTGCAAACAAATTGGTCATATTGATTTTTTCCCTTTTGCATAGGAGTCGACAGTTTGATTTTGAACTTTCTTCCATCCTTTGTGAGAGTGTAAGTGTTTTCCCTCCCATGATGTATTATGCAACGATCAAATTGCCACAGACGCCCCAATAAAATATGGCATACATCCATTGGCACCACATCGCATAAATCTCATCTTCATAGTTTTTCCCTTCGAGAATGTAACCAATGTTTGCTTGTCTACTTTGACCTCGGAACTATTGTTGAGCTAATGCAATTTATAAGGACGAGGATGAACCAAAGTAGGTACCTTGAGTTTGTTGATGAGAACGGTTGAAACTATGTTTTTACAACTTCCGCCATCCACAACCAAGTCATAAACCTTTCCTTGAACAAGACATTTTACGTGGAAAATCTGTTCTCTAGTTTCCTTATCCAAAGTAATAGGATTTGCATGCAAAAATCTGCTTAATACTAGCGCGTTCCCATGTACCTCCTCACATTCTTCTACGTCTTCTCCCTCTTTCTCAACCTCATTTTTCTATGATGTAAGATCAGCCTCTATCTCTTGAATCGCGTGCAAGGTTAACACCCTTTTTGTAGAACATTCTGATCGGAAGTGTCCGTAGCCCTGATACTTGAAACACTTCACCGAATCTCTGCCTCTCATGGGTCTTTTTTCCTTTCGCCTTTTCTTCCATCACTGATTTGTCGCCCTTGTCTACTCGTTCCTCTACTTTAGGGTTTGAAGTATTTGGGACGGCCTTGAAATTCGCCCCCCCTTTAGAAACCATAACCCTAGGTACCTTTTTTTTTCAATTGTCTCTCACACTTGATAACCAACTTAAATTTCTCTTCGAAGGTGAAACATGGATGAAGTTCTACCATGTTAGCAACCTTGGATTCAAGCCCACTCATAAACTTGGCTATCTTTTGTTCCACCCTTTCTTGCATATCACAAACAATAGAATTTTTTTCAAATTCCTTAATGTATTCATCCACTGACGATTCCCCTTGCTTAAGAAGGTGAAATAGAGTAAAATTATCTTGGAGATAAGTACTAGGCAAAAACCTACGATCTAAATATTTGTTTAGCTTGTCCCAAGACTCAATCTTTTTCTTCCCTTCACGCCTCATTTGAGCCTTCAAGTTCTAACACCATATTGATTCGTACTTAGTGAGTTCAAGAATAGATAAATCCTAAGTTTAAGTGAATATTTCAACCTATAGGATTGAAGGTGCCGCCCCCTTGTAGCCCTAATTCAGCCACCACCTCTTTGTCATGCCTTGAGTTGCAAGTTTCCTCCATGAGCTCATGAGTAACAACCACTTTAGGGTTAGGTTTGATTGCAGTGTCCACTTTGCTGCCTTGCTTCCTTAACCCCACGCTGCCTTGCCTTTTCCAACCTAGCCGTGCTAAACTGCTTCCCACATTAGCCCACAGCCTGACTGTCTTCCTTGTAATGCACTCCCAGCCTATATCTTTTCCATGCGTCCCAATCCGAACCATGTCCCAATTCCCTTGCATTTTATGAAGCAACAAACCCCACAAAACAACCATTAATGGCCACCAAGTACCCAACTCTTTTCCCTCTATTGGCCTGCCTTCAAATGTGAAATTGTAGATTAAAGGACCAGTCAATGAAATTGTAGATGTTTCTTTAACAAATCCCAGGAGTTTGCATTTCTCAAATAGTTTTCTGTCCAAAGTTTTCACCACAGAAGCTTCAATATGTGCAGAACGAAAATTTTGGAATGGAAATTGGTATACACAATACATCTGTAATTTACTATTTACATGCCTCCTATTTATTAGCTGCTTCAAAATAACGGAAAGTTTTTTACTTTATTTATATAAGTAAAACATAGGACTTTATTTTATCTATGACAATGTGTATTTTCTGTGTATCGACTTTTTAATTGAATAGTGTAAAAGTTTAAGTTATTTTTAAAATTTATATTTTAACTATATCGCACTTTCCAAAAAAAAAAACAGTCACACTTTCCTATTTCAAAACTTCTTATTTTTTCAGCTTTTTATTTATTTTGGAATTTTAGTTTTTTATTTCTTTTTTAATAAACATGCAGCAACAACTTTTGACTTTTGAATTGAATAATGTAAAAGTTTAAGTTATTTTTAAAAATCATTTTTTTACTACATCACACTTTCCCCAAAATAACAGTCACACTTTCCTGTATCAAAACTTCCTATTTTTTCAGTTATTTATTTATTTTAGAATTTCAGCTTTTTATTTCTTTTTCAATAAACATGTAGCAACAAATTTTACTAAATGGACCAACCTCCACCTTCAAGAAAAGAAAAAGAACCCATACCACCGCTGCCCCCATCAGTACAATAGTACAAGAGGTATGATTATTTAATTCTTGGGTCATAGGGGCTTCATATTTTCCATCATATATTATTTTTATACACATATGTTAAATTTGTCACCAACTTGCTTGATGCACCATATACACACATGTAAAAATATTACAATGTTAACATTTATAGTATGTTGTACTTCCATGCTACATACTTACGTTTACCTATATATATTATACTGTTTATTTAGTTGTATAAATTGATCTAGGACTATGATGATGATGAATTGGTCAAGCGATTGTGTCGAGAGACATCCCAACAAATGTTCCTACATTATTTTAATATGGAGTTAGGAGAAAGCTCATCTTCTACGAATCGCATACCCAACTATTATACTTTTTCATCTTCTGAAAGACCGTCTATCCTGCCAATACGAGTGCGAGGCCGTGGTAGACGTAGAATTGGACAGACAAGACGTTTCACAAGGGAAAGAGCCGAACGAGAAATTACTCAACAAAATACACATTGTCATTCTTTAAACATTGTTTTGCCTCCTTCTAGACGTGCATAAGAGCAAAGGAGACGGCAAATGCATGCCTCACAACAGCACATTGATGCTACTATGTAATAAATTTATCTTCCACTAATCTTTAATTCAATTAAACATATCGTAAAAGCTTTTAATTCAATCTTTTAAATGTAAGCCAACTATACTAGAAGAGTCAACTGAAGAAGAACATGAGCATATACCCACCATTGACATTCAACAAATATTAAACCAAACCCTTCATTCCTTTGGGAGAATGGACGTCATTTGTCAATATTGACCGACAATGTACTGGATGGAAGAAAGGTTGGTTTCCTCTTCTACATCTAATCCCAAATTAGGAACGTGTTTCTCTTAAGGAAAAATCAAACTCCCTGCACTTCATGATCCACCCATTCTCTTTAGGACATTATATGAAGGTAGTTGCAACAACACAAAATCTTTTTTAGATTACATTTAGTAGTATAATGTATCAAATACCTTTACAAGTCTTGGATGCACAATAGATTGGAGTGTCCTCACTGGCAAGGGTCCTTATAGCTTCACTATCCACGGTGAATTACGACATCGTAGCGGTGCAGTATTACCACAACCGGATACAGATCCCGTGTATGCTCAACTTTATATATATGATCCGGTGGCTACACTAGATAGTCGTCATAATTCGGGATTGGATCGAGAACTCTTGGGGAGCGTCCAACAATGTTTGTTAGAAAACAATCCATTTGTAACTATATTTCGTCAAGCTCATGAAATATTAAAGCAACGAAACCAAGCTCAATCTAATCAAAATTTACGTTCATGTTTACATTATAATCCGAGAAGAGATCCACGACAGTATAATGCACCAACCATAGATGAGATTGCAATAATCTTGCCAGGTGATGGTAGTGAAAAGATGGGTACAAGAGATATTGTTGTACATTATAGAGGAGATCGAGACTTGATGGATTACTATAGTTATCGTTTATTCCAATGAACTTCAGAATATTCAACTATTTTGAGAGCCCAAAAACTGTTTTAGAAATTTTTAGTGGATGCTTGGGCTGCAATAGAGCAAATTCGTCTTTATTACATCAAAGAAAACCAAGGCCAGTTTCTTCGTTTTTATTGTTTTAAAGACCTCCAA
Source organism: Codonopsis lanceolata (assembly GCA_013146195.2). Classification (NCBI taxonomy): domain Eukaryota; kingdom Viridiplantae; phylum Streptophyta; class Magnoliopsida; order Asterales; family Campanulaceae; genus Codonopsis; species Codonopsis lanceolata. The sequence continues at coordinate 98,973,961 of CM028377.1, forward strand.
GAAATCTTCGATGAAGAGGGACTAAGACCTGATAAAATTGGCAAAAGATGTATTATCCCTTCTTCTTTCACCGGTGGACCGAGGCAGATGTATGAAATATTTTAGGATTCTATGAGTATTACTCGAACTTACAAACACCTAGATATTTTCTTAACCATGACAGCTAACCCAACGTGGCCGGAAACTAATGACACTCTACTACTTAATCAAACTGCTGTTGATTGACCAGATTTAGTTGCTCGAGTTTTGAATTGAAAAGATGACAATTGATGAGAACAATAAAAGAAAATAGGGTGTTTGGCCACATAGAAGCATATGTTTTCACAATCGAATTTCAAAAAAAAATGATTACCTCATATGCATGTGTTGTTTTTTTCTTGTAGAACGAGATAAGATCAAAACACCCGAACAAGTTGATAGGGTGGTTTTCGACACGGTTAAGAGATGCATGCTACATGGACCATGCGGGATGAGAAACCAAAGGGCTCAATATATGTACAATAATTATTGCAAGAAAAGATACCCAAAACTTTGGGTTGAAACTACTTCTATTGATATTGACGGTTATCCTATCTATCGGCATCGCAACAATGGCTTTGTATTGATAGTTAATGATAAATAAGTGGACCATAGAGATGTTGTACCATATAATCCTTATCTCATAGAAATGTTTATCTGCCATATTAATGTGGAGGTGTGTGCTGGAGTGAGATGTGTGACGTACATTAATAAGTACATCTACAAAGGCCATGATAAAACAACAATGGTTTTGAGGAGAGGTGATGAGATCAAATAATATCTTGATACGTGGTATATTGGTCCGCCAGAAGCTGCATGGCGGTTGGTTATTTGGAAACACTTTACATAAAGAATTTCCTAATATTGTTAGATTGGATCTCCATCTACTCGGTGAACATAATGTTACATATGATTCAAGACGGTCACGAGATGAGATAGCTCAACAAGCTCACGAGAAAGTAACAAAATTAATGGCTTTTTAAAATTGTTGTGCTTCCGACGAAATGGCCCGAGATTTAACATATAACAAATGCCAAAGAACTACACGTTGCATAAATCCTTTTGGCAACAAAGACATCCCAACCGTCCAAGCAATGCTATTGGTATAATTTATTTTGCTAGCCCCTCCAGTGGTGAGAAATTTTACCTTAGACTATTACTAATTATTGTGAAAGGCCCAAGATCGTGGGAAAATTTACGAACACACAATGGTGTTGAATATAATACGTTCAAAGATGCATGTGTTGCACGGGGTCTCTTAGAAAATGACGATGAATAGGCACAATGTTTACAAGAGGCATCGGTTATGAAGACGGTATACCAATTGAGAAGATTATTTGTGCTTATTCTAACACAATGTTCTCTGATACAACCCGATCAATTGTGGAATAAGTTCGCGAATGAATATATGTGATGAATCTTCCACACAAATTGCGTACCGAACTTTAGAAGTACAAATCCGGGTGATGGTCAAGTTATGAATTATGGTTTGCATCTCTTGAACGAAATATTGCAAGAATCTGACAAAAGTTTACATGATTTTCCACCAATGCCCCCTCCAGTTGAAAATTGGACACAAATCGCAGAAAATAACAGACTTTTGTGGGAACATAGATAGCTCCAGTACGATGATCGGACAACAGGTGCATAAGACAATATCAACTTCTTGAATGCACTGTTTTGAAGCTGTAATCTCATCAGTGCTGGCAAATCAGGGGAAAACCTTCTTCTTGAATGGGGGTGCTGGAACGGGTAAAATATTTTTATACAACACAATTGCAGGAAAGTGTCGAGCCCTTGGTCATATTGTGATTTGTGTTGCATCATCTTGAATTACATCGTTGTAGTTAGTAGGGGTAGAACTGTGCATTCAACGTTTTGTCTCCCATTAAATGTGTTGGAGGATACATCATGTTCCTTCACTAAGCAATCAATCCATGCTGAATTGTTTAGGGAGGCAAAATTGTTAATATGAGATGAGGTCCCTATACAACATCATCATTACGTTGAGGCAGTTGATCGCAACCTTCAAGAATGTTCGTGACGACAACAACCCTTTCGGTGGAATTACTGTAGTACTTGGTGGGGATTTTCTCCAAACTTTACCTGCTGTACCAAAAGATATCATGAGAAAATTGTGTGGATCAACTCTTCAAAAATAAACACTTTGGAACAAGATACATACCTTGACTCTATCGGAAAACATGCAATTAAATCGAAATGAGTTTGCAAATGTTGAATTCGCTACATATTTGAATGAGGTAATATCAATCTTACACATCTATTGTTAAACTATCATTAATAAGTGTTTTATAATATAGATTTATTTAATTTCAATCACTAGGTGGGATCCAATCCAAATGAACTCATTGATTTACCTTCATCAATTCGGAAGTGTACAGACCTACTTGAACTAATAATAGAAGTGTATACACATCTGCATAGAACGGGGACTTCTAAAACAAAATTCTTAGCTGGCCATACTATTCTCTTTGCACGTAATGATGAAGTTAATAAAATAAATTTTGAACCACTGAATATATTCCTAGGAAAATTTATTAGTTATGCAAATGATCCGATCATGGCAAATCGATACCTGGTTCAATATTTGAACTCATTGAATCCTGCTAGTTTACCCCCTTCAGACCTCCAATTGAAAATCGCTGTCCCGTTATTTTGCTTAGAAATCTTTCCCCAAAAGATGGTATTTGCAATGGAACAAGACTGAGGGTAGTTAGATGTGCACAACACATTATTGAAGCTGAAATCTTAACCGGAGATAAAGCTAGCAATTTGGTATTTATACCAATAATTTCTCTTACCCCTTTTGCTTCTTAACTTACTATTCCCATTACAAGACAACAATTTCCAATTACGTTGACCTTTGCAATGACCATAAATAAATCACAAGGCCAATATGTTAAATTTGTCGGCATTGATATTCGAACGCCAGTGTTTACTCATGGTTAATTATACGTTGCACTATCTCGATGTACTACATTCAGTAGAATAACAATCCTTTTGCTATCAGAAGAAGAGAGTTCGACAACAAATATAGTTTATCTAGAAGTTCTTCTATAATACTTTTACAACAGGTATAAAACCATATATTAAGCCTCCATGATTTTCTTGAATCTAACTATAACTTATTTTTAAGAAATTGTTCATTTTTACACTCGACTCAAATTTTAAATTTATATAGTTTTTTTTAATTAATACATGCTTTCAAATAGGTCCTCGCAACTCCATTTGACACGCCACCTCCAACTCCACCTCCCCTTCCACCTGATTCTTATGATTCTGATTCTGTAGAAGAATTTGTAAGTATTACTTTTCTTATATAAGTGTTAATAATTACATTTGATACAAGTTTTACATTTACATAATTTCTATCTTACTCATTGTTTCAAATAAGTCCCTTCAACCCCACCTCCAACTCCACTTGCATCTCCGACACCCCCTCCACCTACATCTCAAGTTGCAGTAGGACATATATCCATAATATTGTATGATGATATGTGGAAGGATTCGAGTTTTGTAGATGAAGCAGTATGTTCTTTTTTATATTTTAATTAAACAAATACAATGAATAAAATATGGTTAACTAATTGTGTTTAAATTTTATTTGTCTCATGTGTAGGTGGAAATAATAGACAAAGTTATGACATCTCAGGTTTCTAAACCAACCATTGTTGTGAAGCAAGAGCCTTCAGAAAAAGACTGAATTTTTGATATTGAGAAAAAAACATAATTGCATCTCATCTCATGATAGTTTTTACAACTTTTACACAAAAGCGTTGTCTTTTCATTTTTAATACAACTTTTTTTTATGATAATGTTTGTTTAAAGAGCGTTGTAATAGGATGACTGTTGGAATATGTCTGCTAAAGCATGACTTATTCATTCACATATTCCAAATATTATGATTTGCTTGTTACCATTATTGCATGTTTTAACAAGTGACTTAAAGGGCTGCGTATTGGTTAGTGTTACAACTTGTTAAACATGACATAGGTCTTAAACTAGAGAGTCCGAGTCTTAGTCCTAGTCTTACGTGATGACCTCAGCAGACCAGTTATTTTAGTACACCAGCACTATCAGACTTGCTACAGGATGATAGCTTCTTCGAAAATATCAAACCAACAGACATGCTACGGATGGATAGTTCCTTCCTCAAGTATATCAACTAGCAAACCTTTCTACTGAAAGATAATATCATTAAAGGAACATCAAACCAACAGACGTTCAAAGCTTAATAGGCTGCACGTGCGAACTATAGTGGAATCATTGCAGATGTTCAAAAATGACAAAAGGCTCAAGATTTTCCAAAAGTCAACTTATGGAATAGTCTTGACATCTAACAAACCTACAAGATCTAGTTGGATTTTATTCAATAGATATTTCCCAGTACATTTGGTATTCAAAGTTCAAATACATCTACTTTATTGGAAAACCAAATGTCAATGTACTATTAAGTCAGACCTGCACAACAATGACACATCAACTTAGTTTGACTTCTGGGCAACCTTTTTAGAGAGAGATCTTCCAGAATATCTTTATCATATAGTCCATAAGATTTACTCTTATCCAACGTTCACTCCAACGGCCAAAGATCATTCGAAGGTAATCTCAACGGATCTATAGATCTTCGTCTAAAAAAGAAACTTCTTCTCTCTTCCTAGAAAGATAGAGATCATGAGAGAAAAAGAGATCTCTAAGATCATCGTGGAAAACACAGATCTCTGCAAAACACATTATGTGGAGTGCAAAGAAGAAAAGTTAGAAGGAAGAAAGAGTGATCTGAAAAGATACAATGACAACATTGTCTTCATCAAGAAACCCCTTTCTTGATTTGAGCTCTTTGACCTCCTTCAAAGAACTCAGTCTCTACAACACTTCAAAAATCTAATCCTTTGGTAGAGACCAAACACTCCAAATTCCGTTGAAGATAGATCTCCAAAGATGTCCAAGGAAGATGAAAAGCTGGCTGTCTGCATTGTATTCATACCAGTAGACTTGTATTCCATTGTAATGGTTGTTGGTTGTTCAACAATATGTCATCATAGGGAGTCGAATGCTTTGCACTCAGTTGCTCAGATATACCTTATCTGAGCAACCCATAAAATTGTCTTCTCATGTCACATCTCTTTATTTCCACCTGTTTCTGACTTGTTCATGAAACTCTGAGAAATGAGTTCTTGAGTGGGGATGGAATCCAAGGGAAGAAAGTAGATAGCTAGGTTAGAGAGTCTAGGTTGATGTATTAAACATGTTTGCCTTTGAGTAAACCTCTGATGAATTTGCAATATAATATACATTCATCAAACTCAGCCCTTGAATCTCTCTTTCTAGCTCTTAAAAGGTTTTAAATTAACCAAAGATATCTATTATGGAACCCATATTTCTTGCATCTAAAGATGAGTTAAATATGTTGTTGTTCTAAGCATATATTCGTATACAACTGCTTAAACCTTCTAAGATAAATCTGTTTAGTCAGAACCTTTCCGCTGCCAAACCTTTTTATAAGCTAACAGTTTATCTACAATCTGTCAGCAGAGTTCATTACTTGGCTATGAACAAGTTTGCTACCCAGTACCATCAACAGACATGTCTCATCTCAAGATTGTCTTATCACTTAGAAGCGTTTCACCCATATTCATAAATGAATGGTGAGATAATTTTAAAGTGGTAACATAGGCTATTCACCCCCTCTAGCCTAATTTGAGCACATCCATAGGACCAACAAATGACCATATAACAACGTTTTTGGAAAATTGTTGTATTAGATCGATAAATACCCAAACTAAAAAGAAAATGACAATATTCCCTATGCATTCTAATTTCTTTTTGCGCTAATACTTATTGCCATAGCCACACGTTGTCGTTACATATATAGCCACCTGCAAGTACTCACTTTCTCAATTTTTAAAACGTTGTTAAATCCCATTTTTGTTGTAGTGCCCCATAATTAAAGCAAACGTTCAAAGGTTGATTTTTACCCATGCATAAACTAACAACATTTAGAGAATATATAAAGATCATGTCAAAAACCTTGCTCGTTCGTCCACATTATATAAATAAGTATATATAGACAACCACATATATAATATTTCACTAGAATCTCATCCCCATTATATAGATAGATAGATATAATCATATATATTTTCTCCCTCAAGAATGAGTGTCTGTTTTTTAAGAAAAAAACTCAAAATAAGAGCTAAAATTGCTTTAGTTTTAGTGTAAAATACAAAAGGAACACTCAATTTCGGTTTTAGACTGAGAGAGTAATCTATTCATATGCAGCAACAATCGCACACACAAAATTAAGCAGGAAACAACCAAAAACACACAAGCATAGATATACATAAAATAAAAAGGACTCACCGAGTAAATGTGGGATAAGAAGCTCCAATTTGTGGAACATCATAAGAATGGAACTGAAGTGGGGGTGTAGAATTAGTTGAACCATACTAAGGGTCGATTGGGAAAGGAAATAAGTATGGTGAAGGTGCTTGTTAGGGCCAAGACATTTTCACAAAATCAAGGACCATAAGAGTATCCCATTGTGTATTCTTCATACACATCTTCTTAGCTGGATCTTATGTCACTTACACACTTTCTCTTCTTACCCACTTAAAAATATATATTATAATTGTATAATTTTCTTACACATCTTCTTACAAAAAAAATTAAATTTAACTCATCCCAATAAAAAAATATTTCATTTTACCCCCAAAATCGGTCACACACATTCCTAGAAAGATTCCTTTTTTTTTTTCCTATTTAGGAAGAATTTTTTTTTTCTCTCCTAGTTGGTTATGCATTCACTCTACCCCATAAGTAAGAAGAGGAAAAAACACACATTGGTGATGCTCTGATCAGGGTTTGGACTAAAAATTGAGAGAGTTGGTAGTTACGATTGGTGGGGGTCCGTATTAAAGAGATCTATCAATGGATCAGATTCAGATTGGATCAGTCAAATCCATTATCTTATTTGTTAAGAAATTATCGGACTTGAATCAGATCGGATTATCTTTCGGATATTCAAAATCTCGATCCATGTCCTAAATTTTCGGATTCGGATAGGATTCGAATTTTATTCGCCCCTAATTAAAGTACTGAATAAAATTAATATTAAGGTATTTTTTCTTAATCAATGGTTGAATAAAATTAAAAAAAATAATCATGTTTTTAGCTTACACAAATATGAATAATAATATTAGTAAGATCTTATAGTTTATTGTAAAATTTATATTTAGTAGAATTAGTTAATGATTAATGACTAAAAACTCATCATTAGTAACTTTATATGTATAATATTAATTTTTTATATCGGATCAGATCGGGTTGTTAACGGATCAAAACACTTTAATCCATATCTGATTTGTTAAGCTTTCAGATTTTTGGATTTAGATCAAAATCGGGTAATCAGATTTAAAAACTAAATTCATATCCTAAAAATAACATCGGATTCGGATCAAAATCCAATCAATTGACATGCTTAGTATAAATAGTGCCTCCCATGACAATTCCTAAAATACCCTTGATTAAATTTTCAGGTCTAGTCATAAGTCAACAATATTTCAAAGATACAAATGGAAGAAAATTAAAGGATAAGTACAGGGACATACTTATTGAGTGTTATTGTGTCATGTGAAACAAATGCAATTCATTTTGACTCATGATGGCGGAACCTTTGAGGGAAGGACTGTGGAAGCTGGGTTTTTTTTAAAATAGCAGTAAATGCCGTCCCAATGGTGGTCTTTATTCCCCAGGTATGTCTAGTGAACACACACACACACACATACATATATAGGGATGAAGAGAGAAATACATGTGTTATACAAGTAACGTTCAGGGTTTTGGAATAACAAAAAAACAAACGATATCATTATCTTTTTGTATATTTTGTCAATTTTTGTGAGAAAGCCTAAGTTTAAGGGACTATAATCACTCTTATTGATAGTTGAAGGTTTTATTTGGAAGTTTGCCAATATATACTCTTTCCACCCTTTTAAGGGTCTGATATGATGAATCTAGATAATGGCAGTTAGCTGACCAGCCTGACTCCCAAACCATCAACACCGGATTACCCCACCATCTCCCACTCCCAGTCCCCATCTCTAATGCGCAATTTAGCAGCCAAACGACAAAGTTGGAAAGTGAATCAAACGCCATTTTTATTATGTCAGTTAAAATTATTTTATAATATATTAACAAAGTTTACTATCCACATTAGCAAATTTGTTGGTATAAAATATATTAAAAACTTAAATAAAAAGGTCTTATATATATATTTTTGTAAGATCGATCATTGTTATTTGTTCTATTGTGTATTGGTAGATTAAGATATGACAGAGTGGAATTCCGTCTTACGAATTAAGATCCGTAAGATCGTCTTATAAGAGATTTACTCATAAAATATTTATATTGGAGGGTCTTTTTGTTGCATCACAATTGCACTCAATAACTAGGTAAAAACTTGGGTAAAATGGTCATATTTTTTGTTAGCAGATCTTTTTTATTCGATTCACAGTGTGTTGATGAATTAAGCTATGAAAAAGTGAAACTTCGTCCTAAAAATTAAGATTCGTAAGACGGCATTATAAGAAACCTATCACAATATCTATGTACTAAAATTTGGTATAAAGAGTTTTATCGCCCCGTCTTGCTCAGAGCTTGAGAGTCGAGATTAGTCTTAAATCTTAATATTATAAGCCTTAATATCTCGTGAAACCAAAAAATAAAATATCTACACATTTTAAAAACCAAAAAATAAAATATCTACACATTTTAAAAACCAAAAAAGGAAAACGATCTATTAAATTAATTAAAAAAATTAAAGGAAAAAGGAGAGCAAAAAGTGGGGAGAGCCTTGTAATGAAAACCACACACAACCAAAATTCACTACTCCCCATAACCAATCAACAAACCCAAAAACTCTCTCTCCTTCTCTTTCTAAATCTCTCACTATACATTTTCTCTTCCCAATCACACAATTCATTTCACTGGTTATCATAATTTTGATTTGATTTGATTCTGTTTATCATTTGTTTGATCAGTCAATCATCGATCATATTGTGGATTATTCCAAAGGAAGAGATTGAGGAATCGATCAGAGTTACATTGAATTGAAAAAATCATGTCGTGTTCGTCATCTTCGGCGTCGGAAGACGAAGACGAGGGAATCGATTCTTACAGGAAAGGCGGATACCACGCTGTTCGTATCGGCGATACGTTTGCCGCCGGACGGTACATCGCTCAAAGGAAGCTCGGTTGGGGCCAGTTTTCCACCGTTTGGCTCGCTTACGATATTCAAACTTCCGTACGTTTCTCTTATTTTCAATTTTTTTCCCTCTGATCCGTCACTTTCGTTGCGTGATTTGAATTTTCAATTTTTGATCGAGATTATGTTAAGCTAATTAGTGATTAATTAAGGTGTATAATTGTGATTTACTGTGTGTTAGGATCAAATCTAGATTTTTAGAAAGGATTAGGGACTGATGATGCTATATATTTAGCTCCCCGGATATATATTTGATTGCATAGACATTAATCACTTGTTGATAGAACCTTTTGAGCTAATCGATCACGTTAATAACGTAGCATGTTGGAAAAGTTCTGAGAATCAACAGTTGGATTTATAACAATACTAGTAGGGGATATAGATCACTATTTATTGAGTTTTAGTATTATTGTATTGACCATTTCAATGTTTGAGTACAATCCTATGATCGCGTTTACAAATTACCTTTTCTGGGTGGTTGTATTTGAATGTTAATTACAATCTAAGCCAATATTATTGCAGTACTCACACCTCTAGTCTGGATCAATGTTTTCAATTTGAGGATTATCGTTCAAAATTTGGATTCCAACCATTTTATTCAGGAAATGCGAATCCTGTTGTAGCTAGAGGATCAAGTTTTGAAATTCTTTATGTAGGTTTGATTAATGATTATGGATGTACATAGTAGTCTGAAAGTGATATTGAGATATGGAGAAATTGTCTTTGTTCATTCAGTAAGGCATATGTGATTGTTTGGTTGAGGCTCAACTCAGGTTCAAGTTCTGGCAAGGGAGCTGAGCACCTCGATGATGCAGCAGCTTAGCTTGCAGTCAGCCCATAAATAAAAGCAGTTCACTTAGTACAAAAGTTGTAGATAAGAAATCTCAATCTGACAAAAACTGTATATATATATATATATATATCGCCAAGCTCAACCTGAGTTTAGGTTGGCTTCATCCATTGAACCTAAGACTTGTGTACTTGTACCTTATTCTGAGAAGGCTTCCCAAGTTGTAATTTATCGTGCTGCGCCCTGTCCAGATTGAAACATCATTTGTACATGGTATCCCAACAGTGGACGTCTTTGATCAATTGGGCTGAAATTGCGAACCCAGCCTGCAGCCTAATCTTTGTTGTAGCCCTTACCTTAAGTTACGTTGTTCCATCCCAATTTTGTGAAAAATTCTAGCATGTTTATTACTATAGTTAGTGTAAATTCCCACTTATTATTTGACCAACAAGCCATCATTACTGATGTAAATGGGAGGCTAGGAGTAACTGGCATGCCTCTGGTTGAAGACATCATTACACTAGGCTTTGATGTTTTTCAAGAACTTTTCTAATATTTCATGATGTAACTAAACAAATGCTTGTATCATCCACCTCCCCTACCTTCCTTGGAACGACGTTGTACATGATAGCGTTAAACTTTATCTGCTTCCTGTGATGTATATTTAGTCAAATCTCAATATAAATGTATATGCGTATATGTTCACTTGAGTGGTTCTTACCTTCTTGTTCCGGTGCTTTTATCATATTGTAGGAATATGTTGCGCTTAAGATCCAGAAAAGTGCACCCCAGTTTGCTCAATCTGCCCTCCATGAAATTGAAGTCCTTTCTTCTATTGCTGAGGGTGACCCCTCAAATAGTAAGTGTGTTGTACGGCTAATTGACCATTTCAAGCACACAGGCCCAAATGGACAGCACTTGTGCATGGTTCTCGAATTTCTTGGTGATAGTATACTTGGACTAATCAAGTATAACCGTTACAAAGGTCTTCATTTGAATAAAGTTAGGGAGATATGCAAATGCATATTGACTGGTCTAGATTATTTACACAGGGAACTTGGCATAATACACACAGACCTCAAACCTGAAAATATTCTTCTTCTTTCCACCATTAATCCTACAAAAGACCCTATTAGGACTGGGACGGCTCCCATTCTTGAAAGGCCTGAAGGAAATCTGAATGGTGGTGTAGTTGTAAGCAGTATTGAGAAGAAGTTAAAGCAGAGGGCCAGGAGAGCAGTGGCTAATATATCAAATAAACGAGCTTCAATGGGAGGGGTGGCACCAACGACAAAGCCTGATAGATGCCTGGACGGGATTGATGTTAGGTGTAAGGTTGTGGATTTTGGAAATGCATGTTGGGCAGAAAAACAGTTTGCAGAAGAGATTCAAACACGACAGTATAGAGCTCCTGAGGTTATATTACAGTCTGCATACTCTTTTTCTGTTGATATGTGGTCATTTGGTTGCACCGCCTTTGAGCTTGCTACTGGTGAGATGATGTTCACTCCCAAGGTTGGACAAGGTTTCAGCGAGGATGAGGTAAAAAGATTCTTCTTATTCTCTTCTTGATATATGCATTTCAACCTGGCAACATATTATGCATTTTTGGGATAAATAATTATAATGGACGTAAGACCAAAGGTTGGCCTAAAGATAAGATAAATCCACCCTGCTGATTCACACGAGTTTGGGTCTCATCTGACACGTGACCAAATTTTTATATGAGCATACCAACCGTCAATAATAATTAGTATTACTCCACCATGATCATTTTATGTTGTATGCAAGAGAGGGAGCAATTATTTTTGCAGCAGGGATATGGAGAGTAAAATCTCTCTCTCTCTCAGTTTCCGGTGGGACAAGTTGAAGGATTCATTTGAACACTGTATTTTGATTCATTTAATCATATATAAGTTCAGTTTGTAATTGGTGCTTTCCCATTCCAAACTCTTTAAGCGCAAATTAAGATAGCTAATGCACAAGGCTCCTTTTGTTGGTCTACTGTAGAATGGCTGTTTTGGTTTTGCAATCCGTGATATGATCATGATGGAGCAAACTTACATTTGCAACTAGGGTTGCTCTGAATCTCATTAAGTGTGTGTGAAGAATAATGTAGGGTTTTGAAAAATAGCACGGTTCATATAGCTGGGGATTGTTGTGTTCACATTGTACGTAATTTATTGTTTTCTGTATGGTAAGTATACCTTGCATTGAATTTCACATCTTTCATATAATGTTGTTTGGTTGGATGCAGGATCACCTTGCTCTAATGCAGGAACTCCTTGGAAAGATTCCTCGGAAGGTAAGCTATTACAAGCATGCTTCGCCTCATCACAAAGAAAGTTCCATTTCTTGTTTTTGAAAATAAATTTTTTGGGTGAAACAGATCGCAGTTGGGGGACTTCGATCCAAAGATTACTTTGATAGACATGGGGATTTGAAGAGGATCCGCAGACTGAAATACTGGTCACTTGATCGATATCTGGTTGATAAGTACAAACTTTCTGAGTCCGATGCTCGCGAGTTTGCAGATTTTTTGATTCCTATTCTTGATTTTGCCCCTGAGAAACGACCAACTGCTCAGGAGTGTTTGAAACACCCTTGGCTCAACACGGAGAATGTTACCCACGGTGAGTTACAGAGCGAATCGAGTGTTGAAAAGGTGAATGTTGGGATAAGCAACCTACAGATTAAGGTGGGCAAGTGAAGAAGGGATCAAAGGCTTTTTTTAAACAAATTCCTCTCCTCTCTCCACCTGCATCGCTTGCCTGTGATTTACTATTTTTTGATTTTTGTTGAAATATATTAAATAATATTTGATTTTTTTTTTGATTAACTATGATGTAATATAGAGAATGGTTACCGTGAGGAAATGACATTAGTGATAGAAATTTGACCCCGATTTTGGATATATTTCTTCACACGTATCCTACTCGAGCCTTGCTTGTAATTTTCTTTTTCTTTCTTTGGTTCGCTAAAGGTTATGACCTTTTTATAGAACTGAGTAACCAACTTTTTGCTGTGAAGTCTACTCTATGTGATAGTTCTAAAGTTTGTTAGCACGATACATTTTGTAAGTGAGCAATTACCTCAATATGATATAAGTTGGGAGCAAGATATCTTTCCCTCAACTATTACATTAGTTGAGATTAGAGGTGACAAATGGGTGGTGTTCGTCAATAAATGGGTAAGTGAATGCCGATTTAATAATACTGGTGTAAATGTACGGGCTATGAATTGATTTTGGCATCCATGTACTCATTAACATAAAATTATCTTAATAATATTTTTAACCATTTGTAATATATTTATATAAATTATTGAACGGAGTTTGAAATCCTTTGAGATTTTTACAAAAAAGTCGTTAATGGATAATTCAATTGTATTTGTTGACACATGACAATAATGCAATGCTTTAAATGTCAGAAAAGCACTGCTCTAACAGTGAGAGGTGGAAAAGCGCCAATAATAAAACATTGTGTCTGGATACAGAGAGGGGGTTTCAAATCATCTATTTCACTCTTTATCACATTTCATGTCCCATTGAATCTCAATCCTACACGTTTCTTTATAAAAAGAAGACTAACTAAAATAACAAGGAAAATATACGGCGAGATTCAATGAGACATGAAATGTGACAGAAAGTGAAATAGACGATTTGGAGTCCACAGAGGGTTATATGGGGCTCAGCCCATAAGAATTAATGATCTCAAATGAATATGTCTATTTTTTGTTCACTTACAATATTTTGTGTGCTCGTACTCATAAATTAGTGGAAAGTTTGGGTGGACGTATGATTCTGGACATAAGCAAAAGTTACCACCTCTAGTTTGGATATATATTCTTCTATAGTTGGCAATCAGCACAATGACCATCTCATTAGTTGAAAATCAAAGTTTTGGATAGAAGTATGGTTTCCTAAGTGTAGGCATAAATGTCATACCCATAAATAAACACATATTCCCTTCGATAACGAGTTCATGTTAGAAAGTTAATTTTTTTAAAAAAATAATATCTTTAATAGTGTAATATTAGTAATAAAATAACTCTTTTATTCCTTAAATTTTAAAAATAGATTTTTTTGAGTGAAATATGTCAAAATCAAACGATGAACTTTTTATCCACTAATAAATTAGCTAATAAAGTCGGATATTACCCGCATCTATCAGGGCGCCCACCATGTGTATGTTGTGTTAAGTGTGTATCGTACTCCCACTTTAAATTCCACTTTAGGCTTTTTACTTTGCCCAGCAGATCTTTATTTTATTGCAGAATTGGGGGTCGTGTTATACACCGGAATGACTTCACCTTCCAACGTTTTAAAAAAATAATTTGGGGGGCTAATACCACTCTTTACTCTTTAATAGAATCTCAATTTGCAGTTTTGTTAAAATTTGGTAATTGAATGCGTGAAGAAGTTGCCGGACCACCACCATTGACGGTGGTGGCCGGAGGAGAAAGAGAAGAAGAACTCTTACAGCCAAGGAGAGAAAGAGAGAGAAATTATTTTTATTGAAATTGAATTAACGAAAAAGATCACTAAAACTATTACATTCAAAAATACTTATATCTAAAACAAAGATAAATGGGCTAACAAAGTAATTGGACCCAAATGAGCTAACATGGATTGAGCCTATATTTTTAACAAGTTTTGTCCGCCAAACATCAAAACATCAAAACAACTAAAAATTATGACATTTCCGACCTCCCTTTTTTATTTACTAGTTATTTAGCTCATGTTTCGTACGGGTACAATATGTGATATATATATATATATATATATATATATATATATATATATATATATATATATATATATATATATATATAGTAAAAATAATATAACTTTAAGACATTATAATTAGATTGTTAATTTCTTCCATATTTATAATATTTTTTTTTCTATTGTTACTAATATTAAACGATTTTTTTTACCTAAATATTTTTAAAATTAACATAAGTTTATAACTAACGTGAGATACATATTTTGTATTAGTAATAATAGAAAAAATTTGATCTAAAGACTTTTAAAATTAACAACTAACTTGATAATAATATTAGAAGGTTTTATGTTAAAAACTTTTAAAATCATAATTCATTTTTAAACAACGTAGATATATACTTATTTTCTATTTTTATTGGTAATGAAAGTTTAAATCTTTCATCTAAACACTTTTAAAACCAACCACACATTCTAACCATGTGATATACATATTTTATATTAGTAATAATAGTAGTAGATAAAAAACTTTTTAACCAACATCTATTTCTAAACAATGTGGATACATATTTTCTATTAGTAATAACATAAAAATGTCTTTATCTAATGACTTTTATAACCAATACTTATTTCTAAATAATATGAGATACATTTCTTTGTAACCAATGTGAGATACATCATCTAAAAACTTTTTAAACCAATATCACGTTTCTAACCAATGTGAAATACTTCTCGTCTATTGGTAATAATGGTAAACTTTTAAAATCAATATCACTTTCTAACCAATGTGGAATACATATCCTTATTTGGTAATAATAATAGAAACTTTTTATCTTAAAAAATTATAGCCAACATCTCTTCCTAAATAATGTGAGATATATTTATTCTATTATATTAATAATAAAAGTAAAAGTATTTAGATTAATTTTTTTAAAAAAAAACAACATCATTTTTTAACAAATGTATGATATCTCTTATATTAGTAATAATAGTAAAAGTCTTTTATCTAAAATTAAAATCAACATCATTTTCTAACCAATGTGAGATATACATATTCTATTGGTAATAATGGTAAAAGTCTTATATCTAAAGACTTTGAAAACCAACATTACCCTCTACCAAATGTATGACACATCTATTCTATTAGCAATAATATTATTTTTAAAACAAACATTAATTTATAACCAATGTATGATGCATTTATATCTTCTATTAATAATAAAAGTAGAATACTTTATAACCAATATGAGATACATGCATCTATTCTATTTGTAACAAAAAGTCTTTAATCTAAAAACTTTTTAAATCAACATTTATTTTTAAATAATGTGAGATACATATCTTTTATTGGTAATAAGAGTAAAAGTCTTATATTATGGTAATAACAGTTTAAGACTTTTATGTAAAGACTTTTAAAATAAACATATTTTTCTAACTATGTGGTATAAATATTTCTATTAGTAATAATAGTATTTTTTAAATCAATACTAATTTCTAACAAATGTGAGATATATTCTTTTATAATAATAATAATAATAATCTTTTATATAAAAACTTTTGAAATCAACATCTCTTTCTAAACAATGTGAGATACATCTCTTCTATTAGTTAGAACATAAAAATAGTTATAGTAGCAGTAATTTATCTAAAGAGTTTTGAAACCGACACCTCTTTGTAAAACAATGTGTGATGCGCCATTTGTATTGATAATAACATAAAAATTCTCTTATCTATGAATTTTATAACCAATATATGTTTATAAATAATGTGGATCTCTTTGTACCCAATGTTTCTAACCAATATATGTTTTTAAACAATGTGGATCTCCTTGTAACCAATGTGAGATACATTATCTAAATTTTTTAAAAATCAATATCACTTTCCTAACTGATGTGGCAAAATCACAGCTTGGGCCGTCCTTGAGTTGGGTAGGATATCTAGGCTTTGGATTGCCTCCCTCGAGCCTGTTAAGAACACAAGAAAACCTGAGTGGAAGTGCAAGGCAGGGCCTCGCGAAACCCCTCCGGCGTGAGAGTAAGTCTCGTGTGTAAGCTTGAAAGAAAATCGGCAGAGTATCGAGGCTCAAAAAAGTGTCTGTACCTTGTTAAGGATTATGGGGAGGCATTTATAGGCCCCCGAGGTGGTTGAATTCATCTAGGATTCAGTTTCCATAGTTACCGAATCAATCAAGGGGAGAATCCCTTTATTTTAGGCGTGATAAGCGGCTGGCCGCGTAGATGTAGGAGCAGATAAGGCAAGTGTTCTGCCTAAACATGGAAACCTTTGACTTGTATTGGAGAGCAAGCCGCCGGTGCTTCCTGTTTGATGTGTTCCCGGGCGAGCAGGGCCCTGCCCGGCTATTCCACTTGCATTGCTTTTGAACTTGTTGTCGGCCCAAGGGACGACCCCTGGTCGGGCGGGCAAGGCCAACGCTCGATCAGGTTGGGACGAGATGAATCTGGCTTCTTTGCTAAATGTGTGTGATGTCCGAACATGACCCCTGGTCGGACAGGCAAGGCCTTTACCCAACCAGGTTTGGATAAGAGTTGTGTTGCTCGCTGCTTGGGGCTTCCATCACTTTGCTCACTAGGCCTGTGGGCCCCATATATATTGTACTCGTGACCGACACGTGAGGACAACTCGTGCCTTGCTCGTGACCGAGTTTGGGCCGGGCATATCAGTGGCCCCTAGCTCCTTGTCTGGCGAGCATCCATGCTCGGAGCGGGGAGCATTTAGACCAGGTACTCGCGCGAGCTTTCACACTTGTGAATTTTCAGAAATCAATAATTGGACCGAGTGTACTGGTGGAAGGTTCTGGAACTTTGATTGGCGGGTAGCTGGAGCGTGTTGAGGAAGCTTGTTGCTTATGGGCGTACCAGGCGAGTGGATTTCTGGCGCGTGAGCCGTCACAAGTTTTGGTGATTTGACGGGGCACGAAGCATGAAGGGCCGCATTTAATGCCGTGTGATAATGGGCCGCCAACTCCAAGCGCCGTTTCGGGCTCCGAGCTTTCCCCCCAAGACTGTTCAGAAACCAGCCTATAAAAGGCACTCCCTACTTCCTCTTCTCACTTTTATCGTCTTCAAGCTTGTGAATTTTTAGAGAGAGAAAATCTTGGTGAGCTTCCATTGCCGATTTCCGAAGCTTTCAAGACTCCGGTGACTATACTCGATCAAACCCCGCCGCTCATTTGTTCCAGGCATTTCTCACCTTGGAAGAGTTGTTTTCTTCTTTCAGTTGTTTACAAAAGACATCCGACATCAAAATCAACGGTAAGTTCTCTAAGCCCTTTTATCTGTTTTCGATGTTTCTGATTTTTCTGGGTTTAAGGATGATTTTTACTTTCTCTCTTCATCTCCTTATGTCTCTGTTAGGGTTTAAGAGGGTAAGACCGCCCTTAGGTAGAGATCGAGGAATAGAACCCGTGATCTTGCTTGATAGGTGGGCAGGATCCCTTGTGTTGACCTAGACTTAGGATTTCTTTTCCCTTTTCTTTGCTAGTTATCCGGGCAGGATACTAATTGCCTTCTTCCTCGATCTCTTTGTAAATGTCTGACATGTCCGAAAACGACCGCGAGGCTTTTAGCTACGGCGGGAAGAATGACTCGCTAAGCAGCGAGAAGTCCCCTTCAATTGGCACCGAGTGCGATAAGGGAGCCAGATCCGTGGCCAGGCCAACGGTTCAAAGGCGTGCAGTGGCCCCCGTGGTCGATATAGTTGATTCCTCTAGCGAGGAGAGTGTGACCGGGGGCTTCGCTGTCAGGCAGGGCCACGACTAGCAGTGGTCCACAGTGGAGGATGGGCAGTATGGGCAGCGGTGAGGTGGCGGAGAGGCCGGATGCGATGAGGCAGATGACATGCCGCTTGCCCGGCGTTTTAAGAAAACTAGTCGCTCTCAGGTGGAAGCCACTCCTGAGGAGGAAATAGATGACCAGGATAATGTTCCCCTTGCTCGCTGCTTCACTATGGTAGGAGGTTCTCAAGTGGAGGTCCCTCTTGACGAATTAGTCGAGGAGGAAGAAGAAGAGGAGGCAGAGCCTGAATGGTACGTCAATGCAGACGAGAGTCGATACGCTGCTCACTGGGCCACACTAGACACAACGGACAAGGTGACGGCGTGGCTCGCGTCCTTTGGTGTTGATCCCGCCTATTACCGGGCAAGCAAAATGGATGTGCCCGCCAG
The DNA here is from genome assembly GCA_013146195.2 of Codonopsis lanceolata. Taxonomy (NCBI): domain Eukaryota; kingdom Viridiplantae; phylum Streptophyta; class Magnoliopsida; order Asterales; family Campanulaceae; genus Codonopsis; species Codonopsis lanceolata. The sequence continues at coordinate 98,992,961 of CM028377.1, forward strand.
GGTCAATCTTTCCCGCGAGCAGGGGAACGAGCTCTTATTCTTCGCCGATTTTTTCCGCGTTGGATTACGTCTCCCGTTGGAACCTTTCTTGGTGGACTTCTTATACGAGACCAAAGCCGTCCCCTGTGATTTGATGTTAAATACTATATGCGCTATCACAGCTTTCACGGTGGCGAGCATGTTGCTAGGGTTTGAGCCAGACATGTATTTGCTCCGGAAGCTATTTATCTTTGCCCCGAGCACATGCGGGAGGATTGGAGTGAGGGCCAACTCCAATTTTTTGAGGCTGCTGTCTGAGGTTCCTGGGAAGGTAGAAGCTTGGGACAGGAGGGTCATGTTCATTGAATCCCGGGTTGGCTGGCCGTTCATGCCCACGGCAACCAGCGAAATCAAAATTCCCAAGGCCTCCAAACAAGACTTCAGCTCGGGGGAAACTGCCCGATTAGCTGCGTTGAAAGCCGCCGTAGGGGTGATAGAAGAAAATGAAAGCAACGTCGGCCGACAATTTCTTCTTGGCTGGAAAGGCTGAGTGCGTAATTCGCTACTTGTGTTTGGCCGGAGTGATGCGAGCGGAGGTCCTCGAGGTGGAGCCCCTCCTGATCCACGTGCCCGAGAACCCCCACCCTTATTGGGATGACTGTCATGGCCGAATGTTCAAGCGCGAATGCGTCGAGTGTCAACGACTAGGTCCGGGTGCCGACTGCCGGCCAGTTTATGAAGATCAGGATGGTTGCTTGCTAGTCATTAATGTTCTCTTTGTTTTATTCATCTCTTTCTCGAGCTCATTCTAATCTCGTTTTGTTTTGCCTCGTCTCAGGAATGAAGAACTTGGCAGTGTTGAGCGGCGGAAGAGCTGGCCGGCGGCAGGTGACGGTGACAACAAGCAGTGGATTTGCTTGAGGTGCCATTCTACCCTCAGCGAAGAAAACCCGGACTTGGGCAAGGCCACGAGTCAGGCAAACAGCTTGTCGGCGCTAAGGCTGGCTACCAGCAGCAGTGCCAAGCGCAAAGAGGCCATCGTGGCCATTATTGATGGCAGCCAGAGCCTCATTTGCGAAGGATGCCAAGGCGAGGCGAGAGGAAGAAAGCTCGACCACTCGTCTGTCAGGGAAGTTCGTCGCAGGGCTCAAGTCACGACCGTCTCTATTGCCCCCGCCAGGCGGGGGAGCTTCTTGGAGGTGACCTGGCTTTGTGATGCCCGCTACTTGCCCGGCGTTGGTTAAAGAAATATCAGGGGCGCCCCTTTCTTTGGGGCATTGATACTGCTGCCTTCGCGGAAGCCACGGAGGTTTAGTGAGTAAAGGGGTATTATCGAGAGGACATGCACTTTGGCCTGGATCGAATTCTTACCGGCCATGTCACAGTGGAAATGTAGGGCTACTGGCGAGTAAAATATTTGCAGTGATTTACTTTTCTCCTCTTTCTTTGTTTCTGCTCGATTATTTGCCTTTTACTCGTAGATCGCTTCCAACTTGTACCAATCTATTATCGGTACAATGAAGAAAAGGCTTCATGAAAGCGAGGCGACCATCGGGCTCGCGAGTTTGGTGAAGATAAAGTCGAGCAAGTGTGCACTTTGGCAGGCCAACTTGAGGCTAATCTTTGGCGACCCTAGAAGAAAGAGGCCGAGATGCTTGGCGCAATCTAAATCACAGTCGCCCCGAGAGCGGTGCTCTAACACCAGAAAAAAGCGAGTTGGTTGGCGGTGAAAGAAAAAACCAAGCGATGCGGAGAAGGGAAAACCGTTCGGCGCGATGGAGTGGCGAGAGGGATCTGCTTTGCAGTGGAGAAGGATTCTCTCAGATGCGGGCGGTTAGGGCTGAGGGGAAAGCATCAGAGGAGGCGGTCCCAGAAAGAAGAAGGCCGAGTTCGCGGTGGAAAACTATAAGAGTCGAGCCTTTGAGATCTGGGACACGGCCATTCTTTCATATTCGCCCGTGGCACTAATCACATATGAGAATGCTTTCGCGTGTGGGCGGTAGGGATGAGGGCGATGGCGGAATGGGCCATGCTCGACCCTTTTCTTGAGCCTTTCGTCTTTCCCGCAGCGGTACCTACACCAAGGCCGGGCGTCTGGCCGGGCGGCTTGACAGGAGGCGGGCACCTTGGGTTCCACCGCCAGTGGGCCGAGAGTGAATGCGCTTCAGTGTCGAAAGAGTCAAATCGAGGGCAGAAACTTTGAAACAGCCGGCCGATTGAAGCGGAATCTCGGAGCCAAAGCGTGAGATGAAAGAGGCGCTCGTGAGGGGCCAGACATCAATACGAGCTACAATATAAGGCGGTGCAGAAGAGCTTCCCACTCCTCTTTCTGAAGCCAACCTAGAATTTTACTTGGCTGCTTGCGCCTTTTTTTATTTCCTTTGTATCTACATACTTTATTATTATGAATGAGATCCTTTTTTGTTTCTCGTTTCTTGTGCTTGTGATGCGCTTTTCGCACTTCAATTTTGCTTTGATTTTTGCTCGATAACTGTTTTCTCTTGCATATTTTACTGTATAGAGTTAATACAAATCTTGGTGCTCCCAGAAACATGTCGAGCATAAATAGATAAGCAATTTGCAGTATGAGGACTCGTAATTTTCTACTTAAAAATAATATTGAAAACAAGCTTATTATTTAAGTTGAAAAGTTACCGTCGACAGGGTATGATTCTTTGGTTACGGCCAAGGCTTTGAGTGGAGTCGGGCCTATCGCCTTGGGCGAGCTTCCCAGACCGTCGGCGAGGCGGGGCCACCTTTGAATAGCGACCCGACAGGGCATGGCCTTTGTTCCGGCGATGGGTATTTGAAGCGGTTCTTAGTGTATCTGGGTGTGGGATATACGACTAACGCGTGTTGCTTTCGGTCCTATGGGGTCAGGAGTAGTTAACCGCTTATCTTGTAGGCATGGCCTCATGCGCGAGGTTTGAGGATTGGTTTGAGGAGGATGGCCCTGCCTCTGGCTCGGCCAGAGGCCGTCAAATTTTGCCAAATGCGAATCAAAAAGTAGCGAGATGATAATTAGCGAATAATTTCAAAATTCGAATAAACGGGATATGACAAAAACTTGCCTTTTATTGATATAAATGATCATTGACCCTCAGCAGGTCTTGCCCGTTTGTTTCCTTGACTTGGGAAATATTTTTTTGAGGTGAGTGCGCATGCCGGGGGGATGTTCGAGTCTTTCCCCGGCGTTTGGAGTGTGTAAGTGCCACTCTCTTATTATCCCGGTAATTGGAAAGGACCTTCGATTAGGAGAATAGCTTTCCCCCGTGCACTTGCGGTGACTGTTACCAAAATTTTACGAGTACTAAGTCCCCCATAGAAGGCTGCGCCTCGGACCCTTTTGTCATGGTGAGCCTTAGCTCTCTG
>CM028377.1:98996411-99108185 GCA_013146195.2 Codonopsis lanceolata
CGATCCGGTGGCTCCAGAGGTGGTGGGCGGCCCTAGAGTTTGAGGTAGATGCTTGGCGTGGCGGATGGCCATTGCGGGGTTTTGAGACCTATCGAAATAGGAAGGTATATTCTTGTATATAAATATTCGTAAATTATACCGTTGTTACTATTACCGTTATTAATAGTACACGTTTTATGTAGCTCATATGCGTTCATACATACATTATATGGTGTATTGTGTAATATTGGTTATTTGCTTGATCGGGAATAATACCCCAATGTGAGATTGATATATGATGGTTTATTTTGTGGATTACCGGTAGGTAATCGCACATGGTGCATGGATCCTTGTTTAGTCTATATATATATAAGACTATGCTATAAGCATAGAGTTATAGTTTTGCGTGGTTATTTATATAAAGGCCATAGTATGTATATGTATATATATGAATATATATAAAGTATGAATTGTATATTGATACTTATCGGTTTGGTACGATGTTTGTATATTCTATGAGAATATGTTTTATGTAATGAGTAATATTACGCTATATTGTTGTTAAGAGTTATTATGCGAGTAAGATATACACTCGACTTGTGAGAAGGTTGAAGGTTGCGATTTAGAAGATAATCATGGTTGCACGGGAGAGATTGACGCTTCACCGTGAGTATTGAGACGTTAACGTTGCGTTAGGATGCTTAGTGTATGCATTGGTTGTAGATTTGGTCTAGAGCCTAAGAAAGGATAGTTGGCGGAGTATAGACGCTACGGGCATTAGTAGCCTTGGCGATTCGTTGTGATTACTAGGAAGCCATCTTGGTTGAGTGTACTAAGTACACGAGTTTGTGATAGCTATGATTGTTGATTGTCAAGGTAATATACCTTGTTATTTGGTTTGAATTTTTATTCAAGTTATGTGCATTAGTTGTAAGAAACACCTACTTGATGCATTACATAGTAGTATATTAAATTCTCAGCTCATGAATTCATGTTCATTCATTTCCTTAGCATAGGAGACTATTAAAGGATGCTTAAAACCTTTTTAATCATGAACCCTCGCATCCTTGCAACAGCTTTTGAAATCCAATTTAGTCGGTACCTAAATTGGTGATCAAGGATTCGTTGGTGGACTAGGATTGGTAGTGAGTAGGTTAAACATTGACTATACCCGTTACCATGGATGGACATGATGGAAAGAATTTTCAAAACATGGCATTGTGTGCTCTTGTGTGTTCTTACCGCGATAGGGTAAATCGCGAGTATGATTTGCATAGTTGAAATGCCAATTTGGTTATCTTTGATTTGTTTGTAAATTGCTCCATAAGCAATTATTAATTCTTGTAAACTTAGAATCTTTTGTGCTTGAATTTCATGATGTGCCCCGAAGCAATTAGTTTCGGTAGTTAAATGTGTTCTTATGTTAAGTTTGAGATTTTGCCTACATGATTGGCGTAATGTGTTCATATGTGTATTCGCGACTCAAGTATGAGTCATGTTATTTTCAACCGTAAGTCTTGATGTTGTTGTGTCTATTGAGAATTCTTAGACTTTCGAATTTGGATTATTAGAGTTTAACCCTTGGTGTATTGTGGTTGAATCATGATTTAGAATTCGGGACGAATTCTTTTTAAGGTGGAGAGGGTGTGACGCCCCGCTCCTTCGTTGTCTCGGTTTGCGTGCTATATTGCACTTCTTCCCTTGTCGACGGTATATTTGGGTTGCGAGAGGGTCTAGATATGTTTGAGAGACCATATTAAGACCAAAACATTATTTAGAGACTCCATATAGTTGTTGACTTGCTAAAGTCACAAGTCGTGACCCGACGATAGTCGGAATGCGACGCGATTGAGGGTTTACTTCCGTTTTGTGTTCGTGACCTCGGTTTGGGTCCTAGACCTCTTTAAGATGGTTTGTTAACATGTTTAGATGTGTTAGACTTCAAGTTGGAGGTGTTCCTTAAGTCTATCGAAGATTTGGAAGTTTTGGAGATAGCGTTCGTCTCTATCGCGTAGTTCGGGAATCGAGTTGCGTAATCGCCTCTCCTTTGGGATTCTTATTTCCCTAAGTTGTTATTCAACTTCCTAGAAGTATTTAAGCTTCTTCATTAGCCCTTAGACTTGCCTTAAAAGTCTCCTTTCATTGCTCGTTTGATTTCGAGTTCGTTAGTAAATCCCGGTTGCACGTTGTTGCACCCCTTCCCGGTTTCGCTCCGAGTTGTTTCGGGAGTTGTTCGGGTGTGTTTTAGACTTGTTTTGAGTTGGGTTAGACCTTAGGATGGTTGCCCATAAGTTTGAAATCATTTAGGTCAAGTTTAGACCAGTTTTGGAGGTTCGGGAGCCAGGCGGCCATGGGATGGAGTGAGGCGCCCGCCTCGAATCGAGAGCACCCTTATGTGCAGAAGAGGTGGCGGCCGATGGGTAGCGGCGCCCCAACCCAATCTTTGTCAAGGATTTTTCTTTGTTTGAGTTGTGGCGTGTTTTACCTATTCTACCCTCCTTAAACCCCCTCTAAACCCTTCCTAACCTCTCATACTTAACCCTAAACATGTCCTAACATTATTTAGAAGTTATTTAAGGTTGGATTAGAGCTTGATTACCCCTAATCTCCACTAATTGCACTTGAGAAATGCCTATTGTGCCCTTCTTAATTTGGGGGTATAAATACCCACAACCCTTTGCAATTTACTGAAAATCTCTTCATTTCATCCTCTCCCACATACGTATTCTAGAGAGAGAGACTCCATGGGAGACTCTTGAGCCCTAGCTCTTCTCTCTTCGATCCAAGACGATCCGACCACCCGATCTCCTTCAAACTTCGGATTCTTGAAGCTCTCGACGAGTAGAACGACTTCACCGATCGGATTTGCGTTCTCTTGAGTTTTCACTCAAGCTAGGTAAGTTACTTTCTTTTGATTTTGGTTCATTGGCCCTAAGGAAAACAACTTGTATGCTATTTGTGGGCAATGAACACTTGTATGCTATGTTTGCCCAATTTTTGGGGATTTTTGAGGTATGAACTTGTTAGGGGTATTTGTAGATGACTCCTATGATTAGTGAGGTATATGATTACTCTTCATTTTGTGTTTCTAGGCTTGAGCATGCTAGAAATCATGCCTTTATGCTATTTGGATTTATGGTGGAATTATGCCTACGAATTATTGGGGCTTTGGGTGTATGAACTCACATGATAATATGAGTAGAAACACTTAATTGAAATTGTATGACTTATGAAATGGGTGTTGATCTATGTTGGGATTAATTGTGAATTTCATGCTTGAGAGTCAAACCCGAATTATTGGGGAAATTATGGTTAAGTTGAAGTGGGGTTAATGTTGAGATCGATGAGAGATGTAAATGATGAAACTCGGTGTTTAGACTCCACGGAGTCGAAATATGCTCAATAATGTGATCGTGAACTCGGGTTGGAATCCTACGATAATTGGATTTCGTTTGATTACGATTATGATGGATTCTTGGGTTTTAGGGCTCGGGAATCAAGCCCGAAGGAACTTTGGGAGTTTGTAGTTTATATGAATGAAATGTTTAGTTGTGGGTCTATGAAACACATAAAGAATGGAATATAGAATTAAGACTCGACGGAGTCATTGTGAGGCCAATAATGCGATAACAAACCTTTGATTGAGACCCTACGATGTTCGGGTCTCGTTTGCTTATGTTGTGCGTATCCGAGTACCTTGTTGTGTCCTATGGAGACACTCATGTTATAGAGACCCATTGGGAACTTGTTTAGAGCGTGCTTGTAAAGCACGGAGTATTAGAGACCGACCCATGGTCTCGAGTACCATTTAGTAATGTTATTCGAATAATTCACTATAAGGAATTTAGTCGCGAGCATATGATAGTACTTGCGAGTTTAGACTACAAGGTAGTCTTGTCATTCATGAGATGGGTTTTGATGATGTCGGCTATAAGGACTTTGGCTAAGTCCGGTGTGCCTTTAAGTGAAGCTTAATGCTAAGTTTTGAATTGTGGTGGTTCTTAGACTAAGTAGTAGTCTTTGATTTAATCTTGAGTTGAGGACTTTAATAGACCTCATGTGGTGAATTGTTGAGCTTATATGCTATTCTTGAATTGGTAATGACTTGAGGTTTATGAATACCTCAATACGTGGTTTTTGAACTAAACTTACAAGTTAGTGGAATATGTTTAATGTGTACAAGCATGTGCATTGTTGATTGGTTTTGTAGAGCATTATGATCTACTTGAATTAATAAGTTCTTTTATGATGAACTTGGTCCTTATTGGGTTATACAAGTAAATAATCTAATTGATCATTTGATTTTGAGTCCAGCTGGCGTCTTGGTCGTTTTGTCGGCAATGGGACGATTCATGGCCTTTGGAAACATTCGCTATGAATCGCCGCATTGGTACCCTTTCTCCTCACTATTTGGCCGATAGTGGGATGTGGTCTCAGTATAGCGGCTCCTAGCTCGATATCGAGCTCCCATTTCTCATCCCCGGAGTCGGATGAATGTAACGAGGAACTCATTAAAGAGAACTGGTGAGTTATGATCATTTGAGGATTGAAACCCAGTTTATGATCATTTGAAGAGCTAGACCCAGATATTGGTTTTACGTGCTTAGGTATAAGCACTTATATGAAAAAGAACGTGTTATGTGGTTTATGAAGTTTATGTTACATGATGACATGATACAAGTTTATTATTGGTAGACTATAAAGATACCATGATTTTATACATGTTTGTGCATTATGCCATGCCACGATATGCTATGCCATACATTTGCATTTAGTAACTTACTGGGTCATTATGACTCATTTCGTGTGTTTGTTTTCCTTAGTTTTGCGGCGATCCGTTAAATACGGCGTGGCGGCTGATAGTGATTCCTAGAAGGTGGTCTTCCGGGCTTTTAGCTTGGATTTATTATTATTCAGTTATTTGTATTTGTGAGACACGGATGTAAAGTTATGTAGACTTTACTTGGGTAGACTATGTTAGTATTTTTGTTGTATTATTTTGGTAGCCGACTCGTTAGTCGAGCTGTTGTATCTTTTAGAAGTTATTCCTTGTTATTCCTTGTTGGTATTGTCATCTCCGACGACGTTAGTCGTGAGACTTGTGTTTAGTTGTTAGAATTTGAATATCTTATTCATTAGTTGATTTATTCCTCCGGCATGTTATAGCCGTTGAGTTGCCGTTTATCAGGTTGGAATTCTTGTTGTTTTGCCGGCCTTAGGTTGCCGATGGTTTGTTGTACGTGCGCAATGTTGCGTCACGCGAGTCGTAGATTTGTCGAGAGATGGTCGTCTCTCAGCTTAGTATTCCTTAGTTTAAAATTATAGGTTTTGGTCCCATTTATGATTTGCTTCCGCAGGTTTTAGTTTTTTTGGTTATTCGGTTTTGCCGTTATGGCTTTTCATTCTTGTTTAGAGTTTGTTGGTTCAACTCTGGACTCGCACTACTACGCTTAGCGGGTGCTTGTTCGTCTTTTAGCTTGTCTTGGCGGCACGACCTTGGGATTCCGCATTGGGGTTCGGGTCGGGCTGTCACAGTAGGAAAAACCAATAACATTTTAAAATCATGTTGCAGATGCATGCCTACATTATTAAATAACAACACAATATTTTAAAGCCCTGTTGTGGTCCCAAAATGTATGATATTTTAAAGAAACCCCAAATTCAGACTCAAGTTTGTCACAGACATTGAAACCTCAACAGTAATATAAAATTGACACCCTAAATAACAGTGATACAAAATTCATACTTTACCAATACAACAGACATTGGACCACGTACATACTAAATACAAAAACCCTAACACAGAAGCTATGGACATAGAAAGACAATGACTCGTATTTACCTCGTAGCTTCGATTCGATGTTATAAACAAAAATGAAATCCAGAATCCTTCGTTGTCGCTTAATGCTTGTTGATTCAATGATACAGGAACGAAGATGGTTGCGATTCGTAATTTCGTCTCTAATTGCAAACCCTAACGTTTGGGGATTTTTTTTTCTCCAATTGATCGATAGTTGATTTTTATATATATATATATATATATATATATATATATACAAGGTAATTATTGTCCATTTTAAGGGGTAAAAAGGATAATTAACTTGAAGATAACGTCAAAAGGTAACGTCCGTCAAAAAATGGGTTACCATGCAAAATAAGTCTGGTACAGTGGTCATCCCGAAAATTTTGACGTCTCAATAACCTAATTGCAATTTTTGGGAAAGTACAGTAGCCTAAAAGTGTGGTTTGCCTAAAATTATCATTTTTTTAAAAAATTGACTTTTAAACGGGGACTTTTTATCTGAAAATGATATAATATTTTGTAGTAATATGATGCATGTCACATAAGATTAATCAACATTTATATTTCAGAGATCTATTTTAATTAAATGTGAATAAAGAGAGATATATTTATATAAATGATTAAGAATATTACTCCCTCCGTCCCTTAATAATCGTCCTGCTTGACCCGACGCACAGTTTAAGAAAAAACAATTGACTTGATTATTTATATTGGTTTAATGTATAGTTTCCTTTAAAGCCCATGTGTATGTGGCCCATAATTAAAGTAGAGTGAAAAAGTAAGGGTAAAGTTGTAAAAATGATGTTCTAAAAAGGTAAGTTTCAAAGTGGACAATTATTTTGAGACGGACGAAAAAGAAAAGGAGGACGATAATTTAGGGACGGAGGGAGTAATTAACACAATCACGTAAAATGTGATGCTCTGGCAATCATGTATTGGATGGTGTGGGTAAATAAATGGGCATGCTTACATATTACCTCCAGTAGATGAAACCCATGTGTTAATATCTGTCATGTCACTAACGATTGAGTCAAAAGGTTGAGTACCGTCTTTGTTGTCTTTTTGTATATTTAATTGGATTTTCTTTTGTCGTTATCGATCAGTTGTACCAAATCAGACCGTCGAACCCATTTGCCATTTCTTTGGATCCACCTAATCCACCCCCACGTGTCCTAACCTCCCTGTCTATGAAATACATTGGTTTTATCACTTTTATGCAGAAACTACCTTGTGGTTTTCCTTTATAACCCTTTGTACCCCTACATTTTTAAGTTGCAAACACGTGAAGGGAGTAAACGTAATATATTAAACTGATCAAATTACTCTCATTAGTAGACCTATTTCTTATTTAATATTTTCTCCGATTTACCCTTTCCTCTTTCTATACCTGGACTAGCTAGTCTAGTCATCCGGGTAGCTAAAATATGCACTTCTTATTTGCTTCCGGCAAAAACCTTGTAAGACGGTCAATGGATCAGATTTTGATCCGAATCCGATATTATTTTTAGAATATGAATTTAGTTTTTCAATCTGATTACATGATTTTAATTCAAATCCGATAATCTGAAAACTTAACAAATTATATTTGGATTAAAGTGTTCTGATTCGTTAACAATCTGATCCAATCCGATATAAAAATATATTAATATTATGCATACAAAAGTCACTTATGATGAGTTTTTAGTCATTAATAATTACTATTTCTACTCTTTTTTTCTGCGCGCTAAAATATTTTACTAACATTGATATTCATGCTTGTGTAAGTTGAAAAAACAAAAACTTTTAATTTGATTCGACCTTTGATTTAGCAAAAATACATCAATATTAATTTTATCCAATACTTTAATAAGCGACGAATAAAATTTGAATCTGATATAAATCCAAAGATTTAGGATATCGAACGAACTTTGAAACATCTGAAAGATAATCTAATTCGATTTAAATCTGATAATTTTCTTAACAAATCGGATATAAATTTAGCAATTTGATCCATTGACAGAACCACATCCGTGACTACAAAGGTTTGGGATTGTGCCACAAAAAGAAAGAAGCATAAAAGAGGCTAAAGAAGGAAAACTATAAGGGCGTTGATTGTAATTTACCTTAAAAAGCAAAAACCGTTATTTGGAAGGTAGAGGGCTCTCTGTCTTCTTCTCAAATACAAAATCCAATAAACCGTAATCAACCAACCGTTCTTAGTTCTTACACACAACACTCGGACTACGGCGGTTTTCTCTAAGCGCCGGCACACACACACAGTTCACCTCCCTCTCTCTCTCTCTTCAAATTTGAGATCGATTCACGAATTTCGAGGACAACTGCTTGATTCGACCAATCGGTGAAATGTTTGTGAAGAAGCTAGTGAAGAAGGCTACTCTTAAGAAGGTAAACCGATCTCTCTCTCTCAATTTGATTTCATTTCTGTCTTCTATCAACAGATCGAATTCTGTGATTTCGTTGTTTCCATTCCAAGTTTCAACTTTGCTCTGTCAATAGAAAAACGAAAGCTAATTGATGTGAAATACTGAAATGCTTTGCTAAGTCTACTCTGATTCATCGAATTTGAATTTCATCTTGTTATTGCAATGCTGGTGATCAACACGCTTGCTTCCTGAAAAAAATAAATTTACGCCAAATATAACTGTCATTAGCTTTAATCTTTGTAGTTGTTGATCGTTGAAGAATTCATCTGATTTCAGCTTAGTTATTAACATTTGAAACTCAGACCCCACTGCTGCTCGGTAATTCGCTTATGTTGAGAAAACTGTTTGCGTTTTTTTAAAAGAAAAACAAACAATAGTTATCGGTAGACCAGTAACCCTTTAAAGCACTCAACCCGACCTGAATAGTGCTTGACCAATTAAAACCCGTTAATTTTTTGGCAAAAAAATGGGGTTAAAGCTAGTGTTACATATTTTTACCTGATAATTTATACTATATAAATGTATAAATTTTTGGGAAGAAGTTTAGGTTAAAATGGGTCAACCCGTTTTAATAAGGTATCAGTTGTAACCACACAACCCATTTTATCCCGTTTAATATTCGGGTTCTAATGGGTTTTCTGTTTCAACCCGACCTATATCCGACCCAATTGTCAGACCTAATTACCGGATAAAAGTCATCTATTCTATTTTGATATATTTTATTTATTATATTTTGTTATATATATATTAATTGTATCCTAATATAAGCATGTTGATTATATTTAAATATTTTTATAATTATAATTAATTACTTCTTTATACTATATATCCCTTTACTATAATACTCCCTCCGTCCCTAAATTATCGTCCTCCTTTCATTTTTCGTTCGTCCCAAAATAATTGTCCACTTTGAAACTTACCTTATTGAACATCACTTTTACCATTTACTCTTACTTTTTCACTCTACTTTAATTATGGGCCACATACACATGGATATTAAAGGAAACTACACATTAAACCAATATAAATAATCAAGTCAATTACTTTTTCTTAAACTGTGCGCTGGATCAACCTAGACGATTATTCAGGGAGGAAGGGAGTACTTTTTAAATGCAGACTTTTAGTGCTCCCGAGGGGTATTTTTTCATAGGAAGTAGTAGTTGTGGGTGGGTACTAAATATGGTAAGAGATCAAAGAAATATCTTTAAATTTGACGCATGGATGATTTTCTTGGATTTTGAAAGAATTTTCTAAAATAGATTTGACATTTTTTTCTTTCGTTATTGATGATTTTGACAATGAAGCGCGAATTATCAATTTATGAGTAATGAATGGAAAAATGATTATATATGCAGTTAATTTCTATTATGTTAAGTCAAATATGCTGCTAACTGTTGAATCCAATTTATGTCCAATGAGGCAAACTAGGTAAATGATGATATGATATGATATAAATTGCTCTCACGTGTAATAAATTTTTGACTGTAAGGTGACGAATGTTGCTACTTGCTAGCTTTACCTACAACTTTTATTTTGAAGAGGCAAAATTGTCATTTTCCAACACAAATTTACAAATTTCTAATAGTTTGGTGCATTCCAACTACCCCGGGATCGGGTCCGGGGCATTCGAAAAGGACGTAAAATTTAAAGGAAGAAACTAGAAAATTATAAATTTCTAATACTCCATCCACCATTCAGTTAGATTCCGTTTGTTTTACGAAAAATAATTTCTGAAAAACGTTTTCTTTATTTTTTGGTGCTTGGTAATCTTTGGAAAATATAGTCAACGTAAAAGTTTTTTTCGACTCAACGAAAAATAAAATCATCTTTTTTCGAAAAATGACTTACATTTTCATAAATCATTTTCCAAAAGTTTGAGAATCTTTCCGTCCCTTTTCACAATTACACAAATTTACATACACATAATATTTCACTCAACAAATAAATTGTTTAAAAAATAAATTGAGTTTGTCCACACTATTTATAAATTATAATTTTAATAAATACTCACTACGTCTTAAAATTAGTGTCTAACTATTTTTTTTAGAGACTTCCCAAACATTGTTTATTTTATTTTTTAAAATGTTTTTTTTTCATATCAATTATCATTTTTTATTTGTATTTGTGAGATTGAAAAAAATGAAACTTATTGATTTAACATGACGAATGATAAATTTACGTTTCTAATGGAAAATTACTTAAAACTCAACATTATTGTATATTCAATATGAGCCTTAATATTAGAATATATATTTTTTGTATTTATTCATTTTTTTTTCGGTAGCGCTTTCCATGCGTTTGCCAAACACCCTTCAGGCATATTTTTAAAAGATTTACCAAACACATAAAAACGAAATCTTTTCATTTTCAAGAAATCGTTTTCCAGAAATCATTTTCTGGAAATTATTTTCCGTGAAACAAACGAAGCCTTATTGTCTCGAATCCGATTGATTTTTTGAGTCAAAAGTAGTTTTCATACAAATTTGATGAATAATTTTTATTTTTTTTATCAAAATTATAAAAAAATTAAAAATTGACATTTATTTAAAGATGGAGGGAGCTACTTATTTGTTCAAAGAGAATACTTTGGCTTTCTTTGTAATTCCTCCCAAAACAATAGTGTAATTTTATAAATGAGTAAATTTTCTGTAAGATCATCTTACATATCTTAATTCGTAAGACAGAACTCCACTCTCTCACAACTTAACTCATCAACATACGGCGAGTCGGGTAAAGAGGATCCGTCTTACAAAAATATCAGTAAGAACGTTTTATACAAATATTTGTCTTTATAAACAATATACTTCATCCGTTTCGGGTAAAGAGTTATTGTTTGAAAATCAAACTATTTTTAAAAATAACACTATTAGTAGTTCATTGGTAATAAAATGACACTATTATATCTTAATTTTTAAAATGAACTCTTTAAGTCAAACATTCTAAAATGAAATAATTGACTCTATATTCGGAACGGAGGGAGTATAATTTTAGTGAAATTCAATGAAGAGTAGGTCTCCTGTAAGACTGTCTTAGGAATCTTAATTCGTAAGACGGAGCACCACTCTTTCACAACTCGACCTATCAATACACGGTGAATCGGGTAAAGAGGATTCGTCTTATAAAAAATATCCGTAAGACCATCTTGCATAAATTTTTACCTTCAATGAAAGTACAACCGAACAAAATTACACAATTTTATGAATTTGGACCGGTCTAGTAAGACTTATTTTTAGAATATAGAGTGTAATATGTTTAATAGTAATCTAAAGTCTAAACTTTGGTGAAATTAAGTCAATATATTTATAAAAATAAGTCAAATCTAAGACAGAGTAGTTCTCAAAAAATAAGTTAATACTATATTAATGGTCATGTTTCCACTTTTTAATTAATCAAAACTCAAAAGCATCTGTTTTGAGCCCACATGTCTCCACTCTCTTTTTGAACGGAAAAAAAAATAACGCCCTCTTTATCAACTGGAATAAATAAAATCTAATAAAAACCAGATCTTTTTTCCGATTAATTTTATTACTATGTTAGTGCATAAAAAAATGTTTTTTTTTTTTGTATACCCTTTGTTCCGATAAGGGTAAGAAGTCTAAGTGCTCGTTTGTTGCAGCTTATTTGGAGTGACTTTTGGCTTTTGACTTTTGAAAAGACATATTTAGAGTGTTTGTTTCAGCTTATAAGCCAAAAGTCAATAAGTGAGGTACAACACTCTTTATGCATGGAAAAGCCAAAATTTTGAGCTTTTTTGGTTTTGTTTTTTAAAGATGAAGACAACTATTTATTAATAAATGTTCGATTATCCTCATTTCATCCTTTTATGAAATATACATAAAAATATGAATATTAATTTTGAAGTTTTTTTTTTAACAAAAAAATATAACAACTCATAAACAGCTTTTCAACATCTGTAACAAACAGTCTATCATGCAATCAGTCAAAAGTCATTCAGCCATCAGATTAAGCAATCAGCCATAAGTCATAAGTCATCAACCACAACAAACTAGCCCTAAATATAAGAGAAACATAAGTAGCATTAAAACTTGCTGTAATCATAAAAAAGCTCTTTATCAAAATGTTAAGAACTTAAGACCAACTCCAATCAGATCCCTAGAACACCAAAATGTGCAATTTCCGTACAATTCTCCTCCAACCAGTACCCCATTTGGTGTCCTTATTCATCTAACCCCAAATTTGGTATTGATGGGGCCCACTTGTTTTTAAATAAAAAATTAACTTTTAAATAAATATATCACTAATAACGATTAATAACAGGTTATTATTAGCTTAAACATATCTAATTTGATTAATAACAAATAATATATATTATAGCTAATTAAATATTAATAATATAATTTTATTTAAATTAGTAAACACTATAAATTCAATAAATTATAATTAATTGCTCTATTACATAAATTATTTTGTATATCAATAAAGAAATAAATAGATTATTATACTAAATTATTTAGAAAACACAATCTCATATATAATGAAATTATTAATTGTTTAATCTTAATAACTACAATTTAAAAGGTAAGAGAAAATGAAAATAGAATCTTGAGAAATATTATTTTTGGTGTAAGATTTGGTGTGAAATGTTAGGATTGGAATTGCTGTAATTGCACCATTTTGGTGAAGTTGTCCCAAATTTAGATTTTTGGGTTGGAGTTGCTCTAAATGACATATAGTTAAAATTGAAAAATTATGGAGATTGCAAACAAATTTTTTAAAAGTGAATTCATAAAACATCTATATTATAAAACAACTAGGTAATTGACTAGGGCTATTCAGAGATTGAGATTAAATTTTCTTAAAAAATTTAACGGTTGAGATTCACCCTCACATTTCAAGTCACATCCTGCGATTAATCTTCTGAACAGTCACCCCTTACAAAACATTAATTGATAAAATCAGATAAACTGATACCGTGCCATAAGCACGAACATGAGAATCTTGTATAAAATAATGTATCTTTGTCTGAAATAGGAGTATTTTTTATCGCTCTTTAACTACCTCTTATTTTAACAATTAATTTTTTTAATAATAAGAAATAACGTAGCGAACAAAATTTATGCATTCAAGCGCACCCAATGACTCGAATATGTGACCTTCTATTTATTTTTGAGCAACCTCGTTGTGTGGTCATTATCATAGATTTTGTTTATTTGGTTAGTGGTTTCGATCATTTTGGCCAACGTGTGTGGATCCCATTTGATAATAAATTGAGGTGCAAATAACTATTCCTCGAATTTACTTCTACTTAATCAATTTCCTAAACTTCAGTCACTTGTAAAATGACCATTTGATAAAGTTAACTTTTAATAAGACTCAATTTTGGACTAAATGATGTGGTTTCCAATGTGTCATCTTATTTGGCATTTTATGCACTATAAGTTAAAAAGTTATGTTAACAATATGACACATAAGATGCCACATCATTTGGTACCCAAAATTGAGTGCTATTAGAGTGACCCTAGCATTACCCTTTGATAAAAGAATTAAATTTCATTCCCCGACGTGTAGATTTTCTTTTACATAATCGATTTTTAAATCATAACACGTGACAAATTAAAATTTATGAAAAACATAAAAATGTGATCGACAAAGGATTCTACTTTTACTCTTCAATAAAATGATACTAAAACTACCACAAATTAAAAAAAAGATAAAATGAAAATAAACCTGTGTCATTTGATAGCCATATTAAAGATCAGATTGGACTAATAAGCAAAATTTTTGGATGTTTGGTACACAATATGCGGTTTGGATTAGTAATCCAAATTGTATGGATAAGACCCTTATCCACTATCTTATTATACTAAGGAAAAGAGTGATATTATTAGCGTCTTCACTAATGAATTAACATCTTTTATTCTAAAACTACATCCGATATAGTAACGAGATTAATCACAAGGGTGATAATAGACTAATAGTACTCAAATTAATAATACTTCCCCCGGCTCCAAATTATTTCCCTACTTTCTTTTTTGGTCCGTCCCAACTTCCAAATTAATTGTCTTATTTGAAACATTCTTTTTTAGGATAATACTTTTATTATTTTATCCTTACTTTTTTATCTTATTTTAATTTTGAACCACATACACATGAGCTTTAAAGTAAATTACACATCAAACTAATATTAATAATCCAGTTAAATATATTTTTTTAATTATATTTACCAAAACGATAATTTAGGGACGGAGGAGTAATTTTTCTAAACAAGCTAATAGAATCAACGGTAGCCAACGGAAATTAAATGACCATCAAACAATAAACCAAAAGAGCCTACGTAACTAAAACTTTTTGGAGGGCCTTCTTCCAAAGTAAAATATCCATTTTAGTGTGGGAAGGGGGGCCAGGGGGCGGTTGTGGGTGCTTATTATGAACGTGTATCCATGTGAAGGACGGTGGCGCTTTTTATTCAATCACAAGGACCCACGATTCTCTGCATTTGTCGCTTTGTCGGCTCCTCTCTCGCCGTTACCGTTGCCACTAATTTTCACCTATTTCTCCTTACACTACAAAGCTAACTACTTGGAAGTAGCTTAAAATGAAACTGTTTTATCGATCTTAATTGATTTGAGAAAATTTTGATTTTCTTAAAACTTAATTTACTATCAATTTTAATTCGTAGAAGGAAAGTTCATCCTTTTACAACTCAACTTATCACACATACTGGTTCGAATAAAGAAGATTCGTCTTATAAAAAATCGTTATACCTAAATTTTTACCAAATACTTATCTTCTCCATTTTTTTAAAGGTGTATTTATTTTTTATTTTTAAATTTTTATTATATAAAAATTGGGAAAAATAAAAAGTAAAGAGAGGAAGAAAGTTAAAGAATAAAATAACCAAAACCCTAAAATCTTGCACAGAAATGCACCAACACACCCTTACGAGAGTTACTTTCTATTTTAGCTTTTTTTGAAAAAGAAAAAAGAAAATCCATAATAATAATAAAAAAAGACTAACTATTTAGTACACACTCCATAATATTGCATGAATGCTTTGGGTATTTACATTACACGAAAATTTTAAAAGCACACTCATTAAGAGATAATGGAGAGGCTGTATTAATTGGAAAAGGAGGAAAATCTTTTATGCAGCACACTTCAGATTTTGATACTAGTCTCTTGTACTCCCTCCGTCCCTAGTCTCGAAATAATTCTCCTTTTAAAAAATAAAATTACTTCAAGTCAAATTGTTTAGATTAGGTGTCCTGTAATTCGTAAAATGAAACTTTTCTTTCTTACAGGTTAACCCACTAATATACGATGGATCAAATAAAAAAGATCCCTCTTACAAAACTTATCCGTAAAACCGTCTTATCTAAGTTTTTGTCTATTGTTTATTATATCCTTCATATTTGTGAAATAAAGAAATGAACTACCTTTGATAGGAAGCATTGTTGGAAAAATTATATAAAGTCCAACTTTCTTAAAACCCAAGAAAATTTGATAGGAAGCACTTATATTGGGACAAAGGGACCAACCTTTTGCATTACCTTTATATATGGGCAAAAACATAGGATCCTCTTTGAATCGGGTGATCGCTTTATAGGCAAAAACATAGGATCCTCTTTGACTTGGTGATTGTTTAAGAAAAAGTAATTGACTCTATTATAAATATGAGCAATGTTAGGGTCATTTTCATTTTGTACCAAAATATGAGTACTTTATGACGCGGTACACTTTTCATTGGTTGAATTAGTGGGACCCACAAAATGTCCAACTAATGAGAATATGCCACGTCATAGAGTACCTATATTTTGATGCAAAATGAGAGTGATCCAAGCATTACCCTATAAATATTGATGAAATACGTGGTTTCCTTTAACACCCTTGAACATGTGGTCGTAATTAAAGTAGGTAGAAAAAGTTAGGGTAAAGTGGTAAAAGTGTTTTCCTTAAAAAAAGTTTTGAAAGAAGAAAATTGTTTTAACCGGACGAAAAAGAAATCGTGGACGATAATTTGAGAACGAATAGATTATATATATATACAGTGAAGATTTGGGTGTGAAAAAGTTGGGCTGTTGGTTTTAATGCTATAGTTAGTGTATCCAATTTATCTTTAGTAATGGTTAGACTGCATGTGCCTCTTTATCAGCTACAAAAGATAAAAGCAGGAGCAAGTTTCTAAAAAGAGTTAAATCTTTCAAGTTGAAGAAAGAAGGGAATATTTCTGTTTCTTTTCTTCGTCATATGACTGCTGAGTGAAAGATAGTTCCTAATGTCAAAACAAGTCTAGGTACAATGGAGCTCCCAGTTCATTTATCACGATTCGGTCTCATCATGGGGGAGATAAGACCACAAGGGCTGGCTGCTACGTATACGCGTTACCAAGAACCAGTCTTTTGTGTGTGTTAAGTAACCAACTCATCTAAAAGATTGAGTTGATAGAGAGACCAATAATATATATCATGCTTTATATTTTTGTGATTTAACACTCTCTCTCACGTGCATACGTGGAGAGAGATGCACTTTATATAGAGCCAATTTGTACCGTTTGTAATATTTTTCTCTTTCCTTGCCAAAACATGAGTTCTGATATCATGTTAAGTAACCAACTCATCTAAAAACTTAAGTTGTTAGAGAGAGCACCAACAATGTATATCATGCTTTATATTTTTGTGCTTTAAGAACATGGTTAACCGGGTACCAAACCCAAATCAAAGTTGAATTTTCCTTTACAACGGTGTATCTAAAAAAAATCGAATTCAATTCTTATTTGATTTGGTTTGATTTGTGTCAATTTATGATACAAATCAAAACCAAATCAAACCATACAGTGGGTCAAAAACGACCGTGTTTCAAGCCACTTGGACTCAAAACGACGTTGAAAATCAAGAAAGCTATCAAGCCGGCCGACAAAGTAGACTGACGCCTCTGCCATTGTCCTTTCCACATGGCAATTTCAAAAAACTTTTCCACCATCGTTTTTCTTGACCAATTTTCTGACAAAAAAAGTATTTTTTTAATTTTTTTTTCCAAAATTAAAGTACACATTTTTACCTATAAATAGAGACTCGATTCGTTTCATTTGGATATCAGAAAAATTTTCTATGATTTTTTTCAAGGTTTTAGCCATTTTCTAAAAAAATATTAAAATACTGGAGATAAATATGGTGGGATGTGTAAAAGTATTAGATTTTGTGCTACTGTTGGAAAGTTTTTTTGGTTTTGCATCAAATGAGTATCAAATAGATTATTTTATTGGTTTTTAATGGGTTGTGTTTGATTTGGGTGTATTTGATTTGGTTGTTAACCATGCTCTAACAGTGTCTGAGTTATGATATATGGAGCTTTAAATTGAAAAGTTGGTGGCAAATGGTTTTTAAGCCGTTTTGGTGGCAACTCAGCTTGCAAATTGCATGTTTGACTTCTTTTAAGAAAAAAGCAACAATAGTAACTGCTTCCAATTTCAGGATGCATATAAGAGCTAGTTTTTCTTGGAAGTTATCTCAGTTATTTTGAATTTTCTATTATTGAACATACATATTTGTGAAGTGTTAAGAATGATGTACTCACTGAAATCCCCAGTTCTTCATTCATAACTTTCCTCATTACAAATAGTTGGTAAATGGTTGAACTTCTTAGTGCAAAAAACATTCTCGACTTGTTTTTCAATATTATCTATATTCTTTTTTACTTGTGAGCAGCCTGGAGGAAATTCAGATAGTCTGAAGTCTGAAGATGTAAACCCACGCCTAAATTTCCACTATGGCATCCCATCGGGATCTAACTTATTGTCTCATGACCCCATTCAAAAGATTATTGCTATTTCGACGAAGTAAGTTTGTTTTCTTTTGCCACTTCAATTGAAACAATGCTTCAAGTTGAGTCGGTATTAGTTAGTTAAATATGATGAGAAAGAGGATATGGTCTTTCTCAGAGATGGCAGGATTAAGTTATTTGGGAAAGATAACACTCAAGCTGTACTGGAATCTGCAGAGACGGTATCAAGCAAATTTCTGCAGGTAAGTGTTTCCTATAGTTTTCCACAAGTCTTTTGACTTTCTACACTGCTATACAAAAGCCTTCTTGCTACTAGCATCTCTTTTCGGTTGCTGTTACAGGGTTAATGAGTAAACTAATGTTATTCTTGGCTTTTCTGTGTAACAGTTTATTGAGAACAGAGGCATCCTTTTAAACATCAACTCCCAGAACCATATTGAGGCAAGCCCATTTAGACTCTTTGTTTTCCTTTGAATTCTGATGAAGGCATACTTGTAGCTATTTAAATTGATGGAAATATATGCGCAATTATATGTGATCTTAGATACGCCTACTTCTAGCTGTTTTGAATGAAGAATTGATTTGCTCGAAACTTATATATAGGTCTGGGACATAGACAGGAAGTTGTTGTCTCACGTGCATGTTTTTAAGGAAGAAATCACCTCTTTTACGGTCTTGCCACGTACTTTTTACATGTAAGTTTCTCTTAAATTCATATGGTGCATGGAAAGTTCATCCATACAATTCCCTAAGTTGAAAATATGCTTTTCCTGACAGGTATGTTGGAGACTCTATCGGTAACATTTCAGTTCTGATGATTGATCAAGAATCATGTAGTATAGTGCCAATGAAATACCGAATTCCACTTTCAGCATCTCATGGTGAGAAAAACTGCAAATCTGTTCTAGTAGTTGTAATTGTTCGGAATCATGATATTCATCTGTTTTGTTGTAGAATGCAGCCATCTTAATAAGCTGAACCCCTAGTTCTAATATGTGAGAGTTGACAGCTTTCCTTGTATCATTCATCTTATAGGAGCAATCAAAGTTCTATTACTTCAGCTATATCTCTAGTGCCTTTCTACCCATTTGAGGGTCTTCAACTAGAATGCATTTATGCTCAACTGGGGTCTTCGACATTTTATTGCTTGTTATGTTATTCAACGTAATTACAATTAAAGCCAAATATTTATGTAGTTTCTTAAGATGGAAACATGAGTCCTTGGGGCATCCCAAAAAGAAATGATGAACTATTTTGGTGGAGAGAGAGGATCATCATTTTGTTGACTCCATATCACTTTATCTCCGGAGTCACTAAATCAAATACTCCAGGTTTTCACTCAAAGAGTCCACCTCGAAAAGTAGAACATGTAAGAAAGTGAACATCCATAAATACCCATATTTTAAGTTTAATAACACTGAGTAAATTTGACAACTCATAAAAACTATTAGCTTAAACAGGACTCTTTGAGTTGAATATCCCAAAATAGAGTAGGATCCTTGAGTGGAATGGAGGGAGTAGATCAAACATGCCTTCTGTTTAGGTTGTAACTTAAGTTTCTGGGATGGTATTAATTGAAAGTGAAACCCACCAGCCCAAGAGCGACGGTAAAGCAAGAGATTCCCAAATGAAGAAAGGGGCTCAGTTTCTTTATGATTGAGTTTCTTACCCCTTTTTTTTGTCTATTGTTAACAGTATATATTGCACCTTTTGACTTTATGAAATTGCCTGAATTAGGGACTGCATCAGAAGTTGTTGATGACACTGCTGTAATGTATATATTGCCTCAACCAACAGCTGAAAGTAAGAGGTGGTAGCCTCTTCTGATATCAATATATTTCCTACTCTTTGTTGCAACAAACTTGACTAAACTAAATTTTAATAGCCTTCTGGCTATATTAATGCTGCCAATCTTATATTTCTCTCCATTTTTTGATACAGGGTTCTTATAATCTATAGCAGCGGTTTTATTACACTATGGAATATTCAAGATAGCAAAGCCATCATCACAACTGGTGGAACTGTGTTGCAATCACTGCATCACGAGACAAAGAAAGTAACAGCTGCCTGTTGGTCTTGTCCTTATGGAAGTAAAGTAGCTGTTGGGTACAGCAATGGAGAAATTTTTATCTGGAGTGTTCCACACACCGCCAGCTTAAAAACTAAACCAATAACAGATAAAGACGTCAGCGCCACTGAAAGTGCTCCACTTTTTAAATTAAACCTGGGATATAAGTTGGAAAAAGTTCCTATAGCAACATTGAAGTGGGCTTATGCAGATGGGAAAGCAAGTCGACTATATGTTTTGGGCTCCACCGATGTCTCATCATCAAACTTGTTACAGGTAGTAAGATCTAGTTTATCATTTTGCTTTTTATATCCAATAAAAGAACTTCTGGCAGTGATTATGGGCCAAAAAAAAAACTGATCAGTTGCTTATAAAATGTGAAGGTAGTTATAATAAACGAGCACATTGAATCTCGAATGACTAAGTTAGGGATTCATCTACCGGAGCCTTGTGTCAGCATGGAGGTGATTTCAAAACATAAACAGGATCTTCTTCTTCTGGTTGGGAACACAGGCAATGTTTATGCATATGATGATTCTCTAATCGAAAAGTACCTGATTCAGTCCCAATCTAAATCTTCACCATCACTTCCGAAGGAGATAATACTGAGGCTTCCATTCATTGACTCAAGCGTCACTGTATCAAAAATCATTACAGATAATCCATATTTGTTATCTTCAGCGGATGAGGTAAATACATTTTTCCACTGAACCCTTTTCCTTTGACAGTATATGTTCACTTTTGACAGGTACGTGGATTTCTGTTTTTCTGGTTGTCAGGATTACATCTCGCTAGCGAAAAATATTCCTCCACTTTTTGCATTTGAGAGTAAGCAAAGAGATGGGACTCCGTCCTCGCACTTTAGCAGCTTTTCAAACTTCAAGAACTTATATATAACAGGACATAGTAATGGAGCCATAAATTTTTGGGATGCCTCGTGCCCGCTTTTCCTTCCAATTATATCATTGACTCAACAGGTGACTCTCCAATTGTCTTTTCTTCAGCTTTCGGATAGTTGAATATGAGCCATCAGGAGTACTTGAACTCAAATTTTCAATACACTTCCAGCTTATCTTTTTTTTTTTTTTTTTTCCAATGTTCCTATTGGGCTTATTGCACTTTCTCATATCTTGGCAGAGCGAGGACGACTCTTCTGTAAGTGGTACACCACTGACAGCATTGTATTTTGATAGTGACTCTCGGCTCCTTGTCTCTGGAGATCAAAGTGGAACGGTGAAGTTTTATTTGGAACAATGATTGTGTGTGTGTTTTTTTCCTTGGTTGGTGTGCTAATGCTTGTATGTTATGCAGGTGAGAATTTACAAATTTAAGCCCGAGCCATTTGCTACTGAGAGCAGTTTTAAGTCCTTACAAGGTACTCCCTAGTCCCTTCGTCCCAAAATGAGTGTCCATTTTTGTATTTTACTCAATTCACTTTTGCTAACTACCATGTCCTAGTGTTCACTTGCGATAGTATAGCATGGATATCAAGGGTATTCATTTATATGTGCTACTAAAATGACCTAAACGGCTAAAAGTCAACTTCCTTAATTTTTGTAAAAATCAAAATATGGGCACTCGTTTTGGGACAAAGGGAGGTATTAACTAGAAATAGTTCACCAAATGGTTTTCTTTATTAGAGTCTGCCTATGAATATGATTCCACGAATGAAAATCATTCATCTACCTTTTTCTGACATGTAAATTACTCTGGCCAGGAAGTTCAAAGAAAGGAGGCAATCATATTATCCGTAGTCTTAAACACGTGAAGGTTAATGGGGCAGTAGTTTCTTTAAGCACAAGCCACAGCTTAAAACATCTTGCTGTTGGGTCTGATCAAGGAGAAGTAAGATTTTCTTTTCCATGTTCTCCTCCAGGAAGTTCTAATCTACTACGTTTCCACGATTTTGTCACTGCTATTTCTTTGCACGTGCTTGCTTTACTATGAGCCCTAACAGACAGTACATTTCATAGGCTAAAATTATAATCAGATTTTATACTTACATGAAGAAGATAGTTACCAGTTTAGATGGTTGATATGTCAAAACTTAAAACTCTTGGAGATAAAAATTATCGACTTATCATTAACCTGAAAGTTCCAATTAATTAGACCTGCTTGGCACGTCTTCATGAGAATATGTTGACTTTAGTTATCTTACTAGTATAGATGATGGTTAAATGAAGTGTTTACATATACCTGATACACATCCCTTCTGATTGATGCAGGTGTCTCTAATTGATATGGAGGGACCAACTCTATTGTATCAGAGACATATTGAAAGTGAATTGTGCACATCTGTCATCTCTCTGCAATTTGGAATGTGCAGCTTCCACGGGTTTGAGAAGAATGTTCTAGTGGTGGCAACAAAGGATTCATCAGTTTTGGCACTCGAAAGTGATACAGGAAACAGATTGAGCTCCGGAATGGTCCATCCTAAGAAACCCTCTAAAGCTTTATTCATGCAGATTTTGGGTAGTAAATTATACCTTCTCCATGTTTCTGTAATACCCTTTACTAGGCACATGACACGTGTAAATAGTTACCAAGTTGAACCCTTTTGAGCATAATAGTTATGACAACGTCTAGACATCAACTGAGACATTTTTGCTTCTATTTTCCAGATGGACACGACATATCAGATAAAGGACCAGGCTCAAATAAGGGGAACTCTTATGATGATGGCATACCAAAGGAATCATTACTGCTATGTTCTGAGAAAGCAGCTTATGTCTATTCCCTGACGCATGTAGTTCAGGTTAGGAGAGTTACATGTATTACTGGCACTTGCAACAAAAAGACTGATTTACTGGACTGCTATTTTTAACACCACCCCGTGTTCTTTCTTTTTGTTCAGGGTGTTAAGAAGGTTCACTACAAAAAGAAGTTTCACTCCTCTTCGTGTTGCTGGGCTTCCACATTTTATGGTCCTTCTGATATTGGTCTTATGCTCCTCTTCTCTAATGGGAAAATCGAAATAAGGTGATTGTCTTGTTCATCTTTGGGATTTATTTAGAAACTATGTATTGGAATCTGCCATACAAGGAATCCACTCTATGTACTGCACATGGAGCATCAATGAGAGTTATAGTTATAAAGCAATTGATATTTTACTTTTAGAAGGATATAGGTTCTCAGTTCCAGATCTTATTCCATTTGTTTACAAAAAATGATTTCGGGAATGCATGGAAATCATTTCTTATGTTTGGTTGGCATGGTATTGACCTGAAAATGCCTTACGCAAGTCATTTTTATTGAAACAACAGATGAAAAGAGTTTCAATAGAGGCAAGTAGAGACAAAAGTGGGAGAAAGTTGAGCTTTGTTTTCTACAAAAAAGACTAATGGAACTCGAATCTGTAAATCGCTTCAGTACGAGAATAGATGATTTTCTTGACTTTTAGAATATTGTACAGTGGACATATTCTCCTGGAACCACCAAACACCGAAAATTTTGGAAAACGTTTTCCAGAAAAAAATAAAAATCCGCGAACAAATGAAGGTTGGCAAATTTGCTGAGCATTCAACTTTTTGTGCATATGGTATCACTGTAATTTGTAATTTACACTGAATCACTCTGGGTTAAAATCAATAACCTTGACATTTAGCCATTTGGGAGATCATACATTTGGGAAACCTCCATCGTGTCACGTTATCTTGCTATGGAAGACGTTTGTCAACGAAACAATGCCTTTAAAGGGAATGGTTGAACTTGGTTTGAAGAATAATAGTATGTCTTATTGTGTGTGGATCACATAGTAGTGCTTTAATCTTTAGCTCCCTATATGACCTTGTGAAATTTCAGATCCTTGCCCGATATGTCTCTTTTGAGGGAAACATCAATAAGAGGCCTCACACTTATGACTCCAAAACCGAATTCAATTCCTGACAGTTCATTATGCGCTTCACAAAATGGAGAAATTATCGTGGTAAAGTGGTGTAACTTCATAATCTTCTTGAGATTATTATAGCATTGTAATTCCTGCTGAATTTCATCAAACTTCTTCTTCCAATAGGTGAATGGCAATCAGGAAGTCTTCACTGTCTCAGTTTTACCCCAGAAGGGAATTTATAGGTAATGTAAATGTCCAATCGGATTAAGATGCTGCCTGAAAGAAGGCGAATATATAATTCTCAGTTATTTACTTCATTGATCTTAGGCATATGGACTCAGTAAGCCAAGTTTATACTAAAGATCTGATAGTTCCAGAAGATCTTCCTGACCATGTCGTCCACAAAGAAAAGAAGAAGGTAACTGGCAAATTCTATAATCAACTGTTTGACCTTCACAATGACCTGATACACGAGGCACTAACTATTTTACCAACTGATCGAAAACAGGGTATATTTAGTTCTGTTATAAAGGGAAGTAAACCAAAGCAAGAGCCAGTTATAGAAGTGGAGGATACTAGAGAGAGTATTGAAGAGCTCTCAACAATTTTTTCCGTGGCTAACTTTCCTTCAGATACCGAATCCACAGAAAACCTCACCATGGATGAAGATGAGGATGAACTGAACATAGGTATGTTCTTTCTTCACATTTTTTGATCAGTTTCCCTTTTGAATTGGACAGTATGTGTATAAAAAAGGTGCATGCACTTAGCTATCCGATCACCTTGAGTTTTGAGATTGGCCTTAGACACATTAATGCCTTTATTTTTTATTCTCTTTAGATGATATTGAGATTGACGATCCCAAAGCGAAACCGAAAGGAAATGCCATGATGTCAACACTAAACAAACAGAAACTAGCGAGTACATTCCAAGCCTTCAAAGGTAAGCCCTTCATGCAATATAAATTACACCTCATGTTTATGTTGCTTAAGCTCATCACTTCTTTCTTTTGGTTTTGGTTCTGATAGAACATGTGTTATAGCTCCTTGGAGAAATTTTGGACTCTAAAGTAGCAGCAGTACTTGAGATATCTGTTCATGTGGTATAGATGGTGCATGCTACTGCCCACATTTTGATTGTTTGTATTTCATTACTGTACAATTTGAACAAGACTTAAAACGCGTGACAGACTGATATCATCTCTGTTGAGTTTGATATACATTGTTAGGCTCGTATCTAACAGCTTAAGCTTTTAGATGAGTTGGTAACTTAATATGTAGAGCTTTGGTTTGGCAAGGTCTTGGGTTCAGGTCATTCCGCTTCCATTCGTTATTCGAAAATATTGTGGGTGCTTGTCACTTTGTTTGGTTTGTGATGCCCTGGTAAGGTGTATTTGCTTCTCTCCATGTGTGGACAAGTCACACATGAGGGGGAGTGTTGAGGAGTTGGTTACTTAACAATCTCGATTTACTACTCCCAACATTTTTAAGAAGTGACACTCTTTTAGGGACATCGAGAATATCAAACTTGTAGTAGGCTGTAAGTAGCAGCCTCATTAAGTAGATGTTTATGACATGGACTTCTCCTGGATAACCCTACCTGTTAGGTTTCACTCAAGTACCTTGACTCTGTTAATTGGAAATTTCTATTTCCTGGATAAGTAATCTCAAAATTATATATATGTCAGAGCTTGACTCTGGACTTCCATTTTTCAGGTAAGTTGAAGGTGATGAAGGGGAAAAATGAGAAAGTTCCAGCAAAGGAAGACCCACAAGAGGAAAAGGCTGGTGCTGTTGCAGTTGATCAAATTAAGAAAAAATATGGATTCAGTTTGGCTGGCGTAAGTAGTCATCCTACTTATAGTTTACAGTTTCATTTTCTATTTGCGGCAAACTTTACTTTTAGAGGAGTTTGTCACAAGAACTCTACCTTCATCGCTGAACATGTTTTATTTCTTGTTGTTAAGACTGTTCTAAACCAAAATAATCTGACAATGTCGGTGAACTGATGCCATATGCAAGGGAATAAAGCATGGACTTAGAAGCTCTGGAGATAACTTCCTAATAGAAATTTCCAATTATGAGGACAAGATTAACGTTTTTAAGCCATAGGAAAGACAAACTACTAGAACTGCTAATTCTTTGTTCTTCGATAAATTCCAACATGTACTGAAATCATAGTGATTATGAGAACACATTTTTTGATTCTCTCATTAGAGGTGCCTGATACCTGAATTTAATTAGTATTGATTTGTTTCACTTCGTGCTGCAGGATTCAAGTACTGCGAAAGTGGCTCAAAACAAGCTCAATGAGAACATAAAGAAATTAAAGGTAACATAAAATATTCCAATTTCAGACATTCCACAATAACTGTAATAGCCCTGAGACTGACAAGATTTATTCAGTGACCAACATTGTCAGACCATATGCAGTCATTCAGCTAAAGAATTCCCAGCAATATATCTTTGCAGTTTTGTGTAATTTCTATAAAAATGATTGGGATCATATTTGAAGTCCCCATTGCAGGATTGTTTATGTTATACTAGCACTTCATTTAATATGATGTCGCTTTAGTCGTGTATGAAATGACTAAAACCCTTCTTAAATATCTTTTAGGTTTTGATTCTACGCCGTTAAACAGACTTCTTACTTTATGCTCTTTTGGTTGAACAGGGCATCAGCTTAAAAACTGCAGAAATGCAGGACAATGCCCACAATTTTTCTTCTATGGCCAAGGATGTGTTGCGAACTGCGGAAAATGGTCGACGAAGTTCATGAATCATATTTTCAAAACGTGCATGAAGTATAGTGACTGTATATTTTTCTTTTGATTTTCTGCCTTTTCATTCTCATTCTTTCGGATCCTACATCATGTACTTTTTTTTTTTACAAGTAAGAATTAATATTTTAGACTTGCGCCAAAATCGGTGGCGCGTCCTATCTACATCAGAAATATGCAAAGCAAAGCACTAACTACTTGATGTACTATCCACAAACTCTATATTAGGATAATATCGACTCATGAAACCAAAAGAACATGTTCCTCACAATCATATCCTTGATCCCCTTGTCCCCCTCCATATTTTCAAAAATCTTGAGTTCCTCTCCATCCATATACACTAGAGGTGGCAAATAGGCGGTGCCCATGTGAGCAATGGGCTTAAATAGGCGAGCGAGTATCCATTTGATGACATGTGCATAAATGGACGGGTAATGAATGAGCATGGGCGCTCATTTAGTCATTAACATAAAATTATCAAACAAATAAATAATTGTAAGACTTCATTTCGTTTTACAAAAATTACTCGAATATTACAAAAAGTAGCCATAGATGAGAATGACTTTGTTGGGACCAGGATAAGCATAGTAGTCCCTTACATTGTGTTAGAGACACAAGGCTTTTACCAAGGCATTTGTCGAGGAATCAGCTGCCCTAAACCTCATCCAAACACAGTGAGTGAAGCCATTTGGTGTGTGCTGCACAGCAGGTAATGTTTCAAACTCTTGTGTGGGACCAGCCGTTCCAACTATAGATCTAGTGATGGAGACTAAAGAATGGATTTCGTTGTAGGATTTAGTGTTGAGTGCCCATTTAGCGCATCTGGTCTCAAATTGGCATACCCATTTGTGCTGCACATACCTATTATTTAGTAGGCTGTCTGAGCGGGCAAATGGGAATTGGCAGAAATTGACGCCTCTAATATAGACCAACAAACTACCAACTGAGCAACATCCCAAAAGTGAATCCCCCTTCTCTGTTTATTCTTAGACCAGCATCTCAACAGTTCCTTCAAAGAGTTGGGCTTTACCCACACCATCTTAAATAGATTCAAGACGAAGAAGTCCCAGAGAGCCTAGCTGCTGGACAATGCAGCAGCAAAGATTCTTCCTCTACGTTGCAGGTTATCCCCTATTAGTAATGGTCCACTAGCAGCTTCCCACATAAAGAAACCCACCCTTTTCGGAGCCTTCGTCTTCCAAACATATTACAGTCCAACTGCTTTTGATACATGGATTTAACTGAAAAAAAAACGCTGTTTTTTCTGTCTACCACACCACCAAATCTTCTCTATCCCTATCCACCTTCTGTTTATAGAGCAGCTCAAAGAAGCGTTCAATACTTTCCAGCTCCCAGTCATGGGGTTCCTTCTAAAAGATGGATTCCAAACTACAGATTCTCCCATGAATTAAATCACAGATCTAACCGTCGTATCCTTATTCGTAGTTAGACTGTATAGCAATGGAAAAGCCGGCCTTAGCTCCATATACCCACACCATTTATCGCTCCAGAATCTAACCATATTTCCGTTACCTACCTCATAAGAAATAAACTTCTTCACTATTATCACCTACCTCTTTCTAATACTGTTCCCTCAACCATTGAACCCGCCCTTTTTGTCTCCAACAATTTCCCTCGCTGCGAAACAATCTCTGAGATTCAGCCCGAAGCAACTTTCTCCTGTCTTTCTTCAGTCTGAATCATCAGTCCTCCATTCATCCTACCTGTCTTAGCATCCAGCACCTTTACCTCCTCCATTATCCTGACGTTTCAATCTGATATTTCCAACAAAATCCTGATTCCAGCTCTTTAAATCTTCTTTTAGCAACTTCAACTTCCTAGCTAACTGAAAGCACGGATTACCATCCACCGCATAGCATAGGCATGCCATTTCTCCTTAAACCATTCCATAAAGCCTGGTTCTTCTAACCACATGATTTCGAAAGGGAATGGAGACTTTCCTTTTGAAAAACCTCCACATTCCAATCGCAATGGAACATGATCCAAAACAACCCTCAGCATGCATGAAGGATTGAGAATTGCTCAATCAATGAAGAGAATGAAAGCATGAACTTGAGAGAGAAAACTGAGAGAAGAATTCTATCTCTTGTGCATTATGATTTGATAATCTGTTACAAAGAAAAGGATCAAGTATATATGACTTAAGATTGAGAAAATATCTTCTCAATCTAACAAACTAATTACAACTGTATATCATCATAGTGAAGATAACCGAATTTAACTGGCATCCTCATTTTGCACTCGACTCCCTTGGACTTCTGTGGCTTTACACTCGACGCCCTTGAATTCCTTTGAGCCTGAATTTATATTTCCAGCAATAGCAATGTCCTTCTGGTCTTTGCTTGATGTATCAGTTGTGTCTCCTTCTTCATTAATAATGCACGATTGAGACATACCACCGAAAAGCTCCACCCAGCCAGGAGACACCAGGAATCTGTCAATTCTCGAACATTGGAAACCTTCACAATTTCTAAACTACGTGAACTTTTCACCTTCTAACGGAAGATCCACTAATTCCTACATCATCACGTTCTTTCCCCAAAACTTTTTTCAGTTTTTTTTTTTTTTGGTATGAACAGTTATTACCAGAAAACTTGGGACAATATATCTTTGGGGAACTTTGTTTGGAGTGTAAATAACAGTAGATTTTTGTTCATACCCCAACATCTTTGAAAATTCCCAGTCATTTTCTTTTTTAATTGCAGAAAAATGAAAACAAGTTCGGGGAATACAAGACGTTAAAACTTTATTTTCAGACATCCAATAACCTTGGGAATATGCACCTGGCTACTATATTGAGGATTCCATGGAACAAGGAATGGAATTGTTCATGGCAGAAATTATAATGATACAAAAACAAACCATACCAGAAAATGCATCAATAAAAATTGCTCATTCATATCAGGAGAGTGACACTGCCAGTCTGCCAAGCATTCCAATGCTAACATCATCTCCAAGCAAAATACAAACATTATTACTCGAACTTTGTTCTCAGGGCCAAAGAGATATAGAACAAACAACTAGTATGAAGAAACATTTCAGAAATTCTAAATAGATCAAACAGACTGATTGGATCTATCCTGAAGACCTATTACTTACAAATTTCGAACTGGTATTCATGATCAAAGAAGTGGATCTTTTCATCACCTACTAATGAACGCTCCTTCATCTTTGGGAGAGAGAGGTCGTCAAACATAAGTTAAGAAACCATGCTTCTGCAAAAATCCAATGTTACATTCTCGTGTTTAGCAACTGGGAGTATATTCCCTCTTTCATAGCATCCCTGTTACTTTGCGTTAGGGTAAAAATGGTTGCCCCTTGATGATTTTTCAATCTGGCGACTGTAGAAGTTTCAGGCAGTAAAAAGACCACATCAGAAACAGTAATAATCCGTTTAAGGTTTTAAACATGGTGTGTGTGTGTGAGAGAGAGAGAGAGAGATAAGTGTAAATGGATAGAAATTTATAGTTGCATGGTGAATGGGGTAGAACCATAGATACTTATATACCTCCAGGTATATCTCTGCCCGATTTTGGAATTGGGATTGTAGCTAGAAGTGGTTTATTCGATTCAAGAACTCTCAATACTGCGGGGAAGAACCTTGAGCTAAGCAGTTCCATCTTACCAACTTCATCGATAATGAAGAGATCAGTATCTTCCTTCACCTGACACAAGACGGAACAAACCATTACAATTTAAGTGGAGAAAATAAGGGTCTACTCCCCTTTGTCCCAAAAAAAGTCCTACTTTGAAATCAAAACATTTTAATAATTCCTTGTCATTTCCATATATTTCCCATGGATTGGTATCCATCCGTCCATTTAAAGAGTCCACGTTTCAAAATGAAACATATCAAGGATCCAAAAAGTATTCCAAAAGTACTATAATATTTGAGATTTAAAAAAATCTTACCATGTTAAAGTTTTACTTGAAGGGTGAGTTTAGAAACTCAACTCTATAACCTTAATTTTTCAGGCACGACTCCATAAGTGGAACATTTCAAAGTAGAAAGTAAGACTTAATGAGTTGAACGAAGAGAGTTGTAAAACTCATATTTTTCATATGACATCGTGAGAGCAACGCCATATTTTTAGAAACCAAGAAAAAATTGGAAAAATGTCATGGAAATTTATAGCTCAAATTTTGAAAAGCAAATCTTTCTGGGGATTAAGTAAACTGGAAAGGACTTTTTAAATGGTCAGAGGTAGTACAACCATACAATCTAGGTGAGATCAAAAGATTTTAGTTTTTTCTGTAGAAAGATTAAGGGCAAAACTAACCAATTAACCATCAAAAGGTGGTAAAATAAACCATGTAAAATACCAAAAGTCTCAAACTATTCATAAGGTGGTAAAATAAACCGTATTGTCAGTCCTCCATTAAAAAAATTAACGGAAATGCTAACGAGGACTGACCATGTTGCACACATAAGTCAAAATTAACCAGGTGGAAATTATATTATGTGGTTGAAACAATAATTGAATTTATCTGTCACAACAGTGGTTCAAATATGAATATTCACCTTCTGGCTAAGCTAACATCTGAATTCTAATTCCATACTCTTTATATCCTTGGTTCAAATTTGAATATTCACCTTCTGGCTAAGCTAACATCTGAATTCTAATTCCATACTTTTTATACCCTTGGCCTTACCCACTTCATCTATACTTATTATACTAAACCACATAATATAATTTCCAATGTTCAGAATAGGGGTGACATTGGAGCTATTAACTTATTATACTAAACCAATGATTTTTTTTCTTCTAGTTTTATTCTTTTAGGGAAAATAACTTTTTTGCCCATTGTACAATTTGGGGCAAACGACTTGACAAAAGTACTTTCAATATTTAAAATGACCATGATTTGGGTAAAAAGAGAGTAACTCATTCCATTAAGTGTCCTCATCCAATTTCGTTAACGAAGCGATGACGTGGACTATGTTGGCAACAATCGGTGATTTTAACGAATTGGATGAGGACTTAAATTGGTCATATTTTGAATATTGAAAGTACGTTTGTCAAATCATGTATCCTTAAATTGTACGATGGGTAAAAAAGTTATTTTCCCTGTTCTTTTATATAAATCTTTTGTATCACTAGAGAGACTGAGACTCGAAGAGAATATGAAATTACAAATAATGACACTACACATAAAACAAGTATCTAATTCCGTGTAGCTTGTGAGGAGTGTTTATCAAGATGTCAAGTATCTAATTAGAATGACTCCATAGTGGTCAAAAGGTGAAAAGCGGCGAGCAAAAGGCAAACATGGAAACAATATTAAGGAAAAATAAATAAAATATATAATATATAACTTAGGGCTAAATTAGTTCCTGAACTTTGGCCAAACCCATCATTAGTCCCCAAACTTCAAAAGTGACACCATTGACCAAAGATTGCCGTTTTGGATCATCATTAATAATCCCTGGAGCTAACGTCGTTAGCCCAAGAACCATTAAGTGAGCATGTGCCACTCACATGTTTTGAATTGAGGGTAAAACAGACTTTTTCATTTCAAAAAAGGAGTCAGCTTGGGTATTATCATCAAAACAGGGGGTCATGGATAATATCATCAAAACAAAGGGGGAATATGAATATTTTGCTTTTTCTTTTTTCTTCTTCGCAAGAATAGCGTCTTCTCCCTCCTTTCCTTCCTTCCTTCACCATTCCTGTAATCCACCATTTTTACCGGTAAACTATTTTAATAAAAAAATTATTATTAACAAATCAATTTCAAAAAAGCTAAGCAACAAACTATTTCAAGGGATGCCATTGATTTTAATTTTACACCGAGATGCAGGTGACCGCTTCACCTTATTCTCGCTTCATCTTATTCTCCTCCGAACCTCTGAATTGAGATTGCCTGGAAAACAAATTCACATTCCCACTGGTAGTAATACTCCTTTTACTCTCCCAAAAATTAAGTATTTACCCAGGTTTACATGAATGTGAATTCCTGGTTCTATGGACACATTTCCTTCATACCCGAATTCCAATAAATTTGATTCCCTCCATAAAAAAACCTGCGTTTGCGATTGTTGGTTCCGATTTGGAGCTTGAATTAGACTGCTAGGGTTCTCCGTCAACGAGCTGGAGCTTGGGTTTTCAAAATCTGAGAATTATTGCTGGCGGGGGCAACAGTTGTAGGGGGAGGAGCAGCAGCAGGTGCTGGCGGCGTAATAATCTCAACAGAAACAGACTCTTTAATTTCAGCACCGGACAACGTGGCCGGATCCGTTAACCACATCGATGATGGATCGTTATCCCGTTGATCCGTCGGAACAGTCAACGAATTCTCCATCCCATTAAAATAAAACAAAACCCTAACAAACGACTGAGTCATCAAGAGGAGGAGGAAGCACTCAATGTTGGTGACTTCCTCATCGACGGCGTCACTTTCCGGAACTTGCAATCTGGAAATTAACGAATTGAGCTCACGAAGGACCTTCTTCCAGTGCTCTTGTTCGGCAATCGAAGCTGCCATGGCTGGATTTTTCCATTGCCATCTTGCTGCTCTTTGAGAAATCCATTGCTATCCCTATTTTCCTGTCTTTCCCCATTCTCTCTCTCTCTCTAGGATTTTCATGTTTAAGTTCTTGCGAAGAATAAAGAAAAAGCAAAATTTTCATATTCCCCCCTTAGTTTTGATCGTATTATCTCTGTTTTGATGATAATACCCAAGCTGACTCCTTTTTTGAAATGAAAAAGTCTGTTTTGCCCTCAATTCAATGCATGTGAGTGGCACATGCTCACTTAACGGTTCTTGGGCTAACGACGTTAGCTCCAGGGACCACTAATGATTCAAAACGACGATCTTTGGTCAATGGTGCTCACTTTTGAAGTTTAGGGACTAATTGATGGGTTTGACCAAAGTTCAAGACTAATGGTGCATTTAGCCCTATAACTTAATAGATCTCAATAACATAATATCAATACCAAAAATTTCATCATAGTTGAAAATAATTAGAACCTATCAAGTTTAAATATTATTAATAATACCCTTAATATCAACAACAAAAAATACTTTGAAGTTCATTTTATGTATGTATCAACAAAAATACATTAAAATATTTTAATGTATATAGCAGTTCAAATATAGAAACAAAATTATTAATTTTTGTTGATAATAAGTAAAGTAGGGTTCAAAGTTTTAGGGTTCATTTTTCCTTTGAAGTCACATGGTATATTGAAGAGTGAAGAAAGTCTATTTTGTTTTTTTTTTTTTTTTTTTCGTTCTCTCTTTTGAAAATAACTCAAAAACTACGTCATTCAACTTTAAGAAATGCCTTTTTTTTTCGTTGTTCACCTTTTCTCACCTCTTTTCTCACCTCTCCTCTCAAAAAGGTGAGAAAGGCATTTGCCTCTTGGTCACCTTTTGCTCCTTGCCTCGCCAGGATCCCTTCGGTCGAAGACCCCCTCGAGCACCTTTAACAACTATGTATGACTCGAAAAAATTGATATTAGTCACTAAAGTTATCAGTATCTTACGATACGTACGTGATACGTATCTTACGATACGATACAAAAATTGGATAATCGATACGTATTTTATGTGCGTATCCCATATTACAACCTATTTGACGGTACTTCATTCATATCTTACAATAAAGAAAATTGGTTAATTTTGCCATTGTACTTTGACTCATTTTTACATTTTGTCACTGTACTATTTTTTGAGCAAAATTGTCATTATACTTTAAAGGGAGATGAAATTTCGTCATTATCACTAACTGTCATCCAATTTTTAACGGAATTAATTTCAGTTGCCTCCCCTAAGGTTTTTTAAAATGTAGGAAGATACTTGATGATAGTTGAAATTAAAAATTAAATGATTTTATGGTTCTTAAATTAAAAGTTTTTAAATTCTTTAAGAGGTTAAGAAAATATATTTTATGAACAAAAAAAGGAAAGAATGAATGAAATATAAAGATATATTGCCTCAATAAAAAAGTAAGAGAAAAATATTTAGCGCTCGCTAGCTCACATTGGCAAAAGTTATTTACCGACTGAGATTAAATCATTTTGAAATCTTTAACAATTGGGATTCATCTTATTATCCTTTTTATTATCAAATTATTTACTAAATTATTAAAAAATTATTGAATAATTATTAAATTAAATAATATTTAATTAAATTTTTAATAAGTTGTTGAATTATTTAAAAAATATTAAAATATTAAATAAATAAATTATTATTATTAAATAAAATATTTAAGACATAAATCTACTACTAAATAACATAAAAAGTACAATTCAAAAAGTTTTAAAAAGTTGTAATACCAATTATAACGGATTTTGAAAAACGTTAATACAAAAATAAGTTATAATTTTAGTCAATTCTCTTTATGAATTAAATTGCATTCGGTGAATGAGTGTTAACGACTAGATTTAATGAATTAAGTTTTTTCAAAATTTATTAATTAATTAGATTTATTTTAAACTTATTATGCTTAATTATTACTATTATATTTTTATTATATTATTCATTGAGACAAAATGTTATTAACTAATTAAATATTTATCTCTTATCTTTTATTCGGGTAATATATCTTTTCTTCTTATTTGTATGTTCATATTTCACTCATTCTTTCATTTTTTGGTTATAAAATATATTTTTTAACCCTTAAAAGAAAAAAAACCCTTATAATTTAAAAACAAAAAAACATCTACCTTTTAACATCAACAATCATTACAAATTTTTCAACATTTTAAAAAACCTCAGAGGAGGCAACTGAAATTAATTCCGTTAGAAATTAGATGAACAATAGGAATAGTGGCAAACTTGAATCTCCCTTTAAAAGTACAATGTCAATTTTGTACGAAAAATAGTATAGTGGCAAAATGTAAAGATTCGTCAAAGTACATTGGCAAAATTCACAATTTTTCTTACAATACAGTAGCGTATCTTACAATACAATAGTGTATCTTGCGACACGTTAATTTATTGGCAAACAAAACACACAAATGGGCCACCCAACTTTTCCACTTTTTGCAATTTGGCCACCGAAACTTTTAAAATATTATTTGGGCCACCGAACTTTAGTTATGATGCAAGCGAGCCTATTTTGTAACGGGCGTTAGACCAAGACGTTAAGTTAAGGGACAAAATAGGAAAATCTGTTTTGGATGTTAACTTAGGTTAAATACCTGTTTTGCCCTCGTCTTCATCTTCTCCAAAAATATCCCAAATTCAAAAATCTCAAATTTAAGAAAATTTACAAAGCCAAATTCAAGAAAACACACAAAGCTTCCCCAATAATCATCACTTCCATCGACCAGTCTCAAATGGTGAAATTTCAGCCATGAAGAACACAGATGCATCACACAAGCACAAACCCATGGATTGCTCCATCGTTTCCAACTCTCTCTCTCTCTCTCTCACTCATACACACAGGCACAAACCCAAATCAGGATTGCTCATTCTCATCTCCTAGTTCACTCCCCCTCAAATCAGAACTGAGAATATTGAAGTCAATGCTCATTTTTCCAGCGACCACCCACCATAAATCAACTCAATAGAGACTATAGACCATTAATTTCCATCATCAATTTAGCTTTAAAATAAAGTAAATCTACAGCAAATTAGTATTTCGACGCAGAAGAATACATCTTTCCTCTCAATCATTCATCCGTTTCCTCTTTCAACTGCATCTTGATTATGCAACTGAGTTGTTCGAAATTGGAAGATCTTATTTGAAATGCACGAAGAGTGAAGATTGGGGTTGTAGATGACGAAGGAGGACGGCACTGGAGCTGGATTTCGAGCCCTAGGCTTGGATTTGCAAAGATTTCACGAAAAGTGCAGATCGAAGTTGTAGATGGCGGAGGAGGACGACACTGGAGCTGGATGGGCGTTGACTGAAAATGAAGGGCTCTGCACAATGCGAGTCAAGTAGAGCCAACACCGACGAGGACGTGGTCGAGCAAGTTCTAATGAGAACACACGGCACATCTAGACTGGAGTTGTTGAGCGGGGAGAGAGAGAGGACAATGCAGGAGCGGAGGTGGCAGCCGGTGATGATGGAAGATGGCAGGGCTGGAATTCCGGCGCTGTAGAAGAGAGAACCAAAGAGGGGAGCTTGTTCTTATGGCAGATTTGGACTGGCAGATTTGGACTGGAATTGTGGAGAGGGTAGGAAGAGAGAGGATGAAGTTGGAGCTGAGGTGGCAGCCGGCGATGATGGAAGATGCAGGGCTGGAGTTCCGGTGCTGTAGAAGTGAGAATCGGAGAGGAAGGAAGACGAAGTGGGGGAGCCGGGGAGGGGACGGGCGCCTGTAGACGAGGGTTTTTTAGTTTTATTTTTTATTTTTTATTACACTTTGACCCTACTCTTTGTATAAATGGCATATGTAATTATTTTTTCAGTTAGACCCCTTTAAGTTTCTAAAATCACATAAAAAATGTATTTAGAAGGATAAAATAGATGTTTGATATAACTTAACGGTTAAATCTAACGTCCATCTAAAAAATAGGCTCGCTTGCATCATAACTAAAGTGCGATGGCCCAAATAACATTTTCAAAATTCGATGGCCAAATTGCAAAAACTAGGAAAGTTGGGTGGCTCATTTGTGTGTTTTGTCTGATTTATAATTAGACTTGCACAAATAAAACAATATAATAATTTTTTAAAACTCATTTTTCTTACAAACTCAGGATATAACAAGTATTATATTGAATAATACTAATGTGATATTACTCGCCCCAAGATCTATCTAGATAGGTTTGATGTTAAATGACACCGCGACCTAATGCCCTCGAGATGGCGTACCTTGGTATTATAAATGATGCCACAATCGAGATGACTCTCCAATTGATAAGTCGAATTTCAAATACAAACAACATATCCACGATATTTGTATTCCGAG
Source organism: Codonopsis lanceolata (assembly GCA_013146195.2). Lineage (NCBI taxonomy): Eukaryota > Viridiplantae > Streptophyta > Magnoliopsida > Asterales > Campanulaceae > Codonopsis > Codonopsis lanceolata. The sequence goes on from CM028377.1 coordinate 99,033,924, forward strand.
CTTCGAATCAAGGACACTCAATAAAATACACAATTTCTATCCAAAAATCACAACTTATAGGAAAAGAAACCTAAATAAAAAGGAAACAATTAATAATCCTAAAATAATAAAAACCCTATTAAGTCTAAAGAAACCCTAAAACCAAAAATACACAAAAATTCTAAGAGTCCCGATTTTGGGATTTTTCCTACATAAACTTGCATTTTAGAGTCATTTTTTTGGCCCTTTTGTTGTGACCAAACTCACTCCTAGGCTTCCATACTTGACAAACGAGGCCCTCCACTTGTAGAACACAATTCTTGGACCTCAAGATCATATCAAATACTTCAATGTAAATTGGTGAAAACACAATTTTTTAGTCTTAATTTACAAATATTATGGATCTAACATTTAGATTTTCCAAGGTTAACTTGACCTTTTTTTCAATTATTGTCTCAACCCAAATATATTTAATTTCCGCATGGCTAATTTTCACACTTCGGTTAAATTTTTGTAATGAAGACCGTAGGGTTTATTTTGTCACCGAGGTTTTTTTGGTATTTTAGTGAATTGAATGGTATACTGGCCACCTTAAGCAAAGTTTGATGGTTAGTTTTGCATTTTGCTTTTGCTAATAACCCTCTCTAGAAAGTGTACAGCATATATATAAACATATATATATAGTTAGTTAGTTAGTTACAAACTATATAGCTGACATAAGATAGACAACAGACCCACCTGCAACTCTGGCAATGCCAAGGTCTCAAATGATGATACATCTACTGTATACCTGCCGACCATGGGCCATCTAATAGACTCTGCACTGCCATGCAAAAGATACAAAATTTACCAGGAAGCATTAAACCAGAAGAACCTCGATGAAATCACTTGCAATCAAAGATAATTCAACATAGAAACTGTTTATACTTCTTATCGGCAAAATAACATCGATAAAGCATTTGGGGTTTGATAACCAACAACACAGTATACTTCATGCCATTAGCTTTGCCAACTCAAAGTAAAAGTGATGCATCCAAGTGAGATTATTCCCATCTTCATCCTGTGGAATGAAAGAGTGCATCTGACTAATGCCGCGAGAGGGATCCCTCTAATGCGAGGCACTGAAGAATACTTCCACAATCTCCCTTAGGAGAGCAAGGAATTCTACAGTGAAACCACAGGAAGGTAACCTGGAGAACATTGTAGGTGCCTGAGTGCTAGACTTGGGGACGACTGAACGTGGAATCTGTTGGGGTTTGGATTGGTGGCTGAAAACAAGAGTACATTGCCGTGGACCTTTTGGGTTCACATGTGACTTTAGCTTTGGCAAGGATAGAGAGGACCCCCGCAAGACATGTTATGAGCTAATTCATCAACCTATCCGATGTTGACACAATTGCCGATAGCGACAGCCCACTGTTCAAGTCATTAGGCATGAGATATTTCCTAAAGAGATCTGACTTATTAACAAAGCTTAGCTCTTCTTAGTTAGCTTTGTCTAGGTCTTTACCCTACTTCTAATCTTGAATTAGTCCATAGACTAATAAAGTGTGACGCCACCTACTTCCATCAATGAAACAAACCCCTTTGAAGGCACTCCTTAGGAGTTATACCTCAGGCCACTTACCTCCTTTAAATCTTATACGCCCTCCATTCCACCCAAAGAGTCCCCCCATTTGAAAAGTCTAATTATTAAGGAATATATTAATGCTATTAAAGTTAGTCATAATTACAAAAATAGTTAAGCACAAACAATGTACTTACAACACAAATGGAGAGTAAAGATGAAATGTTATTGAAATTGTAAGCATAATTTTTGAAAGTGGACTCTTAGAGTGAAACATCCCAAAACATATTTAAATTTTTGGTTGAGGGAGGCAAAAGATTTATAAATTAGAGCATATAGACTGTTCTTGGAGGTTCTTACGGAGCTAGTATGCAAACGTCTGAATTGCCAACATACGCCAAAGCTTTAAAACACTTAATTTACAACAAGCAGCATTTGTGACTGGTAGGTACTTCACTTCTTGTAGAACTCATAAAATGTACCTTAAAGTCAGTTTCATCAGATTTATACATTCTAAAATTTTCAAACTGTTCGGGATCAGGATGGGCCTCAAAAATGATATAAGAGGAGACATACCTTTATTTGACAAACTAGAAAAATTAAACCTTCAGCTATACAACAATGAGCAAGCATAAATGATGGACATCTACTTGTCAAAGTTCTCATTTTCCAAAACAACACTATTTAGTCATACTCTCACTACGTCCCATAAAATGAATCATGTTTTGACCAGGGGTGGCAACTTGAGGCACGGTACAATTGACCGACACGAACACAACACAAAATTATAGGGTTTGGGCTAGGGCTTATCGAGCCGGCACGATAAGGCTCGTTGTAAATCGGGTTGATATCAAACTCTTACTAGCCGGCCCGATATGCGGATAACTAAAAAATATAATGCAAAATTCATTTTAAAAAAATTTGCTAGGGTTTGCTCACTTGTAGTCTTGAGTCTTGAGCCTTGACTTCTCCATATGGTCCTTCTTTATTATTTTTTGATAATAAACTAAAAGGCATCAAATCAGTTGATGCTCCTTGTACACTAGGAGTATACGTAAAAGGACTAATCTAAAGAGATACTATTGACAAATTCATCATTGTCATTGAAGATATCATTCACATGGATATCAATGATGTTGATGCTCCTTCCACGTGCTCTAGTTTAGGTAGCACATCCAAGGTAAGTAAAAATTTGCATGATTGGTACTTATTTAAATTTTATTAAATAAGATTTTTGGATATTTTAACTAGCTTTATGACATCTACATGAATATCTTGGTGAATGATGAAGTGATTCATCAGATTCTGGAACAAATGAACTTCAAGCCTTGACAAATGAAGAACTCTTTGAAATCAAGAATGAAGAACTTGATACTTTTTGTGTTATCATGACATTGATGCTATGATTTGATCTCTCTATAATCTTTAGCATATTTTTGTGATTCTTCCTTAGTTTATCATTTGCACATTTATTACTTTTAAGCTACTTGTCTATTTCTATTGATAATTTATTAGTGTATTAAAAGGGGTTAATTATACCAGTAGTCCCTATACTTTTTGACTTTCTAGCGTTAGTCCCTAATTTGGAAAAATGAAATGTTGGGTCCAAAATAGGATTTTGTTGTACGCTAGTGGTCCCTTCGTTGGATGCCTTAGCTTCTCTACCATTAAGTGGGCATGTGCTCATCACGTGAGTTTTTCTAAGCACAAATAAGTCATTTCCATAGAAGATGTTATTTCCTTCATCTTCAACCTCATCTCACCGTTACCCTTCAACCACCAACTCCACTGCCATCAAAATTAATCAACTTGTTTACAAATAAGAATCATGCCCAAAAATTTGTAATTAATCACTTCAAAATTAAAAAAAAAACAAGATTGTGTAGATCCCCACCACACTAATTCTCAATAACCAGGAGCAGCATGAGAATGATGATGGACCCCCTCTCGTTGCTAGGAGCCCATTGTCCATCTTCACATTAATTCCCTCCCCCCCCCCAATTGCGTTTAAATTCTGATGAATTTTTTATTTTGATATTGGAATTTCCCTAGTGGGTTTAATTTTCTATTAATTCAATCATTGTTATGTTTCTTTTTCTTAATTCTCTCTCCCCCAGTCCCCCAACTCTTCACCTTCACCGCCACCACCTCCATAGGCATCGATACAATAGAATTTGCAGATGGGTTTCAATGGAGGTGGGGATGTGTGTTTTTAGAGGTCGAAGATGAAGGGAAAAAACATCTTCTATCGACTAATTTTCCCTAAAATAACTCATGTGGTGCGCACTTGCCCACTTAATAGTTGAAAAACTAACGGCCTCTAGCGTACAACAAAAATCCTACTTTGGACCCAACTTGTCATTTTTTTTAAATCAGGGACTAACACTAGAAAGTCAAAAGTGGAGGGAACTACTGGTGCCATTTACCCTAAAAAGGGTTAAATGCACGTTGGTCCCTATACTTCAGACGTTTCTACTAGTAATCCCTGGTTTGAAAAAGTGCACGCCACTGACCAAAGTAGGCCAATTTTGCACGCCATTAAATCACCATGTGCGCACCATGCCACCACTTACTTTTAAGTGAGGGCAAATATGTCAATTCTGGTCTCTACCCATTATTAAGCCGGAAACAAAAATCAAAGGAAAAACAACCATACGCACATGAAAAGCAGCAGCGCCTCCTCCTATTCCTGCTCAACTATCGCCACCACTGAAATTTCATTTACATCCATTTTCTGCCTCCATTTTTCATATGTTTTGCCTCCATTTTTCATATGTTTTGCCTCCATTTTTAATGAAACGTATTCATTATTAGATTATTTTAAAAAGGTTGAAATGTATTAAAAGAAAATACCCCGCCCATTTTTGCTCCATCATCGCTCTAACTCCTTCGCTTGTCCCATTTACTTTTTTAAAAAAATAAGTAATCCTAAGGTGGAGGATAACCACACCCCAAAACCCACTCTCTACACCTCATTTCCTGCATTGAGGTATAGTACCTTGTGCTGTGCATTGCAAAAAATGGGGTGTAGAGAGTTGATTTTGGGGTGTAGTTAGCCCCACCCGTAATCCTAATTCAAATAAGTGGGAAGAGAAAATTAGGGCTTCTATCCGGTAATTAAAGAAAGGATGTATCCGGGCCAGAGAAATGAAGTAGATCTTGATGGATAAAAATATAGAGAAAGGAAACCCAATAAAATTATGCTTCTTTAATAATGGAGGCCGTGGCTTGAAACCCTTCCTCACTCTATTCGCGAGTCTACCCAGTAATTGATTCTAGGTAAAAAGAGAAAGGAAGCCAGTAAAATAAGGGCTCTTCAACTGGGGGACATTTTGATGCAGGGACAAACCCAGGCGCAGCCCAAATATCATGCCACAAAATATCTCAGAGCCCATGCAGTATATAGTCCTATTTAATATTGATATTTAGTAATTAGGGACTATACTTCAGAATTAATTATTAGGTACTGCTTTCAAAATGTTTCTCTCTTTATTGTTTTAGTAATTAGAGCAAGTCTTGTCTTGGGGAATAAGTCATCTAGAATATTCTTGTAATAGTATAAATAGCTAGTAAATCAACCAAAAGAATAGTCTTGAATTATTGATATTTTATTACAACACTTTTGGGTGTTCTTGGGAGTTGGGTGATGGATTCTCCCGACACGAGTGGATTTATCCTCATTTATGGTCTACGCTCCTTGTTTAGCGAAAATCAATCCCAATCTGGAAGGAACCTAGGGTTTATCCCTTTCATTGCAGATTGGATTGGGGCCCAATCTTTCCTGCATCAGTTTTGGTATCAGAGTAAATTGATCCCACCCTTTTCTTGTGGCTGCGCCAACAATTTCAGTCCACTTGTAGGCAGTAGCAGCATCTCAATCAGCAGTAAAGTACGCAACCGGCGCTTTGTTAGGGTTGCAGAAAAACTCTAGATCTAAAAGAAGAATTCAGAATCAGAAATTTCAAACTGCCTCTCCAACTTTCAGTAAGTTTATTCACCTCCCTGTAGTTTTCAATACATGCATCAAGCCTCTCCAGTATCCAGTTACTATCCAGCCCTCTCCAAGTTCCAGCAACTACAACCAGCTCCCGCCAATTATCAAAAATAAAATTGAAAATACAAAACTCATGTCAATTAGAATGCTTGATATCTTCTGGCCGTTCACTGAATCCCTCACTTGTCCTCAACCCATTGTCGATTGAAGTAAACCAGTCTATGATGAAGAATTGATTGCAGATTGGAGCCAACCACCAATTTATGATGAAGAATCTGAATTAGGACATTCCTGTGAGTCAGATATTTCCAATTGCTCTAATGCCTCGCTTTCAAGTGTCGAGATTAAAGAAGTGTGTTGCAGACAAATGCTTCAAGCAACAAAATTTCAGCTAGAGGAAATATTGTTTGCCAAAGCCCAACATGCCGGAGTACCTGTAAAATCTTCCTTCCTCGGTGAAAAATATTTAGAGAGTACTTTGCGCTTTATTGCTGCAAATTCTGAAATCAACAATCATTACACAGATCAATTCCCCCCCCCCCTACACAGCATCTTCTTCATTGCAGATCGGATTGGTTGACCCCATCTTCCTGCATCACATTTCTACGTGAAACGGTGAAGGATTTGGTGGTTGGTGGTGCTTTGGTTGAGTGGCTGTCGGTTTCGTCGGCGAATGACGTCAACAGCTCCGACTTTCAAGAGAAGAGACTGGTGCCGTTGCCGGAGAAGAAGACGGTGGAAGGGTGGTGGTCTAATGAGGAGTCACAGAGGAGATTGAATTTTGATGAAGACCGAATCGGGATTATGGATTGAATTTAAATTGGAGTTGGGAAATGGGAAATGGACCGGTGGAATCATCTTGGAGAAAATAACCAGAGAGAGAACACAAGGTTTTAAGTTCAGGTACAAGCAGTGCTTGTAGACGAGCCAATATGGCCAAAAACATTCTCTATAGAAAACAATTGTAAATATTACAATTATGAAAACCTATCACTAAGTGAAAATCAAACGAAAATCTCCTAACAAAGTTGGATATTATCAATCTAACACAGGTGCTCACAGAAATGTGAATCTCAACAGAAACAGTGAGCCAAAAAACATAAACTGGCAAACAGTGGTCAATGTAGCTTGCAATATTGTAACATTCCACAGCGCATCAACTTTTTGAGCACAATCTCTCTCTAAAAGCATAACCTTATCCTAGAGCAGTCCTGTTCTTAAATACAGCATGGAGACATGTCTTAAGCATAGTTGTCAAAGTCGATAGGCGCTAAAAAGGCAATAGGTCCATATTTGAGGCGAGAGGCGAGGCACTCAAAAGGCACTCACGGAAAAAATACTAAGGAAAAATATATAAAATACATATAACTTAACAAAACTCAACAAAAAATGTTATAACTTACAAGTGAGCATAATATTTGAAACAAAGTTCTAAGCTATATATATATATATATTTGTCTATGTTATTGTAACAAATTCCAAAACAAGTATAAATGAGAATAATATATATAAAAAAAAAACTCCAAAACAGGAACTAAAAAAAGTATGACAATTGTCACTAATTAAACATGTTAGAAAATAGAGTAAAAAAAACAGGAAAAAAAATTACTTATCAAAAAAAAACAGAAAAAAAAACAAAGTAACAAAAAATAATTCCAAACCCTGAATTAAAGAAAAATTGGAACTATTCAACAAATAATGTCTGGAAAAAAACAAATATAAATAATTTCTGTTTGTATTTAGCCCAAGAGAGAATTAGAAAAATAATACAAAAATAAAAAGCTAACATTCACAGAATCAGCTCTCTGCCACATGAAAACCCAAGAAAAAAAAAAACCAAAACAAGTCGAAACTCCTCTAATCTAAAAACCGAGCAGGGGAAAGTCACCGGCGACTAGATCTATGGACCTCCAGCGAGAAATTCCGGCACCGGTGCATGCAGCGCGTGAGCCTGAATCTGGTGACTTCCGGCAATGGCGAAGACGCAGACGAGTTCGCCTAGATGAGCTTGTGGCAGCTATGGGCTTGGATTGGATGAAAAGTGAATATTGGAGGCTAGATCTGAAATGAAAATTTTCAGATCTGAGCCAGAATCTTTATTTGTGCTTTTCTCGCCTTTCGCCTAGTGTCTAAGCGAGAAAGGCATCCGCCTCCCCTCGCTTCTAGCTCAGCGCCCGCCTAGACCTCTCCAGGCGACCAACCCTCTCCTCGCCTCGCCTCAGTCGCCAAAGGCGCTCGCCTATGACAACTATGGTCTTAAGTTTTGCACGACATAAAGGAAATAACTAAACATGGAAGGGATTAATTGTTAGACTATTAATCATTCCATATTTAACTCAATACTTAGATCTCCAAGATTGCTAAGAAAGGCAACAACAATCAATAACAATCAATCACCAAAGAAGGAAACAAAGCTAGGAAATTTCCTAGAAAGAGCTTCATTAACACATGAATTAAACAAGTGCTAAATATGCTTCTTACAATCTCCCCTTTGTTGTGCCTTTCTGGTCAAAGCTCCAACATCATAAAATAAAACCTGTAAAGATGATCCCGCTTAATAAAGGGGTTTATGATAAACAAAACAGTTTAAGAACATCCAAACCACAACTTTAGAAAAAATGAATTGTTTAAAGTCAACCACCAAACATAAGAACATAATCTCAATTTGTTGCACCATCCTCTTCACCGGAAGAAACAGCTCCCCCTTCATCTACTCCCCCTCTTTGACCAGAAGTGGAGGGAGGTGCATGAGTGGCTAACCACTGAACATAAAAGGCCTTCATGTATTGAACATAAAAGCTCTTTCTAGGAAATTTCCTAGCCTTGTTTCCTTCTTTGGTAGTTGATTTTTTTATTTTTTTTTTTGATTGTTATGTTCAGTGGTTAGCCACTCATGCACATAAAAGCTCTTTCTAGGAAATTTCCTAGCCGTGTTTACTTCTTTGATGATTGATTGTTATGTTCGGTGGTTAGCCACTCATGTACATGAATTAAACATGAAGGCCTTTTATGTTCAATGGTTAGCCACTCATGCACCTCCCTCCACTTCTGGTCAAAGAGGGGGAGTAGATATGAAGGGGGAGTCCGTTTCTTCCATTGAAGAGAATGGTGCAACAGATTGAGATTTTGTTCTTATGTTTGGTGGTTGACTTTTAAATAATTCATTTTTTTTAAGTTGTAAAACTTATTAAACTTGTGGTTTGGATGTTCTTAAATTGTTTTGTTTATCATAAACTGCTTTATTAAGGGGAGATCATTACAGGTTTTATGATGTTTGAGCTTTGACCAGCAAGGCACAACAAAGGGGGAGATTGTAAGAGCACATTTAGCACATGTTTAATTAATGTGTTAATGAAGCTCTTTATAGGAAATTTCCTAGCTTTGTTTCCTTCTTTGGTGATTGATTGTTATTGATTGTTCATTATTGTTGCCTTTCTTAGCAATCTTGGAGATCAAGTATTGAGTTAAATATGGAATGATTTATTGTCTAACAATTAACCCCTTCCATGTTTAGTTCTTTCATTTATTTATTTTTTTGATAGGTAAGTATGGCCCCTCGGTATGGGGATTTGAAGTTTTGAAACCAAGGACCTCAAGGTCTTTGCCTTAAGTGCCCTTGCCATCTCTCCCACCCCTTGGGGTAATCTTTCATTTATGTCATGCAAGACTTAAGACGCGTCTCCATGTTGTATTTAAGGACTGCTCAAGGATCAGAAAAGGTTACACATTTAGAGAGATTTTAGAGAGAAAGATTGTGCTGGAAAAGTTGATGTGCTATTATTATTAGACTGATAATATCCAACTCTCTTAGGAAATTTTTGTTTGATTTTCACTTAGTGATAGATTTTCATAATTGTAATCTTCAATTGTTTTCAATAGTGAAAGTTTTGGGCCATATTGGCTCGTCTACAAGCATTGCTTGTAGACCTGAACTTAAAACCTTGTTTTGGTTAATGTGTTAGTGAATGTTGCAACATTCTGTGCTACATTCACTAATTGTCTTGTTTTAATATAAGAACCCTAGCTACAATTCTTTCAAACACAACCTCCATCCCACATTCATAACAGGGGAAGGCTTCATGTACTCCTTACTAGGTGAGTCTGTTTTGCAATTAATTATACTCAAGTTGCTCGTTTTACGCCACACTAATCGACACATTAGGAGTGTTAAGTAACCAACTCATCTAAAAGCTTAAGCTATTAGATAGGGGCTCAACAATGTATATCAAGCTTAACACTCCCCCTCACGTGTGGACCGGGTGGCCCGTCCACACGTGGAGAGATACATAAACATGCCTCACCAGGGGCATCACAAAGCAAACAGAGTGAAACATGCACTCACAATATTTCGGGTAACAAATGCAAGCAGGATGATTCGAACCCACGACCTTGCCAAACCAAAGCTCTGATACCATGTTAAGTAACCAACTCATCTAAAAGCTTAAATTATTAGATAGGAGCTCAACAATGTATATCAAGCTTAACATGGAGCAACAATGTCTCATCTTTTTGCGGATGACACTCTTGTTTTATGTGGGGCAGATTCTTCTCAATTGGGCAATCTACGCCTAGTTTTATTATTCTTTCAAGCACCGACAAGTCTAAGAATCAACATTTCCCAGACTGAAATTCTTTAGGTAGGAGATGTGGTAAATGTCGGCCCCTTGGCTTCTTATTTTGGGTGTAAGGTTGGTAGGCTCCCTTCCTTCTATCTTGGGTTGCCTATCGGTGCTCCATATAAGAGCAAAGTTATGTGGAATCCGATGATGGAGAAATTCAAACGTTGGTTGTGTGGTAGGAAGAAAAATCTTTTGTCCAAGGGAGGGAGGCTTGTTTTAGTCAAAACACTCGTTCTAGTCTTCCCCCACTTACTTTACGTCGCTTTTCATGCTTCCAGCCTCAGTTGGTAACATGTTAGAAAAGTTGGAGAGACTTTATGTGCAATGGTCGGTTGAAGGTCAGTAAGTATCACTTCGTCAAAAAGGATTAGGTTTGTGACTGTGAGAAATGGATATCAAAAATCTCTAAGCTCTTCAACGTTGCGTTATGGGATTAGGTTTCACTTCGTCAAAAAGGATTAGGTTTGTGACTGTGAGAAATGGATATCAAAAATCTCTAAGCTCTTCAACGTTGCGTTATGGGAAAATTGTTATGGAGGTTCGTTATAGATAGAAATGCCTTGTGGAGAAAAATAGCAGTAGCATGTAGTATGGTGAAAGGGATCATTTGTGATTTCCTAATGATATATCTACTTGCTTTGGGGTGGGGTTTGGAAAGCTATTAGAAAAGGTTGGGTTTTACTTGAGAGGCATATCTCCTTTGAGATTGGTAATGGTGCTACACTTAAATTTTGGAAGGATATGTGGTGTGACAATTCGAAGCTGTGGCGAACCTTTCCTAACCTGTTTAATATAGCTACGGAAAAGGCTTGCTTGGTCAGTTCTATATTGGATATGGAAGATGGCAAGGTGACTTGAAGTCCATCTTTTTTTTCTGTGATAGGTAAGTATGGCCCCTTGGTATGGGGAATGGAACCAAAGACCTTAAGATAAGTATGGCCCCTTGGTATGGGGATTGGAACCATAGACCTTAAAGTCTTTGCCTTGAGTGCCCTTGCCATGGAGAAATCTTCACGATTAGGAATTGGAATCTTGTCTGCAATTTTTTGACAAGTAGTATTATGAGCAGGTTGGTCAACGGGAAGACAAAGTGTTGTGTGAAGGCTATAATATAAAGGTAAAAAATTGTCGGTAAAATCGTCTAATTACATTTTGTCAGATAGAGGAAGGCGTAGACTTGAAAAGGTGGGCGCCTTTCACACCTCTAGGAGGAGCTAGGGCAGTCGCCTTTCACGCCTAGACGCAAGGCCAAAGGCTTCAAAAGGCGAGGAAAGAAAGATTCCAACCAGAAATAATTGATTTCATTCCAGATCTAGCTGTTCACATCTCACCCGGTCTAAGTCCACAGCTGCCATCACCATGACTTGGCGAACTCATTTTGGCTCCGCCATCGCTGAAAGTAGCCGGAGTAAGCTTCATGCACCCAAGCGCCTGCGCCATAATTTTCTTGCCGAACCTCCATAAACATGGTCGCCGGCACCTATACAAGTTAGTTTTGGCTTGGTTTTTAGATTGGGGGAGTTTCAAGCTATTTTGGTGCTTTTCTATTTCGCTCTTGGACTCATAGTTATCAAGGGCTGACTACCGGCGTCGGAAGCTGTTTTTTTGTTTTTTTTCCTCTTTTGGATTTGAAAGTGAAAAAATGGAGAATGGGGCTAATATGCTGCTATCTACTGCTGCTAAAGCTTTCTAATTGGGTTAAGCACATTAATAGCCACCCAAGTTGAGTACTCTACTGTCTAGTGTCTCTCTGTTTTATTTATTAATTTATTTTTGACATTTTATTTTATCTTATTTTTATAATTTGGATTTGGGATGTTTTCATATATATATATATATATATATATATATATACTAAATTGGAACCACGTTGACATTAGTAAGGTTGCTCAACTGTAACATGGTAATCAGGTTCAAACCAAGCAGGGTTGACATTAGAAAGGTTGCTCAACTGTAGCATGGCAATCAGGTTCAAACCAAGCAGGGTTGACATTAGAAAGGGCTGAATGGCAAAGTCATCTTTGCCTATATTAGACAAGCAGCCTCCCTGTCTTGGTATAAATAACCTTTTACTAGCTCTTAACATTAAACTTAAAGTCATTCCAGAGAAAGGGGCTAAAAGATGTAGCTTATAGCTAGCTACACGTGGTTTCTTAATATTAAGTTTTTCCCCCTTAAGGCCTTAACTATGTTCTATTGTAATGCCTCTAAGGAAACATAACTGAGGTGGCATCTGAAAAAAGCGAACACATCCGGCCGTTCTCATACTCGTATAATGTGTGTGACAAGATATATTCCACTTTAAGCCTTCTTGTATGCCCTATAGCCTATGCCTCTCATTCAGATACAAGTCAACATCTTATCTTTTCACTTGGGTAATATATGCCAACACTAAAATAACTCAAATAATTAATAATGTCAACCACAATGTGCACAAGCAACCCCAACAATGAGATTGTAAAGAGGATTGACTGTGATCCACAATGAGCAAAATACACCCCAAAATATGTGATAATAAAGAGGCAAGACAGAAAGCAAACACAATAAGCACAAGTAAGCCGAACATTTAAAAGAATTAACAATTACTATTTTCAAGCACAATTGGCCAAAGTAAACCCAAATTTGAGATAATAAATAAGATAGGCATGGATAACTGGCAACCACAGTACGATACAAGTCAACCCAACATGGAGATAACGATGGGAATAAACATCAAAATTTTGCAGTCACAATAGGTATAGATACATCCAAAATTTGAGATAGAAAAAGATAGAAAAAAACATAAAAAATTGAAAAGCAACCAAGTTTAAGTTTATACCTTGAGTTCTTAGTGGAAGCTAGGGGTCCAGTGCGGCCATCTAATGTAACCACTTCAAACCCAACTCTTGCATTTCCTTCTCTAATCTCTCCTAATTCAATAATTCAATACACATCACTTCAACCCATCAATTCTCAAACCCCAACTCGTTTAAGCATAAACATAAACACAAACACATGGGGGCAAGACAACCCCAACTTGTTCAAACATAAACATAAACACAAACACATGGGGGGCAAGACTTACGAGTGTAGAAGCCCTGAATCTTTAGGTTCGGGTTGGAATTCTTTAGGCTTTCGAATACTTTGGTGACCAGCGTTGTCTTACCCACACCCTGAAAACACAATCATTTGAGGGGCGAAAAGATTACATTTTGAATGTGTGTGTGTGTGTGAGAGAGAGAGAGAGAGACTCTTACAGGTGGGCCAGTAACGAGGAAGCATTTAGCAGGAGCTGCCATTTTCTTTGCTGCTTGTGCTTCTCCTCTTCCTCCGTGTACCCACCGATCAAAAGTTTGTAGAGAATGGCGTCAAATGAACGGCCAGATGATCAGGCCGTTGGGAACGGTCAGATGACCGTTGGCAGCAAAAAATAAATAAATAATCCATTTTCACCAATAAAAATGAGATGACAAACAACAAGGGAGCTATGGGCAATGCTTAAGAGATTCTTAGAGATTCATCCAAATAACAAAGGAGCTTAATATTGCTTAATTAAGCATAAAATTTGGGAGCTTCTTAAGCTCCCGAGTTTAACAATCAAATAAGGCCAAAAACCTGCCACCTATTGCCTCTTCCTCCCTCCTTTACACATGCATCATTATTTACTTTTCCTCCATTTTCTTTTTTCGTCAATTTTCAACCATAAAAAATATTTTTTATAAAATTCCCACTTCTCCATATTTTTCCCACACCAAAATCTGTCTCTCATCCCTCTCAACTTTTCAAGTTAGAAGAATTTTACATTTCTATTTCTTCTAAATACTTACTTTTTTCCCTCGAAGAATAATCGTTCCAAATATCTAATAATTAAGAGATATTAATATTATTGGAATTGATTATATTTACTAAAATACTGAGCATAATCAATATAGTTACAACCGAAGTGAAGGATAAAGATGAAATATTATAAAAATTACAAGCATAATTTTTTAAAAAATACTCATTGTGTGAAACTTTTCAAAATAGTATGACGAACTCTTTGTAGGAAATGGATAGATTATAAACCTTTGTTCATAAATAATTGTTATTTTTTTTTGTCCGTTCTAAAATAATTGTCATATTTCTAAATTTTCATTTTTATGAAAATACTTTTACTATTTTATCCTTATTTTTTCTTACTACTTTAATTATGGTCACTGCTGTACATCGGAAGACTTTGCAAACAATTAACATAATAATAACAAGATTAATTACAAAAGAGAGAGAGAGAGAGAGAGAGAGATTGAAGCCAATAGACTCTTAAAATTTATTATGTCAACATTGTACACGTTCTAGGATTACAATTATATATAGGGATACAATATCAAATCTTAAAACGACCTAAACAAGAAACACACAAAACATATTTGTCGCATGACGCAGTCGCCTTCCACTACATAGCGCGATCGCCTTGTCAACGGACGCGGTCGCCTTCTCTCCTGAACGCAACCGCATAAACGATAGAAACATTGTCCAAAATAATGTGGTCGTCTTGTCCTAGAACGTGACCGCCTTTCAACACGGTCCAAACCAAACGTGATCGTCTTCTTGCTAAAAGCCCATCGGAGGACTTGGTCTGTTGGCAGGGTAATCGAGTCATTTTGTTCCAAACAGTCACATGTACAAAGCTTTAAAGGGAACTATATATTATACAAATATTTATAAAAGAGTAAATTAGTTTTTTCTTAATCTGTGTGTCGGTCAAACAGAACAATTATTTAGGAACCGAGAGATTATATTTTAATTTTGTATACTTTCTACCATATTTCTTCTTCTTTTTTTTCAAAGAAGGTGGCAAATTCTTCCTAATAATCCAACAATGGCAATGCAACTATGCCCGTGCAACAACCACCGAACGATTTGCTCTCTTCGACCTCCAAGATGATGAAGATTGGGATAATCTCGAGACACCACCATTTTAAGATGAAGATCGAAGCAATTCATACATATTTAGGGTCAGAGGTGGATACATGACGCTCAACAACCATTTGAGAACAAATCATGCTAACAAAATTACAAGTGATCAATGTCAAACACATCTACAAGGATTTACGAGATATTCACGAGGTCAAAGTGTAAGTCATAACAACTTCGACCATAAATCTTCTAAAAAGGTTTTTTTTTTTTTTTTTTTTGACCGTTTTTTATGTCTCAGATCAGTTGTCACATCAAAAGTAAAATTATATCTCTTCACAAACCTTTATGGACTTCTCCACAATGATAAACTCATTTTACAACTTTTTAATAGTCTCACCATAGCATTCATCATTAATTAAACTCAATTCTTTTTCTTTTCTTTTTTTAAATGAACCACTTATTCCCTGTGAGTTACTCTCTATCTATTAAGCTTATACAATTGTAAATGTCTTTTTATGATCTGGATCATACTCATAAACTTTTTATGAACCTTACCATCGGAAATGTCCATAAATACACCAATGCTACACATAAATTTTCTTGACTTCCTTTTAGTTTTGCAAATGATGAATAGCATCAAGATTTTACTCATTTTACTTTTAATCCATTTGCTGAAAAGGTTTCACGCCCTACACTTGCTCTTGATCTTGCAAACGTGGTAAGCCATACAATTTCGTTATAATTGATTTATTTGATAGTTTATCAATTAAAGTTTCAATATGTTCCGATGTTCATCAACAAAAACATCATTAAATGGGGTATTACATGTCATTGCATTGTTGATAGATGGACATTACAAAACAATTAATTGCATATAAAGAGTTTGATGTTGATCATATGGCTACAAATATTTCTCATTCAATTCATTTAATCTTACAAGAATATTATTTAGTTAATAAGAAAATTACACTAATATTTGACAATGCTAGTGCTAATAATGCTAGTATACCATCACTTATCAAAATTTGTCACATTTTAAATTTGTGTGTTCAAAATGGTTTAACGTCTTTAAAAGGTGAAGTTGGTCTCATTAGATATGCCATTTATTATTTGGCTAGATATTCAAATGTCACAAAAAAGATGGATTAAAGTTTGTAACATTGTTATTAAACCTAGAAGATCCTCACTACATGTGTCCAAGCTGGTGGAATTTCACTTATAAATTTCTAAAGTCTCGTTGTATTACTAATAAGCTACTAAAAAGTTATTTTCTTAAAAAGTTTGACTTTTAAATACAGACTATTTACCCGAAATGAAGGGAAGTATTTATTAAAGATCATATGACAAATTTTGGGGATCAAAGTAGATCATTAACTAGTGATAGTAGTGTTGATCCAATAAGTGGGTGGTTACAATTTTTTTATAATTCAAGATCACCAAAATGTGCAAGAGGCCTCGGTAGTAATCCTTATCAAGAGCTTTAAATTTATTTAACCACCACTTTTTTGTGTATTTTATTTTATTTGTAGATTAATCAATATTTTGAAGTGATGGTCAAAGTTGATTGTAAATGAGTTACTAGCATCTACTGCCTCAACTGTCTCTGTGGAACAAATATTTAGTGTGAAAGCAATATGTTTGATGTAGGGGTGTAAATCGGAGGTACCGAACCACGGAATCGAACTAAACCAAACCAAATTAGTCGGTTTGGTTCGGTTTTGGTCGAAGACGGTTCGGTTTCGGTTTCAAGAATTGGAAAACCGCACGGTTCGGTTCACGGTTTTTGTTGTCGAACCGAACCAAACCAAACCACCATATATATTTTTATTTATTTATTATATAATATATATTATATTACATTTATTAACGATTTTAAACCTTTGATTTATTCATAATATATATATATATATATATGATACTAAACCAAACAAAATCTTGATTATTGGAGAACTATTATTTCTTCCATTGTTTGTGTTTATTTTAGAATTTGTATTGTTTTATTTATGATAATTTGTTGTTAGTAGGTTATTTCCTAATTTTGATGTTTATTCTAAATTAAAATCTTATTTTTATTGTTATTTTTAATGTTGATTAATTTCATTAAAAATAATTTATATAAATCATAAAACCGAACCAAACCAAACCAAACCGAGTGGTTTGGTTCGGTTCGGTTCCAAGTCTTACTTGGTTCGGTTCGGTTCGGTTTGAGATTTTTGGAACCACTAGAAGGCGGTTCGATTTGTGATTTTGGTATAAATCAAACCAAACCGAACCACTTACACCCCTATGTTTGTTGCAAGACAATCATATTTGACCGTTAAAAATCTAGAGAACCAAACATATTGTTATGATTGGTTAATTAAACGATGACAAAGACAGCAACAAGTCAAATTTCGTTTAGAGGAGGAAAGGGGATGATGAAATGGAATAAACATGCGCCGCTCTTTGAAATAAATTACTCCGTAAAAGGTAAGCCAACTACATGGGCGTTGTTTTCATATATTATATTATATTATATATATATATATATATATATATATATATATATATATAAATTGACGGTTTTATAAATAATTTTTTTGTAAGATAAATCATTCTTATCTGACTCACCGTATATTTGTGGATTGAGTTAGGACTCCGTCTTACGAATTAAGATCCGTAATACCGTCTTATATAAGACTTACTCAGTATTAAAATACATTAAGATTTGCTTGCTATAAATGAAAATTAGCTGGACTTGTTTAGTTTTGATTCACTTTGAGCTTCCGACCCAAGAACAAGCGTAAGCTAAGCTCGAGCACACGGATTTATAAATGAGCCAATCTTGGAGCTTATATAGGCTCAAGCTCCACAAATATCTTAATAACCCGAGCTAGAGATACCCTACTTGCTCTCGTAAGTCGCTCTATGAATTTCTATACCAATTAGTACTATATTAAAAAATGAAAAACGAGGCTAATTTAAAATTTGAAAAAAAATACAAGGGTGATAACTAGACCAATATCATGCAATGGAATTATAACCGCAAAACTCCATCATTATTTTTTTAAATCGCTATAGTGTATTTTTTAGGGGAAAACCACTAAAATACTCTTAGTGAAGGAACGACGCGCACACAAAATCACTATCTCAATTTGTGAGTCGGTAAAAAAAATTGAGTGTCGTTTATTTTTGTGGAAGAAACGATGCCTAATTAATAACACCGAGGCATAATTGGGTGTCTTTCATTTTTGTGGGACTCAAAATGTAGCGTCCGGGAATTTCTTTGCATATATTATGATATTTATTTGTTAATCATAAATTGGTTAGTGTTAAACTTGTGATACTAGCATGTTAGTCAAATAGTATTTTGACTTGGATTTTGAGTTATAGTGAGAACTTGGTTATATCGTGAGTGAGACTTGTGCAATAGCACGTTTGAAGTCCAATTGTGTTATTTATGTGTTTTCCATTATTTATGTGTAGTTGTGGACTTAGATAATTGCCTTCTGAAAGTCCATTTGAGCTCAAAATATATTGGGCTTGATGTGTGTCGTGTTTAAAGTCCATATTGGACTTTGGTTATGCTAGTTATGATTTATAACATTGAAATATAAATGACACATTAAAGTTGGAAAATATATGTTTTCGGCTAGATTGACCCGAAATATATCGTACGTTACGTGTTTCTTTTTATATTGTTAAAATATATTTTTATTTTAACATTGACTAATTAATAATGATTCATTAGTGTCAAATTGGATCAAATTGATGATTAATTGGTTTGATATTGTTGACTAAACAATATTATTGATACTTTAATGACTAGTTTTATATATATATATATAGATTATTTTATTAAAACCAAGTGATCATTCACTTGGAAACTTTCTTAAAATTTCGGCTGACTTATCTCCAAGTCACATTGTACTGTTTCCTTTCTTTCTTCTTTTCTTCTTTCCTTCTTTCTTTCTTATTTCTTCTTTCTTTACCAGAGCGTCGGTTACGGTTGTTTCGAGGTTTTTTTTTTTGCCTTGATTTCTTAACATAAAATTACATGTTTTTAATTTTGACTCTGCATGGATGTTATATGTGTTGAGGGCTACATTTACACTCGGATATTTTGTGTTTTCATCGATATTTTTCGGTAGAGGTAAGTTACTATCCCCTTCCCTTTATATGTAGGATTGACATACATGTACTGTGGGCTACCCCCCATGTGATTTGTTTTGAATTTGGAGTAAAAATACTCTCGTTATTAATTATTGAATATTTGAACTGACATGTGTATTTAAATATTTGGGATTATTATTTGAGACGAATCAATTATCGGTGAGATTGTGTTGGGATGAATCCTGCAAATCGCAGTGATGCACGGAATTTATAAATAATAAATAAATGACTCAACGGAGTCGATTTAGGTACAATAAAATATAAAGAGTGTTGTATTGAGTTCCTACGATATTGGGGAATATTTTGGGTTTGACATTTTATATGAAATATCATAAATATATTAATTGTGTTTAAGCAAATAAATGCTTCCGTATGTATTTTAAGCAAATAGATGCTTATGTGTTTTATTCCAAGTAAATAAGCATGCTTGTATGTGCATCGAGCCCCCCGTACTTGGGACTCGATGGTTGTAGTTAATTACAAGTAAACAACTACTTGTGCATTGCATTGAGTCCAGCTGGCATATGTGGTTGTGTCGATAATGGGACGACAGTAGTCTTTATGATAATTAAATCTCGTGATCGCTACGGGTCGTTGCATGGGTCTCTCCCTTGTTATTGGCCGTGACAAGGATGTAGCCTTGTTAGAGCAATTCACGTGACAAACAGAAGGCTAGACTCTTGGGTAAAACTCGGGGTAATGAGACTCCTGGTTAAGTCCTAAGGTCATTGGTTCTGGATACTATTGGGTTCAGACATGATTTCAGCATGTGTACTACAACTGCAACAGCAACGCAACTACGACTCTTGGGTAAAACTCGGGGTAATGAGACCCTTGGTTAAGTCTCAAGGTCGGTATTTTCTGGATACTATTGGATTTAGACATAGCTTTGGTTTTCAGTTCTAGATATTATCAGTTTTATACAGTATATTATGTGTATCGCGACAGCAAGTCAGCAACACATCTACATTGTTCTTCTGAATTTTTGGCGCAGTTATATATGTGTATTACTTCAGCAGCACAGCTACACTGTTTATAACAGGACAAGTCAAAAGCTCTCCTGCAAATTCAACTCAGATACAAATCAGATTGAGATACTGATTTATATCCTGACTATGTGTTTATATTACGTTGCGTCAATGTGCATTATAACATGATCAACGTGAATTGTGTGCAAGTATATGAATTGATATACTTGATATATCGTTTATTGTGTATTATGTATTGGTTATATGTGCATAACAGCATGCCATATAGATCACGTAGTAACTTACTGAGTTTATCACTCACCCCGTTTCTTTTGTTTTCCTTAGATTCCAGCCAGGCAGGAAGTACACGGTGAGGTCGGCGAGATTTATTAGATGTCGACAGTCTTTGGTATGCAGCACTTCAGGAGGCTGTATTGTGTTTTATGAGGACATGGGTTTATAGGAGAGTTATGTAAACTCTTCCTTGGGTTTGTATTTTGTATGATATTATTCATTTGTTGCCGACGTGTAATGTCATGCTTGTATATGATACTATAGTGTTGGTTGGCTTTAGAGCCTGGTGTAGTCCGGGCAATGGCTCGTTGACTTTGTTCTTTTGTTTCTCGGCCTTTGGTGTCGTGGTGTTTTAATTATCTTATTAGTGATTAATAATTTGTTAATCAGATTTTTGTTTAGCCCACTTTTTGTAGGGGCTTTGCACGTGCATTATTTCGAACTAGTGTGTTTTGTTTTGATGTTACACGATTAACCCAGATTTCGTATAGAAATTTGGGGTCGGGTCGTGTCACAAAACATTGGGCATCGTCGCCTCCAATTTGGGCATCGTTGCCTCTAATTTGGACATCTTTGCCTCAAATTTGGGTGTCGTTGTCTCTAATTTGGGCGAAGTTTGTCACCATATTAAAGAAATGACGCCTTATTAATAACACCGAGGCATGATTGGAAGAGGCGATGTCTAATTAATAACACCGGGGCATGATTGGACGTCGTTCATTTTTGTGGGGCTCAAAACATTGGGCGGTGGTGCCTCTAATTTAGGTGTTGTTGCCTCTAATTTGGACGTTGTTGCCTCCAATTTGGGCATCATTGCATCTAATCATAGGCAACGACACCATATCATAGGTAACGACACCGAAACCATAAGCAACAACACTCAAATATAAACTATCAGTTCAAAAAAATTGTCCTAGAACCAAATTCGAACCGTGCATTGTAGGGAGAAGGGTTTCTGTTTGAAACGCTTAGCGGCTTCATGGTTCAGAAACATTCATTTCCAATATATATATATTAATTTTTTAAAGTTACCAATGAAGAAGTATGAGTATTTATAGGTTGATAAATGAAGGAATTTTGGACCCTAAAGCGGTCACATGACCATTACTTTCCTCGGGTGAAGCAACCACCGTCGGATCGCCCTCATCAATGGCCCAAATCTTTTGTCCATTTTTTGAAATTTGAACCTTTGAACCACTGGTTAAAACAACTCACGGGTTGAGTTTGAAAACACCGGTTTAAGGTTCACGATTTCTTTGAATCCAAATTAAACCAGGGAACCACATGTTTAGGTTCAAAGAAGGTTTTCATGTTTTTTTTTGGGCAAACTATCCAAATGGTCCCTATAAAATTGTGATTACTCGATTTTGGTCCTTGTACTATTTTTTTTTATTTTTTCCTCGTACTAATTTTTTTCACGGGATTAGAACTTCCATTCAATTTTGATAGGGGTAAATATGTCATTTCAATTGAAAAAAGTACAAGGACCATTTAGCAAAAATCTTATTTCATGGGCCTAATTGTATATTTGTATATCATCTCACCTTCCTCTTATCTCAATGGAAGTCCTGGCTGCTATCTTCCATAGGCCTTTCTCTCTTATAGGAGATTCTTAGTACAACCCGCCTTTTCCCCTTAACTCTTGAACTTGGACACATTTGTTTGATGCTTATAAAGGGGCTATCAACGCCCACCAACAAGCGAGAGCCACAATGTTTAACTTAAGGTTCTCAATTTGGGGTTTAATGAGATTGCAGGAAAATGCCTAATTCCTTGTCAAATTGTAAGGGTCAAGAGCTCTTGAATTTTGCCGAAAATCGTGTTAATGGTTCGATTCATATGTTTATCAACCAATTTAGGGATTTGAGAGGGGATGAATTTTGCCAAAAATCGTGTTAATGGTTCAATTCCTATGTTTATCGATCAATTTTGGGATTTAAGAGGGGTCTGCTTGTCGTTTAATAGCCTGACGAGTTCGATTCCAAACAAGGTAGGGTGGGTTTTGTTTAATTTTCATCTAGAGGAAAGAGAGACGGAGGAAAACTTAACTGACAGAATAAGATCATTTGGGTTGTTTGCCCTTTTTATTTTATTAACCCAGTTTTGGAGCGGTCAATAAACTAACTGCTTCTAGCTGTTCAAGTTTTGACAAATAAACTAACTGCTTCTAGCTGTTCAAGTTTTGACAAGTTGGATTAGCAACTAGGCATTAAAATCAGAAACTAAAGTTTGAACCCTAAAGTAGGGGTGGCAATTCGTGTTTTCTTATCGTGTTCGTGTCTCATTATCGTGTTTTCATATTATTTATCCTATTTGATCATAAATATAACATTAAATATTAATTTGAATATATTAATAATTTCGTGTTTTTCGTACCGTGTTTCATATTATATCATGTCATGCTGAGCTTATCGTGTTATTTGTCTCTGTAATCGTGTTTTATAATCGTATCGTGCTAGTTCGTGCTATAGTGTCGTGCCAGTCATTACCACCCCTACCCTATAGTAATCCTTTGTTGTCTTCTTTTAATTTTCTTCCTCTTCATCTTACCAGTTTCTCTTTCTTTTTCTCAGGTCATCCAACCCCAAAATCTTTATGACAAACACTCTTATAAACGAACCCATTTTTAAGTTGCTCCCCAAAAGTAATTTTAATTGTTACTTCATCCTGAGCAAAAAATTTACTATACCATTTTAAAAAATAACATTTCAAAAATTTTAAAAAATAACTTTCAAACAAAAACTCCTTGCCATTTGCCAAAAAAAATAAATTGTTACCTAACATTATTTGTGATGATAATATATACTATATAGTACTACCTAGTTCAGAAACACTTGGTCCATACATGAGGCCAATTTGGTTTCCAAACATGATTTACACGTGCGTGAAACATGAATATTAAAAAGGGGTGATCCAACCACCAAAAGAGAAATGAGGAGGCTAGCTAAAATTTATCATTGGGCATCATAATAAGATCATAGTAGTACACAATGAAGCTTCAGGGACCCTATTCCTGAAACTAATATCATTATCCCTACAACCAAACACCTTCTCAAGTAAGAAGGTTTAAGAAAGAAAAAGAAAAGCAACTATTTATCAAAAGGATAGACTAAACCCACTTTCCTGGTTGTTAAGATATTATAGAAATCATCCTACTCATCATCATCTTCATCCTGCACAAACACAACAATTTTCAGTATTCTTGATTTAGAAGGGAGCTAAATGGTAGCGTAAACAAATTATTCAAGAACTAATATCAATCAATACCTCTCCACTCTCATCATCCTCATCCTCGTCGTCATCGTGCACCTCTGACCTTGACTTGTCAGACTCTTCCTCCTCCTCGTTCTTCCCCTCCGCCTATATACAGTTCAGATCACATCATAACCCCTTTTATTAGATTCTAAGCTATGATTAATCAACTAGCAATTAGAGTTCAAAATGTACAAATACAGGAAAAGTAACTGCAAAATGAACGTTATGAAATAAATTACCAATCTCTTATTGTAAGCCTGCATGGTTTTTTCATAATCAGCCTTCCTTTTCTCAGCCTTAGCAACATAGGGTGCTTTCTCCTAATATTAGCACAAAAAATAGCATCAGTATAGTTACGTAAGAACCCTAACCCTAACGATATACCATCAAAAATATAAACTGAAAATTGCTTATAAAGATTACTCACAGATTCTGAAAGAGATTTCCATTTGTCTCCACCAGCTTTACCAACCTGATCCAAGCCAGATTGTACAAGACAAAATCAATCAAACCATATCTAAACATTAACCAAAAAATAGTAATAAAAATCATGCCGATCGATGAAGTAAGGAGGTAATAACACTTACAACAGATACAGATTTGTTGTTGGGGTGTTTCTCTTTGTACTGTTTCCTGAAATCCTCCCTAAACAGATAAAAAGTAAACCGACTGATTAACATTAAGAAGCAGTAATATAACTCGATTCTATGAACTGATTTTTAAAAAGAGACTGAGAGACTGCATACATGAAAACGAAGAAAGCGCTAGCAGGCCTTTTTGGCTTGTTAGGATCCTTAGTCGGCTTAGTCTTCTTTGCTGGAGCTTTGCTAGCTCTATCACTAGCACCACCCCTCTTCTTCACACCAAGCCTAAAATCACACAAAAATTCAGGCTTTAACATCAGCTTAACAACAAATCAAGCTTTAGAAAAACACAAAAAATCAAAAGTCTAAACCTAATTAACTACAAATCAAGCAGACTGAAAACATAATTTTTCCTGAACTTTCTAACTTAACACCAGCTAACAAATAATCAAGCCTAGAGATTAAAACAGACATTAAAAAAAAAACATCAAACTCAAAATCAAGAATTAAATTACATACCCAAAAATCAACAAAAATTCAAACTTTATCAACGAACACAAAAAACTAGTTTAAAAAAAAGTACATAAATAAGAAACCCCTTCCTCTGGACATCACCTACCAACAACCTAGCCCACCAAAAATTCAAACTTGACCTCTCAACTCACAACCACATAGACTAAAAATACAACCTTCACATCAGATTAACAACGGAAAAGCCTAATAAATCTACCAAAAATCAAAATTAACCACAATTCACAGCAAAACAAACCTAAAAAGCAGAAGAAAACTGAAATTAATCTAAACTTTTTAAAAACTAACAACAACAACAAAATGATGGATCTGAACGAGAAAATTCTATCAGAAGTTCAAAAAAATTACCTGTCACTAGTTTTTACTTCAGCCTTTGATTTACCTCCTTTCATGTCGAATACTGCCAAAAAAACAATCAAACCCGGTGAGACTCGCTCGCAACTCGTTGAAAACAGAGTGAACTCAATTGAGTTGAACAGCCGTCAATAGAAAGAGCTTTACCTTGGGCTCTAGGGTTATAGAGATAAGGAAGGCAGAGATAGAGAGAAAGTCGCAAAGGAAAGGGGATGGAATAATATAGAGAGATATGCTTTGCTTCGGTGTGGTGTAGCGTTTGTGTGTATGTTAATTGTGCGTGTATTTTTACTGTGTGTGTGAGAGAAGAGAGAGAAAGGTTTCTTTTTTTAGAGAGAGAAAGAAATGAAATTCAGGAAAGAATTGAAGTCCGGGTTTAGGCGGGATTTCGCCCAAAAATATCTCTGCCATTTCAATGATCCTCGTGCTTTGATACGGTTGGTTGGTGTTTTTCTTGTCTCTCGATTTTGGCTTTGTGCTTTCTCTGTGTTTGTTTAGTGATCGATATCTGCCGTTGATTTTGTAGATAGGGGATTGAGGCATGGAACACGATATTCCCACGTGTCGTCATTCAGTCTGTAATGACAAAGTTAGCCTTTTGACGACATTATGGTTCTTACCAGGAATGGTAGTTGTGCCTTGTGAAGTTGTGACTTTTTCAATACTAGGCTAAAAGGTTTGCGTCACTTGCACATTGCACCCTTGTAGAAATTCCCTTGCCCGTTGTCTTAACTTCAAATTTGAAATGCGGGTCGTGGGAATTTCGGGCATGATAAAGCCGTTGCAAAGAGCGTGGGGAAATTATGAAGTCAACCCTTCTTTCTATTGAATCAATGTATAGCGAGGAAATAACGTGTTTCGGGTAGTAAGTCACATGTAAAACTGTTTTATGTATCGTAATTTGTAAGACGGATTCAACTCATCAACACACGATGGATCGAATTAAGAAATATTCGGTTTACATAAAATATTTTTAAGATGATTCTTTATAAGTTTTTTCCAATGAGTTTGATGATGCAACAAAATGTTGATGAGGTTAGATGTTCTGTATAAACCCACATTTGACATGAAATTAGCATTAGAAATTGATGTGTTATGACACAATTGGCATGCACCTTTAAAGATGTAGTACTCCATTTCGTGTTAGGTAACCAGAAATCGAATATAATTTTTTAATTTATTATTGAACATAAATATTTGAATATTCTCATAATGATTAATGACTAAGGAAATTTTATATAGTCGACTACAATTAATTGGATAAAGATTTAGCACACTTATTAGAATTTTGTATAAATACAAGTGATACTGCATTTTTTTCAAATATTTCAAGGTTATTAATTAGGTTACTCGTGAGTGACTTGAATTCACTCAAATGCGTCGAAGGAAGCTCTAATTTTGTTATTCGCTTGATCACTATCTTCACACGAAAATCCTAACCATTAATCAAAAAACAAAAACTTAGATAAAACAGTTTTACAAGTATTTTATGTAAAATGGATCGGTTTGACTTGATGCAAAATGAGTTAGTTGGTTAAGTTATAAAACATCGGAGTTTCATCTTAGTTTCATCTTATGGTTCAAAATTTGTAACGCGATCTTAAAGAAAACTATTTGAACTTTAAAAAAATAATAATAATAAAATCCAACGTTCATGTGCACTAAGAGAGGCCGAGAGGGCCAAATGACTACTTTTCATATACAAAGGAATTTTGTACGACTTGCCTTAACTTGTAAGGGCCTAAAATGTACTTTTATCACACATGCTAGTCAATTCACTAAAACTAGACCAAATAATGACTCTCTGTTAGTATATTTATTATTTAATAATTATTAATTTAATATACTATATATATATATATATATATTCCTTCACTTTAATGTTGAAGATTGATGAGACCCGCTTGATATTTTTTTCTTCTTTGACAACACAATGGTTGCTTTAGTGATAATGCCCACCTAATAAACCCAATAACTCAATTAGCTAAAGCCTTGTAAAATATCTTCTTATGCAAAATATCTAGTCCACGAACCAAATGTTCAAACTTTAAATCACCTATTATTAAAATTTTAAAAAATAGAAATTAAAAAATAAAAAAGAATATAAAATAAATGAAATTTTAAATGGAGTTATGGAGTATTATGTTGTTTTGAACTTTGGAATTGGATTGAATTGCGGATTTTACTTTTAATTTTTAGTCATGTGATGTGAACAATATGTTTAGATTTATTGATGATATTTAATATTAATATATTTGAATGATTAATGCTTTTTAATTAGGTTATATTAAGAAAAAAATAAAAAATAAGGTAATAATGTTTTAATTTTAGGTTTCACCTATGTCCTAAGCACTAGGCGTTGGTTTGACGTCTGGTGCTGGCCGAACGATTTTTAGAACACTGATATTAGTTTAAAATTTGTATTATGTCTTTTCTTTATGCAATGACTCTGTTTTTTAGAAAACTAAGGTTGGCAATAATCGTGCATTCTAAATTACAATTACATTAATATATTTTCTTATAATGTTTCTAATATTCTTAATTTTATACTTAGATAATTTCTTCTCTTTTTTAATTCCCCTAATCTTTTTAAGATAATATAGATATCATAATTATCGTATATTAATATGTAAAACCGGATCGCCCATTGATATATGTGATCTAATTATATTATTGTGCATGCAATGAGATATTCAAATCATTCAAAATTAATGACTCTATGTCCCTCTTCTATAATTAATAAATTAAATAATAGCATTATCAAAATTGTTTCGTGCAGCATACAAATATAAATCTTGTATTAGCTCTAGGGGTGAGAAAAAAGTCGGACCGAACCAATTTATTGATTAATTTGGTTCCGGTTCTAAGTTTTAGTTGAACTAAATAATTGGTTTGATCCTAGTTTTGATACTAATAAATTGGTTTTAGAATCAAAATGAATCGAGCCAATAGATTTAATATATATATATATATATATATATATATATCTTGCCCCAAATGATGATATATATATCTTGCCCCAAATGATGATTTTTGTAATAGAACAAAACTGAGTGTAGTAAGATACACGCAACGGATTATTGAAGTTGAAATCTTAACTTAAGATAAAATTGAAAATTTGGTATTTATATCGAAAATTTCTCTTATCCCTTCTGTTTCTTAATTTACTATTCCTATTATAAGGCGACAATTCTCAATTAGGTTGGCCTTTGCAATGACTATAAATAAATCACAAAGTCAATCTGTTAAATTTGTCGGCATTGATCTTTAGACGTCAGTATGTACTCATGGTTAATTATACGTTACACTATCTCGATGTACTACTATCAGTAGGATAACAATTTTTTTTACAATCACAAGAAGAAACTTCGATAACAAATATAGTTTATCCTGAAGTTCGTCTATAATGCTTATACAACATGTATAAATCCTTATAATTTACAACTCACTTTTTTGCGATTATATATTATCAGGGCCGGTCCTGAACTTTTGGGGATCCAGGGCGAAAAAAAAAGAAAAGGCCTCCTAAAAATATATAAAAATAGAATTTTTAGACGAACAATTTTTTTTTGACTTTTTATCGTTCATAGTATTGAAAATGTACAACACCTATAAATGTATAAGAAAAATAAGCATTAAAATTTTATTGAAAACTACTATTTTGCATCGATTTAAACAATTTATGACAAAAATGATATACCCCATCATTCATTTACTTTTTTGACTTCTGGATAGATATTTTCTTGATAACATGTTTGTACTAAAAATTCAAGTTAAAAAAAGACACAATCACTAATAAAGTTAAGAATTAAAGAAACATAAGCAATAAAAATGAGTCAAATAGCAACAACAACAAAAACTTGCTTTTTTTGCTTGAAATGTAATAATTAAGCTACGAGAGATGGATGTGCATGAAATTAGCTTGGCAAAGAAGAGAATGGACCTAAAATGAATAAAATAAAAGGCTTGGTTGAGACCTGAACTCATGACCTATGTATTCACATTACCCAACAATTTTCATTAAGCCAAGAAGGCAATCATGCATCTAAGTTACGTGGTATATAATATATTTTTAAAATCTGGCCTACACTTATTTAAAATTAGGCCCTCTAAAATTTTGGGTGTCTTTATATTATTTTATCTAACGTATGGTTTCAAATAGGTATCAGAAACTCCTTTTAACACTCCACCAGCATCTCCACCTCTCCCTCCACTTGATTTTTATGATTCTGATTCGGTAGAAGAATTTATAAGCAAACACCTCATTCTTACATAAGTGTTAAAAATTATATAGCATTCATATTTTACAATTATTTAGTTTTTATATGATATATTTTAAATTTACATAGTTTTTATCTTACACATTGCTCCAAAATATGTCACTACAACTCTACCTCCAACTCTAACAATGTACGATGATATGTGGAAGAATTCGAGATTTGTAGATGAGGCGGTATGTTTTTTTATAATTTAATTAATCACTTTTAAGCATAACATATAGTTAAATAAATCTTTCTGACTCTTCTTTATCTCACGTGTAGGTGGAAATACTTGACAAATTTATTGCATCTCGTGTTTCAAAACCATTCGTTGTTGTGAAGCAAGAGCCTCCAGAATAAGATTAATTTAAATTTCTTTGTTTTTATTTGTTATTAGTATTTCCTTTTCGAGATCAGGCTCCTCCGTCATCCTTATTATAAGGGCAAGACTGGTTGTCCCCCTCAAATTTGTAATTTTATTTTTATTAATAAAATCTAGCAAGGTACCGCTCTTGTTTCCTTTAAAAAAATACAAAATAAAGTTTTAATTTTTTTCTCCATTGTTGAATGATCATATTGTTTTAATTGATTACCGAAAGGTCTTCATTTTCAATTTGCTATTTTAGACTCTTTTTGAAACATGATTCAAACATATATTAATTTATTTAAATATTAACACCCTCTGATACTGACATCCTCCCCTAATTGCGTCGTGCCATGGGCACGAACACAAAGACTTATAAATAAATAAATAAATAAATAAATATATATATATATATATATATAGTTATATATATAGTTATATATTACTAAATTAATATTAAACTTACTCTAGATATAAATAGTAAAAAAAATTCTTCCCTTCTCAATCGTTCACATTTATCAAGATTGTTATGGGTTTTAGCATAAGTATATACAATCTAATCTTATGGAAAATACTATATCTAAGCATGTTGTTTTCTTACATTTTTATTTTAGTATAAATAAGAAATTTCATTAATTTCATGATTTTTTTTTACATTTTTACTTTTTATTTCATTATAAATAAATAAAACACTATTAATTTCATGAGAAAGATAAGATAGACTCATTAGACCTAGAAGATTATTAATTTGTTGTATTAAATAATCAAGAATCAAAGTATTGTTCTGGTTCTGGTTCTCATGAATTTTGAATTGCATGTGGATCGGACTAAAGATTGGTTCTTATAAATACTGGGTTGTTTCTGGTTCTAAATTTTGTAAGAACCGAAATAATGACTTGTTTCCGAGTCTTTTTTTTTTTTTTTAACAAAAATTGAACCAAACTAGATCATGATCACCCCTAATCAGCTTAAATATGAGTGAGATAGATAATGACAAACTTAAGAGATTGTTAGACATCGTAAAGGGGTAAATTTGTGCCGGTCCACTTTCTAAAAAATTTTAAACGCTCGAGTACCGTGTCGGAAAAAATCACTTTTGGGGGATACAAGACTACAACACCATTAATGAGTCTTAGGTGCGCTACGAATCATCTATATATATTTAATGACAACAGTGAATTTTCCCGCCTAAAATACTTACCATAAATGGAAACTCAGATGTGACTTTTCAGCTATACATTGAAAGTTGAGACACTTTATTTTGTTACTGTTTCCATATTTTTTATATCATGCATTTATTTAACAACAAAATAATAAAGCAATGTTTGGATACACATCACAAGGTTGGGCCCTCCAACATTAAATAATTTGCTAAGAGAGTCAATGTACACGGTTAAAATTCAAACAATGTCAATCCTTATTTTTATATGCAATTAATCAATGTTATTATACATCAAAAAATAGATATTATACACCTAAATGGTTGAATTCTCATAACCAAATTCTAAGCATTGATTGATGAATTCTCAACACGAAATTTAAGTTGTCCTTTTACTTTCTATAATCATCTATATAAAATCACATCATTATATTTAAGAAAAATTATAAATTAAAAATATATTAAACATCAATGGTTACTAATTGGATGGAGCGATGCACTTGCACCCTTCCAAAGGTCAGTGGCATTTTTGTCTTTTCAAACATTTCCGTCCATCTAACTAACGGAAATGACCATCGGTGACCCTATTGACTGAATTGGCCAAGTATAGTCATCAAATTGAGGAAAAAAAAATAGAGTAATCTTAATGAAAAAAGCTGAAAAGTAGGGTGACCAAATTGTTATTTAAGCATATTTGTTTCATCTTTTAATTTTTATTATTAAGTAGATTAAAGGGTATTCATGTTTTATCTTCTTTTCTAATTTATGATATTATTTTTTTACTAAATAAATAATACCTCATATTTTGCTCAAACGTTTGATTTTTCATAACTTAAAAATATATAATAAAGATATCATAAAAAAGAATGATATTTAATACATTGCAACTTATGATTAGTATTTTACACAAAATGTAATTTACTTTCTTAATTAATATTTCTGTTTATATAATAAGTTAAAAGATAATATATGAATATTATATTTAATATAAGTATGTTGTGTATTTTTCTATGATGTAAATGTAAGAGTGGAAATAATAATAAAAAATTGACTCAAATCAACGTAAAATGTTATAATAAACTTTTAATAATGATATTTATTGAATATTATTTAATTAAAAAAGACTTTTGTCAGTGCATTTAACACACAAGTGTAAACTAGCTCAATCAAATGCACCGCGATGCATCGATTTAAACATCTAATCCAATTTTTACACCGCGATGCAAAATCATAATGAACCAGACCATGTATTTTGTCTTCTTCTTTCATCTCCTCCGTAGACTGAAGTTGTGGAAGAAAATGATATGAGTATTTTACGAACAATATTTCGAAAACGAACTTTAGCGGTTGAAAAATAAAACACTGGAGTAGAGAAAAATATGTTGGGTAAAATTTTGACCGGCCCCTTTCTCAAATATTGTAACCGCAAAAGACTACTTATCGAAATATTATTCAAAAAATGTAATCGTCTCTTTCAACAGCTTCGGCAACACGCTTTGGATTCGAAAATCATCATTGTTGGGCAACGAAACGGGGAACCGTTTTTTTATTCATGAAATATGAAATTGTAATGAATCTGTGTTGGGTTGAACGATTTTTCAGTAGGGACGAAAGCGGAGAATGTGGAGAAAAAAGAAGACTTACGATGGAGGAAATTGAAAAAGAAGGTGGAGGATGTGTTTTGGTTCATTATTATTTTGTATCGCGATGCACAAATGGATTAAATAATATTTTATTTATCGTTGTTCAAAATTAGATTAGGTAATTAAGACTTATGTTTCGTGGTTCAAAAATTGTTTCATCATGGTTCAAAAATTGTTTCATCACGGTGCAAAAGATGTTTCATTGCGGTTTAAAATTGAGTTAGGTAATTAAGACTTATATGTCGCGATTCAAAACTTGTTTCACCGCAATGCAAAAAGTGTTTCATCGTGATGCAAATTTGGATTATGTAATTAATACTTATGTATCGTGATTTAAAAATTATTTCATTGCAGTGCAAAAAATAATGCAATAAAATTGATATATCGTTGTGCAAATTTTACCCTCTGTAGCGACTAGCGCGCCTTCGGTTTATTGAGAGTATCATAATTATTTTACTCCCAAAAATAACTTTTTCCGATTGAGAATAAAAAAGTAATTTAGCGATTAAAAATTTCAAAAAATAGACATGCCCACAATTTTTTCAAAAATGTTTTTAAATGTATACCTATTCGTAATTTTCCCCATCGTAAAGGTGTTAAATAGGTCAGTCCGGCCTAAACCACCCCACCGACGCTCAAAAGTGTCGTGTTGTTGATCCAGA
This sequence comes from Codonopsis lanceolata, assembly GCA_013146195.2. Taxonomy (NCBI): domain Eukaryota; kingdom Viridiplantae; phylum Streptophyta; class Magnoliopsida; order Asterales; family Campanulaceae; genus Codonopsis; species Codonopsis lanceolata. Next base: position 99,067,183 of record CM028377.1, read on the forward strand.
GGGGAAGCCCAACATGGCTCTACGCAGTTGTGCCTTGCATGTCTAGCCGACTCACAAGTCACAACCATAGTGGCTAGGGGTGTAAATCGAAACCACCGAACCACGAAACCGAACCGAACCAAACCAAACCAGTCGGTTTGGTCGAAGACGGTTCGGTTTCGGTTTCAAAAATTGGGAAACCATGCGGTTCGGTTCGGTTCACGGTTTTTGGTATCGAACCGAACCAAACCACGCTATTTATTTTTATTTTTTTATTATAAAATATATATTATATTACATATATTAACTATTTTGAACCTTTGATTTATTCATTATATATATATATATATATATATATATATATATATATTGTTAGAGAACTATTATTTTTCCTATTGTTTGTGTTTATTTTAGAATTTGTATTGTTTTATTTATGATAATTTGTTATTAGTAGCTTATTTCCTTATTTTGACGTTAATTCCAAATCAAAATCTTATTTTTATTGTTATTTTTAATGTTAGTTACTTTCATTAAAAATAATTTATATAAACTACAAAACCAAACCAAATCGAGTGGTTTGGATCGGTTCCAAATCTTACTCGGTTTGGTTTGGTTTGAGATTTTTGGAACCACTATGAGGCGGTTCGGTTTGTGGTTTTGGCATAAACCAAACCAAATCGAACCACTTACACCCCTAATAGTGGCATAACTCTCCAAATCAGCCCCTGATTTCTATCCTGCTTTCTCTTTGCATCGTACCAACTATCCTATCCTCGTGGATCTCCTCTCTCCCAAAATTTCGGTTCAACGCATATTTATAGAAGTCAATCAATCAATATATATTGAATCTATTTGATTTTTATCTTAATTACACTAGTACTCTTGTTCATACCGATGACACGGTGCCATTTTGTGAATTTATCAATAAATAAAGCAGATAATGTGGAAATAAATTAATATTTACTTATAATTTGTCTAAGTTAATTATGATAACAGTTAAAAAGAAAAAAAAACAAATATTTCAAATTACAAAACTTACGATTTTTTTAAAAAAGTATTTGTATACGAAATTGCGGGTCGAAAAAAAAATAAATTGATTAAGTTAATTGCGATAACAATTAAAAAGAAAAAAATTAAAATAGAAATATTCAAAACTTAGACATAAATTAAATTGAGATTCAGTTTCAAAAAATAAATTGATTAAGTTAATTACGATAACAGTTAAAAAGAAAAAAACAAATATTTCAAATTACAAAACTTACGAATTTTTTTACATAAAATTGATTAATTAATTAAAATATCGAAAAGAAAAAGGACGTAGGTTTGGTGGAGGAAGGATTAGCGGCCACCAACCGTGAATAGTGGGGGAGTTGGAGAGAGAGAGGAGATAGTTGCTCAACTGCCTTTCACACATGTGAACTGGAGAAGTGGTAATGACCGTAGGATCTCAGTAAATGAATCAATCTCAGCCCATAAATATCTTTAGTCAATTATACATGTGCGACTATGAGTTGTATTGTATTATAGATTATCAAACAAATAAAAAAACATTGACTACATATTTACAGAAATTAATCAATTAATTTATAAAATGAGTCCTACCTTAATTATAATATAAATAAAATAAAATAATTGACTACAAATATAATTACTCGATCACAAATAACTACTTTAATTAGATTCGATTTTGTGCATCGCGATGAAAAATCAATGATGCAGAAAATTTTGATACACAAATTGAATTCACAATGCAAAATCGATGCATGATCTGATATTTTTGTGAGCAAGTGTTCGTTTTTAGGGTATAATAGTCTTTTCACTTCAAAAATTATCTTTTTCCAATTAAAAAACATGACAGAGCAGTTAAATTTTTTTTAAAGGAGCTGACCTGAATTTCGCACTTATTAATACGTCATCTTATTTTTAATTCGAATTCATATTATCTACCATGAGAAAGTGGTATCTCCGATTATAATAATATATTGGGAGAAGATATAAAGAGTGAAATGCATATTTATATCCACAAAATCTCATTAACTCCATGCAATTAGGTGGATGTGTGATTGGAGGAACATGTATAGGAAAATAAAAAATAGTTATAGTAAGGAGAAATAAATCATTCGTAATAATTGACTTATGAAGGGCTAAGAACATGACCAATGTAACTATATATTTGATTTTATGTGGTCGTAGGTAATTAGCACCTTTAATTATATGTGATATTTATTTCCTATTTATTTACATTTAATTAAGACGGACATTTCCAATGCAAATGTAAATTTGATCGTATGTGGCATACGTCCCATCATTAAAACAAATTTGACAAAAAAATAAAAATAAAACAATAAATAGAAAATTTTCAAAAAGAAAAATATTGACTAAAATGTATTCACACCCTCAAGTAAAATGTAAAAAAATTGATATTATTATGTACAATGTGAAATAATTTGGTTAATACGTCATATTCATACGTTTCATCCACATTTGCATTGAATATATTTTTTCTCTAAAAAATGATAGAAAATCTTAGGTAACATAATTTTTTTTCACATACACATTAACATTGGTGATGATCTAATAATTATTCCCACAATTATATGGGTCTATAATTTTGGTCTTTGTGCTTGGGATCCTTTTCCATTCACTGAAATACTGATGAATCTTTTAATCCCCTTCTCAAGACAATTTATATCATTAAGAATTTGCTTGTAAGACCAAACATACAACGTTGTATCATTTGTATTTAACCAATTTTTGCCTACAACAGAGTATCATCACAAAATCAAATGCAAATCTACTTTAGAGATTGGGTGTTGAGCATCTAGGTTAGAAACTCGACAATTGATAATCTTCCAAGCTGGCTCTCTCTCTCTCTCTCCAAAAAGGAAGTGGGTCCATGCCTTTTTTTTTTCTTTTTCTTTGATTTTCAGCCCTTTTGCAATTCAATAAAAATAATATTTTTTAAGAAGTACACATTTTTATCTATAAATAGAGACTTTGTTTGATTCATTAGGATACCAAATGATTTTTTTTCTTCCAAATTTTGAAGTTATTGAATATAAAGATGGTGAGGTATGAAAGATTATTGAGGTTTGTATCAAACTATTATATGAGTTTTTTGTTTGGGTAGCTTATGAATATTAAATTAATTTTTATATTTATTTTTAATGAGTTGAGTATCAAATGAGTAACAAACTAGATAATCAGATGGCCTAACAATTACCTATCTTAAGTTAGATATCATGTAATAGATATATTATAGCCTACGTGCTACATACTAGGATATTTGATCTCTGTGGACCTCATCCTATCTTGAGGTACCAAAGCGAGGTCAGTGCCTTATTTAGTCCTTAAAGAAATAGGTAGCTCTCTTCTGGGATCTCAGCTCTATGCTCCTTTAAGGGGGTATGGACTTTTTTTTTCTTATGCTTTTAACGAAATCGCTTGGTTCTTTCGAAATCAACTCCTACGGGGAATTTAGATAAAGATTCTGGGATTTAAAGCTCATAGTCATACCATCTTGATTTATATGATTGACCAGAAATAGAGTGATGACCATAATATTCTAGGACAACAAGTCAATAGGGCTAAAAAAACTGCACTTCAACAACGATTACTAAAGGAAGACTCCATAAAAGCTTCGTGCAAACCGATCTCTATTTCAACTGGCCAAGGCTCATTGACTTTTAGTCGTTGCTGGAGAAATGGATTATGGGTTGTACTGGTATTATCATGTGGCCGTTGATTTCACAATGAAGCTGAGGAGCAACCTTTTGTTGACATGAACATATTGAACTCGAGAAAGTCACATCAAGATTAATACAATCGACTATATCGTCAGATATTTCAAAAAGATGTACATATCACATGTGTTGATCTAAGTATTATTTTCTCATGTTGTCCTTGCCTGATAAGTGCTTAAATGATGTGACAACTTTAAAGTTTGAGTATCCCAAAGCTTTGCAGCGAGGACCAAGTTTTCAAGATCATATTTCTAATGCCTTTTCCCAAAAATAAAGAGTATGTAAGACCAAGATCTTCAACGTAGCTATTCACCCTCTTCTCGAGACAAATTCAACGGATGAATATTTATGATCTCCAATGACTCAATAACCTGCTCTCACTATAATTACATTGTTCTCCATCCTGAAATGGCGTGGACTGCATAAAAAGAGAAATAATTGAAGTAAGAGATGCAACAAATATCCTAGATAGTCTCCAAATTGATCAATACACAACTCATCTTCCCCTGCCTTCCCAAAAGACAGACGGATGAATACTACACTAACAACGTATAAGAAAAGTAAGAAGGGAAAAAAGGAAAAGGAGGTTTGACTAGAAAAATCTCAATTGATAGTGTATGTCATAGATTCTTAGGTTGAAAGTCTTACACTTTTATACAAGCTTATTATTGATTCACATAATGTATATGGTGTGTTTGATAACACAACCCCATATGTATGAGCACATACCCCCAAGAGATATTCATACTTCCCAAGTTTGAATATTTCTTATAATATTCCTAAACACAAAGAGAAGTAGGTGCACTTTTTTTGACGCACCTACTTCTATCTCCCACATTGATAGAAATACGTGGTGAGTTACGTAGGTATAAGAGTCACAATGATGAAGGGCCGTCCTGCTCCACCAATGAAAAAGGGCCACCTCACGATCAATATCAACAGCACAACAGCCTGAAAAGGGTATATAAGGGCCTCAAGAGTGATAGAAATGGCATGATTTTTTAGGACCATCAACCAGACTTCAAGGATAATCTCTCTACAAAACCTCACCTCAAACACCATACAGACGGGTCTTCTAAATCATCATCACGAAACACATCGACTCTGATATTTCTCTAAGCTTCTTAGTTGGAAACTTTTTTGTATGATCATAGCTAGTATTACTCAGGTGTTAGAGAGGGTTTGTTAATGTTTGAAACCTATCAGCCAGATATCCTCATTATCTCCATTGCTTATGTGGACATACGATAGGGTCACCACACTTATTGCGTGATCAGTTTGGTTCCGTTACTGGGAATCGCCTCATTTCTTTAAGACATCTCTTGCACGTAGCAAAACAAAGCATGGTCAAATCTAAGAGGCAAACCTCCAAGAATATAACCCCCGTTGCATCAACTCTCCTAGATGAACACTTAGGACAAAATGCGGGAAAAGGCGATTCAACCCCCGTCCCCCTTGCGGGGTAGGAGTCAGTCGCCCCATTATCCGAATTGTCCGCTAGGGCCCAAAGGAGACTCGCGCTAGCCAAACGGTTGGCTAGGGGAAAAAAAAGACGAACATAGGTAGCGATCCCGAAGAGGGCCAATCCTCAAGCGCTGGTGCATCGGAAACACACAAAGGTGCCAAATGACCCCTTGGAAATCCAAGGGCTCCTAGGGCTCAAGAAAAACTGGGTGAAGAATACTCCTATTGGGAAAATCAACGAGACCTACTCACCAGAATCCAACAAGCCGAGACCAGAATGTATGAACTTCAACGAGCAACAGAAACACCAAAGCCAGTGCCAGTAATCAATGTGCACAACACGATGCCTACTCACTGGTTCGGTATGGCAAAGGCTAGGAAAGGCCGACCGACCAGGACCGACCGCCAAATTCGCTTCAAATGTAAGGGCGCGGCTCAGCCAAAGAACCACGGGTCATGGCCCAAAGTTGAATATACACGCACGATTACAATTCACAACCGAGGTAAAAAACCAACAAGCTGATAGCGAAGAAGGAGAATCACAACCTCATGCCTCGACTAACCGAGCCCAAGCACATGCCCCTCGCCCATCTCACCAGATAACAAAAATTCCTCGAATCGAGGAGCCACGCATCTCGGCTCAAGCTGTCGCCACACCGTCCCCCGTAGTAGGCTCGGCCCCAACTGATAAGCCTGTCACCGACGCTGAGATAAGGGCTTGGATGGAGAAAGTCGAGGCAAGACAAAGCAGTTGAGAAGTAACAAAGGCGACCAAGATAGGGGGACCATTCGTAAAGCGCATTAGAGACGTGGTCGCTCCCTTAAAATCAAAGATACCTCATTTCGACAACTACGACGGGACCACGACAGCCCTGGACCATATATCAGGTTTTCGAGCTAAAAATGACCATCGTAACCAAGTTCGATGGCATATGATGCATGGTATTCGCCGGCACCCTCAAGAAACAGGCTCAACAGTGGTATAACGGTTTTCTCCCTAAGTCGGTCGCTTGTTGGGAAGACTTCAGAACTGCGTTCCTTAACAAATTTGCTTCAACTGGGGCCCTCCCCAAAAGCGAAACAAATATGTGCAGCATCAAACAGGAACAAGGAGAATCAGTATTATCCTATATGGCGAGATTCAAAGAGCCGCTAGTGCAGATCCCTGACATTCCAGACGCCTCAATTAGGATGTGCTTTGGGGTAGGACTCCAGCGAGGAAATTGCAGATATGAGCTATTGATGAAGCCTCGACATACGATTGGCGAGATGTTTTTAGTCGCCCAAAGAGTGGCGTTATTGGACGACGAGCATCCGGCAACAGCCGCGACCTCCATCCATACAACGTCCTTTGGGGTAGGAAACGCGGTCGAACGAACATCAGCCGGAAATAAGAGCCACCAAGGAAAGGGAAGGGGCCGACCAGCAAGGCCCCAACAAGAGGCAAGGAAGGAGGAGCACGACAGCAGTTTCTTTGGTGAAGGAAAAAACATAAGGCGAGATTACGGACCAGAAGAATTCTCCCCACTGAACACCCCAATAACGCACGTCATGAACGTCTTCCTCTCGGAAAATAAGATACAACCTCCAAACCCAATGAGGGCCCCACTCGAGCACTGAAACTCAAGAAAGAGATGTGCTTTCCATAATGATGTGGGTCAGAGGAATGCAACCAACTGAAAAAGGAAATACAACGGATAATAAACGAAGGGGATAAGAGGTTCGAGAAAAGGGAGCCAAACAACCGAGACCTGGTACCAAGGGATCCCGAAGGCGACAATCCCCAGCCAAACAAGCGACCCGTTATAAATACCATCCGACCTGAAGTTCCGAGTATCACCCATCTAAAAAACACAATCAACAACCTGACCTATTCGGTTGATTCTTTGCTTACCAGCATTGCCGAGCGCGAAATCATATTCCGCGAAGCCAAGCTGGCCATAAATGTAATAGCTCGCACGCAACCACTGACGCTGTAGGCCGACATTCATGATAGTTTGGTCAAATGGGTGTTGATCGATACGGGAGCTGGAAAGGATGTGCTATATTACTCATGTTTCCTAGCATTGGGATTTGGAGACTCCAACTTGCCCCAAGTCAACTCCAACTAGAAGGATTCACGGGTCATAAAAGCAACTTCGAAAGGAACGATCACACTCCGGGTTAACCTCGGCGAGGGAAACATGGCCAGAAGCGAGGACATTTTAGTTTTTTCTTTTTAGATTTATGTTTTAGTTTTTAATTTTGTAATTAAGTTTAAGTTTTTAACTTTATGATCGGGCCGGGCCGGGCTTTCGGGCCTTTTAAGGTCGAGCCAAACATGGCCCACGGGCCGGGCCAGAGAGGCCCGACTTTTTCCTAGTCTTCTAAATTGAGGCCCAAGCCTTTAAAAATAGGGTGGGCTGGATCGGGCTCAATTTTGACAGCTCTACCGAGAAGTGGGGGGCTACTAAAGGAACTCGGCATAGGTCGACCAGGGACCCACCATTGCTGAGCTAACCGGTGGATAGACCCAGCCATCCGTAAGGAAGGTTATCAACTCACCATGGGCCGAGATAATACTAGCTCGGCACGCCCGTTCACTTCCCCTCCATTAGGAAGACTAGGATCCTACCTCGGTCGATACCCTGTCAGCTTGGAGTATAGCCGAGCTTATCACGATAAGATCGTTGAACTGTAGCTCTGCCCCGAAGACTGATCATACGATAAAAGTACTGCCACTCCCAGCCAACAACCCCCTGACATACACAGTCCCTTCACATCATTTACCTAATCCAGAGTTAGAACAATGATGAAAGGCTATCCTGCTCCACCAATGAAAAACAACCACCTCACGATCAATATCAACATCACAATAGCCTGAAAAGGGTATATAAGGGCCTCCAGAGTGATAGAAAAGACATGATTTTTTAGGACCATCAACCAGACTTCAAGGATAATCTTTCTACAAAACCTCACCTCAAACACCATACAGACGGGCCTTCTAAATCATCATCACAAAACACGTCGACTCCGATATTTCTCTAAGCTTCTTAGTTGGAAACTCTTTTGTATGATCATAGCTAGTATTACTCAGGTGTTAGAGAGAGTTTGTTAATGTTTGAAACTTATCAGCCAGATATCCTCATTATCTTCATTGCCTACGTGGACATACGACAGGGTCACCACACTTATTGCGTGATCACCAATGATAAGATTTCGAAAGATACACTAAGAATTGGTAGACATACTATTCACCTCCCTTTAGTCTGTCTATGTACTATTTTCGAGGACTCGCTCGTTACAAAACCAATTAGAGATCAATGGGCGAGACTCATTGTTTCTTACTACATTCAAGTTACGATTTTACGAGTTCAAAGATGGTTCCCAACTCATCTACTACAACATAGTCTTTGTCCCTCCCATCTGTTTATTCTCATATTTTTGACTAAGATATTTATTCGTAACGACTCAAGTTGGAGGGCCTAATCCAATGTGTATGCAAGCACGCTAAACGACCCCCTATGTTATCCTTGTGCAACAATAATAAGTGACCATACATAAACCTACATATTTTTATTTGATGTGAAATTCAAGCATCAAAGTTACGATAATTACTTCGAAAAATAGTCAATTTCGCCATTGTACTTTAACCATTCTTTACCATTTAATAGTGTACTATTTTTTAGACAAATTACCATTGTAATTTGAAAGGGAGATGCAATTTTCTCATTTTCACTAATAGTCATCAAATTTTGAACAAAATTAATTTAAATCACCTACTTATTAAGTTTTTTTTTAAAAAAATTCAATCAATCACTAATATAAGAAAAAGTTAATTCTTGGAATTTAGTCGGCAACACTCATTTGTTGAATGTAGTTAATAAGAATAAAGAAAAATTAAGAATTAACTAGATAATTCTGCACTTATTTTTGTACTATTAACATTTTTTAAGATCCTAGCTACTTTAATTGGAATTATAAACATAGAATTACAAGAAAATTAAAAAAATTAATTCAACATATAATAGCCAACATGAAAATTATGTCATGTATTTTTTTTTTCATGAATAACTATCTTTTTTGGTAAAAAAATATTTTAACAATGTTTTACTTTAAATTTTCCATTTAATACTCCATCTGTTTCCAAATTATTGTCTTTTTTGACCCGACACATCGTTTAATAAAAAATAATTGATTGTATTATAAATATTGGCAAAATGTATGGTTTCCTTTAATGCTCTTGAGTATGTGACAATAATTAAATAAGTATAAAAAATAAGGGTAAAGTGGTAAAAGTATTTTCATAAAAATAACAGTTTTAAAAGAGGATAATTATTTTAGAATGAACGAAAAAAAGGAAAGGAGAATGATAATTTGAAACCAAAAGGAGTAATTTTTATCAGTATTACTTCAAAGTAAAAGTCTGCTAAAAAAATTTCAGTTCGAGAACTAACATGCGTCAATAATTTTAACTTACACCCTTAACCTTTTTTTATTGCATGCTTAAAAAGTACTAGTGTAATAATAAAATGTAAAGATTATTCAAACTAGGCGGATGCTAACTACACCCAAAAACACACTCTCTACACCCCACCCATTTTAACAAATTTCACACGCTACTCTCCCCACCCACCCTAACTCCCCATTTTACCCCTTTCATCTTCTCTCTACGGTCTACCCTTCCTAACCTCCTATCTTCTCCCACATACTCACCATCTTCATCTTCGTCTTCATCATCCCTTCCCTCTCCAACCTCCATGGTCGCCGCCTCTCTCACCATCTTCATCTTCCCTTTCGAATCCCTAATTCCTAATTACCCAAATCGAGCAAGCAATCAAATGAGTTGCAAAATTGGTAGCAAGTAGTCAAAACAATCTTCATCTGCAAAATCAAACAAATAATTAAAGCAACCAATCATCTCCTCTCCCTATGTTTAATTGCAAGATTCATCACTTCTTCCTCCTATCTAAATCTGTTTCATCTCCAACTCCCAAACATCTTCCTGGAACCTGTGAGTATGCAGCTAGGGTGTTGGCTGAACAGACGACCCTTCGTTCAGACCTGGTAATACGCTTGCTTTAGATAGAGTTCAACTAGGAGTGCCCACACGCTTCAGGTGAAGTTTGACTAAAATCAAAGTTGCCACACATAATGGGGTGTGTGCAGCCGAAGGCGTTAGACTTGTTCATGGGCCTATATCGACATTTCACCCGATGACATTTTTTCAATTTTTTTTGTAAGGTGTAAAGAGCGAAATTTGGGATGTGGTTAGTCCCGCCTTCGAAGTATACGACAAATTTGACAAAATTCACCATCTTTAGTAATCACTTTTAGGGGTACTTGTTTTGTTTTCTTAATACATTTAGGGCAATACTTAATACATTACCTATAAAATACTTAATACAACACTTTTAGTTGTAAAAATACGATATTACCCTTAACAAAATTAAAAAAAACATTGTTTGAATACCACCACCACCTACCGCCTACCGCCTCTACCACCTCCAACCCAGCCCACCGGCCCCACCGACTGGCCCAGCCCAATCCTCCCCCCCCGGCTTCCCCAACCCACCACCGGGCCTTCCTCCCATCCCTCAAAGACCGCGCCTCCTCCCACACCGACTGGGCGTCCCCCAGTCCCTCTCCCATCCAGCTCACACCGGACTGCCCACTACCCAGTCCATATACCTTTTTTTTTAACTTTCATAAAATGAGAAAAGAGCAATTTGGTCCACTTTTTTTTTAAAATGTTGTATTAAGTATTTCATAGGTCCTGTATTAAATATCTAGGTCCTGTATTAAGTATCTATGTATATTTACTAGATCTTTAAGCCCGAGCCTATGACACAGTGCCAGTATATCTAACTTCGTCAATTAAAATACGGGTGCCTAAATAGAAGGTGTGATTTAAAAAATGTTACAGTTGATGGGTACATTACTTCAAGTGATAACTATTCACACATTTGAATGTGAGAGTGAATTTCAACCGTTAAATTTTTTAAAATAATTTAATCTCAACCTCTGAATAGTCCTAGTCAATTACCTAGCTATTTTATAATATAGACTAGATCTCCATGCTCGTGCCTGTGGCACAGTGTCGGTATATCTGATTTCGTCAATTGAAATGACAGTGCCTAAATAGAAGGTGTGATTTTTTTAAAAAATATTATAATTGAGTGGTATATTGCTTCAAGTGATAGTTGATGGATTGATATTTTATAAGGGGTGACTGTTCAGAAGATTAATCGTAAGACGTGACTTTGTAATATGAAGATAAAATATAGGGAGAAGAAAAAAAGACGACTACTCATAATATTAATTGTAGGGGGTGACTTATAATAGAAAAAGAAAAAAAATAGAGAGTTAAAAATAGATAACTGTTCACACATGTGAATGTGAGGGTGAATCTCAACCGTTAATTTTTTGAAAGATAATTTAATATCAACATCTGAATAGCCATAGTCAATTACCTAATTATTTTATAATATAGACTAGATCTTTAGGTTCGTGCCTATGGTACGGTGCCAGTATATTTGATTTCGTCAATTGAAATAACAGTGTTTAAATAGAAGATGTGATTTAAAAAAAATGTTATAATTGAGTGGTATATTACTTCAAGTGATACCTGAGGAATTAATGTTTTATAAGAGGTTATTATTCGGAAAATTAATTGCATGATGTAACTTTATAATATGAAAATAAAACATAGGGAGAAGAAAAATTGATGACCGCTCATAATATTAATTGTAAGGGGTACTTGTAATAAGAAAAAAAAAAAAATGAGTTAAAAATAAATAATTACTCATGTATATAAATATGTGAAGGAATTTCGATCGTTAATTTTTGAAGATAATATAACGTCAAGCTTTAAATATCCGGCGTCCGGAAGGAGGAAATTATAAAAAAGAAAAAGAAAAAGAAAAAATGCCTCGGTAAGCAGAGAGAGAGAGAGAGATCTAATAATCAACCCGTAAATCGTAATAGAGAATTGCAAATCTGAAACCATGGAAGAAACCCTGGAAGAGCACGAAAAATCATTAGCAGCTCCGATAATCTTCTTCGTCGTTTTTTCGTTGCAGTTCCTAACCAAATTCGTTAACCACAAGAAGAAGGTAATTTTCATGAACCCTTTGATTTTTAAACTTTTGTTAGTGTATTGAATTTCAATTTGTTATTTTTAAATCACGATATGTTTTGAAGATACCCATTTGTTGGAAATTGTGTTTAGCTCTCCGATAGCCATGATTTTGAAACGGGAGGTTGAATTATGTTTGATGTACTAATTTGATTGCATCAATAGGGAAAACAAAGTGTGTTTCTTATTATTGTTTTGATTCTTCATAAGAAGGTAAATTATATTGGGTGTAAATAATGATGGGAGACTGGGAGTATCATTGAATCACAAACTACTCAAAAGAAATAAGCTTTGAGACTTATAAAAAAAAAAAAAAAAAGAAGCTTTGAGTGCTGAGGTGCAATTTTGTCTTATGATGATTTCACACCCGATTTCGTGCCTCACATTATGCACATTAGAATAGTGCATAACCATATTGGGACCAAATGTGAAGCGGGATTCTTGAATTCCGGGATGTTAACCCAACAACTCTGATTGTGGTTGATAAGAAATTACTCTCTCTCTTCCGTTCAACGAGTCTTTACTTGAAAAGTCAAATATTTAAGGAATGGGTGATTACCCTTGGAAGTAACCATTATAACAAATGTTTCTTGTTGGGTCAATCTTGTTTCTTTCCAACACGAGGGCTGGAGTTAGAATCTAGTGGGAACTGCAATCTTAATTCTTTTTTTTTTTTTAAAAATAAGATGCTTTGAATGGAACATTCAGATAAGGAGATTAGGATTCGTTGAGAGAAGAAGAGGGAGTATTTTAAGCATAAAGGGGTTCAACAACCTCTTTAATGTTCCGATAACCACTATTTCGTGCTGAGGGTTGCGCTTAATGCAATGCCATTAAAAGGATATGTGTCATATTCCAATCCTGCTAGTTTTTGTTGATCACTATGAAAGTTTAATATCTTTTCCATTGTTTTCATTTCAGAGAGGAGCTATGAGTGAGACAGATAGGAAACTGCGTGCAGAGATTAAGCAACTGTTGAAGGAGGCTAGCTCTTTGTCACAGTGAGTGATTTGACAATTTGGTTGAACTCATTTATTGTTGCTTGATTTTAGGCACTCACTTAAGTTAAAAAAATATTTTTGGCCTTTTTTTTGTATGTTTTAGAATTCAAAAAATAAATAAAAGGTGGACTTGTCAAGATAACGCAATTTGGTCCGACATTAGTGTTCGCATGTGCGGGCACACGAGTAAGCTGGCCCAAGGCAAATTGGATCTTGATTCGCACCCCCTGCGGGCGCGGGAGGGATAGTTCTTTCCACACAAGCTTACCCAACACAATGGAGCCTTTGTATATAAACCATTCTAACCTTTTATATTTTTCCAATGTGGGATAACCCACTTCCAACACTTCCAATATCGTACTTTAAACCTCTATAGCTTATTCATCCGAAATCCGAATTGGACAAATAAATATAATATTTTTATGTATTCATGGAGAAGAACATAATTCCACAATTACCCTAGTCATTACATAAATGACTCTAAAATAAATTAGTGCCTCAAAGCCCCATTTTACTTCACTTAAAAACACTAGTTTTCCAACACTTTGTTTCACGTATTATACTCACTTATAACATGTTTTGTTGATATTTGTTAAGTTATATACTTTTATGTATTTTTCCTAAGTATTTTTTCCGTGAGCGCCTTTTTAGCGCCTCGCCTCTCGCCTCAAATTTGGACCTATCGTCTTTTTGGCGCCTCTCGACTTTGACAACTATGTTAATTATAGCTATCAATTGTGAAACTCCGTCATTTATCTTAGTTGATGATTATTGTACGAATCTGGCATGAGAGTCTCCATTTCACATTTGTAATAACAGTCTTTATTATGGAAAGAAAATCTTGGTCGAGACAAATGCATTTTGTACTTTACAGTCTCAATGCTCTGCCTTGGAGGAAAAATGAAAAGGGGGATTGGGGATCTGAAAAGTGGTTCTGTGCTAGCTTGTTGAACATCTTGTAAAATTTCTAACATGGAATAAATATGTCTCCTTGTTGATCACAGGCCTTCAACTTTTGCACAAGCTGCTAAACTGAGGAGGATGGCAGCAGCTAAGGAGAAAGAACTTGCAAAAAGTAAGTTTTTATTTTTTGGTGGTGGTGAAGCGGGGGGGTGGTTAAAGACCTGTTTTATTTGGCTTTGCAATGCACTTGTGATTTTTTTTCCCTTCATATCGCTGTTCTCTGTGCTTGTGTTCAACATTAAGAAATTCGTATAGGAGATGGTTTCCAGCTTGATCAGTTCTTGGAAATAGTGCTTGAACTTCTATATTAGGTGGCAATAGATGATTGGAAAGTAATGCAATTGAATGGGGCTCAAAAATACCAGTAGAGCTTGACTTCTGCTTTTTTTGTAGAATTAGGCTTTGAGAGATAGTATGTAAATGCATATAAGGTGTTTTAGGTGTTGTAGTTTTTCCCTTTTTTTTGTAGTTTACTTTTACAAAAAATGATGTTAGATGCTAGCTTCCAGCAAACAGCTCCCGAAATGATCTTATTTGAACTGCTGACAAGCTGAACTTGAGCCTTAATTGAGCCTATGTCAAAATCATATAAAATATATCCCCTCCGTCCTAGTTGAAGAGGTACACTTTGATTTATTGTGCAAATTAAGAAAAAGATGAGTAACCTATAACTTCCTAAAATACTTATCAGTTGGTGCTATGATTGCAACTTGATTTAGTTGATATGACGTGATTATTCTCAACCACAAATTTAATGGGTATAATAAAAATAAAAGTGTCCCAAAGAGGAAATGTACCTCTTCAATTGGGACTATTTAAGAAGGAATGTATAACTTCTTAAAATACTTACCAATTTGTGCTATGATTTCTAGTTGATTTACTTATCAAAAAAAATGATTGCTAGTTGATTTAGTTGAGATGACTGGATTATTCTCAACCACAAATTTAATGGGTATAATAAAAATAAAAGTGTCCCAAAGAGGAAATGTACCTTTTCAATTGGGACAATTTAAGAAGGAATGTGTTACTCTTCAAGTGGGACGGAGAAAGTAATAAATTCTACTGGGCTGTTTCTAGAAAAGAGTCCTGTTTGACTCGACACATAATAAGAAAACTTATTGGGCTCTAGTACAAATAGTAGGATGTTGTGTGTTTCCAAGGATGCCCTTGTAAAATGTGGGAACCATCAACTAAAGTAGGAAGCAAATCAAGGATAAAATGGTAAAAGTAACAATCTGAAAAGGAAAGATTAGAATGTGGACATGACCCCAAGGGGTGGGAGAGATGGCAAGGACAATCGGGCAAAGACCTTGACGTCCTTGGTTCCAATCCCCATACCAACATAGGGTCACACTTATCTATATATTTAAAAAAAAGATTAGAATGTGGACACGTTTTCTGGAATGACCTAAAAAGGAAAGATAGACTATTTTTTAGAAATGGAGAGAGTGTTTGTTTTGTGTTTACTGAGCTTATTAGAGCCAAATCTAGCCAGCCTGTTTATACCTCGCCTAAAATAATGTTTGTAAGTTCGACCCGAACCATCACGTGTTGAGCTTGAGCCGGCTTGGTTTATTAAACAACTCTAACTACGAGTCTACGACAAAGGCCAAAATTAACTTCAACATCAAACGTCAACTTGGTCAAGCACAGTTATAAAACATCAATAGGAACTGCTGATTCGTGTCCGAGGAGAGGTTACCACTTATTAAAACCTCACCTTATATCCTATGGTACTTATCTTAATGATTGTCCGGGTAATTAATTTTAATTACTGTATAGTTAATAAGTTCCTAAATTGAATTTACTGTATAATTAATTTTAATTTTGTGGATGAAAATGTCTTAAATTAGTATACTCAGTTTGTCGCCCACTAAAGCATAATTTGACTTTTATCATTTCAGTCACTTGTCATCTAATCCAGCGTGACTCTTTATAAAAGAGAGGGAGGTAAACGTGTGTGCCTTGAGTGACTGAGAACTGACATCAACGTTTAAATAACTAGCACTTCTTCGGATTAGGGGTGAGCTTTGTCCAATTCGGTTCAGTTTTTTGCATTAAAAAAAAGAAAACGGGACCAGACTATTTTAAAAAATACAGAACCGGAACCAACCCAATATATATGAGCACCAAACCAAACCAAGATGTACGAGAACCAGCCAATTCTACGGTTTTTAACTGTTTAATACAAACCAATAATAAAATCTTAAACTTCATAAAAAGATTAAAAAACATTCAATAATAGTACATTCAACAATTAAAAATGTCGGAGTCTTAGGTTTATAGCTTAAGAATCCGGTGGGAACAAAATTACAAAAGTGACTAAAAACTAAAAAGTACAACAAAATTGTTGAAGGATCGAAGAACCTGAACGAGGCAACGAGTTAGAGTTTCAAAAAGGGTTATAAATTAATATATATATATATATATATATATATATATATATATATATATATATATAGTTATATACTCCCTCCGTTCCGGACAAAGAGTCCACTATTCCATTTTGAGATGTTTCACTTGAAAGAGTCCACTTTCAAAAATGAAGGCATAAAAATGTCATTTTATTACTAATTTGCTACTAAAAGTGACATTTTCTTAAAAAGTTTGACTTTCAAATGAGGACTCTTTACCCGGAATGGAGGGAGTATATAATAACTAATCTATTGGGTTGATTCGGTCAAGTTCTACATTTTTTGGTTTGAAAACTAGGATCGATTGAAAAGTCCGGTTCTATAGATCGAGGACCAAACCAAACCAAAGTATTGGTCCGGTACAAATTGGTCTCGTCCGGTTCCATTGGTCTGGTTTGGTTTGGTTCTGAAAAACTTCTGCACACCCCTACTTCAGATTTCTCTTCTCCCAGTTGTAGATTCCATTTTCCTGACTAGAGTAGTGCTAAGCTGATCCAAATATTAAGCAAAATGAAATTGATTGGTGGAGTCAATGTATAATAAAAGTACTTAACCAGTCGAAATCATTTGCTTTTAGGCTAATTTCTTAACAATCAAAATTTAAATTCTTTGTTTATTTTCTTTTGGCATTTGGACATGGGATGAGCTGACGAGGGCAGGTTTAACAACTTTACATGACATGCAGATCACGAGTTACACAACAAGGAGATGAAATTGTCATATGATTTGTACGGAAGAGTTTTGTCAATTTCAAAGGTTATTTTCAGACATTTCCATATTGTAGAGGCTACCATGATCCCCTGATTCTGGTTGTGAGAAGTTCTTTCATCTCTTTGTTGTGTAGATTCTTACATACTTAGCACTAATAATGTGGTTTTGGAGGATTCCTGTGGCTGCTATATCCTCGCAGCTCGTGCAGCCCTTTGGTAATTTATTCTTGCCCTTATTTTAATTAAGGGGTAATTGCAATTTAGGGTCAATGTCCTAAATTTAGCCATTCCGGGTCTACTGTTACACTTTTGTTTCAATTAAGGGTCTACAATCTCTTTTTCTAAACTTTATTGTTAAGTTATCAATATAATTTCCCTTTTTCTGCAGGGAGAATTCTATCTTGGAGAGCTGGAGGACCTTTTAAGGACAATGTTATGGTAAATACGAATTAATTACGAAGTAATTACACTTTAGTTCTGAATGCTTAGTTCTTTAGTTCTTTAGTTATGGAAAGCCTGCAGAAGCCAGATTAACACTCCCATTATTTGCCCTGCTATAATTAGCGATCCTTTGTCAAGAGGTGATGGGGTTTAGAATGCCCTGGACCATCACGGCTTGTCTAAAAACTTAAAAGAAGGATGACTCATTGAATAACTACTAATCAGGTAAGGTCCGAGATGGTGGCCCTCTTACTCGGCCCACCTGTTCCAACGCTTCATGTACTTGACAATTTTATCCCTAGGGGTTTTCTACTGTTTTTTTTTTTGTTGTTTCCCCTTTTGTTTATATACATGTGCTGTTATGGAAAGGATTATTTTTTTATAAAGGAACCAAGTCAGTGAAGAAAATAAAATTATATATATATATATATATATATATATATATATATATATAAATACTTCTTTTTTGATGGAAACAGAAGATTTATATTTAAGGAGAGAATGGAATACTAGCAAGATGGATGAGACCGTCAAAAGGAAAACTAAAATAAAAAGACAGAAAAAGCACGAAACAAAATAGCCCTCCAATCCCGATGAACAGTTTTACAGGGATGTGTTTACCAATGATGCTTTGACAAGCCACTGAGCTAGGGGTGTAGACAAAAGCAACACCATTATCCTTGCACTGCCGCAGCCTTCCTTTATCGTATGGTTGTGCTTCTCGGCTTCTCATAAGTAGTTGTGGAGGAGAATTTATTGTTCTCTTTTGTATTTTCACGTTCTCGTTGGCTGTTTGGTATTCTTTTTCAAGATAATGTATTAATTATTTGATAAGTTTGTCTAATGCAATTGTAGGTAGGCATTATTCCTTGGTTGATATTATCCACGAGGGTCAGCAAATACTTTTCACGCAAAGTCTTCAAGTAGAAGCATCGTCTTCTTTGCAAAGGAGGATTTGAAACAGCTTTTTTGTTCGTCAAACTGATTGATATGGCTCTTCTTCATTCTTTTCGGTTCTGTATATAAATTCAAATCTGTATTTTCCAATTCACTTAGGTTATTGTATAACAATTTTTTTTTTTGGAATTTCTCACTAAGAAAATACCTGAAGGAACATGAAATTTTGAAATTCATTTGGAATTATAATTTTCCATCAATGCAGAAGTTTTCTTGAGCTGTTATTCTAATTGTTTGTTGTGTATCACTTCTTTCCTTTTTCTCGAGCGTGTAAAGTTGTAATATCTTACTTAATTCCCATGTCAGTTCTCATCGTGAACGGTGTATACGATGTTACGAACTGTATTACGTTTGATAATGATATTTGCTTGCTTTTCGCTGAATAAAAGGGTTTTTCCTACTTCTGCTACTCTCTCCCTCTCTCACATAAAAGGTTTTTCCGACTTCTGCTACTCTCTCTCTCTCTCTCTCTAACACAAACACACAGAGGGAGACCTGAAGGATATTTAAACTGCGGAAATGCCAAAATCTGCAAGAAATTCATAGTCCCGGTGATTGTCCACTTCTATAACAGGAGAATGGTTGTATAACAAACAAATTATTTATTCAGTATTACATGTGTAGGGTCTGAAAACAGTGTCTTCAGTTTATTTTTAACAAACCAAAACAATTTGATTTCATCCATTACTCGGACTAGAATCGAGCTTGAAGACGGTCAACTATGTTCTTGTCCAATTGGAAAGCTCTGGTGAGAACATCATCAGAAATTGGTGGGTTGGATCCAAATACTGCATTTGCAATCGTGATCACCCCAGGATTCTGGCTGCTAAGAGCAGCAATTGCAACTGCGTTGGTATTTCCCACATTGAGTTGGAAGTGAATGAGACCCACGGGGAATACAAAGACATCTCCCCTATGTAAGATCTTAGTGATTAGGCGGTTCTCAGGATTGGAGGTGACGAAGCCCACGTGAAGGGTACCTTCCAAGACAAGAAGGATCTCAGAAGCTCGTGGATGTGTATGAGGTGCGTTCTGTCCGTGAGGTGCATAGTCGATTCGAACCATTGAGATACCCAAAGTGTTCAGTCCTGCTAATTGAACGACATTTACGGCAGTAACATTTGAGCCAACTCGATTTGATGTGTTTCCAGCAACATCAAGGCTTGTAAAAAAGAAATCATCAGCTGTGGCAAGCTTTGGGTCTTTGCAAAACCTCCCATTAACAAATACTGCACCCATATCTGATCCAAGTTAGGCCAATTAGCAACAATGTAATAGAGAGAGAGAGAGAGAGAGAGAGAGAGAGTATACCAGCAGAATTGGGATTAGCAGTAGCAACACAAAAGTCCTGAAGAGGGCTGGGGTCAGAGGCATGGCCAAGAGAGACAGCCAAAGCCAACATGGCAAGAGTTATAATTAAGTAAAGTCCCATATTTTGTTAGCTAACTTGGGGATAATCAAATTGGATTAATCAGATGGCTCAGTTTAAACTTCTTGTGAGATGTGAAAAATTTAGCAGAGGAAGGATGTCTATTTATGCAGAGAAAGAGTCCTTGAATAAGTCTTTTATATCTTTCATTACTCAATTAGATTAAGACCAAGTACAATAATTAAAGAACCATTCATTTTTCACCAACTATGGTCATCTTTTTCCCATTAAGCTTGGCTCTGAATCAAGAAATAGTCTTTTTTTCATAGAATTTACCAACTTCTGACTATTTGAACTTTGGTTTAAACCGACAATCGCATAGTGTTTTGAAAAGTCTTTCAGCAACTCTATTACGGAGAAATGGATAGTTGTCAATACTTTAGACCGATGATGGTCGATCAAGTCTTACCATGCTTATCAAAGAGGAAACTATCTCATTTTCTTAAACTTTATTTGTATATTATAAACACATGTCATAAAAAGAAGATATTTGTAGAGTTACCGTTCTTAAATCTATGGCTATATATTTGAAAATGAAAAGATATCTCTTTAAGTTTTTTAGTTGAATTCTTTGTGATTACTTGTCTCACTTCCTCTCTCTGTCTTCATATATAAGTTAAGTATATTATTGTCAATCTAAAATTAGAACCTTCATAGATGTGGTTTAATATGACTCGACAGTAACTTAGATATTTAATGTTTTTATCCCAACTTTTCATGCCTAGACTAACAAATCACATGAACGATCACGTTATTAGGATGAAGAGTTCATCCATTAAAAGGTCAGGCACATTCAGGGGCCTTGAGTGTGTTTGGATTTGTACCTCCTGAAACTTCTAAGAAAATATGTCATTTCTAAGGCATGCATGTTTAGAATAACACAAACATTCTTCTTAAAATTATCAATAATATTGGGGTTGATTCCAATGATGATCATTGATTTGTGAATGTTCTGTAATGCATATAGCAGAATCTGTGTTCCTCAGAATATAAGAATATAGACGCCCTCGACCCATCTGAATCTTTCCTCATAGTACGTGAATATAGATGCATGCCACACTCAATTCAAGCATAAAACTTTGCAGAAAGTAATTCCGTGACTGTTTGAACAACCTGATTCTCAGAAGTCACCTCTCTAGGCATGCAAAGATCAATTGCATATGGTAGGTTGTAAACTCAAACTTCATGCGGAAAGAAATACTAATTAAGAAGTGAATAAAATGAAAATCTGACCTATTCCATATTGACATCAGCAGAAAATATAAAATGCAGTGGTTGTAGAATGTTTCTTGTTTTCAAAAAGACTGAAAATTTAACCATTCATTAGCATGACTAGGTATAGTTCATTATATATTCTATCAACTTGTGAGGGAACACAACAACTATGTATCTAGTATTTACCTATAAATAGGCACCATCCTCTGCTTAAATCTTACATCTCCATCTTACCGAAAAGCAAATCATCCAATTACATAACTTATAGCCTAAAATGGGTCCTCTTCACTTAACTGCAACCATTGCCATGCTTGCTTTGGCTGTCTCACTTGTCCATGCCTCTGATCCTAGTCCTTTGCAAGACTTCTGTGTTGCTACTGATAACCCTAATGCTGGGGGTACATATCTTCTCTTTCTCTCTTCCTCTCTAGCTTTATAGTTAATTTTGTTACATATATTGTGTTAATTGCTTGAATTGAACTAACATGTATGTGATAATATGTGCATGCAGTATTTGTCAATGGGAGGTTTTGCAAAGATCCAGCGGATGTCAAAGCCGATGATTTCTACTTCTCGGGTCTCGATGTTCCTGGAAATACAACAAATAGAGTTAGATCAAATGTTACTGCAGTAAATGTTGCTCAAATAGCCGGATTGAACACTTTAGGCATTTCTTTAGTTCGTATTGACTATGAACCATATGGCCAAAATGCACCTCATACACATCCGAGGGCCAGTGAGATCCTTTTTGTGGCGGAAGGTACCTTATATGTTGGCTTCGTTACATCCAATACCGAGAACCGTCTCATTAGTAAGGTCTTACACAAGGGAGACGTATTCGTGTTCCCCATAGGTCTTATTCATTTTCAATTCAACGTGGGAAATACCAAGGCAGTGGCATTTGCTGGTCTTAGCAGCCAAAATCCTGGGGTGATCACCATTGCAAATGCAGTATTTGGATCGAATCCACCTATTTATGATGATGTTCTCACCAGAGCTTTCCAGTTGGGAAAGAACGTAGTTGACTATCTTCAAGCACAATTCTAGTGGGACAGGCACGTTAATGCCTACAATTGATAAACCCAAAG
This sequence comes from Codonopsis lanceolata, assembly GCA_013146195.2. Classification (NCBI taxonomy): domain Eukaryota; kingdom Viridiplantae; phylum Streptophyta; class Magnoliopsida; order Asterales; family Campanulaceae; genus Codonopsis; species Codonopsis lanceolata. The sequence continues at coordinate 99,089,704 of CM028377.1, forward strand.
TTGTTTTAGTTTGTTAAAAATAAGCAGATTACATTATCTTCTGATGGTCAGTGTAATACATTATAAATAATTAAGTGTGTTTATTCTCTATTATATTATAAAAATGGATTTTGTTATACATCATCTTCATCACCCTTTTGTTAGCTAAGAAGGATATATATCACACAAGTTCGTTATCTACAAGTAATCATGAGTTACTTCTTCGAACTTGAACTTTGAGCGAAGCGGAAGACTTTCTACTTGAGCTACGATCTTTGTATGTCACGATCAAAGATCCTGCAAGTCTCTCTCGTCGGATTGATATCACATAGAACGAATATCAATTCTGGTTCACACCGCAGATCCAAGTCTCTTGATGGTTAGGTTAGAGAGATTATTTTGGTGAGATATAATAAAGAAAAGAGAGAGGGGTGGCCAAAAAGGGAGAAGACGTGTTCTTCTCCTAGGTTTTTTTTTTTTGTGTGTTAGGGTTTTACTTTTAGTTGTCCTATTTATATTATTGTACAAGAAACCTATTTCTTGTAGGATAAGTAAAGTCAATCCTGAACCCCTTCGGATTAGGAAACTAATTATATTTTAATAATATAAATATATTCCATGTGAGCGGAAGTAAATAATCGGGTCACAAACCCAATTGCTAACATCTCCCACTTGCACACTTGGGCTCACCTCTCTAACCACATCGTATCATCAAAACCCGTTAAACACTGCCTCTTCATACTGGAAGTGAAACGTGCGACATGATGAGAAAGATAAATGGTGGAGCGCTATACCAAATCACCATCTGACCAGCATAGAACGTCCTCGTTAGAAAACAAAACTTGTCTCTACCCCAGACCGTATATACACATCAATTTAAGCATCATCAATCCCTCAAGAGCGGTGCTTAAACCTCAACATGTTTATGTATCAAGATCAATCTCTTGAACCGTATGTTCAATATGATCGCCATGACATTGAAATACAAAAATACAGATGCATATCATACTATCTTCCTTAAACACTCATATCAATCACTCTTGATTAACTGCTTTCCCAGCAATGCTCCGTAGGACTGTATGTGCATAACCCGTTGGTCGGCATGCCAAAGTAGCATCATCAACGTCCAAGTTCATGATATAGTTCTAAGTCACATAGGGTATAATCGTGACCTGGATTTGATCACTAGAACTGACACAGTGATCAAACAGGGATCATTCAATTATTTTCTTAAGTCGCATTATAGTCACATATAATATGAAGTGTATGTTATGACAGAACTCCCACACGAAGTAGGCATGTCATGCTCAAACGTCATACGAACCTTAGTCTAGCCGCCCTTTTGGCGTCTAACCTAAGTACTTAAAAGTAGTCACTCTTCTAGTGTTTCTTTAAAGATCTCACATTCGGACTTTTCCTTAGGATATAAAGTCGACCTTTATAAAAATCTCATCTTGGCCATATGCCAAGGCGATAAATGTAATGTCATTTGCGTACCCCCCTTCGTAGGTGCCAAAGACTTTTACTATCTCAACTTGCTCGCCCATCTAGCGACAAGGTGAGTTACCCGTGTGAGAGGGCGAATTCAATATCCACGACATCTTTTCAATCAAAATATATATGCTACGCAATTTCACATAAAACTATTCAATTAACATATAAAAGGAATAAAATGAAACTGCAATTTATTAAAACGATAATGAAAATAATAATCAAATGTCAACAAAGGTGTTCTCAGAATAAATATCAGATCCTACGAATCTCTAGACCCAACATATGATCCTAAAAGATCACTCTAGCTAGAGGTTTAGTCATAGGGTCAGCCAGCATGCTTCTAGTAGAAATATATTCTAGAACAACTTTCTTTTCTGCAATCATGTCTCTAGTGAAATGATACTTGATATTAATGTGTTTCATCTTCCCATGATACTTAGGGACTTTAGTGTAACCTAAAGCAACCATACTATCACAAGTAATGACTACAGGATGATCCACATGCGTCGTAACATCAAGATGTTGGAGAAAACTCCTCAACCACACAGATTCTTGAACCGCAGCTGAGCAAGCCATGTACTCTGACTCTATCGTAGATAAGGCGGTGCTAATCTGTCGCTTGTTACTCCAATAGACTCCAAGAGATAGCTCCACCACTAAGGAGAAAAGCGTAGCCCGGAGTAGATTTATAACCATCTACATCTCCAGCCCAATCCGCGTCAGTGAAACCTTTCAAGCTCAAATCCCCACCTTGGTAACATATAGGGTTAAATTTGTGGTTCACACCAAGTAACGCATAACCTCTTCACTGCCATGCAGTGTTGAGGTCTAGGATTACTTTGGAATCGACTCAACATCCCAACTGCAAAGCATAGGTCAGGCCGAGTACACACCATAGCATACATCAAGCTTCCTACCGCATTCGCATATGGAGTCGTAGATATTCTCTTGTTCTCTTTTTCATTCTTAGGGCATTGGTTTGTACTAAGGACACATCCTTTTTCCATTGGAGTGACAATGAGTTTTGAGTTAGTCATGCCAAATCGTTCGATAGCTTTCCTAATGTAAGTCTCTTGAGACAAACCAAGAAATCTTTTCGAACGATCCCTAATAACTTTTACTCCAAGTACATAGCTTGCTTCACCCAAGTCTGCCATATTGAAAAGCGTAGACAACCATTCTTAGTGGCATTTATCATCTCCATATCATTCCCAGCTAGTAGGATGTCATCAACATATAATGACAGAATCAAGATCTTTTTCTTGGATCATTTAACATACACACAGTGGTCTTCCTCAATCATCACAAAGCCAATTGAGGTTATCGCTTGATGAAAGCGAATGTACCAATGTCTAGATGATTGTTTGAGACCATAGATGGAACGTTTGAGTCGGCACACTTTGAGCTCATGTCCCTTGACTTCAAAACCCTCTAGTTGAGTCATATAGATCTCTTCATCTAGTTCTCCATTGAGAAAATTAGTTTTAACATCCATTTGATAAAGTTCTAGATCCATGTGCGCTACTATCGCTAGGATTAGGCGAACAGAGGAAAATTTCACCATATGGGAGAATGTCTCTTCATAGTTTAAACCCTCTCTTTGGGTAAAGCCTTTCGCCACAAGACGTGCCTTATATTTGTCGATTGATCTATCTGCCTTTTGCTTGACTTTGAAAACCCATTTGTTTCCAATAGTCTTGCGACCTTGCGGAAGATCAACTAACTCACAAACCTGATTCTTTTTCATAGAGGAAATTTCATCTTCTATTGCAGTTATCCATTCATTGTTTTTAGGTAAAGAAAGAGCTTCTTTGAACGATGTAGGCTCACTAGAATTGTAAGAAGTAGTTAGGAAAGATTCCTCTTCGATCGCGAATCGACGACAAGGTATATTTCCACGTTTACTTCTTCGCTCTAGTATCAGACTCCCACTAGGATCCGTACTCCCACTCAGATGAAGATCACCTTGACTCTCATTGGCGACTTCCATAGGCTCAACCTCATGTTGTACCGTAGGATTAGGTTGAGGCAATTCCCTACCTTCGCCAAAAGATGTCATATGTTCTTCTTCCATCTCAAAAAGTTCAAAGTCTTTCCTAACTTTACCTATCTGTGGGAAATCATTCTCAATGAAATCAACATTGCGCGACTCTGTTTCTGTCATTCCTACTTCAGGTTGTCCACCGTATATAACATAACCCTTTGAGGTATCTGAATACCTTATGAAAACACACTTGTTTCCTCTAGGGCCTAGTTTTCCAAACTTATTGGAGGTACTATGGACATAACCTGCACAACCCCAAGGATGAAGATGCCCCAATTTAGGCTTCTCACCTTTCCAAAGTTCATAAGGGGTTGTGGGAACTGACTTAGAAGACACTCGGTTAAGTATGTAGGCGACAGTCATTAGCGCATCCCCCTAAAACGAAATTGGGAGGTTGGCTTGTGCCATCATGAACCTAACCATTTCCAACAATGTTCGATTCCTTCGTTCTGCAACACCATTTTGTTGTGGAGTTCTAGGAATTGTCAACTGTCGGCGTATTCCCTTTTTCTCACATAATTCTTTAAATTGATCAGATAAATATTCACGGCCCCGGTCAGTTCTAAAAGTTTTTAAGCTTTTATCCTTTTGATTCTCAACCTCTACGAGAAAGCGCTCAAAACACTTGAGAGCTTCATAGCGGTGAGAAATAAGGTAAACATAACCATAACGTGTGTAGTCATCGATAAAAGTGAGAAAGTAGGAAGCTCTATGACGTGCCTTAACATTCATTGGTCCGCAAATATCTGAATGGACTAACTCTAATGGATATGTAGCTCTTTTTGCCTTACCAAAAGGCTTTCGTCAAGCTTTTCCTGCCAAACAAGATTCACACAAGGGTAGGTTGACTTTGGTGAGAGACCCCAATAGGCCTTCTCTAGCCAATTTAGTCATCATATCTTTTCCTATATGTCCAAGTCTAGCATGCCATAACTCAGAATTAGAATCATCATAAACCATACAAGAAGAAGAATTAACAGAAGAATTATGAGAATCCAACAAATCTAATTTAAAGAAATTATCTGACAAAAAACCATGTCCCAAAATCTCATCACCAAAACAAATATCCAAGTGATCATCACTAAAATTAAAAGAGAATATCCATATCCTAGCAATTGTACTACTGATAATAGATTATGTCGAATTCCAGGTGCATAAATAACTTCATGAAGAGTCAATGTGCCTCCATTCCGCATTTGAAGTTGGTATGAGCTAACTCCTTCGACTTCAATAGACGAACTATTTCCCATGAAAATTCTTCTTGTACCCGCAGGAACTTTTCGATAATCTACAAATCCTCCTCGATCCCTTGTCACATGTTTGGTTGAGCCTGAGTCTACAATCCACACAAGGAGAGAGTCGGCTAATAAAACATGAGAGTAAATACAAATTTGCAGAGAGTTAGGATTTAGAGATACCTTCTTGGGCTCAGGATCACAAGTCCGAGCTAAATGACCCAAGGTATCATCACATTTGTAGCACCTATGCTTGATCATATTCTTTTTGCCCCTAAGGCGTTTAGTGATCTTACTTAGTTTTGGTAGATACTTAGCTTGCATTCCTTTAACTTGTTTCTTACACTTCCCGTATGACTTGTGTGGACCGTCAAGGGAAACAAGAGCAAGGTCACAAGTTACAACACTCATTGTGCGACTTGTATCATAGCACTTTAGCCCGAAGCTCATCTTTGCGATTTTGGACTAGGGTAGAATTACCTATCCTTGGTTTAGTCATCACGTTATATAAGTTCTCAAAAACCTCTTGCTCATGTAGCAAACTTGTGATTTTACTTTGCCAAACACTATAGTTTGAACTACATAATTTCTTTCCCTTGTTAAGGTCAACGATTACATTCTTAAAAGTCATTTCATTACAATTTATTGCAAAAAATAATACATTAGCATATATATATATATATATATATATATATATATATATATATATATATATATATATATATATATATATATCGATTCACTTTCGTTCTAAAAAATCAATTACTAAATATAATCACATCATACACGTAAAGATGGAAAATCCGCTAGACTCGTAATCACAACCAAAGTATTCACAACGTGAAAATATTCATAAACTGATAATTTAAACAAAAGAAATAAGATAGAACAAATCCATCAAACACATATAATATACATAAATATTTTCACTACTGAAAATAAAATTTATTGGGTCTCGTATAGTCCCAATCGCAATTTAAGAGCCCAAAACGACAATTAATTGTGCTAAAAATGACTTAAAAATAGTTTAAAATTAACAAAGAATTTTAAAAAATTACTAACAGTCTCAAACAGTCCCAAAAGGTTACGGAATGACAAAACAGCCCTTGAAAGTTATTTTTGAATTTTTAATAAATCAAAAAACATGTTTTTATGCTATGAAAAATAAAAACACATACTTCCAAGCTGAATTGATCAAAACAGAGGCCAACACTGGACTCAGAAGGCCCAAATTAGTCTAGACTCTCCAGAGGTGACAAAAAGCAGCGGCCGTAGAACACTTCAGGCGCTCCACGAGTCACTGTCGAGAGTGGGCATCGCTTTTGTGACACATAGACGCTGACCGGATGCTGAATCAACCATAGGGCTGATGTGGCACTGACTGGGCCGATGACGTGTCACATGACGTCATCAATGACATCATCACCTGATTGAGAAAAAGTGGGCCCCACTATAGTGACGTGGCTGATGACATGGTAGCCACGTCAGCATTGACTGTTGACCAGTTGACTTGACCAGTCAACGATTGACTAGTTGACTGATTTTCATCTCACTCTCCCAGTCGGAGAGTGTACTCCACTCGCCGCCTCCCCGAACTCCGATGAGGTCGCGGACGGTGGCATTTGGATTCGTATCGTCGAGTACTTTCTAGTCGTGTACTTTTTACATCGAAACGAGTGCCACAAGAGACATGTACATTGAGGCCGAGAGTGGGGATCATAGGACGCTTATTTTCCAACTCGGAAAATTGATTTGCTAACGTGATCCGTGAGCCAACTTCACGAGGCCGTAAAACGTTCATTTTAAGTCCAAATTAAGCATATAATATGTCGTTGGAAAGCCCTCGCGGAGTACTACAAGTACAGACCATAAAATCACGGTTTTACAGAATACAAACAGGTCAAAACAGCATGCAAAGTTTCGGAAAAATCAACTTTCAACAAAACTTGGATTTGCGATATTTAAAAAAATACCCAACGGATTTTAACGAGAATTTAGTATGTTGTTCGCCTTGTCATAGGGAACTCAGAAATATAATTTTTTCTTGAAAATAAAATTGTTTTACACATGAAATAATAAAACCCATTTGGTTCGTTATCGGGTAAAACTTTTAAACAAACCCAAAAACAAAAGCATGCAATTCATGGCATAACGAAATGAACAATAAAGCATATAAGCTCTAATACCAATGAAGGATATATACATATATACATATATCACACAAGTTCGTTATCTACAAGTAATCATGAGTTACCTCTTCGAACTTGAACTTTAATTTGAGTGAAGCGGAAGACTTTCTACTTGAGCTACGATCTTTGTATGTCACGATCAAAGATCCTGCAAGTCTCTCTCGTCAGATTGATATCACGTAGAACGAATATCAATTCTGGTTTACACCGCAAATCCAAGCCTCTTGATGGTTAGGCTAGAGAGAATATTTTGGTGAGATAGAATATAGGAAAGAGAGAGGGGCGGTCAAAAAGGGAGAAGACGTGTTCTTCTCCTAGGTTTTTTTTTGTGTTAGGGTTTTACCTTTAGTTGCCCTATTTATATTATTGTACAAGAAACCTATTTCTTGTAGGATAAGTAAAGTCAATCCCGAACCCCTTTAGATTAGGAAACTAATTATCTTTTAATAATATAAATATATTCCATGTGAGCGGAAGTAAATAATTGGGCCACAAGCCCAATTGCTAACAAGCTAAAAAGTCATTCTAACATAATAATTAATCCAAGGTCGATGCATAATTATGAAACTTGTTCTTGTTTTCTATAAAATTAAAAAAAGTTTCACCTTGATTGTCTCCACAAAAAAAATTGTTGTGCACAACGGAAGGTAACAAGATCAATAGTAAAGAAGAGACAGAGATTGAAGCCAACAGACTGTCAAAATTTTAGAGCTAACCTTGAAAACATTCTAGGGATACAACTATTTATATGGATACAATAGAAACCCTAAAACCCTTAAATAAGGAAACTAGACAAAACTGAAAAACGGGACTAGGCGGTCGCCTAGTTCTCGACACTAGGCGACTGCTTAAATTCCAGCAGCGCACTGATAACCAATAACGAGTAGGCGGTCACCTAATCCTTGACACTAAGCGACCGCCTTGGTTCCAGTAGCTTGGTCTGAAGTAATCATGACTAAGCGGTCGCCTAGTCCTTAACACTAAGCAACCACCTTGAAGGAACTGGCCTGTTGTGTAACGCCCCGAGCCCGAAAACCCTGTATGCTACGTGTAGCCCATACACTGGGCCACTGAGCACGTAGCACCTTGGGTTATCAGGCCTACCACAAGCCAACCCAAAAGTCCATGGATGATGTTGGTGCCCAGAGGTAGTGTGTTACCACCTTATAAATCGAACACAATTCCCACACCTACCCGATGTGGGATGGGGTATTACAATCTTCCCCACTTAAATCCTTGACGTCCTCGTCAAGGTCGAATCATACCTCGGGCGATGCAGGAATCAACAATTCCCACACCTACCCGATGTGGGATGGGGTATTACAATCTCCCCCACTTAAATCCTTGACGTCCTCGTCAAGGTCGAATCATACCCCGGGTGATGCAGGAATCAAGAGGTGGCTCCCACCTTCTGCAGTGTAGCACTTTGGCCCGCACATCACTTTGCTCCCACATTTTTGGCCGGGACCCGCTCTGATACCATTTATAACGCCTCGAGCCCGAAAGCCCGGTACGCTACGTGTAGCCCACACACTGGGCCACTGAGCACGCAGCACCTTGGGTCATCAAGCCCACCACAAGCCAACCTAAAAGTCCATGGATGATGTTGGTGCCCAGAGGTAGTGTGTGACCACCTTATAAATCGAACACAATTCCCACACCTACCCGATGTGGGATGGGATATTACATGTTGCCTAGGTAATCGAGCCATCCCATTCTCAACAAAATTAATTTAATTTAACGAGGTCATGTAGTTCGGAGGAATACCTATTCCTAGCTCAGTTTTGTAGGAATTAATGTACACTTTAGATCAACAAACGATATCTCTGTTTTCGCTCATTAAGTAGCAAAACATTACAAAACTAACCACTAGCTATCGGAAATACTCCTAAGAAAAAAGAGTGACACTTAATGTAACCCCAAATTTATTCAACGTAACATCATTTAATAAGGTAAATTACTATACTACCCTCTTTCCAATTAAAACAACCCCCCCCAATTTTCAGCAAATTCTCACATCTCAAACTCTCTCTACAACAAATTCTTTTTCACAACTCTCTACTACTCTCTCACTTACTTTCACTCCCGCATTGTTAAGATTGGAATGTAATCCCAATGAAGATGTTTGCGTAGATTCACATTTTAAGTAAGATTTAGACATCTCATATTTTTTTTTGATTTTTAAATTGTTTTTTATTAACAAATTCAGATTTTGGCCAAACAACTACCAGGTCCTAACGACACTTTTGCAAAAATGTCGCTATGCCCTAGCGGACAAAATTATAAAATTTCGTTTCCTTGTAGCGAATGTTTTGTAAAAAACCGTTTCTTGGGAAGGATTGAAAATATGAAAATCCGCTAGCACTGGCCGTTTTTTTTCTTTTCAAAATGGCCGCTGCCCCTTGGGCGGTTCTATTGCCATAAAGTCGCTACATATTAGCATCTCTTCACTGTTTTCCCTGAATTTTTTTTTGAAAAATATCTAAAAAATTAGAAATAGGTAGTAGGACAACATAGAAATACGAAATACAATTGCCTTACTTTAATATGTTTTATTCTTATTTGTTTACATGATTACCAGTTTGAAAACAAGTTTAAACTATTTCTAGATGCATGTATCTAATTTTTTGCGACTGAGGAAATCTCATCGAGAGACGACAAAAAAATGTGTTAGAGATAACCGACATCCCGATAAAATGTTTGACGAGGCTTAAAACTTATGATGATGAAACTCGTAAAGTATGAATCGGTTGTGAGAAGAGTGGAAAGTATATGTACGATGGTGAGAAATTAAGCTTTGAAAGATGTAATGAAGAAAGGTTCAAAAAAGTTTAATTGTGAGTTTGAAGTATATTTGGTGGAAAAAAAAGATGTTGGTTGGAGAGTTCAAGTTAGCGGGTTTAACAATGCCCACAACCCTCCATTGACAAGGGAAGAAAAGTGGCACACTTCTGCAGCCAAGTTGAGTGCATCTGAGATTCAAAGGATTGATGAACTTTATAGTGCAAACGTGAAGCCGAATTTTACGTAACTCTTTATCTAGAACGGTAGGAGTAATTATTCATTAATAATGCTATAATAAGTAACCTAGTATAACTGTTGTGTGCACTCGTTATTTATTTATACTTTAGATTTTTTTCATATGTGCGACGTTTAGTGTTTTTAGGGTATGACATTTAGGGTGAATTGTTTTTTATTTGATTTTTTCCAACATGAAATATTTATTTCTTAGAAGTACATATTATGTATAATTAGTTTTTTTTTTTGTCGATTTCAAAAAATAAGGGGGGAGGGGGAAAATTGAAAAGGGCAATGATATCAATTTATCTTTTGTGTAGTTAAAGTTCATGAAAACCTCTGCTTATTAATGGAGGCATAATGATTAAAACAAAAAGGAGTAATTGTGGGCCGGTCCTCTTTTTAGAAATTGTAACCGCTAAAGTGATTTTTTTTTTCGTTTTCAACCGCATAAGTCTACTTTTAAATTTTTCTTCCTAAAAAAAATTTATATCTTTCTTCCTTCATTTCTTTCTTCATAGCTCTCCTTCCTTTTTATTTCCCTCTTTCTTTCCGAAGACGAAGTAAATTTAGTTCATCTTCTTAACTTTTATGCTGCCTTAAATTTGGCCCATCTCCTAAATTTTCTGTTGCCTTGAATTTGGTCCTCAAAACTCAACGACAAACACTTCTCTTTCTATCTCCATCTTTCTCCCTATCTTACACACACAGCACACACATACTCATACTGACGCATTCCTCCACCATTCACTCTTGTCCCTTGCTCCATGATCTGCATTTGGAGTAGTAAGTAAACAATAGGAAATAAATTATAAACTAATTCAAGTATAGCATGGCACGTTGTTTGACGAAAATCAAAGGAAGCAAATATGGAATCAAGCAACTGTTGTTATTTATGTGTGAGGAAGTCACTAAAATTCCAACTGTTAATGGGCATCATAGGTTTTGATGCGACATTGTTGGTTTTGATTCGGGCATCGTTGGCTTCGATTGGGGCAGCGTAGGTTTCAATTCGGGCATCGTTGGATTTGATGCGACATCATAGGTTCCAGTTCAAGTCTCCTTGTCACATTAAGAAGAAGAATAATTAGAAGATTTGTGGAAGGCTTTTTCATTCCCTATCCCGGTTGGCCTTATGAAAAAAGATGTCGATTGAGCACATTGGAACTCAGCACTGTCTTTCTCCTTAACCCTACTCTCTCATTTTCTATCACTAAAATGCCAATTGTTGATGTTTGTGTGTGTGAGGAAGTCACTAAAATTCCAACTGTTAACGGGCATCGTAGGTTTCGATGCGGCATCGTTGGTTTTGATTCGGGCATTGTTGGTTTTGATTCGGGCATCGTTGGTTTCTATGGGGCATCGTAGGTTTCGTATCAAGTCTCCTTGTCACATGAAGAAGAAGAAGAATCTAAAGATTTGTGGAAGGCAAGAGGGCATGTGGTGTGGGGTAGCTGTATTTTTTTCGATCTAATACCATAGAAATCATTCGTGCATGAATAAGGGGTGAGAGAGAAAAGAGAATTAATTACTTGGTGGGTTGGAAAGGGGACTCATTAAATGCGGAGAGTGTGTGTGTGAGAGAGAAAGTCAGAGAAAATAGACGTGTATTTTTTTATAAATGGTATTTTCATCTTTTTACCCTAAAAATGTACTTTATTGGTTAAATACTATTATGTTGGACTGTTGCAGTTGACTTTTTTCCAAAAGGGACCGGCTCGGTTATATCCCAAACATATATCACTACTATTTTCATGTTCTTCGGCTATTGATAAGTGTAAGGGTAAAATAGGTCATGCCTATTTTTACTTGTTTCCCATTTCTTGGTCAAAATTCATTTTTGACAAGTTTTGGTTATTTTAGGACTTAATATCTTTAATTAGATTTTGTTGTGTTATATTTGGAACCAAAATCTTTAAGGGTGATTTTAACCACACCCCAATATCCTCTTTTTACACCCCATGTACTACATTGTACAACATAGAGTACAACATCTCAATGGTGGGGTGTAAGTGAGGATATCATCTTTAATTAGATTATGGTGCATCATTTTTGGAAACAAAATCTTTCTATAAATCCTTTGTCAACCGGGCTTCTAATAACCTTCATCTTTTGGTAATAAAATCTATGTTTTTGGTAAGTAGTTTGTATTTCCTTTCTCTGATCCTTTTCCTTGTAGAAGATGGATTGTTCCTTGTGTGTAGGTTATCTCTTCGTTATATATGGAAGTGCTGGGTCACGGCAAAAGTGCAGAGCTGGAGAGAAATAAACAAAGCCATAAGTTGAGATCAGATTTATATAAAGTTCAGAAGCAGTTTTTCAATCCAGACGTACAGCAGTTGATTGTAGCCCCTGATGTTATAACATCGGCATGTACATTGAAGTTCTGGATTCTGATTTATCTTCCTGTTTCAGTTTTAGGAAGTTGTTTATTTCTTCCCACGTTTAGTATACGTTGTTTTCTGTGGGGTTTTTTGTTCTCAAAGACTTGTTGTCTTGTGAGAATATTTTGTTTAGTGATTTCACAATAGTTTTTGTAAAACGTTTAATCCTTTTAGTGAAATCTTTGTGGCCTTGAGGCTAGGTCTACAAGCATAGGCTTGTAGATTGTTTTGGTAATTGTTTGCTTTCTGTCTATTGTCTGATTTTTAGTCTTCCGCTGTTTTGTTCATCTTTGACCATTGTGATTTCCATTGTAGCTACATCGGCAGCTACATTGGAAACTGCTTTGGTTTCTCTTGAGAATCCTAGCTATTGTGTTCTTTCAATTGGTATCAGAGCCTTCTCTTGATATCACTAAGAGTTGATTCTGGTCATAGCCGTGATGGATTCTCAATATGAGAATGTCGTTCGTCCTCCTACCTTGACTAATGCTAACTATTCTATTTGGAAAGTTAAGATGCGTATCTTCATCAAATCGATTGATGAAAGAGCGTGGCTTGCTGTTCTGAATGGATGGAGTCCTCCTAAAACTACTAATTCTGATGGTGATATCAAGATCACCAAAGAATTTGAATGGTCTAATGAAGATAGGAATACTGCGTCGTTTAATTCTAAAGCCTTGTCTGCCATATACAAAGCTTTAGATGCTAACATTTTTAGAGTGATTGCCAACTATGAGTCTGCTAAAGATGTTTGGGAGGCCCTTCAGACCTTGTGTGAAGGACAAATGTTCGCGCTTTGTCTAAATTAAGATTGCTCACCACACAGTTTGAAAACACTAGAATGAATGAGTCTGAAGATATTATGTCATATTATGGTAGACTTCTTGACATGTCCAACTCTGCTCTTGCTTTAGGTGATCCCATCACTAATGAACGTCTTGTTAGCAAGATGATGAGAACTCTGCCTGAAAGGTTTAATGTCAAAATATGTGCTATAGAGGAAGCACATGATATTGACAAGATGAGTTTTGAACGATTGGCTGGTATCCTTCAAAACTTTGAGTTGAACCTAAATGATCAAATCAAACAAAAAGGCAAAGGAGCATCATCTTCTACTCCTATTGTGAAAAATATTGCCATGACTGCTCCTATTGATATCTCTTCCGACTTGCTTGATATTCAAAAAGATATTGATGAGTCTGATTTTGGAGAAGAATCTATAGCTTTTTGACTACTAAATTCAGAATTTTTTGAAAACTAAGAGTCAAAATAGAACTCCATCATCAAGCTCAAAAAGCAATTTCAAACCTGATTCTGGCAAATTTGCTCCCAAGGAAAACTCTTTTCAAACACCAGAAAAACCTTTCACAAACCCTTTTGCTTCAAAATCTTCATACAATGGAAAGAATATTGATTCCATTCAATGTAGAGAGTGTCAATGGTATGGTCATTATGCTAACCAATGTGCAAATACTTTAAGGAAAAAAGGGCTTAAATTTTTCAGCAACTCTGAGTGATAGTGATGGAGAAGATCCAGGTGATCTTATCACTCTCACTGCTGTTTATGATTCCGAACCGACACAACAAGTTCTGCTCAATGTGACTTCCAATGTAGCTACATCCGAAGTCACATCAGAAGATGCAGTGGACAGAAACAGGGAAGATATCTACTATTTTAACTCCTCAGTCCCAGAAGAAGGTGGAGATTCAGAGTCTGATCTGCTGGAAGGATACAAAGAATTATATAAGGATTGGGAGAAGCGAGCTCACCAAGTTACATTGCTTGGTAAGGCAAACGAGGCCGTCAAGAAGGCCAATGAAGATCGAAAAGATTGCATTATAAGGCCGAAAGCTTCCGAGTAAAAAGGATGTTGAGATCGAAGATTTGAAAGAGCAGCCTCATTCAAGCAATGAAACCATGGCTAAATGGAATTCAAGCCAACAAAAATGGATGAGATGCTTAATTCGTAACTCATCCAAGTCGTATTGGTTTTGTACCAAAAATATTTGTGAGAGAAGGTGAAGGTACATCCGAATCTAAATAGCCTTCATAGAATTTTCGTAATCACGTATTTCTTTTGAAAAGCCAAAATCAAGAAAGAAAAACTTTGTGTGTCATTTTTGCCATAAGCCTGGTCATATACAACCTTTCTGTTTTACGAAAAAGGCTATCTATGAGGAAGAAGTTAGCGTGCTTTCTGTAAAAATCGATGCAACATCGAATGCAATTACCAATGCAAAGATCCAATGCAAAGAAACATTGGAAGTCACATTGAAGTCACATTCGAGTCACATCGTAAATCACATCCACGTAAAAATTAACCTAAAATCTTTAAGTAGATGTGGGTTCCCAAAGGCAGTAATGACAAAGGTAAGTCTAAATAATGTGAACCATTTGACATATGTCCTGGTGCAAAATTGTCTGATGATGAGATGTGTAATGTAACCTTCACTTCTTTGAAATCTCATATAGCTGGATCATGGTACTTTGACAGTGGTTGCTCTAGACATATGACATGTTCTATTGAGAATTTGAAGGACTACGTGAGCATCAATGGTGGTCCAGTGACCTATGGAGGAGGTGCCAATGGCAAGATAATTGGCAAAGGAACATTGAATGTTGATGGTCTTCCAAATCTCACCAATGTTTATCATGTGGAAGGACTTAAAACAAACTTGATCAGTATAAGTCAATTATGTGATGATGACCTTTAGGTAAGGTTTGATAAAAAATCTTGTGAGGTTTTTGATCAAACTAACAAGTGTCTTCTGACAGGTACAAGGTCATCTGACAATTGTTATATGTTCAACAATAGCCAAACATGTCACAAAGCTAGTCTTGACATTACAGATCTTTGGCATAAAAAACTAGGACATATGAGTTTTCGTAAGCTCCATGAGTTTGTGAAACATGATTCAGTGAAAGGGTTGCCAAACTTGGATAAGAATTATACAAAGGTATGTGGTCCCTGTCAAAAAGGTAAGAAAACCAAGGCCTCTCATCTACCAATATCTCAGTGCTCCACATCTAGGTGTGTTGAGATGATTCATACAGATCTCATGGGTCCTATTGAGGTAGAAAGTTTAGGAAAGAAAAAATACACCTTTGTGTGTGTGGATGATTTTTCTAGATACACTTGGGTAATTTTCTTAAGAGAAAAATCTGAAACTTTTGAGGCATTTAAAATCTGGTACACCCGTGTTATGAACTTGTATGATCTAAAGCTTATTAGAATTAGATTAGATCATGGCACGGAATATGAAAACTCCTCCTTTTCTAATTATTGTGCCTCTAATGGCATCTCTCATGAATTTTCTGCTCCCAAAACTTCACAACAAAATGGAGTGGCGGAAAGAAAGAATAGGACACTTCAAGAGATGGCAAGGGTTATGTTGACCTCAAAAAAATTGGCAAAAAGGTTTTAGGCTGAAGCCTTGAATACAACTTGTCACATTGGAAATAGGGTCTTCTTGAGACCAGGTAGCACAATGACACCTTATGAAATCTTGTTAGGAAAGAAACCAACCTTAAAATATTTTCATGTTTTTGGTTGTGTGTGCAATCTTCTCAATAATATAGATCATCTTTCTAAATTTGATTCTAAAAGTGACAAGTGTGTTTTCATGGGATACTCCACTAATAGTCGTGCTTACAGAGTCTTTAATCTTAGAACTAAGACTATTATGGAATATATGAACATTGTCTTTGATGATCTAACGGATCTTGGCCACAAAACCATTGAAGAAGATGTTTCATGTATTCTTGATTTTGGAGATATGATCAGCCCGTAACCAAAGATTCATCTAAATCCGGGTGAACCGAGTCGATCAAGCGTAACCTGCTGATTCAGAAGTTTAGACGATGTGATTCAGAATATGACACCCAATGTGATTCCGAATGTAGCTACATCGGAAGTCACATTGACGAAACAATGGCCGAAAGCAGGACTTAGAACAAGCGGTAGAATCACCCAATGTCGCCCAGCTTATCGAGGATATGACATACCAAGCAAAATTCAGAAAATGCATCCCACTTCTCAGATCATAGGTAATGTTCAGGATGGGGTGTCAACAAGAAGAAAAGGTAAAGTGGATTATAGAAAACTTGTTTGGTATCTTGTTCCTAGACCCATTTCTGTAAATGTTATTGGAACAAAATGGATTTTCAAAAACAAAACAAAGGAAGTGGGAGAAATAATAAGAAACAAAGCAAGACTTGTGGCTCAAGGGTATACACTGTAAGAGGGGTGGATTTTGATGAAACCTTTGCTCTCTAGTCCGTATTGAGTCCATTCGCTTGCTTCTTGCCATTGCATGCTTTCTTGATATAACTCTTCAACAAATGGATGTTAAGAGTGCTTTCTTAAATGGCATCCTTGAAGAAGAAGTTGAGCAACCAAAAGGTTTTGAGGACCCCCATAAACCCAATCATGTGTTTAAGTTAAAAAGGCCTTGTATGGTCTCAAACAAGCTCCTAGAGCTTGGTATGGGAGACTTACACCATCTTTGAAAAGTGGGTTTAAGGGGAGAGGTGGACAAAACTCTTTATTCAAAAACAAGACAAACACATTTTGATAGCACAAATTTATGTTGATGACATTGTGTTTGGGTCCACTCCAAGTCCTTGGAAAAGAGTTTGTTAATTGCATGACTTCCACTTTTGAGATGAGTATAGGAGTTGACTTATTTTTAGGAATTCGATAAAACAACTACATGAAGGGATGTTCATATCTCAAAGTATGCTTAACTTGGTGAAGAAATTCAATCTTGAGAATGGAAACAAAAGAAAACCCCTATGGGTACATCCAATAAACTCAACAAAGATGAAAAATCTGAAAGTGTTGACCATACATTGTATAGGAGCATGATAGGAAGTCTGTTAGACCTTGACGCCACCCGTCCGCACATCATGTATAGTGTGTGCTTGTGTGCTAGGTATCAAGCAAACCCTAAAGTCTCCCACTTTGAAAGCTGTGAAAAAGAATAATTAGGTGTTGGTGAGACTTGTGCCATGAGTTTGTGGTGTACAAAAACACACTAACACCAATCTTGTTGGTTTTAGTGATGCCGATCGCCGGTAGTGATGATATGAGAAGTACCTCGTGTGGATGTTTTTATTTGGGAAACAACTTGATTTCATGGTTTAGTAAAAACAAAATTGTGTTGCCCTTTCACAGCCTGAATCGGTATATTTGTCAGCCGGTAGTGGGTGCAACTTTTATGGATGAATCAAATGATCGCACATATGATTACACAACAATGTACTAACCATGTATTGTGATAACACCGGTGCTATATAAGTATAGCAAAAACCCTATTCAACACTCTAGAACTAAGCATATTGATATAAGACACCATTTTATTAGAGACTTGGTTGAACAAGGGTATTTGCATTGAACATGGAACCGAAGAATCAATTGGCCGGATTTTCACTAAGAGTCTAGATTTTGAGAGATTTATAAATCTTAGGAAATCTCTCGGTATGTGTGCCATGTGACCCCTCACTTCTTATATATAAAAAAATAAAATAAAATTTTAGGCATCTTGCATTATATTACACTCTAGTTTCATCTTTTATGTCTTAATACCTTTGTTTGTCCTCGATTTGCATTCAAAAATTGTTGGATTTCTTTGTCCCGATTCTCCATGTCTCTCCCTAAAAAATATTGAAATTGACAAATCTTAAGTCCACAAAGGAAAGAGCTACCTTTTAAAATTTGGGGGATGCAACAATTTGTCAAAGTACTATGGAGCTTAGGCTTTCATGGGTTGATCTTGAGAAAATTGACTCCCTTTTAAATTGAAGAAGTGGAAAGCTATCTAACGAAAAAGCAGCAAGGTTGTTCTTTTGGGACTATGAATCCTTGATTTCATGGGTTGATCAAAAAAAGTGGTTACCCTTGGTAAATAGTGTGAGGTTCCTAGTGGCATGCTGAATATGTTTGAAATAAAGTAAAGCTATTCTCCTAGGGAAATAAAGTACCTATGGGTTTTGTGGAAAGTGAGTGCTGATTTGGTGAACAAAAGATGAGAAATGTACATAAAATCACAACTTTGGCGAATGTATCTTCCAATGCAGCTACATTGGGAACTACATTCAGATGATCTAGTCATATCACATGTGTGTGACTGCATTGTT
>CM028377.1:99108285-99163779 GCA_013146195.2 Codonopsis lanceolata
AACCATGCCCGATCTTGTGAATACCATCGCTCAGTGGTCACCTCACGATAAATGTTACACCCTCAAAGCGCTATCGAGGGACCTTATAGATGATAAGGTTATTGAAAAGCCTCCACCCAGACCAAATGTAATCAATAACCCTACACCTCAATCAATATGATTGAGGTTGATGAAAACTCCCTTTTGTGCCCAAAGTTTGAAATAAATAAACATCACTTCCATATATCCTCGTTCCCTATCCCTCCACCCTTATCCATAAAAGAGCCTAGTTGTAATATGCTCTCTTGGGACACCATCATTGGTAGCGAAAACACTGTAACATCGAAAAAGCCACTTGGGTTGGTGGAGATGTTAGCCACCTTACCGTCTGGTAGAGCCTACCGGCCAAACCACGAGGTGACCACTCGGAAAAGACCAAGTAGCAGAATCTTGGGGCTAAAGCGGTGGAAAGATTCTTTATTAGCTCGGATAGAAGAAAACTTCGAGGCCAACATTTCCATCAGGGCTTCTGTGCTTCTAAGACCCGAAGTGATACAGCAGCTAAGTCATTAAGTCGAGGCGTCGTTCTATTGAAACCTCCCCCGATGAGCTTCCTTTCGGATGATCGGGAACATTCATTTCGGGAGCGTAATGTTTACCGATCTAGACACGCAAGGAAGGAACTAACCATTGATGCTCTTCGTATCAGCGTGGGAATTTTGGAAAAGGTTCCAGAGTTTTGATAGATAATGGGCCTTCATTGAATGTATGTCTGCCCATTACATTAGCCAAGTTGGGGATAAAGATATCGAACTCATTCCTTCCTCATGACAGTTAAGGCATACGACAACACCGATCGATGTGTCTTGGGGGTGGTCCTTTAATGTTACTGTTGGGCCCTTAAACATGCCGATTGAGTTCAAGTCACGGATATACCGGCCACCTTTAGCATGTTGTTGGGGCGCCCTTGGATTCATGGAGGTAAAGGGGTAGCCTCTTCATTACACCGGCGTGTCAAATTCATCCTGATGACCACATCGTAATTATTAAAGCCGACAAGATGGGTGGAGAACAAGGAAAGCGAGGATATCCCAATCCTCGAGATAGAACATGAGGACACTTGTATTTTTCTCGGTGGCTTTGAGGTTATCCCAAGCGTGGTCAACGCCATTGAATATGGTAGCGACATTATTGGAAAGAAGGTCACTTCCACAGGAAACATGGTCCCTTTAAACATGTTAGAAAAATGAGTTATGCTGATGCGGGTCTCGGCGAAAATCGGCAAGGACTAGTTAGTTTAGTCCAAGATGAACTTAAGGAATGTATCCCTCCTTTCGGTCTAGGATACACGCCTACTCAGTGAAGTAGCCACGATCATGAAGCGAAGCGTGAAAAAGAAAAAGAGAAAAAGAGCGTCCTTATGAATATCCCTCTCGAATCCTATAGAAAAACCTTAAATGGTTACTTTGTGCGAAAGGAAAGCGAAGCCTATCTCATGTTTCTGAAACCTTGGATAGACGAGGAATGGGAAAAGGTGCCACATTTGGGAAGTCTTTGAGGATGTCGGTATTCTCTGAGATAATATGGAGCAGTTACCACGGGCCCGTAGCACCACTTATAAGGCTGTCACCATTGAAAATGCTTGATACATAGACCAAGATGATTATGCTTTGGTCATGTTAGATGATGGCGGTCTAGAGAGCGGCTACGGGTATGATGAAGCCAGGCGATTATGAAAAGCTCCTGATTCGAGTTAAGTCTATTTCTAATAAGCCTCTGCGATTGGTACACAAGGTTCGCGACACCGCCAGACTTGGTAGACCGCCGGATATACTATCGATCCTTCCCTAAGCTTCAGTTGGTCATCTACCAATCGCTACCTGAATTGAGGATCTTAAACCCCAGGTCTCAAACAATGTAATAGCCCACATCTGATATGCTTTTAATAATAATATAAATGTCTTTGGTTATTCCTTAGTTGCACCTACTTTAAAAGGCGCATTAAATATTGTATGATAATGAGTCATTCAATAAAATGGACCCAAAAAGATAAAATTATCACCTTGAGCTTGCAAAGTCGATCAGTACGAGAGCAGAGCCATTCATCGGCGACCATTGAAGACATGTCCACTATCAGCTTTGAAATTTGGACGGTGAAGTCAAAGAGATCGAATCGTGGCTACCTCCAAGGCTCGTAAAGGGAAGGCACTCATTGATCTCCTCAAAGAAGAATTCATAGACATTTTGCTTGGTCCTCTGAAGATATGCCGCACTGGATCCGGCTATAGTCGAGCAGGATTCCCACATAGGATGCTCGCCCGATCAAACAAAAAGCTCAGGTCGCATCAAGCGAGAATGGTCGCTGCAAGTCAAAAGAAATCATGAAGCAATTTAGCGTCAACTTCATTCGGGTAGTTGAATGCAGGCTTTGTCGATATAGTGGCCGTTCGAAGCCCGATGGGCAAGTCATATCGTGTAGACTTAGTGACCTCCAAAGCGTCGCCCAGATGACTTCCCCACGCTGACATTGACAGTAGTGGTTAGATGCGACCTGAAAGTCCGATCCTTCGTCGACGGCATCTTTGGCTACAACCAAATCAAAATGGCGGCGACCGGGAAAAGACCTCATTCATTTACTCATTGGGGGACTTATTGTTCTTGTTATGCCATTTGGATTAAAAGAATGCGAGGACTACTTACGGTTTGCCACCACCCTCTTCACGACATGATCCATAAAGAGATGGAGTCTATGTTGATGATATGATCGTGCACTCGGCGATGCCAGGTGCTCACATTAAAGATCTTGAAAGTTCTTGAAAGACTAAGGAAGCACCGGATGAAGCTAACCCACCAAATGCACATTCGAGGTTGCAGGCAAAGTCACAGTTCTTAGTAAGCGAGCAAGGCATCGAGATCGAGCGATAAAGATCAAAGCCATCCTAGAAATGCCCTGGCAGAAAACTCCAGCTGAAGTCAAACTTCCCTAGGCGATTCTGGTACATCGGCCGTTTCATCGGACATCGACCACCACTGTGAGCCTCTCTTTAAACTCCTAAAGAATACCAACAAGTGCGGGGCTTAAAGTGCCCGACTAGCCGAAAAATAAAGCCTACCTTACCATCCCCTTGCTAGCTCCACCCCATACACGCTAAACCTGCTTATACCGATCACGGACACATCGTTAGGGGCTATGCTTTCTTGAGAAAGAAGATTCCTACATTGAAAATGCCATATATTTCATAAGTAGGAAACTACTGAGAAGTGAGCTAAATTATTCGGCGTTGGAGAAAATTTGCGGCCTAGTACGGGCCCTTCGGAGCTGAAACCTATCTCGAGGAAGGTCCGTCAGCCGTATCCGGGATGGACCTATCAATTTTATCTTCGATAAGCCATCGCGTCGGCGGGAGGCCAGAAGTGGTCCTTTTCTTCTTAATGAGTTTGACATAACTTATGTCACTTCAAGTCTATCAAAGGCGTCATCATTGAGACACTTGAGATTGATCTACCTTTGAAGAGTCGAAAGATGGTAAGGCAGGTTTCCAGATGAAGGTGTCACGGAAATCATGACCATGACACTGTTGGCAAATGTTCTTTAATGAGCCATGAACAAAAGAAGGCTTTGGCATAGGAATCTTGTGTCGATCAAGGTGACTCTCATACTCTTGGCTATATAGGTTGGAGTTCGAATGTTCAAATACGGCGGAATATGAAGCACATATTCTGGCTTTGAAGAAGCTCTCCAAGGGGGCTAAAGATCTCGAGTATGGAGACTAGGCCACGATCATAAATCAGTCGAAGGAAGATGGAGGACCGGGATCCTCGAGGCTGCTTGACTCTATCATGCCAAGTTAATAACGATCGCCGCTCGATTTGGTTCTATCTCGTTCCATTATACCTTGCGAGATAGGAATCAATTCGCTAATGCCACGCCCTTTCGGCACAGTCAGTTCCAAAACTAAAGTTCGACCATTTATAGTCGGAAGAAGGTCACTCGACATCTTGTTTCAAAATCAATGCGGCCTCGAGAGCGGATCACGAGCCGGTATCGGACATCTTAAATCTGCTCGAGAAAAATCTTTATCCTCTGGCTTAGACAAGAGAGGAAGAGTCTCCCCAAGATGTGGGCCTCTGATTCGTACTCGGCGGTGGCGGCTTTGTATAAGAGACATTATCGAGGCCTCGACTTCTTATGTGTCAATCGGGCCAAGGCGAGCAAATTATGGATCAACTACATGGTGGTACTGTGGGCCCCATGAGCGACCATATGCTATCAAAGAAAGTCATCAAGCAAGTACTATTAGATGCCTTTCAGCAGTTGTATCGGTGGGTGCGACATTGCGACAAATGTCAGCGCTTTGCCAATCTACGGCATGTGCCCCACGTCTATACTCCTGACCCACGGCCTTTCAACATGGGGTATCGGCGTCATAGCCAAATTCACCAGAAGGGTCAATGGCCATGAATACGTCACAGTAGCAGTCGATTACTTCCAAAGTGGGTAGAAGCTTCTTTACAAGGTCTAAATGCCGAGAAAGTATCAGAGTTTATCAGGGCCAATATCATATACCGCTATGGGGTACCTTTCGAGATCATCTCAAACAGCGGCTCTCATTTGAAGGGGCGTGAATAAATCTATTTGGATGAGTTCAAGATCGAAGGCAGAGTCCTCCCCACCGGCCCTGAGGCTAATGGTGCCGTTAGGCGATAACAAAACTCTCGAGAACATCATCGAGAAAAATGGCGTCTGAGGAAGAGGCGGAAAAATTGCCACTAGCCCTGCAGGGAGCCTGCGTCGTCGGTCACCAGCATGCCCCAGGGGCTACCCTTCTCGCATATGGCATGGAGCGGTACTACCAATGAAAGTGGAGATTCCATCATTAAGAGTGATGATGGAAGTCGATATAGCGAGTTGGCGGGTAAAGCGTCTGGCGGCCGATTGATGAGCGGCGCTGTTAGCTTGGAGCATACCGGGCGTATCAAAGTATCGCCCGAGCTTTCAATAAAAAGTCAGGCGTGATATCAAGTTGGAGACCTGCGTTAGCTAGAAAAACCTAGTTATGTTGATACTAGGGGAAAATGGGAAGTCTCACGGATGGGACCAGTACATTGTTAAGGAGATCCGATCGGGAGAGTGTTGTGCTTTCTCGAGCGAACGGGATGGGGAAGATCTTGTCCGGCCGCTTCAACCTCGACAAACTCAAAAGGTACTACGCTTGAGCCATTCTATCCGGCAAATGCTTCCTCTCCGCCCGCTAGGTTGAAAACCGAAAGGCGGCCTAGGCAAAAATTAGGGTATATAAAAAAAAAAGAAAAAATAAGGGCTCGCTAGGGTTGAAAACCGAAAGAGGCGGCCTAGAGCAAAAATTAGAGCACAAAAAAACATAAGGAGATAAAAAGGAGAGGAAGGCATTATTTGAAGCCCTCGGCGTACCACCTCCGGTCTTGACATCGAGAGGCTCGACTAACGAAGAGAAAAACCACGACAAAAGCGGCTCATATTAAAACATTAAAATATAATTTTCTGAGGTCCTAAGAGTGCAACTTAGGAATATTTATTAAAACGTCTATATTATACATTATTTGCATTGTACATATCTATATCTTGCCTATACCCCACTTTGTTTTCCCAGAAAGCGATTCCTTTTCTTGCGGCCTTAGCCCCGAGCGGTCTATCGATTACTGCGGCGTCCGCAGAGCGGGCCATATACTCCTTATGCGGCGCGAAGAAGCCCTAGACTTCATCGGCATGAGAGCCACCGGATGTGTCTCCTGCTTCATCATCGGCGTCCCGTTCTCTGGCGGCCGTATTGCTCGGACCCGCTCCATCATTTACGAGACCAAAGACCCCATACGGGTGGGGGAGGAGGAACGACTATTTCTTGTTCCCATGGGTTGTCACATCACGCAAGCTCGGTGAAGGCTCGTGATCACCCCAGGTTCTCGAGTCGTACCCCGATGCGAGGAGGAGGCTTGTTGCTTCTTGTTCCCATGGGTTATCTTTGCCAACCAACGTCCACTCAATCTGCGGGATGTATTCTTTGGGACCAGCAAATCGGTCCGAGGGGCCGTCAGAGTATCAAGGCCGTGTACCCATCTAAATTCGCCTCGAGGCAGAGGAACAACTAACCACGAGCTATCAATGTCCTCGCCTACTTCCATTAGGCGAGCATCCGCTCGATTAGTTATATGACGGCCCAACAAATGTCTCGATCCATCTTGGGATGGCGCAGACGACCCTCGGCGGCTACCATAACCCGCCAAATACCCGAGGGCGACGAAGCATATAATCGAGAATATGGGTATGCTACCTCAGGTCTTCGGCATCTCTAAGCCACATGCCTGGATAGTGGGACAGACGATCATCGGTAAGCTCCTTCCCGTATGTATATAGGGCGAGAGGTGTCAGGGATCACTTGCTCTCTTCCAAATTGCTTTGCAAGATCCGGTCCGGTTGGTAAAAGAAGTCCGATAAAGGCCCAACATGACCACTTGGTACTCATCGGAGTGGCGAAGAAAAAAGCGGATATCCCGGGCGAGCGACCCATTATGTCCATTGAACCTCGGCGATAGAAATGATCGGCCAGTGATCAATCTCGGAAATAATTAGTGCAGGGAAAATGCGCGCGCATACCATAAAATGATGGATCATAAAGAGCTCCATGCGGCACGGGAGCCCGAACCCCGAAGTGCTCTTCTAGCCACATGTGGACGAGAATGGGGCTACCGCAGGAAAGCAGTTCATTTCGATGGCAGCGATCGGGCCATGAGGTCTCCGCCAAAATCACGGAACAATGTTCGGCCGGCGATCCGAGCTCAGTGTCAGTCATGACCAGCATCTACAAGTCGGGTAGACCAACTATCAAATATCTCCTACCAAGCGAGAAAAAGTCTTGTTGTCAATCTCGCCCGATAGTCCATGTCATCTTCCCTATATTCTGTGAAGGCTCTAGGAAGAACCATCAAATTAAAAGACTCCCCATTGAAGAATCCTGGAGTAGCACTACGGGTATAATTGAAGAGCTCCCGGATAGCCATGTACGGACGCCTTCTGTAGGCGGGTACCGCAATCTAACGAGTAGTTGCGATCCCCATCATAGCACAGAACTCCTCAAATGTGGGACACATCTCGTTCATGTCGAAATTAAATAAGTGATCCTCAGGAGACCAAAACCTGGCGGCTCCCTCAACATGTCCCAATTAATTATGACATTCCGCCAGGACAGAAGGCACCTGAACCCGAAAAGATGTTCAAACCAATCCCTCTCGTCAGATCGCAAGGAAAGGATCCAAAAATCCAGGGCGTTCTTGTAAATCTCAATTTCCAGAGCCGTAGGAATACGGGCAGCCATTTATAAGAGATGCGAGAAATGTTGTTACGGAAAAGTAGAGCTATGGAAAGCAAGACAGAAGCTGGTGAATTTAGAAAGAAAGAACGAAATGAATTGGTGAAGAACCAAGCAGATTTCCGTCAGAATTTATATGGGGAATTGAGAAAACTGACGATTCGGTGCCGTTGCCCAAAGCGTGGAGAAAGCGCATAGAAACTATGGTGCCACCAAAAAGCTTCTTGGTGCCGCACCATAGGTCCCTATGGCAGCACCAGGAATCTCCACTGTGCCGTGAAATTTCTGCCTGGTATCCCGATTTGATGATCCGACACTCCGCTGTTCCTGCGTTTGATCGCGAAAAGAAAAAAAAGGGGCCTATGAAAGACGGCTACGAGCACGGGCTCAATAGCCACAGGGCACCGAAAGGATAAGAAATGCGACTGTTTTTCCCATTCCAATATCACCCTAAAAGCCCGCTCTGATTCAAAGGTGTATTCTTATAAATCCCTTTCTTGAAAGTACAGCGTGCCATTACCCTTTAGATGTCTGGTATAGCTTTGTTTTCTGTGTGAATTTATTTTTGCATATGTAACATATTGCATCATATACATTATATTGCATTATACCATAACGTTTGTACATGTTTCTTTTGAAAAAAAAAAACAAAAGAGAAAGATACTAATATTCGCAGGAATCCAAAGTCAATGTGCTCGGGATGACTGACTTCTGCCAAAACCACCACCCATGACCCTGGGACCCGTTGTACCACCGGTTCTGAATCCCCGACCTCTGCCCCGGCCACGGCTCGACCCAATATCATCATCGTCGTCGTCGTCGTCGTCATCTCGATGTCTGGACCGCCGCGCTGTGCTGCTCCCCCTGCAAGAGAATTCATCAGCCAATTTCTGATACAGCTTGCTGATGCTAAAAAAGCCCCGCAGCGGTTTCTTATAAGTGGACACGTTCACCTAAAAAAATGAAAAAAAAAATAGAAAAAATATGTTAGTCTAAAAAAAAGAGAGGAAAAATATATATATAAATAAAATAATAAAATAATATATAATAAAAAAATAGACAATAAAGGTGGATGTGTCTACCGAATGAACCTGCTCCGGGACACGACGCTCCTCAGGGATCTCGACATCAGGAAGAACTTGCTCTACTAAGCCACCGCCTCACTCATACTGGAAAGTAGAGAAAATATCATCAGGCTCTGTAAACATCAGGTTCTCGTCGAGAAATGAAGTAGACGACCCTGGCCTGGCAGAAGCATCAGAATGCCGCCTGGGCGCAACGGGAGCAGAAAAAAGGGGATGCAGCATTAATCTCAGGAAATCCTCATAAGCCATCACTGGATATTCTGTTGCGGGATCGAGGTATTTCCCCAGATACTGATACCTACTTGGCAGTCGATCGGGCTCTATCACCTAGGGAGGAGGCCGAGGAGGCACCACTGGAGCCACTTGAAAGGACTGATGCTGACGGTTCACCCGCTCGCCCATATACAAAGAGTCCACCATAATGGAAACCATCAATATCCGGCAGCGGTTGAACATCAAAGTAGCAGAATAATGACCCTCCAGGCCCTCCCAAGGAAGGAAGTGCACTGAACCAGGACTCGAGCTAATAATTCGCTCCAGCACTCTTTCCCTATCATCACAACCATCGTCCTCGGCCGGATTCACCCTGTTACTATCAACATACTGGGACAGGTATGGAGGCTGGTAAACTCGCCGAATGAGACGACCCGGCGAAAATGTGAAAAATGAAAAGGCCCAGACCTGCAAAAAATAATATGTTGTCAAAAATATATATATATGAGTGCTAAAAAATTTTTGAATGATACATTAAAAAAATAATAAAAAGAAAAAAAAACAATAAGAGAGCAGGAAAAGGCATGTACCTCCCACGCCGGGGCAAACCCATTCAGAGTCGGCGAGTCATTCCGGCTGGCCCTATCCATAGAGGCATCTGGTTCGGCCAAGCACCTTTGTCCCCGATCATATAAAGGGATCCGATCAAAGTCCGCCCGAACACCAGACGAAACTCTCGGGTGACAGAGGAATTGGCAAGAGCGATGTGCCAAGAAAGAAAAAGCAAACGCTCTTGCCACTCGAGTTCTGGCGATCATCAAGGCACCGCCCGGCATTGTTAAGAAGCCAACTTCGAACGCTGCTAATAAAAACCTCATCCGTCGATTTGAAACGTGGCTCAAAACCCAGTAGATCCACAACCTCCTCCCTACGATGACGGAGAGTGAAATTAGGGCCGAGGTCTCCCTATGCCGGTAGGAATTCCCGATGATCGCGCGAAAGATGCGCCTCTATAGTGAAGTGGGTGAGTGGAAAGTATGGGTGGTGTCCCACCGAAGGCCCTCGATGAAGGCAATCAAAGATGGGCGATAGCTAGTGAAGTGGGTGAAGGAATGCATGCCTCGGGTAACATGGCATAGATCTCAGCAACATTGGCACATGATACCCGTGCCCTCTGGAATTCCCTGCGCATCTGAAAAAAGAAGAAGAAGAGGAAAAAAGGTAAGTCCTTTATCCTTATTTTCTTCTGTACAGTCTTTTAAATAAGCAAAAATAAATAAATGATAAACATATTGCATGCCATATACTTCATAATTTTTTGTTCATAATAAAAGAAAATAAATAATTCTTTAAGTTAACACATATCATTTTCATACATGTACATAAATTTACATGTGAATAAACATCATTCTTTTACACACACAAAAAAACAAAACAAAAATAAAATAAAATAAATAATAAAACAATTTTTATGTGTAATTTATTTTGCATGAAAATAATTAATTTTGCATCTTAAACATCATAAAAATGCATATTAAGACTGCATTTACCATGTGTATAATAAAATATGAAAATATTCATGCATAATCTTATAATTGTTCTGCATTGCATCTGCATCAAGTAGAATAATTCATGCATCCATTATATGCATTTCATTTGTCCAATAAGCTGCCATAGGGGTACGCTAAAGAGAAGATAAAGTGCCACCAATCATCAAAATAAATATTTTTGTGGCATCTACTATGTCCCTACAGCAGTTGCATGCTTGAAAAATGAATCTAAGGGTAAGAAAAATATCTGTTTTGTCTTGTTTTTATCCGAAAACATGCCCGAAAATGCGTTTCGAAAAATTTAAATTGTATTCTGAAAAGTCCGTCTCGCGATTCTATTGCATGCAAAAATATGTTTTAGTGTAAAACATGCATCATATAGCCTCATTTGCATTTAAAATATAAATCATGCATAGTAGGGTCAAATAGTGACCACTAGTTCAAATCATGCATCGCAAAAATAAATCATAGAAATTTCATGCATCATCACTTAATTACATCATTTAGGCATAAGTATGACATACATATGCATTACTAATAAAGTCAGGAATGCTCCAAAGGTTCCAAACAGTGCAGAAATTTAGTAGATCTGAAATATAGCCAAGAAAATCTCGAAAAAGAAAGAATCTTACAGTGGTGGGAGGAAGATTGGACACATGAGTGTTCGATCTCGCAAAATGTTGCCCCAGACATTATCGGAATACCGGTAGTTGAGTTTATTCCGGACCAATCGAGGAGGCTCTCTCCTCCTCTCGTCAGATTATGGGTGCATGGGTGCCTTCCCCTTCCTGGATCGTGAAGAAAATGTCATCTGCTAAGTAAAACACTGAAATTGGCGGAAGAAAATCAAGAAAATGAGCAAAAATAAGGAAAATTAAAAAAAAAAAAAAATGGAAGACAGTGGCTATGGCGGAAGGAAGAAGAAAAGAAAGAAGAAAGAAAAGAAAGAGAAGCAGTAAGCTTCTCTCCCTCACTCCCGTCATTGATAAAGGGAGGAAAATGGAATTTTTCCCTTTCCCCCCTCCAAGGTTTGAAGCTGCGACACTTTGGTCCTCAAATTTCAAAGTTTCCAAAATGGCCCCTGAGCCTAACGAAGAGTTAACAAAGTTAATCTTGTTAACCCAAAAATTGATGACCATCCACCAGAGGACGAAGAAAAATAATATCCCCAGCGGGTCAAAAAAAAAGAAAAAAAAGAAAAAAAGAAAAAAAAAAGAAAAAAAAATAAATTCCCCAGCAAGAGTGGCAGAAATGCCAAGATCAGCCAAATCTGCGGTAGCCACGCAAAAAGTTAAGTCAGGTACAATATTCTTACCCTGACTTTAGAATAATTTCATTTTAAGGAAAGTTTGTTTTGTTTTCAAATAAAAGAAAAACTCTTTTCAAAATGAGTTTTGATTTCAAAAACAAAAAATAAAAGAGGAATATTGCAAAAATGCAAAAAAAAAAAAAAAAAAGGAATATTTCAAAAATAAAATAAAATACAAAAAAAGAGGAATATTTCAAAAATACAAAAAAAGAGAAATATTTTTAAAAAAAACAGAGAGATCGAGAAAAAAAGGGAAAGGAAAAAGAATGTTTTCCACTTCACAATTTTCGAAAATACTTGAAGAAAGTTTGCCTTGTCGTGCTCGATGACGGATTTTTATCGGTCGAGTGCAGTTTTCTGGAAATTTGAAAGTTTTCTGGTTATGTTTGGAAACAAGGCATCGACCAGCCGGACACAACTTTGAAAATTCTTCTTAACATGTTTCAATGACAAGGTCTTAACCGGTTGAAATGTGGTTCCAGAAAAACATTCAAATCTTCATACCGTATTCGGCGGCCGTTCTCGAATGTTGAATACGGCTTTTTCGAAAAACACAAAAATCTTTTTCCTGTTGTGTTCTCGATCGGGCTTGACCCGAAGAACATGACATCCACACTTGGTTGTAGTTTAGGTTTTTGGCCTGAACTACGTTTGGTCTTATTTCCTTTAATAGGGAATACGTAGGCAGCCTACATTAGTAGGTCCGACCATCAGAGCACTTTAAATTCATATCTGCTTAAAAACTACGATAACCTTTTATAACCGACTAAAAATGTCTAGGTTATGGAGTTTGGATAGCACGATAAACTGTGCATTATAACTGCTACCAATTGCATTCTCCCGTTTTTAAATGAACGAAATTTGGAGAGTCTATTGTTTATCAACGATGTTCGTCTACTCAGTAAGCCTTGGGTTACCCGTAGACTCCATCGTTGAGGGGCTCTGTAGACACCCCAATTTCGTACCCCAGTATGTGACTCTTACATAAGATATCAAGAACTGTCAAAACTTAACAAATGTCAAGTTACAGGAGTTAAAAATGCGAAAGGCAAAGCAGGATGCGCGAAACAGTGAACTGCGAGGGGTGAAAGTGTGAAAAAACAAACTTGAACAGTAGCATTGGTGCCGCACCAAGGCCCTTGGTGCCACCACATGGAGCTGCTGGTGCCGCACCAAGGGGTCCCTTGGCCGCACCAGAGAAGCCACTGTAGCTTGTCTCAGAGAACAAATTGTACAAGTCTTGAAGCTTGGTGTACAACTGGCTGAAGCTGCTTGAAGAAATCCGGAAATGCCAGCCGAGTCCCTGCTCCTCGACTATAAATAGGAGACCCCGGTTCCTCAATTCAATTGCTCAGTGTTGGCGATAAAAATCGCAACGAAACTCTCTTCGTTACTCTGTCCAAATATTAGTACGAGAGGTGTGAGATAGGTGAGTGGAAGCCCCTAAAGTCTCCAAACCCCGTCCAAACTCCGCCAAAATAAATATCCATAGGTTATAAGTGATCCCTAGCCTAGTTGTTAGGTATCCACCTCACTTCCCCGGCCCAAAAATCTCAAAGTAAGCCGTTACTCTGCCCGAGTAACGAGCTGAAAAACCAAAAAACTAAGCCGTGGTTTCGCCCAACCAAAAAGGCCAAAACCTACCAAAATAAGCCGTCACTCTGCCCGAGTTGACAAGCCAAAAGTCTCCGAAATAAGCAGTCACTCTGCCCAAATCAAAACAACAACCACACAACAAACAACAAAAAAGACTCCCTCTCCCTAAAGGACAGAGCGAGCACACTACCGCTCTAAAAGGTAAAATCTTTAAGGCCGTTATTTATTTATTTCATTTCATTTACTCTCATGTCTATTTATTATTTAAAGTTGTTATTTAAATCCGGCACAATGTAGCCAATATAAGTCGTTGTGCTGTCCGGATTAGAATAGGAAATATTATATAAAAGAGCTGTTATAATGGCCAAATATTCTTAAATATGTCTATAATTATTGTAAGGAAATGGCTGCGAGTCCGTAAATAATGTAGCCATGGATGTATTTGTTTTTAATTTCCTGTCTTTTAATACTTTATTTATTTGCTAAATAAATATAACAATAAGCAAACTTCAGCCAAAAACTTCTTTTGAGACCGAAAGGGCGAGTTGGGTGCCTAGCACCTTCCCAACTCGTAACTTAGCCTCCGAACCCGTTTTCTTTTTCTCTGGTTTATTTTTCTTTTCTTTGGTTTTGCTTTATTTGCCTTAAAATAAAGATGGCGACTCTAAAACTTTCAGATCCAGTGGGGTCTCGCAACACTCCTTCTTTGCACTTTTTCGTTCTCCCCTAAAAAATGGAGAAATAGGAATGGAAGGGTGATGTATTCACATATCCTGGTATTAGGGGTGAGTTTGGTCCGGTTCGGACCACTTTTTTGGAAAAACTGAGAGAACCAGGACCAGACCAATAGTTCAGTTCTTAAAAAATATAGAACCAGGACCAACCCAATATATCTGAGAACCAATACATTGGTTCGGTCCAGAACCAATTGAAAACGTACGAGAACCAGGACTGGACCAATACGATGCATATCTTTGATCAATAGGATAACTAGACTTTCTTAAAAACAATGATCAATAATCAAATCATGTTCTTCCTTCATACAACATTTTGTTGGGTTCGTTGTTCATGTGAAAATAAACTAAAGGTAAAAATCATTACTTCCAAATTAATAAAGAAAAAGCTGTAAGGAAATTTATTGCAAGTCATCTTCCTCTCCGATCCCCTTATGGTTAATTTAATTAATTTACAAGTAACAATCCTTCAAACTAATAATGTTTGGAATCACATAAAGAAGCAGGAAATTAATTAATAGGGAAGAACAATGTTTTCCCTCATATTTTCTCTTTAATCAAATAAGTAAACTTGGTTGAATATTGAATCAAATTATTATATATTTTCTTTAGGTTGTAAGTTGTATCCCTTTTATTATCTTCTTATCAATTTATATATATATATATATATATATATATATATATATATATATATATATATATATATATATATTAATTATATATTAATTATATATTAGTATATTATATATAATAAAATAATAATAAATACACATTGGTCCGGTTCGGTCCGTTTTTGGTTTCTAGAACTGGGACCGACCAATTGTCCGTAAATTCAGATCCCAATCCAAAGTATTGGTCCGGTCCATTTTTGACTGGTTCGATCTGGTTCCATTGGTCCGGTCCGGTTCTGAAAAACTTCTGCTCACCCCTACCTGGTATCCCCTAAAAAAGGGATAACTTGATACGTGAAACCCAAAGCTCCCATAGTGATCTGAACGGGCCATAAGGCTATTTTTAATAAAATCCATAGTAGGGGCGTCGCAATATCCTTTTTTGCACTTTTCCGTTTTCCCCTAAAAAATCGAAAATGGGAATGAAAGGGTAATGCATTCTCATATCCTGGTATCCCCTAAAAAAGGGATAACTTGATGCGGGAAACCATAAGTTCCCATATTGGATAAAAAATCCACTAAAGGCAACCGAGGCACATTCAAACGTGCTAACATAGACAGCACTCCTCTCGCACTTTTGATTTCGTCTTCCCCTAAACAAGGGAGGGTGGAACGAGAGCAGTGGTGTCCCGCATCCGCACGTACGTGCACCCCTATCCAAGGGCGCGCGGGGCGCGAGTCGCACACCGGGAACCTCATAGTCGTCCGTTGTCGTCAGCTGGTATGGGACGATTGTTGACAATTGGATTACTCGAGCCGTTTGTTGTATCTTAATCCTTCACTATCTTGAAAATATATTTGAAATTTGAATCTTCGAACTTTGATTGTTTGACTTTCGCATTATGGGTATTAGAACTTTCGATTTTGAAACCAATGATTTATTTCGGTCAACACCTCCATAGTAATCGGAGGGGTTGTATATGAACATGTTGAGTATTGTTCGTTCACCCTTTCTTATTTTATCTTCCAAGTGACAATATTTTGACTAGATGCACGATTTATTTCGAGTAGGCGAGTGAAGGCTATTCAAGGATATTAGACATTAATGATTTCATTTATTAGTACTTTGGAATTTTAAATTAATTTGAGTTAGTTTTATTTTGGATTTCATTTTGGATATTTGGTGGTTGTTTTTTAGTCACGATTGGAGATATTATTATTTATAAATTATGAGTTATGATAGTTATTATGATTTTAAGCATTGATTGATAGTGACGTGGTCATACTGTAGGACCGAAATATCGGTACCGAGTTTGGGGCATTACAAATGGTATCAAAGAGGGTTTCGGCCGAAAATGTGGGAACAAAGTGTTGTGCGGGCCAAAGTGCTACACCACAGAAAGTAAGAGCCACCTCTTGAATCATGCATCTTCCAGGGTACGGTTCGACCTTGACACGAGGACGTCAAGGATTTAAGAGGGGGAGATTGTGTAATACCTCAACCCCATATTGGGTAAATGTGGGACTTGTATGTGATTTATAAAGTGGTCATACACTGCTACTAAGCACCAACATCATCCATGGACTTTTGAGTCGACTTGTAGTGGGCCTGATGACCCAAGGTGTTGC
Source organism: Codonopsis lanceolata (assembly GCA_013146195.2). Classification (NCBI taxonomy): domain Eukaryota; kingdom Viridiplantae; phylum Streptophyta; class Magnoliopsida; order Asterales; family Campanulaceae; genus Codonopsis; species Codonopsis lanceolata. Next base: position 99,124,335 of record CM028377.1, read on the forward strand.
ACGCTCAGTGGGCCAGTATGTGGGCTACACCTAGCGGATTGGGATTTCGGGCTCGAAGTGTTACAATATCGTCGATCGAAAAACAAGTAACGAAAGAATTTCACAAGTTTCATAGGCAAAAGAAAGCAATCCTAATAACATCGGGCCCTCTCATCACATTACCAATAATGCTAAGGAAAGCTATTATCAGTTCCATAGGTCAAAAGGTCAAAACATAGCCTACCAATTCCACTTGTTCTTCTATAAAATCCATATGCTTCCACACAAAGAAATGAAGCTCACTTCTACAGTTGTTTAATCTATTCTTCCTATAAAAGGTCAAAAGGTCTTCTTCAATCACTTTCTTCAGAGTCTCTCTCTCTCTCTCTCTCTCCCCCATCTCTCTAACTTTAAATTTAAATTACGATGCATTGATTTGGAATCTATATATCGCGATTCAAAATCAATGCATCGAAATGGTTTTCATATCGATGCATCGGGATTTCAAATAGATGCAAATAGGGTATTTCCATATTTGGCTCTCGGGTTTGTCTTTCTCGTTGATAGAAACGTAGCCAAATCTATGAAACATATGTATTGTCAAATACTAGACTTGAGAAGCTTCGTCACTCTCATTATGTCGACAAACTGGAAAAGGAAGCATCGATTTACTTACAGCCATGAAACATATGTGTTGAAATCCATTCCGCCGACGAACTAAAACCGAAAGCCTTCGATGGTTTGAACATCCATTCACTGAAGCTATGCCTTTTATTTGGCTTGGTTGAGAATTGGTATGTTTGGTTGTGTTTTGAGTCATTTTTTACTCAACTTGGGTTGAATCCTAGGAACAGGGCATAGAGCGATCGCATCCACCTTTAGGAAATGACCACATTGTAGTGTTCATATTATAGACAACATCCAGTATCGTAATCAATCGTATTCCACCCTGTAGAGCGACCGTATTGCTGATGAGTGAAACAGTCACATCACACTCTGTAAAGTGATCACATCTGGTTCTGGGAGATGGGTTTAAAACCCAGGTTGAGAGCGATCGCTTTCGGCTTGGCAAAACGAATGCATTGCTTGAGAAGCGATCGTATTTACTATAGGAATGCGATAGCGCACGTAGTTCAATTTGAGACCCACATCCAGTACTCTATGATGTCACATCAAGTACTAGTAGGGGCAAAGCGTTGATGCGGCCGCATTATCCCATGTTTCACTTAAACCCTTTTTGGTAATTTGGCATTTCCACTTCCATAAAACCAAATCAGCTCGTTTTTGAACCTCTACATTCTATTTAGACCAGAAACACACACTACTTCACCTATTGAAGGTGAGATTTGGGAGGAGGGTTTGCTTGGTGTTTTGAGCTTGGATTGAGCCTCCATCTTCATCTTTTGTGCTTGCAACCTTCATCAAAGTTGTTTTTCTTGTTGTGGGCTTTCTTTTGAACCGATTCAAAATCATTTTCATCAACTTCTTGTGTTCTTCGTTTGAGGTAGGGGAATTCTTACTTATAGATGTTCATTGATTCATGATTTGATGTTGTTGAAAGTGATTTTTGTGAGATTATATTATGCTTTCAGTAAAAATTATTGTGTATATGTGAACTTGAGTTTTTGGTTAAATTCCATGAATAATTACTTGTGATATTTATGATAAATTGGTATGATTGGAAAAGTCTATATGTTGTGATTGAATTCTAAAATTAAGATTGGAAAAAGTTAGGAGAATACTTTTAATTTTCACATTGAGAAATTAGTTGAACAACATGAAAGCTTATGAATAATTCATTAGTAGGTAACAATGGTTTTACTATATAAACCATTGTATCCTAGAATTGAGAATTGTGAACTTGGGAACTTCAGAATTTATGAATTGAAGACAAGTTGAGAATTTGAGAATTGAGAAAATAACCAAGACTTTGTGAGCAACACCCTTGTGCACTTTAAGTACCCGTTGAGCGCCAAACGTCCCTTTAACAGGAGCACGGGGCAGACTGCAGTGCCGGTTAGCAGAGGAGTTTGATTTGGCTCAAACCCCTCATTCACGGTCATGATTGAGGTTTAAGGTGACCTTGTGTTTTCGGTAATAGCTTTGTAAATCACGACTGCTCGAGGTTGTAGGGGTCTGGCCTTATGATTGAATGTGCCCTGGATTTTGTGAGTACCATTGTGACTGTGTTTGAAATATCAAGTGGAGTTTAGGGATTACAGTTGATTAGAGATGTATCTCAATCTAATATACTACTATTGTGAACAATTGATTATATGTGATCCTTATGTGTTATTTGAATACTCTATTGTGAATTGTGAAATTTATATTATTGTGTGCATCGCTAATTCTCATAGCATATTATTATGTTGCATACACGCATAACATATATAAGTACACATGAACCCTGCTGAGTTTCGACTCACTATGTCCTATTTGTTTTCAATAGATCTCAACCAGGCGAGGCGGTGAGCAACAGCGGTGTCTATGGAGTGCTAGCGTGGTTCTGTTTTTTGGGTAGCTTTCACAGTTGTTAGCATCATTTCTTTTGAGTTGTGTAGGAAGAGATGTAGTCTTCTTTTGGGTTGTATTTGTATTGAAATATTTTGTAAACATTTTGAGTCTGTTGTGATTAGATTCGTAGATATATTTCAGTTTTATCTTTTAGGAATTGTCTTAGTAATTATTATTTCAGTTATTTATTTTGTTGGTTTGTCGGTTGGGTTCGGCGTCACGAGCTGGGCCAAATTGGGCAGGTTTGGGGGCGTTAGAGAATCACTGACTTCAAGCTGTAATGATTACAGGAAAGAGTGAAAAACTAGAAATCTTGAAACTCTTTGTTTTCCTTGAGAAAGAGTGAAAAGCCAAGCGGAAGAATGGAATCGAAAGAAGAGGGGCGTCTTGATGGGTGCGACAAGGAACAAGTCTTTTCCTTTGGATATCTATGTTTTTCTATATTCCTTCTCTCTCTATTTTTCGAATTCCCATGTCTCTATTTTTCATTGGAAATCTTATCTGATGCTTGCATCGAAAATTCCAATTGAGAAAGAAATGGTAGACCCACCTACTCCCTTCCAATTTTCTCGATCGGCATAGAGACAAGGGAAGGTCCTTTCGAGAGCTTAGATCTGCATGGCTGCATGAGACTTTTTCCGTTGTGATAGAGTTTTGAAAGAAAAAGTTGCTTTCGTAAGTGCACCTCTTGGAATTAAAGCAATTCTCGAATCAACTCTAAGGAAAAAAGGCGATCTCATCCAGGAAATGGCATAGAAACGAGGGACCCTTTCTTCTACAAATTAGATCTAGTTATCTTTGTTCAAGTATGGACTTGTCGATCCGGCAATGGAAACAATTGAGTGATTGACGATGATAACTTACATTTTACACCACACAGACGTCAGACCAAGGCTGACAACAACCACGAAGTGGCTGTTGAGGGGCTATTGGCATTTCTATTTGCGTTGCGTTCAATTTCGAAGAGGAGGGAGAAAAAGAAATTTGTATTATTGGAACAAATTTATAAAAATGAACTTATGCAGTTGAAAAAAAAAAGAGATACCTAAGGGGTTAAATATCCTTCAAAGTGTATCGACTTATAGTTATTCCCAACAAAAAAAAATTGAAGAAGAGTGGTTTGGGCGGTGAACAGACCGTGGGAGTGATGTGGGCTTTGGAGTGGTGGATAGGCAGGCTGGGTAGGGTGGGCTAAGGCTGTAAGGTGGGGTTGGGCCAGGTGCTGAAGAAGTGGGCTAGGGAGGAGAGCTGATATTGGACCAGGTACTGAAGGGAGGCTGGGCTGGGTTGGGTGGCTAGTGTTGGCCCATGCACAGAAGGTGGACTGGGTGTTGTGGCTAGGGATGGGCCAGGCTAGGCTTGGTGGCAAGCAAGGGAGACTAGTGACAGCCCAATTTTGAAGGGGGTGGGCTGGTGGTGGTCTGAATTTTATGATTAGAATATTTTTGAGAAAGAGAAAATCTGGAGATGGACTAAGAGCAATATAGTATTTTTCACCACCACAAGTATTGTATTAAGTATATCCATGTGTTGTATTAAGTATACCACCGAATAATTACAGTGTGGAGAACATGGACTCAAAAGGACTTATTTTAGGATGTATTGTGAATATTCATGGAGAAATTACGGTCAATCCACTTTTAAAAAATTTCAACCACTTTTACACCTCAATATTTTTATCAAACCGAACAAGGCATGAGCATCACGATACATGGTATGTTTTTTTCCGATTTGATAAAAATATCGAGGTGTAATATGATTGAAAACTTATCAAAGTAGACCGGCGCAAAATTTTCCCATAATCCACTATCACTAGTGTTGGCAAAGTCCAGTATTTTGCATCCAAAACTAGAGTAAATTTGCGTCAGTGCCTTTTTTAAAATTTGTAATCAGTAGTACAGTCCATCATGTTTCTTAAGCCAAAGAAGGCACTTTTGGGGCCGAATAGATTGTAATACTCTTAATGAATCGAAGTGCGCTACGGAGCACTCACTCAGCATCTCGTTGCATCAATTTAAATTACATAATCTAATTTTACATCGCACTGCACCAAATTTGTGCACTGCGATGTAACAATTTAAATTACCTAATCTAATTTATGCATCGCACTGCACCAAATTTATACACTGCGACGCATCAATTTAAATTACCTAATCCAATTTATATATCGCACTACACCAAGTCAAGCAACCGATTAAGACGTCGCACTGCAAAATTAAGATGAATCAGACATTCATGTCCTCCGCCTTCGTCCCTACTCAACAATCGTGATTTTTGAGGTGCAAATTGTTGGTCAGAACTATGGAAAGAGATAATCTAAGCATTTTAAGAACGATATTTCGAAAATAAACTTTAGCGATTAAAAAAAACAATAGAGTGGAGCGATTAAATATTTGATAAAAGGTAACGACCAATATTTTTCCAAAATAAAAGGTCCATTTTGAACAGAAGTAGGGCCTGATTCAATGTAGTTTTCATTGTTGGGCTACTAAAGTAGGATCTTTGCAACTAGAAATTAATTTGAGCAATGAGTTTGTCTGCAAATTCAACGCAATGGGTTAACAGTTAAAGTTCAATTATCTGGATTTGAAATTTTGAACAAATACAACTGGTACAAATTTAATTACACCTTCACTATATCATTTACTCACAACCCATAAATTTGGTGCACAAATTCTCAACAAGAAACTTAAAAGAAATTAACAAGCCAATCAGTGTGTTATACACATTATAAGAATCAAGGCTTCTGTTTTACAACACAATGATCTCATGTAAATACAAAAGGCAAATGCCAATACAACAAAATCGATGGAAAAAAAAATTGTAGTGCATTTTCAAAATAATGATCTATAGACTATAAATATCCAAAAGAAAAAAAAGGGTATATAAAACTTGGGAGAAGAAACTTACTAATTGAATACAGTCACAGTTCTCATCTTGCAGTTGTTGCTGATACAGCAGCATGGTGTCTAGGGTGATGCGGGGAATTGTGATGACTACGCGATTGATGCGGCCCTTGGAAACTAGGTTTTGTATGTGTGGAGACAGATTTAGTTTCCTTTGCTTTGACCTTCATGGAATCGATTTGTTCCAACACCTCCACAACTTCTTTCATGGAGGGTCGTTTTCTGGGTTCAGTTTCGAGGCAATTTAGGGTAAGTTGAGCAGCTTGTAATGCTGCTTTCGAGGAATACTGGCCTTCTATTCTTGCATCCATGATGGACTTTAGTTTACGCTTATGAGGCAGACGGGGCCTCGCCCAATCAATCAGATTTTGCTGCTCAGTTGGGCGTTTCGTGTCGAGCGCCCGTAATCCTGTCAGCATCTCGAGCAGCACAACGCCAAAGCCGTAAACATCACTCTTCACGTACAAATGACCTGGTCAGATTTTGACATTCTTAGCTTTTGAAGATTTAAGGCAATGTTATCTCGTAAGTGCGCTTGATATGCATATATGATCAAGGTGAGATTGTGTACGAAGTCTACTCTTCTGGGCAATCTACCAGCAACCCACCATAGGTTTGACCACATGGAGTAGTTGGCATTTTGTTTTCTAAATGGCAAAAAAACTTACGTAAAACGGTTTTACGGTCATTTTTTGTAAGATTACCCGACTTACTGTGTGTTGGTGGGTTGAGTTGTGAGAGAGTGGGGCTCCGTCTTACGAATTAAGATCGTAAGACCTTCTTATAGTTATAGGAGACTTACCTTCTAAATTATCACCATTATGATTATATGTAAAGTTTACAAAAAAACTTGTAGAAGCTATAGGTCCTAGCACTTAGTGAATCCTAGATAGAATGCAACCAATCACAAACATTTTGTGACCAACTTTTTGAAATTTTTTGATACCCTAGTATTAGCCTTACTAATTACCCAGGATTCCTCCTCGAGCAATTAATAGAAGTAGAAACATATTCACTGATAGAGCAATAGTCCTTGTATTTTTTGGTTCTTTAATATAGAAATAGATGTTGAAACAAGTGCTCACCTGTTGCAATGTACTCCGGAGCAGCATATCCATAAGTGCCCATAACCCTAGTTGTCACGTGTGACATTCCCCCTGAAGGCCCCATTTTTGCTAAGCCAAAGTCCGATATTTTTGCATTGTAGTTCTACAAAAGCCGAAATGAAGAATGAGAATGATAAAACACAGAACTTAGGTCTTACAGGGTAAATAATATATTAGGTGTAAGGATTCCTGAAAGTATCTTTCCTCTAAAATACCTCTAGAACTTTCTCACTGCCTTTCCAATCCAGCATATTTACTATTCTGTTTATATTCTCTCTCCTCCCTTTGTATTGTTAATTTCATGATGTCTTCTCAAGCTCAAAAATAGAGAGGAAAACTAATCTTAAACGTGACAAGGGTATCAAATCTCACCCCATCAAGCAGTATATTAGATGCCTTGAAGTCCCTATATATGACATGCTCATCTGAACTGTGCAAAAAGGCTAGCCCTCGAGCAGCACCTAAGGCTATTTTTATCCTTATATCCCAAGAAATTGGCTCAACAGCGGAACTCCCTGCTCAAACAAACAATCAACAATCGATACAGTTTGGTCATAAATTAGCAAATTACACTTTCTTTCCTTAAGCTTCATTTAGTCCAAAAAAATCGTGTAACATGGAAAATGGGATAGAAAAGTGGACAGAAGTAAATTTCATTTCATAAAACCTATTATCCAAAGAACTTTTAAACACGATTTTTTCATTATCATTTCCTTTCCTCTAACGAAATCCATGAACCAAACAGTGTAAACGTTCTTACTTCTGAAAAGATGATTTTCCAAGCTTCCCTTCTGCATATACTCGTATACAAGTAGCAATTCTTTATCCTCCCAACAGTATCCGACCAGCTTAACGAGGTTAGGATGAGAAAGTCGTCCCAAAAAGTTCACTTCCGACTGCATTAAAAGATGAAGAAAAAAACACAAACACACTTAAGTCCGGACAAAACAACTTATTATGTCAATGAATATGTCAATGAAATAAAATAAAATGAAATAATTCTAACACAACAGATGAGAGGAAGTTGAGCCTCATAAATCATTATTCACACGTTTGTTTGGCCCAAATCAGTAACATTACAAAGAAGACATCAAATTTATGCAAGAAAATAGTCGCCTTTGCAAAATAAGTGGCCTGATTTAGAAATGTATGCACGAAACATCGTCCCAATGATTAAAACGGTGACAAAACAAACTGCATGGAAAAATTTCAAAGGGCCAAAAAAGAGTTGGCGATCATCACTTACAGGAAGATATAAAGTATGGTCTATCTGTGATGATTGCCAAAACAGGAAATCTTAGAAGAAATATGCATTTTCCATTCAATTTTCTTTCCTAATAAGGAATGATTTTATCTCCATAAGACAATTAATAAGTTTTGCCATCTTAAGTACTAATGGATGGCACTCAATGCAACCATCCTCGATAAGAAAATGTGATTGGTCCATTTGCACCAATGCTACACTGCCAATATGCCACTACAAGAAAGCTTTCCTTCTTACACTATATCATCAATCCAATTAAAGTTTCCTTTCTTACTTGAAAAAGTCCAAAAAAATACAAACTAACAAACAATAAATGGTAAACACAAGTTTCACATGAAACAGTTGAAACCTAAATATAGCAATATGAACCCTCTATATATAGTTGAAGTACCTGCCATTCTTGAAACCCTTGCATACTTGTAGGATTCGACTTCTTGATGGCAACCATCATTCCAGTGCTGTTCTTTGTTGGCATGAGCGTCTTCTCGTCCACCCATCCTTTATATACTGTCCCAAAACCCCCTACGCCCAACACCATATCAGACTTAAAATTCTTCGTGGTGCTCTTCAAATCTTCATAAGTGTATACCTTCAAATCAGGTGCAGACAATATTTCTCCACTCAAACCACTCCCCAAGTCGCTCACAGCCTCAGAAAACCGGCTTTGGCCGGCACTACTGCTTGTTGCAGAAAATCCCATTCCATTACTGGTATTGGTCGAAATCCCTAAACAGCATGCCATAAAATCATCAATTAATCATGGAATACCAATCGTGGGTTCTTGCCCAAATTGTGTAAATAACAAGAATTAACACATTATGTGATGAAATTACACAAAAACAGAAAAATAACTTTAAAAATAAAGGAAACAGACAAAACCCGGGCAACAGATCTACAAAAATTGCAGGGGAATCCAAGAAATAAAACATACAAACAATTCAAAGTTGACAACTTTGTACTTCTACAATGATCAAAAACCAAAACTTTAAAACCCAATATGGTGACAAATTGGATTGGGTGAATTCACCTGTAGTAGAAGGCCTGGTGGATAAACTCTGATTACTGATATAACTACGAGGGTTTGAATCTGCAGTCTGAGTATCCAAGCAATTCCCCATTACAGAAAATCAAAATCCTTATCCCACCTTTCTGGGTTTTGCTGATTACAATCCCATCCAACAACTTCACCCAGTTTGGGTTTAGATTTAAGAAAATCAAAAACGAAACAGAGGGGAGAGAGAGAGAGATGGGGAAAAACAAAGAAGAGGGAGTTTTGATTGTACAAGTAAAAATCCAGGAAGAGGGTTATGGGGGGCTTCTCTTGTTTGGACTTTGTTGTGAGGGAAATATTTTAATTTAAATAGTTACAAAGAAATCTTAAAGCTTTATTTTCTTAGAAATGTGTACGTTTGTTCATAGGCCATTGCAGACCTTCCCAAATTACAGCCATCCCTCGAAATTACCAAAAGGTCCCTGGCATTAAAAGAAAAGAGTGTTTACTTATTTTTTTTTAAAAAAACTATTTTTAAAAAGTTGAGTCGAACAGCACGGATAGAAGAAAAAATTCAAAGCTCCTTAAGAAGGAAAAAGATTTAAATAATTATTTAAATAATATCGCCTAATTTGAGTCACACTGATTAATTAGTGTCACCCTTTTAGGGTGACATTTGAAAAAAATATCTTTTATATAATTGATTTTTAAATAATTTTGAAGAAAAAAATTAAATACAATAAATTTACAATTAAAAAATAAAAAAATTAAATTTCTTTGCAAGAAAAAATTTTTGATTTTTTATAATGTCACCCATTTGGGGCGACACTAATTTAAAAAATTGAATTTTTTTTTAAATCAGCTTTCAAAAAGAATATAATTTTTTCCCTTTATCACAATTGTTTTACTAAATTTTTAAAAAAAATTGTTTGGTTACCTTTTATTGAAGATAAAAAAATGTTTGAAATGCAATAAATAAATTTTATCTTTTTAAATGAAAAGAATGCACATTGTAGGTGAAGAAAAATATCTAAAAATACATTACAAAAATGTTTCTCCATCTGATTCTAAATAATCGTCATGTTTACTGGGCACACAAATTAATAAAAACTAATTGACTTCATTATAAATATTGGTATAATATATAGTTTTCTTTTAACCCAATGTGCGTGAGATTATAATTAAAGTACAAAGAAAAAATAAGAGTAAAATGGTAAAAGAATTTTTCAGGAAAGTTAAAAATAGAACAATTATTTAGGAGGAACAAAAAACAGATAATTATTTAGAATTGGGGAGTATATATAAATTATTTGAAAAATATTACTCCATCAATTACACTACGCAAATAGTACATCAATTAAAACTAAAAATAGTAAATTGATTAAATGTAAAAATATATATTATAAAACAGTTAGGTAATTAACTATAGTTATTCAGAGGTTGAGATTAGGTAATTAACTATAGTTATTCAGAGGTTGAGATTAAATTATCTTTAAAAATTTAACAAATGAGATTCATCCTAGCATTCACATGTGTGAGTAGTTATCTACTCCTTATTTTTTTTCTTTCCCTATTACAAGTTACCCTTACATTTAATATTATGAGCAGTCACTCATTTTTCTAATCCCTATGTTTGAGGGGTGTAAATTGTTCCAAAATTTAAAGAACCACCGAACGAACTTTTGATGTGGTATGCTTTCCCATTTTTTCCATTTTCTTTTCAATTAATTTAGTGTATTTTTTGCAGATCAGTATCAATTGATTTAATAGTTTCAAAAATTAGAAAACCATCCAGTTCGGTTCGGTTCACGGTTTTTGGTACCGAACCAAATCAAACCAATCTATATATTTTTATGTATTTATTATATAATATATATTATATTACATTTATTAACTATTTTGAACATTTTGATTTATTCATATAGTATGTATATATATACATATATATATATATACACACACACACACATACATACACACACACATACTAAACCAAAAAAAAATCTTGATTGTTGGAGAACTATTATTTCTTCTATTGTTTGTGTTTATTTTAGAATTTGTATTGTTTTCTTTATGATAATTTGTTATTAGTAGGTTATTTCATAATTTTGATGTTAATTCCAAATTAACATATTATTTTTATTGTTATTTTTAATGTTGGTTAATTTTATTAAAAATAATTTATATAAATCACAAAACCAAACCAAACTGAATGGTTCGATTCGGTTTGGTTTGAGATTTTTGGAACCAATAAGGGATGGTTCGGTTTGTGGTTTTGGCATAAACCAAATCAAACCGTACCACTTACACCCCTACTATGTTTTATCTTCATATTACAAAGTCACACCCTGCGATTAATCTTCTGAACCGTCACTCATTATAAAACATTAATCCATTAACTATCACTTGAAGCAATATACCCCTCAACTGTAACATTTTTTTTAAAATCGCACATTCTATTTAGGTACTAAAATTTCAATTGACAAAATCAGAGATATTGACACCGTATCATAGACACGAACATAAAGATCTAGTAATAATTATAAAAGTACATTGATTACAAAAAGTATACATTCTAATATAAATCTCTCAAGTGATCACAGGCCTCATCGAAAATACTCTTTCCATTCTAAAATATATGTTGTTTTGGAGCTTTTTACACAGATCAAAAAAACATATTGTAAAAACTAAATTGCTCTTATTTACTTTACTTCAAACATTAATAATGTATATTTTGATACTCTTACCCAAAAAGTCAAACACAAGTTATGGAGTTAATAAATATGAGTAGAATTAAAAAAAATTCATTAAAAATTATAAAGTGACATCTATTTTGAAACAAAAAAACTCTTTCAAAACGACTTATATTATGAAATGGCGGGAGGATGTGGAGGAATTCGGTTCAGCAGCTAAGTATTATGGATGGGCAGCGTCATCCATCTGACTTGGAGCAACTTTGCTATCCTCATTTGCAGAGTCTTTACCATCATTATTACTCCTTCTATTCCATAATATAAATCGTTTTGAGAGAGTTTTTTTATTCCAAAATAGAAGTCACTTTGTAATTTTTAATGAACTTTTTTTTCCTTTTTTTTTCTAATTCTACTCATATTTATTGATTCCATAAATTGTATTTGATTTTTTGGACAAAAGTATTAAAAGACACCTCATTAATGTTTGAAATAAAGTAAATAAGGACAATTTAGTTTTTACAATATATTTCCTTGGACTGTGTAAAAAAATTCAAAACGACTTATATTTTAGAACTGATGAAATATCATTAAGTGGCGAAATGCGGAGATGTAAACGCTCCCTAAACCACTCTAAAGGTAGAGCCTAATTTGGGACTTGGGCTCCAAAAGACCGTTACCGAGCAAGATTCAAGATTGCATTCATCCATGATCCCCACCCCTTCTTCATCTTATCACGGTCATGGACGTACTTGTTTTTCTTCTAACCCTAGTAGACTTTCCTTCAGGATAAATACCCTAGTTGAAATTATGTGAACATACTCAAATTGTCTCAAGCGCCATCTCATGTATGGTTCCATGATAGTCTTGCAAAAAACCATGCCAGTGTGGACTGAAGAAACTAATTGGTAGGTGAGTCTGGTTTTTATGAAACGGAGTCCAATGTCCCATATTCAAATTAGTTCAACGTAAGTTTAAAAAAAAAACACAACATGATCCCTCAAATAATGACTTGTTCAGATGTAAAAGAGCATTTGACGACCTCCATTGAGGAAGTAAAGGTTCATCTCAATGTGTGAGGAAGAAGGGGATTCCATTCATCTCTCTTTGTTAGTTTAAACTCAGAGAAGTACTTGTATATCCTATCTATATTATAAAAAAGCTCAAAGTCTAATTAGTGACCCTCAGGGCTGGCCTTGAGTTTCGAGAGGTCCATGGTCAAAAAAAGGAGGGGCTCTTTATAAAAATGAAATCATTTAAAGTATTGGAAAAAATGAAAATAGAAAGTTTATAGCAAGAATTAAACTCAAAATCACTCGCAATCTACAAAGTATATTAACCATTAAGTCATCAATTCTACACTAGACTAATCAACACATTATAACTTATATACAGTTCATAAACTAAAATAAATGACAACCCAAGATTTGAACCTAAGACCTCTACTTTTCATCATGGACATCTTAACCACCAAGTGAAATCAATCAATAGTAAATATTTTTGACACTATTATATATATACTAAATATAAAGTAGTACCCAAACATTTAGGGTCCTAAAAATTGAGGGTCCATGGCGGTAGCCCCTCCAGCCACCCTCTAGGGCCGGCCCTGGTGACCCTGATCGAATTGTGCTAAACACAACTGATGGTCCAGATTGATTCGTAAGCATGTGAGTTACAAATGAACCCCTAAGTTATAAGTTATGCTTGAATTACTCATCTACAATTACATATAAAACATTTAGTTGTGAGTTTTATTTAAATTACTCTGTCAGTTATGGGTTTTATTTATCTCAACTATTTATTGAACTGATCTCATATAAATGTCTTGCATATGACACGAATACGTATACTAGTTCTATCAAAAATAAGGTCAGAAAAAATCCAAAATTATAAAATAAAGTGACAAAAATAAAATGTAACAAACACTTTTATAGCATTGAACTTACCTGGTCTCCAATGCCTCTTGTCTATCCGGATTGGGAATGTATTTATGACCCAAACATTATAAATTGGAAAGCAATATGGGCGGGACGACAAAAAATTTACAATCAACAGTAACACTGGGCAACTATGAACAAGAATCAGTGGTGTAATTTATGTACTAGTGTACTATGTTCTACTTACTCAGTTCCTAAATTATTATTTTTTTTGTCAATTTTAAAATAATTGTTGTGTTTTAAAATTTTCTTTTTGAAAAAAAATAATTTTATCATTTTATCCTTACTTTTTATTCCTACTTTTAATTATAATGCACAAGGGTTTTTTAAAAAAAAACTATATATTATATCAAAATTTATAAAATATTCAATTTATTTTTTTAAAACGATATGTCGGGTCAAATAATACGATTATTTAATAACTGAGTAAGTACTATTTAATAAATTAATCATAATAGAATGATGTTAGTTTACGTTCAAACAATTTTGTCCACTAAGAGGATTTGTTTTTTGTTTTTTTTTTTTTTGTATTTTTAAACAATTTTGGAGAAAAGAAACTTTAATTTTGAAGAAAGTTAAGTTTTTTTTTAATTTTAAACAATTTTGGAGAGAAAAACACAAGAACTTTGAAAAAGTTAAAGTTTTTTTTTAAGTATAAGATATGATTATTTATAGGCGTACATAGCAATTTAGTCACCCTAATTTTTAACTTTTTTTCATTAAACTCACTCTATTATTTTTTTTTTTTCTCACTTTAATCATTGTACTTGATATTTGTTTCACGTTTATCACTCCATTCAATTTTTTGGATGAAAAACTTACAATCTTTTCAAAAACTCAAAAATACCCCCATATATATCGCATGCTAGTCACGTTCATTACCACACCCACACCTCAAACTTCGTCTCCAATCTTGAGATGTGCACCTCCCTCCCCCACCAATCCACCACCATTGAACATCATGGGTAACCAACACCTAAGTTTGATTTCGATAGCAATCAATTCTGAAAATAAATTTTTGAAATTTCAAATATACAATCAAACCACATTGAAGAAAAATAGAATTAGCAATCTACAAAATCTTCACTAATTTCAATCAAAAATTTCAATTACACTAATGTTATACATCTATCACTACTCACTAACAAGGACAAAAACAAAAACTCATAATTGAAACCCTAAAACCCCCAATTAACTTCTTCATCATCGGCGAACACATGTAGAATCAATGAACTCCAAACCCCATCGTTTTTAAAATTATCTGAGCTTTTAGAAGTTTCAAAGATGAGAAATTTTAAATGGAACTAGTTGACTTACCCAATTTTTTCTCCGACTTGTGGAACAAAGATGGAAGTGGGTGTGAAGGGTTTGGTACGGATTTGGGAGCAGCGAATGTGGTGGGGGTAGTTTTTGTTCAGGAAGGATGGTGGAGAGGAAGTGGATGCAAGAACACGCCTTGGAGATAGACTCCCACTAGGAATGCATTGGGCAGGTATTGGTGGTGGTGTTGCAAGTAATAGTGGTGTTTGTATGGCGCGAACCGTTGTGGTGGTTGTGGAGGTGCTTAGGGTTTAGATAGTTCGTAGAGGTAGAGGAAGTCGAAGAGTCGACGGAGTTATGGTGGAACTGAAGATTGGAAGAGACGAGAGAGAAGAGGTTGGTCTCGTGGTTCGTGGAGGAGATAAGGAGGTCGGTGGCGATGGAGGCTGGAGGAGTTGGACTGTTGCTGCCATCTATCTACTGGAACGGCTAGGGCTAGGATGGGAGGGAGGTAGGGAGAGGAAGCCAGGAATGAGAGGGTTAGACAGGGCTAGGGCTGGGATTGGGTTATGCTTTGATAAATTAATATGAATTAAAGAAAAGAAAAGAGATTTAAGATGAGATATGCTGGAATAAATTAATGAAAATATAAATAAAATAGTGGTAATTTGATCTTTTAGTTGACCCCTTAACTATTAATATTTTAAACTAAAAACA
This sequence comes from Codonopsis lanceolata, assembly GCA_013146195.2. Taxonomy (NCBI): domain Eukaryota; kingdom Viridiplantae; phylum Streptophyta; class Magnoliopsida; order Asterales; family Campanulaceae; genus Codonopsis; species Codonopsis lanceolata. The sequence goes on from CM028377.1 coordinate 99,139,702, forward strand.
TTTAACATCAGTAAGAGAATTTTGGTCATTTCAAACATTTTCATTCATCTAACTAACGGAAATGATCCTCAATGACCTTATTAACTTGATTGGTCAAGTATAGTTACTAAATTTAGGGGGAAAATAGTTGAGTGGGTTTAACAAAAAAAAGTTGGAAAGTATAGTGGCCAAATTGCTATTTAAGCTCTATTTATATGATAAAATATATGATTATTATTACACAAAATTTTTTATTTTCTAATTTTTATTTTTTTATAAAAGAACATATTTGTTAAAATATTTGAAAATTGTTATTTAAAAAAATAAAAAAAATTAAATAGCGTTTTTTGAAAAATATATTTCAATTAAAAAAATTCTTAAAAATTATTTTTAAAAATAAAAAAAATTGAAGAGTGTCGCCCAATTTGGGCGATTCTATTTTTTAAAATGTATAATTCTTTTTTCTTCTCAAGCAGCTTTCAAAACAAAAATCTTTTATCACAGCTGTTTTAGTCTATTTAAAAAATAAACATTTTTTAAAATAGTTCATGCGTTTGTTTAAAGGCAAGGGACAGTTTGGTCTTTTCAGCGGGTAGGCCGCTACGGTATTATCATTATGCCTCGTGAGTGCGTGGGACTGTGGGAGGGAGGTTTCCCGGGGGCAGGGGTAGGCGGTTATGAAAGTCAACGACCGTGTAATGGAATCTTTTTAGCCAATAATTTCGCACATGCACCAAATACATTTGATTTTCGTTTCAACAGTTTCTATCTTTTTGCGAAAAATGAAAAATTTCGCAAATGTGATTTTTTTTTTTTTAGCGTTTTTCGCGTAAGATATAAATGTAGAATTTTTATTTTTTTTTACGTTAGTGGCTTTTAGAACGTGACCAGCTAAAATTTTTAAAATTAATACAAAGATTGTGATTGATGCGTGTCATGTTTTGATGATCGCTTGTATAAAAAAAATTATAAATCGCTAGTTGATATGTCCGGCCCAAACTCGATTAGGAGCAAAACACGAGCGATCATTATGTGTTAGTCACGAGCTTAATTATCGTGGGACCTACCGACTTAGCAGACATAGCCAGTAAGGTACCGAACAGAGAACAATGTAACTCCCGTCTAAATCTAGTCGAACACGCGCCTTGTCTGCCCAACCAGGGGCCATGCCTAGGATTCACGCTTCACCAGATCTACGTCATATAGCCGGGCAGAGCCTTGCTCGCTCGGGCGATTATCGAACAGGGAACCTCAGAAACTTGCTCTCCAAGACAGGTCAACGATTTCCTTATTCGAGCAGAACATTTACCTTATATGCTCCTATATTCACGCGGCCAGCCACTCGTCGCCTATAATTTAGGGGTTTCTTCCTAAATTGGCTAGGTAACTATGGAAACCGAATCCCACGAGGATCCGACGTCATTGGGGGCCTTTAAATACCCCTCCATAAACCATATACAAGGTGCACACTCTCTCTTGAGCCTCGAACCACTGTCAAATTTTCTTTTAACTCTCACATGATACTCACTCTCATGCCAGAGTGGTTTCGCGAGGTCAAGCCTTGCACTTCCACTAAGGTGATTTCGTATTCTTAGACAAATTCAAGAAAGAATATCAAACCCAGACATCCTACAGTTCAATTGGACAACCCAAGACTGGTTTTTTGCCACATCAGTTTGGTTCCGTTGTCGGGAACTCGAAGCTTCTAAGCTCTCTCAACATTTTTTTCGGTAGTTTTCCGACAAGCAATATCAGTGCGATGGCTGGCAAAGGTAGCAAGCATCATGCCACCGCTAACAACCAGGTTGGCAGCCAGCTGGTTGGAAACAACCCACTGCCCGGTGATCTGCAACCGAAGGCACCCCAACAGGGAGTGCAAACAAGAAACCAAAAGATGGTTGTTTGGCATGCGGCTCACGGCAAGGATGTCCCATATGTTGAGGAACAACTGTCCCAACATGCTAGCCAAAATCAAGTGAGTCAGCGAGATGCTCATCAAGTCATCAACGAGTAAAGGGATCGAGCACAAGATTTCAGGGATCAGCTAAATCGGTAGCGAACGAATGGTTAGGGCAGCCAAGTTAGCTTGCCTGGGCAGACCCCTGAACAACGGGCTGCTCCCCTGCAAGTCCAAGCGGAATACTATAATAAGATGTATGCGCTCAATCAACAACTGCTCACCTTGGGCCATGCCCCGGTCCCAGTTGCAGATTTTGTGATGTCCGCTCTCAGTAATTCCGCTCATGTTGGTGGTGGTCAGGCCTCCCAACAGTTGCCCGCTTCGAGTAGACGGATTCCCTCTATCGTTCATGTGCCCTCGGATCGTAAGAATCAAGAGCATAGGGCAGATGAGCACGCTGAGAGTAGAAACAGCCGCCAGAATCCATCCCATCGACAGCACCGTAGACAAATCCTGCTCGCAGACAAAGTCAAAGCCACAACAGTCAGAAACTATGCTTGCTGGTACTCGGTAGATGGGGGAATCTTATACAAGTGATCTAAGGTAAGACCTAGGCTTCGATGTGTCCCCCTAGAGTTAACCGAGAACGTTCTGTACGAGGTCCATGAAGGAGAATGTAGCGGCCATCCAGGCACCAGAGCCCTGGCAGAGAAAATTATGTGCGCAGGATATTACTGGATCACCCTCAAGAGAGATGTAGAGAAATATGTCCGAGAATGTGACAAGTGCCAGAGGATATTACTGGATCACCCTCCACTATGCAAACCCCAGTGGTCACTGCCTGGCCCTTTAATATGTAGGGAATCGATTTGATCAGTCCATTCCCCCTAGCACAATAATACAAGTACGCAGTGGTCACCATCGACTATTTTCACAAAGTGGATCGAAGCAAAATCACTGGCTACCATTTAAGAGGCGAATATCATCAAGTTCGTCTACGATCAAGTATGGTGCATATTTGGCCTCCCACGGGCAATCATCTCCGACTACGGTACTTAATTCTCGGACAAGTTCACAACTAAGTGTGCGCACTTGGGTGTCAAGCATTGGCAATCATCCGTAGCTTACCCACAAGGCAACGGCCAGGCAGAGGCCGGGAATAAATAGGTCTTGCACGCACTCAAAAAAAACTTGGAAGGGTGAGCAGGAAAATGGGCAGAGGAGCTACCATCAGCCTTATGGGCGGTTAGGACTACTGTCCGGGGTCCTACAGGGGAAACTCCCTCCGCACTCACCTATGGATCCAAAACTATGATCCCAGTTGAGATGGCTTTGCCAAGCTACAGAGTTTCTAACTGCAGCGAGCAAAATAATGAGCTTGCCCAGGCAATAGACCTTGACTTACTCGAAGAAAGAAGACTAGATGCACGATTGAGGATGGTCAACTACAAGCAGCGAGCAAAGGCTCATCACGACAAGCGAGTCCAAGTAAGAGCATTCATGATCGGGGATTGGGTACTCCGAAAAATCGAGGTCACCGGTCACCGAGCAAAAAGAGGAAAACTCTCGTCTAACTGGGAAGGGTCTTTTTAAGTTACTAGGATAATCAAAGAAGACACATATACAATGCGGACACAGAACGACAAAGACTCGAAGAATACCTAGCACGCAGATCACTTGAAAAAGTATTATCATTAAGCAAGTCTCAGTATACAAACAGGCAAGACCCTCAGCCTTGTTGAGGGTCACTGTCATTTTTTCAATAAAAAGGCAAATTCTTTTATTACAATTGTTATTTCAATATTTATATTTATCACATATGAACTGTTTTCGGATTGCTTGGCAAGTTCTGCTCGCAAGCCGAGTAGGTAGGGCCATGCTCAATCAACCTTCCACTATACCCGAGTATCAGTGAACAAATCTTTTCCTCCCAGCAAGCAAGATAAGGCCTTGCCCGATTCATTTACTGGGAAGTCCGTAAGTCAATAGGGGCAATGCCCACAAGATAGCAGCTAACTACCTCGGATTCCGATAGTGACTGAGTAACACTATTAGTCGTATATCTTTATACTCAGTTGATATACTAGCAACAGCTTCGATGTTCAAACGTTGAACAGGGTCAATCCCGGTTACTGGTCGCCGCTCATAGTTGGGTCATGTCTACTAGGCAGTCTTCAGGATGCTCGCCCTAAAACGATAGGGGCTAGGCCCGCACAAAGCCTTGGCCAGAACCAAGCCCTTGGTCCTGGTAAAAATGTTTCCCCGGGCCCTCAAACTTAAATAATTTGTCTGCTTAACTAACCTTATTATTTTAAGTTATTATTTGCACAAGTCTGCTAGCTCGTTCATTTGTGTTAGTCTTATACTGGTTATGCTTGCAGAGATATCGCATGCACATGCATGCTAGTACTAATGAATTGCAGTAAAATCACAAGTAAAAGAAACAACAATCAAACAAGAACAAAAATATTGGCACGCAGGTCGGACATGAAAGTCCTTAATCTAAGGCTGGTCCGGGGGAGGAGGAAGACACTTAGCAGTGGCCCTATATTGCTTCTCATATTGAGCGTTCAGCTCTTTACGATTGGCCTCATCTGCTTCAACCTTGGCAGCGGCCTCCACAAGCATTTGCTCATTGTCTCTCACAGTTTGATCCTCAGACTACAAAGCCTTGATCAGCGAGTAAACGTTGATGTCCAACGACGTCAGCGGGACCCAAGGCGCGCGCCCAGCTTCAACATTGGCCTTGGCAAGAGTTTCTAGTTCATCCTTGGTGTAAGAGACCAAGTCATGAAACTGGCGAGCAGCAACGTCGTATGGGTCGAGCACGGCCCAGTCTGCCATTGTCTGCATGCCCACCTCGCCATGGCTAGCGAGCATCCTCAGAATATGATTGGTGCCGTGGGAAAAGTAGGGAATGATAGCCTCATCCACGACAACCTCGAAGTCCGAGGAGCTCTTGAAGTCCTGTACCACCGTCTCTCTGGCCGCTGATAGTTTTTGCATAAGGTCGGCCACGGTGGTCGCGTCCTTTAGGACCTGCATTTTGAGAGCATCCCGCTCTATCTGCAGTTGTTCCCTCTGCTTGGACACCGCGTCCACCGCATGCGCTCCTTCTTCAATCGCCCACGGTTCGGTTTTTCGGCGGCTATTACGGCGACCAACAAAAGATTACGCTCAAGTAGCTCAGATTCTTTCTGCTTGGTGGCAACCTCTTATTCTTTAAGCTGGTCGGCCAGGGCAGAAACCTGCTTAAGTTTTTTCTTCAGAAGGGTATCCCGGGTCGTGCTGTCCGTCTCTGCCTTCTTGCGAGCCTCTTTCTCCTCATTCTAGTGATCATATAGATTGGTGCAAGTAGTGGCAATCTGTGAGCAAAACACAAAGCAGCCAATATGAATACAAACGAAAAAAATCAAATTAAAGAGCGTCATATTTTCTTACCTCGCTCAGACAAAGGTCGACGTGCCCGACCAACACATGACCAACGGTTTTCCGGTCAAGTGTTAGGTCGTCGTGGATAGCCCGCTCTATAACACCCTTTCCCACCAGGCTAGCAGGGCTCCCGCGGGCACTCAGATCGATACCCCCAAGCATTGGGGCACCACCTTCGATCTCCCTCACAAGAGCCCGGGCAGCGCTCAGGGTAGCAAGTGTTGGTCCACATTGATGCTCAAATAGGCTAGGGGTGAATAGCCTATGATACCTATTAAAAACTTTCCTTTTTGTATTCATAAAGTGCATGTTTTAAAGGCATAGACAGTTCGCACAACGAGCATGTCTACTGATAACACGGAACATCAAACTTGCTCTTAACAGAGTAATGAACTCTGCTGGTTTACTGAAAGTAAATCAAAAGCATGTTTAAAGAGTTTAAGCAGCGGAAATTGTATGACTTAGATTTAATGGGGAAGTCTTAAATGGTTGTACACGAATATATGTTTAGAACAACATCACACTTAATCCTTCTTCCAAATGCAGATTTAGGAAGTCATGATAGAATAGCTTTTCAAATGATCAATCAATTTATAAAAGCTCATAGAGGAGTAAAGGCTGAATATTGAAAGATAAACAATGTGAAAGAACATCTAAAATTTATTCAAAGATAAATTTACAGAATACATCAACCTAGACTCTCTATGTAAAATTTATGTCCTCGTCATTCCAAACATTAATCCTTACTTAATTATTTATAGACGAATTTCTTAAGTAAAGAGAAAAGTAGGAGACGACAACAAGGAACAAATATAAGAAGACAATTTTCAGGGTCGTTCAGATAAAGAATATTTGAACGACTGAGTGCAGAGCACTCGACTTCCTATGATGATCGATTATTGCAAAATCAACAGCATTTGTATGGGAATACAAATATGAAGATATGAATGTAATATTTACAGATAGCTCTTCATCTTTCTTGGGAATGATCTGAAAATCTATCTTCAAATCGATATGAAGTGTTTGACCTCTAACTTTAGGAATAAAGTCTTGAAGTTCTGTTAGAGGCTGAGATCTTCAAAGAAGGTTGAAGAACTCAAATCAAGAACTGGGTTCTTGACCAAGACACTAATCTCTGTCTTTAGAAATTTCTGATCTCTCTCTTTTCTCCAATGTTTTTCTTCTTAGCAATCCATAGAGAGTGTTTTGCTAAGGTCTGGGTTCGCTCACTGCAATCTTCTGTGGAGATCTGAGACTCGTTGGTGAAGACGATCTCTTTGTAGATTTCACAGCTTTGTCGAATAGATTCTTGTTGAAGAAAAAAAGGATATCTTCGATTTTCTTTATTGAAGAAAAAAAGGATTTCTTTTATAGACAGAGATCTTTTTGATTGTTAAAAGATGATAGATTTTCTATCAGTTGAAATGGTTTTGTCGTTGAATACTGGTGGATAAAGATCTTGTTCGTCGGATCTTTGACTGTTGGGTAAAAACTTTGTCCTGCAGATCCTGGAACTATTATCCGTCAGACTGTATTGATAAGTCTCTGAAAAGTGAGTCTGAATTATAATGCACTGTCGGGTGGTCTGTCCAATAAAGTGGGTTCTCTTGACTTTTCCAAACCACGTAAAAGAGAGAAGATCTTACAGTATCACATATGTTAGACTTCATATGTCAGGCTTGAACGTTTTTGTCTTTTCTTGATCTCCTATAATCTTGTCTCTTAGTGGCACGTACAGAACTAAGTCTGCTGGTGAGATGTTCAATCCAGAGGAATGAGTCTTCTGCAAGAGAGGGCTGCTGGCTGCTGGCATAAACAATCATACCGTAGCATGTCTGCTGGTAGAGCTGTCAAGGTGGGTTGGCGGGGCGGGCCAACCCACAACCCGCTATAACATACCATTTGGCGAGGCGGGGCGGGCCAACCCATGAAATGTGGTGGGCCGGGAAATTGACAACCCAACCCAACCCATCTTGGGTTGTGGGTTAGGCGGGCCAACCCACCAACTTTTTTTCCAATTAATCTAAATAATAAAAATAATTATAAATAACACAAAAAAATGTCACAATTCATTAAAAAAATTATATTTTCTACTATTATATTTTTAATAGTGTTTTCTAACAACTTTCTCTAATATTTATAGCAGTGTTCTAAAACTCCCCGCCTAGCTCCACCTAGGCCCCGCCTAGGCGCTAGACCCCTATCTACCGCCGCGACTTTCTTAGTCGCCGCCTAATCGATCAAGTCGGCGTCTACGCCAAACCTCGCTGACCTTAATTTATTTTTGTAGCTTTGATTTTGTGGCATGCGGTGACCGAAGAAGGAAGGAGGAGTGGTAATTATGGTGATGCAGAGAGAGAGGTAATGGGGGGCGAACTTGAGTAATATCTTCTTTTTTTTGTTTTTAGCTCTAAACTTGGCTGGTTTATTGCTTTGAGGTTGTTGAGAATTAAAATTAATGGTAGGTTTGTATATTTTTGTTCATTTTACAAATATAGACAAGTGTTTGATAAAATGACAAACATAAAAAAATTAAATTTGTATTCAATGTGTTTGATCTTTGATGTAAATTATCAAAAAATGGTAATTATGTCTTAATTATAGGCCCCGATTACGCCCCGACTAGTCCCCTAGGCGCTAGGCGCTAGTGTGCCGCCTAGCGGCCGTCTAACGATTTTTAGAACCTTGATTTATAGTATAAAATGAGAAAAAAATAGAAGTAAGAAACTATTTTATCATTACTCTTTTTGTATATTTTTATAATCATTTTTTCTATAAATATTGCTGTTAATATACCTTATTCTAACATCTTTAGTTGTTATAAATGTCATTTTTTGAACGAATTCAAAATCATTTACGAATATTTCAGATATAAAAAATAATCTTACATTTTGAGCGAAAAATGATTTAAACTAATTATTTCAAACTTATGACTTGGTTATTTGAAACTAGTATATGGCGTGCCAACCCGCCCTGACCCACCCCAACCCACCTCAACCCGCAACCCACCGCGGGCTCAACCCATTTGACCCACCTCCTAATGGGTTCATATTTTCCCAACCCAACCCACTTTTTTTAAGTGGCGGGCGGGCCAACCCAACGGGCCCAACCCATTTTGACATCTCTATCTGCTGGTAGCGAGTCTTCATGATATTCTTTTGCGCACATGACAAGTCTACTGGTGACGAGTGTTCTGAAGACCTTTGACACTTTATCATGTCTGCTGGTGCTGCTGCATATGAATTGCTAGTCTTTTGATCATCATTAAGAAGGTAGGACTAGATCAGGACACACCTAATTTAAGACCTATATGATGCCAAACAAGTTGTTACACTAATCGGTATGCAGAACTTTAAGCCACTTGTTATGACACATAATAATAGGAACAAACAAATCAAAATATTCGGAATATGCAAGGAGATAACAAGTATATTCCAACTATCTTCTCCTCTTTGCTTGGAACCATTACAAAATGACATATACAAAGCACTGAATCATTTATCAAGACATAAAAATAACATGCCCACATTGAATAATCATTTTAACTCAAGACATATCATTTGTTGATAATTACAAGAGCGATGGACTTTAGCATAGTCAGTTATTGCTATTACAGACTCGATAAATCAAAGCACTGAACAGGTAAAACAATAGTGAAAAAAGTTTTAGGTTTTTTTCTTACATAATGATTTTTATATATAAAAGAGTGTTTTGATAAGAAGGAATGACAAATCCATAAGTTGTGTGTCTTTTTTTTATTTTGGTAGAAATATATAAAGATCAATGTTACTTCGTATTTATAGCAGCAAGAGGCGTGTTCCTAAAATTTCGTTTTGTAAACATAGTGTGAATGTGTGATTAAAAATTTTGTTGAGTTAATTAATTTTTAATTAAAACTATATTTATTCCTATGATATTTTAAAAATTGTAGTTATCTTTGTTTTTAATATTGTTTCAATGATAGTAAAAAAAAATATATATATATATACACTTCAGTGATTTAATACTTGTCGTAGGTGGACCTTCAGTGATTTAATTCTTGTCGTAGGTAGACCTTTCAACTAATCATGCTTTTAACAGAATAACAGCAACATTTTTCGTAACGTTAATGAATAATAGTATCATTTGTTTATTCGTTATAGTCTTATAGAGTCAACGCAATAGGACTCAAGAATCAAAATTTGTTTTGTGCCCCCCCGCCCCCGCGCCCGCGCGCGCACACACACACACACACACATATATATATATATATATATATATATATATATATATATACACACCCAGTGATAGGTTGGGACTTCACGAAGTGTGAGATCTCATGTTCGATCTCTTCCACATACCCCTTTAGAAGGAAAAAATAAATAAATAAATATAAGTTTTTTAAAAAAATTAAATTTCTAGATTTCTATCAATCAGTGCTATAGATTTTTTTTACACAAATGGTTCGTGGAGCGCGACTCATGATCAATCAAAATTCAAGAAAATCAAGACAAAAATTTTGATTAGTGTATGTCATGTTCCGATGCTGCTTACGTGAAAAAGATTTTTTGATGAAAATTTTAATATATATGTCAATCATTGCATCTTAAAATAAAATTTTGGATAAATTATAGATGGCCCCCTCAATCGTGGACAGAGTTTAGATTTCCTCCTCAACTACCGAATAAAGCATTGTGCCCCAACAATTATAACCTTTTTTTTTTCTTTCTATTTAAGCATTATCGTTTGAGTTGATGGAAAATGAGACTCATGTAACTATTTTTATTTTTTCTTTTAAATAGAGGATCAGTAGTGGTTCCCCACTTACTTCCTTGGTGACTCGAACCCACCACCTATTATGTATGGGTGAAACGTCTTACCTATAAGTTGCACTTACTTGTCCATGTAACCATCTTTAGGATACTTCTTTTTAACTATAATGTCTCTTTTAGTGTTTCAATTGTTTATATTACACTCGTTACAATCATTCTTGCATTCATCTCATAAACATCTCTTTCTTCTAGCTAGGTGTAGATAATCACAGAAGAAAGAGATGCTTAAAGAGGAATACAAGGATGATTACTCGATCTTTTTCTTAGGGACTACAAAGAAGGTCTTAAGACAATAAGACAACACAAGGATAAGATAGTCGATTGAAACATCAAAAAAATATCAATGTAAAAAAACTAGAGATGACCATGTTAGCCTCAGGTGAGCATTTTTCGTCAACTCAAACGATCGTGTCTAAATAGAATATGTAGTTAAAGAAATTGATATAATTGAGGAGGCACATTGTTTCAATTGATAATTGAGGAGAGTACTTCGAACCTAATCATAATTGAGAGGAATTATCTGTAATTTACCCTAAAAAAAATTATCATAAAAATAGATACTAACATTGGAATAGAGTGATTAATCTAAAAAATATCATTATGTCTAGCTCCCTCCGTCCCAAAATTATTGTCTTCATTTCATTTTTCATCTATCCTAAAAAAAATTGTTTTTTCTAAGTTTTTTTTAGGATAATATTTTTATCATTTACTCTTATCTTTCTTCATACTTTAGCTATGTGTCATGTACATATATGTTTTAAAATAAACTACTCACTATATATATATATATATATATATATATATATATATATATACCTAGGTGGTCTACAAATAGTAATTTTTCGTCAAAATTTACATTCCTAAAATAATAAGTCTTATTTATAACAAACATTTAATGAATCATATAATTAAATAATACAAATTCAAATACTTATAACTATTTGAAACTAGAGCCTGGGAATTAAAACCACTGCATTCATTGTTTTGTTATCCAAACACAACCTTTTATGCATACAACCGTTAGTTTTCCATTGTTGTCAAATAAACTTCAGAAAAATCATGAATAACCTTGCGCAAGAAATTTCACAGAAGTGAATCACAAATACTCATAATTAATTCTAACTGAATGACTAATTTGTGTGTGTGTGTGTGTATATATATATATATATATACAACAAAATCACAAAAACTCATAACTCATTATAACGAAATAAAATATGTGACTATTCTTTTGTCTATTTTATCGGATCAAAGTTCTTAAAAGAAATATTATGAACAAAATTACAAATACTCATTATTAATATTAAATATATGACTGACCAATAAAAATATATAGATTTGAAATTTTGTTGTCCATTTCATCATATTCAAAATTTAAAATACATCAAAAGTTCATCTAAAACACTAATGCACATGATTAATTATAAATGACTGACAGATTTAAAAAATATATCGATTTGAAGTAAATAAAATTTAACAAATATTTCAAGTAACAAGAACTTTGTAATAGTAAATAACAAAACGAAACAAACAATATTGAAACATGAATTTTCCTTTAAAAAAGAGGAAATGTTTCGCCAGTGCAAAGTTACCTCTTTTTTTAAAAAATGAACTGGCCATTTAATCAAGAACGAATTGATTTGTGGTTGTGTTCGAAAAGTAGTCTGATTTACATCAAACTATAGAATGCCCAAGTATTCTCACTTGGAAAGCTATTTTAATGATCCCCCTTCATAGAGTTTTATATTTTCGAAGATTGAAAATCGGGAAAGGGATAATGAGTAAATGGAATGAAGAAGAAAAACTAAAATGAGAGTTGGTTCCATAAGTTGTGTTAATAGTTTGTTTTTTCTTCAGTGAGGGGGCAAAATTGCTGAAATAGATATCATGACAAGAAGTAGTGAAACCCAAGACAAGAGTTTTATTATCCGTGAGTAGGGTAGAGTAACAAAGCCAATAGATTAAATTTGTTTTTTTAATTGTTATTGATTATTGATATTGAAATGATTCATAAACTGACTTAAATTGATACAAATAGAATTATTTGAATTAATTTTCAATCGTTCATCGTCAATTAAATTTGTTTAGAGTAAATTTTATCATTCAATTAATATGTGTCGAATTATGAACACGTCAGACCCATTTATATTTTGAGTCTTTTGAAGGTTTGAATAACATGGGGTGAAAATTGCGTCGATCTCTTTTGACAGATATTCAACCATTGTCCACTATATTTTTTTAACCCGAAAAAAAAAATATTTTTGATGTGAAAGGACGGATATACCTTTATGAATCAGACACGCTTATGATAAGTATCAGTTCATACATTGACATGCATGATTCAAAATTGTGTAATTGTCATTCTCATTTCAGTGCATCGCGATTTTAAATCGATGCCTCGCGTTCAAATTGGTCTATTTTCAATTCATAGTGATGCATCGTGAATCCAAATCGATGTATCTCTACTGAAAATCGATATACCGCGATACACATTTTTTGTATTTTTATTTTAATTATTTATTTAATTTTCATAAACTGCAGTTATTCTAATTTATTTATTTTAGTATTGTTAATCGATCGACACATATATTTCTTTATTTTCATAATAATTTTTAATCAAATGAATCAAATGATATTTTGTTATTCATTGAAATAATCTCTTCTTTTAGTTTTATTTTTCGTTTTCATTTTACTTGAGTATAATTTAACTAAATATAATTTAATTGAAAAAAAAATAAAAAAAAATAAATAAATATATATATATATATATATATATATACACACATGTATAACACATGAATATAAAACTAATTAATACTAATAATCAATTTAATTCAAAAAAAATATGTATATCAAATTAAACATAATACTCCCCCGTCCATAAATTATCGTCCTTTTTTCTTTTTTCGTCCGTCCCAAAATAATTGTCCATTTTGAAACTTACATTTTTAGAACATCACTTTTATCACTTTACACTTACTTTTTCACCTTACTTTAATTATGAGCCACATATATATGAGTTTTAAAAAACTACACATTAAATCAATATTAATAATCCAGTCAAATAAATTTTCTTAAATGATGCACCAAATCAACCAAACAATAAATTAAGGACCGAGGGTGTAATAATTTTGAGCAACGGGAGTAATATCTACCCCGGTCTATTTCTTTGATAACGTACGGCTCTGAATGTTCCTAGAAATATTGAGCAGTGTTTCCAAGTGGAGACTTTTCAACATTACACTCTGTAACCTTTAAATTCAAGTTAGTGCATTTACACCTGTCAAAGTTTGTCAGAGTGGTTTACTCCTACAAGAAATAGCACGTATGCCTAGAAACCATAAATTCTAGTCAACTATCATTGACAAAAACATAAATAAATAACTAGTAAAATGAAACCTATGACTTTATTACCACAGGCACAGGTCAACCGTCCACAAGTATCCTCCCCTTCTTCGTTTATTAGCCAGTTATAGTATGAACGAGGATGCATGCATAGGTTACCTGTTACACATTCAAATTAAGTGACTTTGATTTTTTTTTTTTTTTTGTCAGAGGTCTGCCTATTTAGAAAGAAACAAAAGTGACTTTGATCTACTCTTATTTAATTTAATTTATTGTAGTTAAGTTATATTAATATTTTTACTTTCATCTAATAACTCTTTTTTTAAGAACATTTAATTTGAGAGTAATAATTAAGGGTAGTTTTGATAAAATATAAACAAATATTTTTAAAATTCTAAAACGACACTTATTTTAAAACAAAGAAAAAACTTTGCTAAAACGACATATTGTGTGTTAGTATATTAAATTTAAATTTTGATATATATATTTAATTAATTTTTTGGTCTCTGAACTTCTATAAAAAATTTGTCTGGTCCTACCATTTCAAAACAAATTAGTTTGGTTTTACACGTTCCATATCGTTTGATTATTCCCTCTCCTCGTTACCGTTGCAATTTCAATCTATTTTTTAAAAAATGGCCAAACTACTCTTATCTGTGTTAAAAATGGCCAAAGTACCCTTACCTTTATTTATGTGGAAATCTCTTATTCATTCCTACCCATAATTTTCTTAATCAATTTAAAGGGACATCAACCGTAAGTTATGTGAAGGAGTGTAAAGTCTGATTACGGAAATTCTAATTGATAACAATAAATCTCTAGTATTTTTTAAAAAGTCTTCCCCAATTTACCCAAAGAAATCCTAACAGTTAATCAATCCGTCATATTCAGATCTTTAAGATTTTTTTTATATTTTAAAGGTTAATTAATTATTTGGTCTTTTGACTTGTTTTGAACTTTTTGTTTGGTCTAACATTTAAAAAAAATTAGTTTAGTCCTATACGTTGCGTTTTAATGTTAGATTCTCTCATTTCTCCATTAACGTTTAAATTTCTATCAAATATTAACGTTTTGTTACGGAAATTTAAACGTTAACGGGAAAAGGGGAGAATCTAACAACAAAACGCAATATGTAGGACCAAACTATTTTCAAAAATATTAGGACCAAACAAAAAAATTGGAACAAGTCGAAGGACCAAATAATTAATTAAACATATTTTAAATAAAAATGTGCTAGTTATTTGTGGTATTCAGTTTTATATTTTGATTATTTTATAAATCACAATACTATTTACCTGGTCTATTACTACACTTTTTTTTTAAAATATAGTTTAAAATACAGATATGTAATTTTGATTTTTTTTAAATATAGAGCTATTTTGTTCCACCATTAATGAAAATACTTTTATAATTGACAATGTCCAATGCACTTAATTAGCTATATGGACGTGGTTGTTAAAAGTTTGGTTTGCAAAACAACACATGTTATCTTTTGTGTGATTTGTCTCTTTTTTATTGTCTACTAACAAATACAGTTTAAAATTAATAATATGTTTCATTAATATTAAGATACAAAAATTTAGATATATTTTTTATCAGATTTATTTTTTTATATATAAAATACATTTGTTATACAATACAGATCTCTAATTTTTAGACCTAATTTTAGATTTCGAGTAGAACAAAAAAAACACATCTCTAAATTTTTAATTTGTATTTATCAGATATGTTTTTCTAATTTATTTTTAATGTAATTCATCTATTTTAAAATAATGATCTCTAAATTCTAGATCTTCTTATTTATATTACAAGTACAACATAAAATACAGATCTCTAATTAAGATATGTATTTATCATATACTCCATCTGTTCCTAAATTATCGTCCTAGTTGACTCGACGCACAGATTAAGAAAAAACAATTGACTTGATTATTTATATTGATTTAATGTATAGTTTCCTTTAAAACTCATGTGTATGTAGCTCATAATTAAAGTAAGGTGAAAAAATAAGGGTAAAGTGGTAAAAGTGATGTTCTAAAAAGGTAAGTTTCAAACTAGACAATTATTTTGGGGCAGACGAAAAAGGAAAGGAGGACGATAATTTAGGGACATATGAAGTATGTTTTTTAAAATACTCTCTCCGTTACGGGTAAAGAGTCACCGTTTGAAAATCAAACTTTAAAAAAAATGACACTTTTAGTAGTCCATTAGTAATAATATGAGATTTTTATGCCTTAATTTTTAAAATGGACTCTTAAAGTGAAATCTCTCAAAATGAAATAGTTGATTCTTTACCCGGAACAGAGGGAGTACATATTTATAAAATA
Organism: Codonopsis lanceolata; assembly: GCA_013146195.2. Classification (NCBI taxonomy): domain Eukaryota; kingdom Viridiplantae; phylum Streptophyta; class Magnoliopsida; order Asterales; family Campanulaceae; genus Codonopsis; species Codonopsis lanceolata. Next base: position 99,155,496 of record CM028377.1, read on the forward strand.
CTCCATCCATTTCGGACAAAGAGTTTACTATTCTATTTTAGGATGTTTCACTTAAAGAGTCAACTTTTAAACATTAAGGCATAAACGTATTATTTTATTATTAATGAACTATTAAAATTGTCATTTTCTTTAAAATGTTTAACTTTCAAATGAAACTTTTTACCCGAAACAGAGGGAGCATGTCTTAAAATTAAAATCTTGCAATGATTTATATTTATTTTATTTTTTGAAAAATATCTTTTGTTTATCTTTCACTCAAGTTATAAAAAGTATTCCAATAACGAAAAGACGTTTAGTATCCATATTTATTACAAATGAATATGTATTGTAACAATATACACTATGATCCATATTTTTTACGATCATATTTATTAAAAGATGCTGTTGAACTAAATTGAATATATATTTTTTATGCTAGACTCTTGAACTAAATTAAATATGTATTGTAAAATATATATTATGGTTCCTTTATTTCGTTTAGGACCAAATTTTTTATTACGATTTTGTTTATAAAAAAATACATATTTATTATATATATATTTATATAGAAAAACAAATGAAAGTGGTTCAATCTTCTTTGAAAAGTTCGAACGACGGAGAGAGAATAAGAAAAGATTCCCATTTATACTTTTCCTTTTCCATAAAACCAGGTTGGAAATTGATGTAACAACCATCAAATGGAGATTCCAAGAACATCAATATTATTGTTATTTTAGTATTCTTAGCACTATTCTTAGTTAAGAATATCAAAATCAATAATGGAACAAGTATTTTTAATGTCTTCACTTAGAAAAGAGAATGATTGATATTCTTAATGAGAAATAAAACAACTTGTTATTCTTAACCCCACTAACAAGTATGTGTGAGCAGTTTTTAGGGGGGGGGGGAATGAAAATATTTTTTTATTGGAATGTGTTAAATTTAAATTTTTTTTAGGTAAGAATATGTGTAAGAATATTATACAATTAAAAAATATATTTTTAAGTGGGTAAGAATAAAAAAGTGTGTATATGGTAATATGACCCAACTAAGAATTTGATAGAAGAATTTAGACAATGTTGATGCTCTAATCAACGCAGTTACAACCTAGCTACAAAAACAAAATTGATTCATCCGTTAATGAGCAATTGAAAAGAGATTTTTTTTCTTTTTTTGTTGACAATGATTGATATGACACGATAGCACGATACATTTAAATACAATTATATAGAGAAATGACAAGATGAGATCAGCACGCCACGACACGAAAGTACGAAATTCTTAATCTAGTTAAAATTACGTTTATTGTTATATTTATGATCAAATAAGATATATTACATAAAAACACGATAATAAGGCACGAACATGACACGATGACACGAATTGCCACCACTTCAAGTCTTAGACTGAAAATGGGTAGATTTTTTTAGGGAGAGAACTGCAAACCCGTGGCAAAATTTGTTTTAACCTCACTGAAGTTGTTGACTGGTTACTTAGTTGACTAGATTTGGGCGAAATCGATCGGAGATCAGACGTGTAGTTGTCGAAATCTGGTGATCCGCTGGCTGGAGACGGAGATGATGAAGTAAGTGCGGCTTCTTGGGCATGAGAATGAGAAAGGAGAGACGGGACTTGCACTGGAACTGTAAGGCAAGGCTTGGCCGGCAACAATGGTTGAAGTTGGACGTCGGACAATGGGGGTGAATGATTCTGCTAGGCCGAAGTTTGAAGATGGTGCTCCGAGATGGTGGAAGAGAAGAGGAGTGTGGAGAAGATGACCAAGATTGGGGCTTCCTCAATTAAGAAGAGATCGAGGAGATGGAGATGAAGGTTGGAGGCTGGCTAAAACTCGGAGAGGGTGAGGCGGCCTTGGGATGAGATGGTAGGAAGAAGAACAGAGGTAAACGAGCTTGGCAGAAATGGAGAGAGAAACCGGAGATGGTGGCTGCTAAAGCTGGGGGAGATGGTGAAATGAGATAGATATGAAAGAGGGTTGGGGAGGACACGAGAAAAAAGAGATGACATGCACGTTCATTTAAGGCAAATACAGGTCGTTTGGACATTTTCTAACAAGATCAGTTGCAAATTATATGGGTGACGGGTAGAAGGGGAATCTAACCACAAAATGAACCATGTACGACCAAACTAATTTGTTTTGAAATGGTAAAACCAAACAAAAATTTCCATGAAAGTCAAGGGACCAGAAAAGGAATTAAAACTTTGATATATGGTCGGGTGGCGCTATATAGCCCCCCCTCAAATCTTATAAGTTGACCCCCAAAAACCCAAAATTCATAAGTTACCATTCCCTTCATCCAAACTTAACCCCCCCTTCACAGCCTCCTCCCTTCCCACCCCCTCACGCCTCTTCCTTTCCCTTCACGCCTCCTCCTCCCTTTCCACCTCATCACCGCATCCTCCTTCCAACCCCCCCCCCTCACTGCCTCCTCCCTTCCCCAATCCAATGTTTCTTCATTCCCTTTCCATCACCACCTCATCCCTCTCCCCCATCACAGTATACTCCTTCCATCATCAGTACCACCAACCAAGTTCCTAGCTCACACCTCCAAGCATCTCCCTTCCTCCATGTCTCTTCCTCATTTAAAAAAAAAATCAATTCAAGGGTTATTTTGCCCTGGTTGACTGAACAACCCTTATCTGTTCGGTCATAGGCTACCGAACAACCTTGTTGTCGAACAACACAAGGTTGTTTGGTCATCTATGACTGAATAGATGAGGGTTGTTCGGTAGCCTATGGTCGAACAGATGAGGGTTGTTCGGTCGATCAGGGCCGAACAACCCTTGAATTGAATATTTAAAAAAAAAAGAAAAAGACATGGAAGAAGGGATATACTTGGAGGTGTAAGCTAGGTACTTAATTGGTGGTGTTGGAAAAAAAAGAAAAATAAGAGTTTTGTTTGGATAGGAGGGAGGTAAGAGGAAGAAGGAAAGATAATGTAAGAGAGAGATGGAGGACGGTTGGAGGGAGGAGATGGTGGATGGTGGGGGAAGGGAAAACGCATTGGATGGTGGGTGAGGGAAGGGAAGGCAGTGGTTAGGGGAAGGGAGGAGTGGTATGGGGGAGGAGTGGAGGGGGGAGAGGAGGTGGTGAGGGTGGATTTGATTCAAGTTGGGTTTTTGTTTTTTGTTTTTTTGGGAGGGGGTCAACTTATGAAGGGAGAGTAATTTAGAAAGTTTAGATTTTTTTTTGGAGGGGGGGGGGGTCAACTTGTTGATTTAGGGGGGCTATATAGCGCAACTCTATATTGTCATTATAAAAAAAACATATATACTGGAGTGACATGAAATTTTGTTCAATTTTGTATCAATCAATCAATCAATCACAAGTGGAAGGGCTTACACATTGTTTACTAATTAGATATTATCTATATCCCAAAGTTTGTAAGTAATTTTTTTTTATGCACAACAAATTGAGATTTTATTTTTAGTTATTTGATTTTAAAAACATCAATACATTTTTTTAGATTTGAAAAACACAAAAAATGACGATTACTATAAGTTTTTAAGTTATGTCATGTATTAGTAACTAGTTAGTAAATTAGGGCTGGTGATTGGGTGGGTAGGGTCGAAACGGGTGATGGATCGAGATGGGTCACACCCCGTTATGACCCAAAGTTAAATGGTTCAAATTGGTAACGGGTGACCCTGAACCATAATTTTTCCATAAAAAGTTGTATCTAATTTTTTGTCCTATATCGTTGTTCTTTTGTTTTAATTATCGATTAAGCCTAATCCTATTTTCATCTTGTATATATTAAACCCATCTATGTGTTTGTATATAAAAAATATAATACAAGAATTCTATATTTTAACCACGTTAATCGACATTTTACAATATTATATCTCTTTGTCAATTTTTAGTAAGTTTTGACCAGAAACAGAGCAAAGATTAATGTAATATTATGTTATACGTCAAGTTCATGTGGTAATGTCTCTTGATTCTTTCATATTTTAAAATTTTGATAAATAAAGTTGTTTTCAATTAAGAATCTTTAAACATTAGTCACAAATTTTAATAATAACATAATATCATAATTAAGAATGCTAGTCATTTTGAGGAATTATTAAAAAAAATCAATTTCTCACTATTTCAATTTTTATTTATATTATATTTAAGATAGAAAGTATTCAGTTGTGATGTGCATATTTTGGATCCGCCTCAATGGTGTGTGAGCCTCATCTAATGGCTCATTATATTTTATATAATATCAGAAGACTTGGGCCGGACAGATGGTCCACGAGCTAGGCCCATTCCATCCAAGTATAAATAAGAAATAATTACAAGCCGGTACATTTTTCAAAACATGTTTTCAAATCAATCCAGTCATTTTTTAGACATATCTTTTAGGTACATTTTTGGAGTGAAAGTACATCTTTACCTTTGTTTACATTTCGATGCATTTAAATGCGGCGATCGTCGTTCCTTGTAAAAAGCGAAACTTTTTTCCCAGTGATTGGGAGAGGGGAAAAGAATCTCGCTTGACGAGTGAAATCAATAGAATACGACAAATTCTGTTCACAATTGGTGATGTGATTTTGGTGGTTACCCAAGTTGGAAGGGTTCATTTGCAAAGTATTAATCAATTTTTCCTCCTGGGTTAATAATCGAGAGACCGAACATGAATATGCACTCTTAATGCTCGCCTTCGGCCATGGACGATGGCAATTTGGCAACTGGAGCGAGAAGATCGGGAGATAGAGATAGAGAGCTAAGGATAAGATCTCATCATCGAATCCTTCGTTCACTTGTTTGGGCCAATTTGGAGTGGAGATGGAGGCGGTCTTCATCAATGGAAGAGGGCGATGATGGGCGGATTACGAGAGGGCGATAGGGTGGGCGGCGGCTTCAATGGATGAGGATGAGAAGAGAGATATCGGGAGAGAGAAGATCGGGAGAGAGAGGAGATAGAGCTAGGATAAGATTTACATCATCGAATCCTTCGTTCACCTATTCTTGAACATTGTTGGGTCTTGGAGAAGCTGCCATTGTTGAAGATTATGAATCCTTCGTTCACCTGTGTGGGGATATATATATATATATATGCCTGGCATCAGGTTGATTTTTGGCATCAGTTTTTTTTGTTTTTTTTAGGCTGGATCTTCATTAATGGCATTTTTGTCATTTGGCAACCAATTTGTAGTTACATGAAATGTCCAAAAAATTGATGGTCCTAGATGAAAACATGTTTCTAAAATTGTATCCACTTGAAATTTGCCCTATAAATAACCCTATTAGTCCAAAGTGAATGGATCTCTCTCTTTTAGATTTAGAATCACAGCACTCGCAGCTCGCGACCCTCTCTTCATACACAAAGATACTAATAAACACGCCAGGAGGGTTTCGGTGGGGGCCTCCCCGCTCGACTCTGTGTTTATTTTACGAATAATATAGCTAGATATCCACCACCGACGACAACATGGCCGCCGGACGGTAACTCCGAAGACCTACGTCCACCGCTACCTTCGGCACCCCCGGTATGATTTTTTTGGATACATCAAGTTGTTAAGTATTTTTAAATTACTAATTATTCTGATAAATTTAAGAAACTATTTATTTTATTACTCCCTCCGTCCCTAAATTATCGTCCTCCTTTCTTTTTTCGTCCGTCCCAAAATAATTGTCCACTTTGAAACTTACCTTTTAGAACATCACTTTTACCACTTTACCCTTACTTTTTCACTCTACTTTAATTATGCGCCACATATACATAGACATTAAAGGAAACTACATATTAAACCAATATAAATAATCAAGTCAATTACTTTTTCTTAAACTGTGCGCCGGGTCAACCAGGACGATTATTTAGAGACGGAGGGAGTATTTTATTTTAGAGATAATTGCAAAAAAAAAAAACTCTGACCTATTTTGTGTTTTGCAAAATTAACCTCGTGTTTTGATTTTCGACAAATTGAACCTCCACCTATTTTTTTTTTTTTTTTTGCAATTCAAACCTTCCGTTAAAGTGGAGTTAATTTTTTAACGTGATGATGAGTTATTACGCCCAGGTTGGCGGTGACGTGGCACAACACCTTCCAACCGATATTTCCCGTTTTCATTGCAAATTAAACCATGTACATTTGTTTGTATTGCAAAAACAACCTTGGTCAAACTGTAGTTTATTTCCCGCCGTTTTTTGATTGCAAATTAAACCCTGTACATTTGTTTGTATTGCAAAACCAACCTTGGTCAAACCGTAGTTTATTTCCCGCCATTTTGATTGCAAAATAAACCTTAAACATTTATTTGTATTTGCAAGATGAACCTTGGTCAAATTACTTGTTAATCTTGCAAAAACAAACAAACAAATCTATTCTTGGCTTCATATAAAGCGTGCCCCCCCCCCCTCCTCAAACAGCTTAAGTTTTTTGATGAACCGGCAACTTGACATGGTTTTAGAGCTCTAATTTGGCAATCTGTTTAGAACCATCACCACCATTCCCCCCCCCTCCCCACCCTCTTCCCAGCCAAAAAAACTAAACCTTGCAACTTGAATTCTTATTTGTGCTTTGCGTACATACAATGAACAAAGTGAATCAACATTTGCTATCAAGAACACTAGCATCTAATATGTTAGAAATATCAAGTAGGTAGCTCCACATAAAATTTGATCTTTTTCAGATTATGCTATAACACGCGATCAAGTAAACAGGGTTTTGTGGTTTTGGGCGAAACCGGTCCAACCACTACAAGAACCGGTCACCATACCACCTCTAACGATCATACATATGCAAACACAGGTGGAATTTTTTCATGAAGGCGATCAAGAAGCTGCTCAATAGCGACTTCCATTTTAGCACGTTGAGGATAAAAGCTCTATTCCGAACACAATCCTAGCTTTTAAATGTGAAGAGCAACTTAATTTACATGAGATGAGTTACTAACTTGCTCCATTTACTATGACAAGTGATAGGAGCGCAAAAGTGTGATATTATTAACTGTTTTTATGATTAATTATAGAGTAAATATTACACTTTTTAGTTGCTTTTGGTTGTTAATGTTTGTAGGTGTGAAGGGAGCTGCAAAGAGGAAAACTAAGAAAAAATCTTTGGATTGCAAGAAAATGAAATTACATGTATCCACGTGGGCATGTGATATCCACGGTTTCGGGCTGAGCAGCTTAAAAGTTTCAAGCGGACTTTTTAGGCGATTAGACATTGATTATTTACGTCTAAATTCGGTTTATGTATTGAATGAAAATGATAATGTGCAAGTAGTGGGAGGTTTAGAAGTTATTGGTAGTTTTAAAACTACCAAATAGTGAGTTAGTGGGAAGAGATAGTGATATTTATTGAGATATTTTCTGAACTTAAAAGGGAGAATTCGGCCGGGGAGTTATGGGGTATCGAGGCGGTAACTTTGAGGGAGAAAAGTCACTAACAATTGCTAGAAGAGAAAGGGTAGAAATAACTTGTATTCTTTCTTGAGTTCAAGACTTGCGGGAACATTAAATCTTTGGTATTTTGTAAGTATTTTAATTATGTTTAGTAGCTAAACTTCTTCTTCGATCAATGAACAATTAAGTCTCCAACATTCTACTTACGTGAGATCTAATGGAATCAACTCTTGTTTCATTACAAATATTTATTAAGTTCTCAGTTTAACGCGTTGCAAGATTATTGTGTTTAATTGATGTTTGTGGCGAATATTAATTAACATAATAGTCTATAGCTAGTTTATTGTTGATCGTGTAATCACCGGTTTTAACAAAGTGGCGAGTAATGCACCTTTTAGGCATCACAAGCATAATCGGACCGTGATGCGAGGAGCGAATAATCTTAGTTACATGTTATTGCTTCAATATGCATGGCTTTGAATGGTCTCTCTTCTTAATGCAAGCTTAGTTATTAAATCTTACGGCGTCTCGGAGGTTGTAATGATTCAAGAGCGATAATTAACGGCGTCTCTTGATTATCAATACGGTAGGAGAGATTGAGTGTTAAGCGTTAAATGACACTTTTTAGGTTTATTTGTAATTTAACAAGATATTCTTGCATCTATGATCGAAGTAAAATCTAGAATGAAATTTGGTTCATTAGACCGGTTTTTTAAATATTGTTTAAATCAAGCTTTAGTTTGTTAGTTAAATTAGAAGCATTAATTTTCGGTTAATTAGGTAATTAGTTTATTTTTAGTTAATTAAAAATATAAATTCGTATGCATTATTTACTTAGTAAAATTCTAAAAAGGAATAAGTACAACGTTCCACGTGAATCTGATCCGACTTACCTTATACTCGTATTTAGGTGAATTAATTTTGATGAATCGACACTGCCAAATTTTGCC
>CM028377.1:99163879-99216535 GCA_013146195.2 Codonopsis lanceolata
TTTGTGTTCGTGACCTCGGTTTGGGTCCTAGACCTCTTTAAAGATGATTTATTAACATGTTTAGATACATTAGACTTCAAGTTGGAGGTGTTCCTTAAGCTGTAGAAGATTTGGAAGTTTTGGAGATAGTTGCGTCTACTCTCAGCGTAGTTCGGGGGAATCGAGTCGCGTAATCGCCTCTCCTTTGGGATTCTTATTTCCCTAGTTGTTATTCAACTTTCTAGAAGTATTTAAGCTTCTTCATTAGCCCTTAGACTTGCCTTAAAGTCTCCTTTCATTGCTTTTTGATTTCGAGTTCGTTAAGTAGAGTCGGTTTGCACGTTGTTGCACCCTTCCGGTTTAACTCGAGTTGTTTCGGGAGTTGTTTGGGTGTGTTTTAGACTTGTTTTGAGTTGGGTTAGACCCTAGAATGGTTGCCCATAAGTTTGGGATCATTTAGATCAAGTTTAGACCAGTTTTGGAGGTTCGGGGCAGGCGCATGGGATGGAGTGGCGCCGCCTCAAGTCTTGAGCACCCTGGGAGGAGACCTGGCGGCATGGGGCTAGGTGAGGCGCCCGCCTCACTGCGAGAACTGCTCAGGATTTTCTTCCCTGTTTTGAGCTAGGTCGTGAAATGCCTATCCTACCCCCTTTAAACCCCCTACAAGCCCTTCTAAATACCCACACTTAGTCCTAATCAAGTCCTAACACTAATTAGAGGTTAATTTAGTTTGATTAAGTGTTTGATTACTCCTAACATTCACTAATTGCACTTGAGAAATCCCTTTGTGCCCTTCTCTTGATTGGAGGTATAAATACACAACCTTAGCCAAATTTTGAAAACTCTTCATTTGTTCATCCTATTCTTTCAAGTTAGAGAGAGAGAGTTGGGGGCTTGAGTTTTGAGCCTAGCTCATCTTCTTCAGATCCCCAAGGATTCCACCGTTAGATCGCCTTGAACTTCGGTTCTCAGCGAAAGGAGCGACTTCACGTTTAGATTTGTGTTCTCTTGAGTTTTCACTCAAGCTAGGTAAGATACCTTCTTTTGATTTTGGTTCATTGCCTAAGGAAAACAACTTGTATGCTATTTGTGGGCAATGAACAACTTATATCTATGTTTGCCCAATTTTGGGGATTTTTTGAAGTATGAACTTGTTAGGGGGTAATTGTAGATGACTCACATGCTTATTGATGCATATGATTACTCTTCATTTGGTGTTCTAGGCTTGAGCATGCTAGAAATCATGCCTTTATGCTATTTGGGTTTATGGTGGGAATTATGCCTATGATTGGGGCTTAGGGTGTATGAACTCACATGATAATATGAGTCGGGTCATTTAGTGAAATTGTATGATTTATGAAATGGGTTTGATCTATGTTGGGATTATTTGTGGATTTTAGACTTGAGAGTCAATTCCCGACTATTGGAGAATTATTGATAATTGATGAGTTATGTAAATTATGAAACTTAGTATTTAGACTCAAGGAGTCGAAATAAGTTCACTAGAGTGTTAATGAACTCGGGTTGAATCCTACGATATTTGGGTTTTGATTGATTATGGTTATGATGAATTCTTGGACTTTTAGGCTTGGGAAACAAGCTTGGGATTATTTGGGAGAATTATTATAAACTTGAATGATGTGCTAAGTTTGGGTTGTATGAAATGCGTATTTAATGAAATGCGATATTAAGACTCAATGGAGTCATTTTAGGTTCAATAAGATGTTAGTGAGCCTTAGGTTGGAATCCTACGATGTTCGGGTTTGGTTGTTTTGATTGTGAGTACAGAGCATCTCGGGTGTGTCCCATTTGTGACACCCGACATAGAAGCTTATTGGGGATTTAATTAGGCGTGCTCGTAGAGCACGGGCATTAGAGATCAACTTATGATCTCGTATTACCTTAAGAAATGATTATTTGAATGAGTTCTCTCTTAGGGAATTTGGTCGCGTGCACATGGAAGCACTTGCAAGAAAATGACTACGGCTTAATTTTAGTACCCTTGAGATTGGTTTGTGAATGTCGGGTATGTATGACAATTGGGACTACTGGTTGAGTCGGTGTGCCTTTAAGCAACGCCAAAATGCTAAGTCTTGATTTATGATTGTTCTTAGACTCAAGTGATAGTCTGTGGTTTGACCTTGAGTAGAGGGTATAGTAGGCCTCACATTGTGATTTCTTGAGCTTATATGCTACTTTCGATTTGGTGACGACTTGAGGATTATGAGTACCTCATTATGTGGTTCTTTGACTAAACTTGTAAGTTGGTTGAATTTATTAAGTATGTGCAAATATGTGCATTGTTGAAATTGGTGTGTAGAGCTTTATGTCCTACTTGATTTGGTATGCCCTTAATGGCGGTCTTGGTTCTTGTTTGAGCATGAGGTAATTATCTACTTGTGCATTGCATTGAGTCAGTGGCATTAATTGGTTTATTATTCAAGTCGGGTGGGGCGATGCATCGCCTTCACGAATTATGGGATTAGGTGCGCTGCTATGGATCGCCCACTTGCACTGGGACTCCACACACACCTCCATTTGTTTGGCGCGGTGGGGAAGTAGCCACTGCCGTATCGGTTAAGTGCCGCATTGGCTTGCTATTGAGATCGAGTAGCCCTCGGCGGCGATCGATGAATTCACATACCATCGATGGCACGAACCGGATATATTGTGTATTGCGGGAGCAACACAACGGGCGGGCGTTTTGGGTATCTTCTCTCTTAACCCTTATGTGGCTTACTACAGCACTTATGAAAGATAACGTGATATGTGATTCATGAAGTTCATGAGGCTTGATGACTTAATACAGTTTATTTGTTGGTATACGATTAGGATGCCATGATTTTATACATGCTTGTGCATTATGCCATGCCACGACATGTTATGCCATACATTGCATTTAGTAACTTACTGGGTCATCATGACTCATTTCGTGTGTTTGTTTTCCTTAGTTTTTGCGGCGATCCGTTAGCGGCGTGGCGGCTTCGGATAGTGATTCCTAGAAGGTGGTCTTCAGGGCTTTAAGCTTGGATTTATTATTATTATGTTATTTGTATGTTGTGAGACACGATTGTAAAGTTATGTAGACTTTACTTGGGTAGACTATGTTAGTATTATGTTATTGTATTATTTTGGTATCAGCTACGTTAATTGATTCGTTGTATTATTTTAGAAGTTATTCCTTGTTATTATTTCGAGCATGCTTTAGCTCACTCATTCTAGTATTGTTGGTATTGTCATCTCAGAACGGCGTTAGTCGTGAGACTTGTGTTTAGTTGTTAGAATTTGAATATCTTGTTCATTAGTTGATTTATTCCTCAAATGGCATGTTTAGCCGTTGAGTTGTCGTTTGAGGTTGGAATTCTTGTTGTTTTGCCGGCCTTAGGTTGCCGATGGTTTGTTGTGCGTCTTGCAATGTTGCGTCACGCGAGTAAATAGATTTGTCGAGAGAGATAGTCGTCTCTCGACTTGGTATTCCTTAGTTTAAAACTATAGGTTGTGGTCCCATTTATGATTTGCTTCCATGATTTTAGTTTTTGGTTGTTCGTTTCGGTATCGCCGTTATGGCTTTTCATTCTGTTTAGAGTTTGTTGGTTCAACTCTTGACTCGCACCACTACGCTTAGCGGGTGCTTGTCCATCTTTTAGCTTGTCTTGGACACGACCTTGACAGGATTCCGCATTGGAATTCGAATTCGGTATCACGATTAATATCGAGCTATAGGTTAGCTTTTTCGCGGGATAGGTTCCTTGGCCTTGTTTGGGTTGGGTTTATTGTTGAGTTATTAGCAGTGTTCTTTGTAGGCGTACTATGTCGGGAACTTGGCGTGGAGCTAGTTCTATTATACCTTGTTCGAGTGCGGCTCGTGGCGGAGGTGGAGAGAATGTTAGTGATCGCGTGTGACTCCTCAGCGGATGTGTGGGCTGGAAGATGATTCTTACGTTCTTGCGAAATTCTTGAAGTTTAAGCAGGAAAGTTTCGATGGAGAGCGATACTATTGGCGAAACATTGGCTAGAAAGCATGGAGAATATCTTTGCGGTTTTGGGTTGTACGTCGAGAGGAGAAGGTTACCTTAGCGGTGTTTGGGGATGGTGCGGCCGAGCATTGGTGGCTTGAAATACGAGATCATTGGAGCGGCAGGAGTGCCTCGAGTGTGGGAAAACTTTGTCGAGGAGTTTATGGTGCGGTTTGGTCGGTAGTAACTCGAGAAGGAGAGATGGAATTCACGATGTTAGAACAAGGAGATATGGCCAGGTGGCATTGACAAAGTTTATGGAGTTGGCTCGTTCTTGTAGTTACTTGGTGCGGGATGAGGCTAAGAAGCCAGAGAGGTTTGTGAAGGCACGAAGGCAATTATCGTAGGCGGCTTATTCGTTACTACTGCACAGGTACCAGGGCGTGGATCGTGCATGTGCGATAGAGTTAGACATCGAGTGCGCTCGAAGGAAAATATCAAAGACTAATAGGGGCCCGAGGATAAGGAAGGCGATCGGCACCTCAAGCGGTTAGTCAAGGAAAGGTGCGTTCGGGTGGCGGGTGGTGTTACTCTTCTCGAGGATAAGACGAGGTGGCGTGTTGACATGTAACTTTTGTAAGAGGGCAGGACACACAGAGGATAGGTGTTGGGGAAAAGGCTGGGAAGTGTTACTATTGTGTGATTTAACTCAACTCACTTGAAGAAAGATTGCCCGAAGAGGAAAGTTAGTCAGTCTGGGAGTAGTAGTCAACAATTCAGTGGCTCCAAGAGGGATTGTGACGGTCAGCCTAGAGTTTGAAGCAGTGCACGCGTGGCGGTTAGCTGTCGCGGAGTTTCGAGACCTATCTGAAATAGGGAAGGTATATTCTTGTATATAAATATTAAGTAAATTATACCGTTGTTACTATTATCGTTAATATGAGTACACGTTTTAATCGGTAGCTCATGTGCATTCATACATACATTATATGGTGTATTGTGTATTATTGGTTATTTGCTTCGATCGGAATAATACCCCAATATGAGATTGATATATGATATGGTTTGTTTGTAAATTACCGGTAGGTAACCGCACGTGGTGTAAGGATTCATGATTAGTCTATGTATATATAAGACTATGTTATACGTATATAGTTATGGTTCGTGTGGATATGTAAGAAAAGGCCATAGTATGAATATATATGAAGCATGAATTGTTTATTGATACTTATCGGTTTGGTATGATGTTTGTATATTCTATGAGAATATGTTTTATGTAATGAGTAATATTATACTATATTGTTGTTAAGGGTTATTATGCGAGTAAGATATACACTCGACTTGTGAGAAGGTTGAAGGTTGCGATTTAGAGGATAATCATGGTTACACCGGAGAGATTGATGCTTCACAGTGAGTATTGAGGCGTTAACGTTGTGATAGGATGCTTAGTGTATGCATTGGTTGTAGACTTGGTCTAGAGCTTAAGAAAGGATAGTTTTTATGCGGAGTATGGGCGTTACGGGCATTAGTAGCCTTGTCGATTCATTGTGATTTCCTGTGTCTGCGAGTTTGTCGTATATATGATTGTTGTTTGTCAAGGTAATAGACCTTGTTACTTGGTTTGAATTTTTATTCAAGATGTTATGCATTAGTTGTAGGAAACACCTACGATGCATTACATTGTAATACTAGATTCTCATTTCATCGTTATTATCTCACGCTTCATTCATTACCTTAGCATAGGAGACTATTAAAGGATGCTTAAAACCTTTTTAATCATGAACCTTCGCATCCTTGCAGCGAAAAGCTTTTGAAATCCAATTTAGTCGGTACATTCTAAATTGGTGATCAAGAAGGTTCGTTGGTGGACTAGGATTGGTAGTGAGTAGGTTAAACATTGACTATACCCGTTACGCTAATGATGGATGGACATAGATGAAAAGAATTTTCAAAACATGGCATTGTGTGCTCTTGTGTGTTCTTACCCGCCGATAGGGAAATCGCAGTATGATTTGCATAGTTGAAATGTCAATTTGGTTATCTTTGATTTGTTTGTAAATTGCTCCATAGCAATTATTAATTCTTGTAAACTTAGAATCTTTTGTGCTTGAATTTCATGATGTGCCCCGAAACAAATAGTTTCGGTAGTTGAACGTGTTCTTATATTGAAGTTTGGGATTTTGCCTACGTGGTTGGCGTAATGTGTTCATATGTGTATTCGCGACTCAAGTATGAGTCATGTTGTTTTCAAGTAAGTCTTGATGTTGTTGTGTACTATTGGGAATTCTTAGACTTTCGAATTTGGATTATTAGAGTTTAACCCTCGTGTTTATTGTGGTTGAGTGTGGACCTAATGTTGGTTTGTATCATGATTTAGAATTCGGGCCGAATTCTTTTAAAATGGAGAGGGTGTGGCCCGGCTCCCGTTGTCTCGGTTTGCGTGCTATATTGCACTTCTTCCTTGTCGACGGTATGTTTGGGTTGCGAGAGGGTCTAGATATGTTTGAGAGACCATATTAAGACCAAAACATTATTAGAGACTCCATATAGTTGTTGACTTGCTAAAGTCACAAGTCGTGACCCGGCGATAGTCGATAGCCTGAATGCGACGATTGAGGGCTTACTTCCGTTTTGTGTTCGTGACCTCGGTTTGGGTCCTAGACCTCTTTAAGATGATTTATTAACATGTTTAGATACATTAGACTTCAAGTTGGAGGTGTTCCTTAAGTCTATCGAAGATTTGGAAGTTTTGGAGATAGCGTTAGTCTCTATCACAGAGTTCGGGAATCGTAGTCGCTCGAGGAATCGCCTCCTTTGGGCGTGTCGCCTCTCCTTTGGGATTCTTATTTCCCTAGTTGTTATTCAACTTTCTAGAAGTATTTAAGCTTCTTCATTAGCCCTTAGACTTGCCTTAAAAGTCTCCTTTCATCGCTCGCTTGATTTCGAGTTCGTTCGTCGTCCGGTTGCGTTGTTGCCAGACGTTCGGTCGCACCCCTTCCGGTTTCGCCCGAGTTGTTTCGGGTTGTTGTGTGTTTTTAGACTTGTTTTGAGTTGGGTTAGACCTAGAATGGTTGCCCATAAGTTTGGGATCATTTAGATCAAGTTTAGACCAAGTTTTGGAGGTTCGGGGGCAGGCGGCGGCCGCACGGGATGGAGTGGGCGCCCGCCTCAAGTAACGAGAGCACCCTTTGTGCGGAGGAGACCCGAGGCGGCCGCAGATGGAGCTAGGTGAGGCGCCCGCCTCACTGCAGAGGCTGCTACGGGATTTTTCTTCCCTGTTTTGAGCTAGGTCGTGAAATGCCTATCCTACCCCCCTTTAAACCCCTCTAAACCCTTCCTAACTACCCACACTTAGTCTAATCAAGTCCTAACACTAATTAGAGGTTAATTTAGTTTGATTAAGTGTTTGATTACTCCCTAACATTCACTAATTGCACTTGACTTGAAATCCCCTTTGTGCCCTTCTCTTGATTGGAGGTATAAATACACAACCTTAGCCAAATTTTGAAAAAACTCTTCATTTGTTCATCCTATTCTTTCAAGTTAGAGAGAGAGTTGGGGGCTTGAGTTTTGAGCCCTAGCTTCATCTTCTTCCTCCGATCCCCAGGATTCCACCGTTAGATCGCCGCCAAACTTCGGATTCTCGGCGAGTGCAGCGAAAGGAGCGACTTCACCGTTTGGATTTGGATTCTCTTGAGTTTTCACTCAAGCTAGGTAAGTTACCTTCTTTTGATTTTGGTTCATTGGCCCTAAGGAAAACAACTTGTATGCTATTTGTGGGCAATGAACAACTTGTATGCTATGTTTGCCCAATTTTGGGGATTTTTGAAGTATGAACTTGTTAGGGGTATTTGTAGATGACTCCTATGCTTATTGATGTATATGATTACTCTTCATTTTGTGTTCCTAGGCTTGAGCATGCTAGAAATCATGCCTTTATGCTATTTGGGTTTATGGTGGAATTATGCCTACGATTGGGGCTTTGGGTGTATGAACTCACATGATAATATGAGTAGGGTCATTTAATTGAAATTGTATGATTTATGAAATGGGTTTGATCTATGTTGGGATTATTTGTGGATTTTAGACTTGAGAGTCAATTCCCAACTATTGGAGAATTATTGATAATTGATGAGTTATGTAAATTATGAAACTTAGTATTTAGACTCAGAGTCGAAATAAGTTCACTAGAGTGTTAATGAACTCGGGTTGAATCCCTACGATATTTGGGTTTTGATTGATTATGGTTATGATGAATTCTTGGACTTTTAGGCTTGGGAAACAAGCCCGGATTATTTTTGGGAGAATTATTATAAACTTGAATGATGTGCTAAGTTTGGGTTGTATGAAATGCGTATTTAATGAAATGCGATATTAAGACTCAATGGAGTCATTTTAGGTTCAATAAGATGTTAGTGAGCCTTAGGTTGGATCCTACGATGTTCGGGTTTGGTTGTTTTGATTGTGAGTACCGAGCATCTAATTGGTGTGTCCCATTTGTGACACCCGACATACATGAAGCTTATCGGGGATTTAATTAGGCGTGCTCGTAGAGCACTGGCATTAGAGATCAACTTATGATCTCGTATTACCTTAAGAAATGATTATTTGAATGAGTTCTCTCTTAGGGAATTTGGTCGCGTGCACATGGAAGCACTTGCAAGAAAATGACTACGGCTTAATTTTAGTACCCTTGAGATTGGTTTGTGAATGCTCTGCATGTATGACAATTGGGACTACGGTTGAGTCGGTGTGCCTTTAAGCAACGCCAAAATGCTAAGTCTTGATTTATGATTGTTCTTAGACTCAAGTGATAGTCGTGGTTTGACCTTGAGAGAGGGTATAGTGGCCTCACATTGTGATTTCTTGAGCTTATATGCTACTTTCGATTTGGTGACGACTTGAGGATTATGAGTACCTCATTATGTGGTTCTTTGACTAAACTTGTAAGTTGGTTGAATTTATTAAGTATGTGCAAATATGTGCATTGTTGAAATTGGTGTGTAGAGCTTTATGTCCTACTTGATTTGGTATGCCCGCATGAGCGGTCTTGGTTCTTGTTTGAGCATGAGAGTAATTATCTACTTGTGCATTGCATTGAGTCCAGCATTATTAATTGGTTTATTATTCAAGTCGGGGTGGGGCGATGCATCGCCTTCACGAATTATGGGATTCGTGCTCGCTATGGATCGCCGCACCCGGGACTCCACACACACCTCCACTGTTGGCCGCAGTGGGGAAGTAGCCCCTTTGCCGTATCAGTTAAGTGCCGCATTGGCTTGCTATTGAGATCGAGTAGCCCTCGACGACAGTCGATGAATTCACATACCATCGATGGCACGAACCCGATATATTGTGTATTGCGTGAGCAACACAACGGAGGCGTTTTGGTATCTTCTCTAACCCTTATGTGGCTTACTACGAGCACTTACATGAAAGATAACGTGATATGTGATTCATGAAGTTCATGAGGCTTGATGACTTAATACAGTTTATTCGTTGGTATACGATTAGGATGCCATGATTTTATACATGCTTGTGCATTATGCCATGCCACGACATGTTATGCCATACATTGCATTTAGTAACTTACTGGGTCATTATGACTCATTTCGTGTGTTTGTTTTCCTTAGTTTTTGCAGCAATGATCCCCAAGTTATGCGCGTGGCGGCCTGGATAGTGATTCCTAGAAGGTGGTCTTCAGGGCTTTTAGCTTGGATTTATTATTATTATGTTATTTGTAATTGTGAGACACGATTGTAAAGTTATGTAGACTTTACTTGGGTAGACTATGTTAGTATTATGTTATTGTATTATTTTGGTAGCCGACTCGTTAGTTGAGTTGTTGTATCTTTAGAAGTTATTCCTTGTTATTTCGAGCATGCTTTAGCTCACTCATCCGTTATTGTTGGTATTGTCATCTCCGACGGCGTTAGTCGTGAGACTTGTGTTTAGTTGTTAGAATTTGAATATCTTATTCTCTTAGTTGAATTATTCCTCCGGCATGTTAGCCGTTGAGTTGTTGTTTATCGGGTTGGTATTCTTGTTGTTTTCCGGCCTTAGGTTGCCGATGGTTTGTTATGCGGCGCAATGTTGCGTCCACGCGAGAGTCGTAATTTGTCGAGAGATAGTCGTCTCTCAGGCTTGGTATTCCTTAGTTTAAAACTATAGGTTGTGGTCCCATTTATGATTTGCTTCCTTGATTTTAGTTTTTGGTTATTCGCTTTTGCCGTTATGGCTTTTCATTCTGTTTAGAGTTTGTTGGTTCAACTCTTGACTCGCACCTACGCTTAGCGGTGCTTGTCCATCTTTAGCTTGTCTTGACGGCACGACCTTGGGATTCCGCGTGATTGGAATTCGGGTCGGGTCAGTCATACAAGAACTATCAAAATGATATATTTATTTGTCCAAATCAAGTTTTGGATGAATAAAATATCAAAGCTTAGCTTAAAGTATGATGTTAAAGTGAGTCATTAGAAGGAATATCTAACCTTGAAGAGTTTATCCCATTACTGATTAGAAGTAATGTCAACAGGTTGTAATTTTTTTTTAAATATAAGTCTTCTACTATTGACAATAGAAGAAGTTATATATACTAATACTAATACTAATTATCATTATGATTATTATTATGTATTATTATTAGTTAATTGTTAGAAAACCAAAAGTATATATATATATATATATATATATATATATATATATATATATATATATATATATATATATATATATATATATATATATATATATATCTTATATTGCTAATATAGTAAGTCTTTTATATAATCTAAAATAATTAAAAATCAACATCATTTTTAACCAATGTGAGATATACATTTTCTATTGGTAATAATGGTAGAAGTTTTTTAATAAAAAACTTTAAAATCAACATCACTTTATAACAAATGTATGATACATCTTTTCAATTAGTAATTAATAATAATATTTTAATACAAACATCAATTTCTAACCAATGTGTGATACATCTCTTCTATTGTAATAATAGTAGAATATTTTTGTAACCATGTGAGATACATCTCTTGTAAAAGTGAAAGTCTTTAGTCTTTTAAAGACTTTAAAATCAAACATTTTCTTTTTAAACAATGTGTTAAAAAATAAAATAATTTAAACTCAACATCATTTTCTAGCCAATGTGAGATATACATCTTCTATTGGTAATAATTGTAAAAATATTTTAACATATATATATATATATATATAATTGGTGAGGAGCAGCTTGTATGGTTATGCCTTTCCTCACCACCTTTTGGATAAATCTTCATTAAAGCATCCATAAGCTTTAAAAACTTTGGTTTTCTAGTGACTTTGAAAATCAACATCACTTTCCAACCAATGTATGATGCATGATGCATTTCTTCTATTGGTACTTAATAATAGAATTTTTAAAACCAACATCAATTTCTAACCAATGTGAGATACATATCTTCTATTGTTGAAAAATTAGTGTTTTTTGTGAAAGAAATTGTGTAACTTGAGGCACGAATTTCTTTACGTATCGTTGTTTGTTAACTTGAGGTAATTGCGCAAATGTATTCTACTCGGTGAGAGCATCAAAATGATATATTTATTTGTCCAAATTGAGTTTTTGATAATAAGATATCAAGACTTAAAGTATAATACTTGTTAAAAAAATTAGTGTTTTTAGTGAGAGAAATTGTGCAACTTGAGGCACTAATTTCTTTTACGTGTCATTTGTTTGTTGGTAAATGTAATTGTGCAAATGTGTTCTACTTGAGAGCATCGAAATGATATATTTATTTGTCCAAATTGAGTTTTGGATGAATAAGATATCAAGAGTTAAAGTATAATACTTATTAAAAAATTAGTGTTTTTAGTAAAAGAAATTGTGCAACTTGAGGCACAAATTTATTTACGTGTCATTTGTTTGTTGACAAAAGTAATTGTGTAAATGTGTTCTACTCGGCAAGAACATCGAAATTATATATTTATTTGTCCAAATCAAGTTTTGGATGAATAAGATATCAAAGCTTAAAGTATGATGTTAAAAGTGAGTCATTATAAGTAATATCTAACCTTGAAGAGTTTTATCCCACATTGGTTAGAAGTAATGTTAGTTGTAAAAAGTTTTTAAATATAAGTCTTCTACTATTGACAATAGAAGAAGTTATATATATACTAATATCTATATGATTGTTATTAGGTATTATTATTAGCTAACTAGTGTTTGTACCATTTCGTAAGCATACGTATCATACGATATGTTTCAACTAAATTACACATACAAAATTAAAATAATAAATTATGAGACACTGCTTAACTAAAAATATATAACAATAAGATTAGCCATTATAGAATTTGAAAATTAATCATTTTCTACAACATAATGTTATATATGATTATTCAATTGAAAAAAAAAAAAGCAAACACCAAAATGATCATTCAGTTACAATATGATTTTGACATGGATAAAATAATTCAAACTTTAACATTACTACATCTGTCCCAAAAGAAATGATGACGATAATTTAAAAACGGATGAAGATTTCATTTCAATAATTTTTTGGATGGACACAAAGGGAACGTTGAATAATAATTTTGGGTTGGAAGAAGTATATATTTGCTGATTAAATTTCATCTGATAGAAAAAGGTAATAATATGTACAGATGGTAAAAAAAAGTCATTAAATACCATGTTAAAACGTTCTCCCTTCGTTCCGGGTAAAAAGTCCTTGTTTAAAAGTGATACTTTTGAAAAAAAAGAAGAAAATACTTTTTAGTAGTCCATTAGTAATAAAATGAATAATTGCTTGGCAGGTTCTTTATTTGAAAATTATAACTCTACGGTGCACTATTTTTTATCCAACCGCATAAGTCATTTTTTCTTTCTAAAATGCCCTCCTTCTCCTGTTGATGGATATCAATCACCGGAGTTGACAATTCAAAGAAAATTTATCTAAAAATATAGGACTTAATATTTTAATTAGTTAATTTTTTTTCATAGATCCGGATAATTTGAGCTTGTCAATTTTAGACTTGGAATTTTCCTAAATTATATATTGAAAAATTATTTCGATTTTGTTAATTTATTTTTACATCCTCTAATTTTTAAGACTTGCTTACTTAAAGCACATATGTAGATCTGAAATTTTTAGATATGTAATCTATGAGAAATACATAACTTTATTTTTAAGAAAATAAAATTATAAATATAGATCATAACTTTCTAGATCAATTTAATTTATTTTTTTAAAGATCTAGGTAAACATTAAGTCAATGTATTTTAACAGGGAAGAAATATTTTTTTTTTGAAGTAAAATGCAAAAACTAAACCATATAACTTGGGCAAATGAATACAATATATATTTTTCATGTACAATAGGACTTTTGAAATTTGAATGATGCTCAAAAGCATGATTGACACAAGTATCAAGGAATGTAAAAGGTCATTTTATATGTATTAGTGTGAAGTGTAATGACACATTTATTTATTTTTAGATAACATGCAAAGTTGTACCTATATTAATAAATGGAGAACAATCTATTTTTGGAAAGAAAGTTTTGGCGGGATATTTCCTTTTATAGATGCATCTGCCTTTATATATATATAGATGGCTAGAAAACCAAATGTTTTTAAAACTTCCACATGGATGATTTAGAATGAAAATTTATCTAAAGGTGGTGAGGTGGCACAACCATAATGCTCCTCACCAACTTTAAATATATACTCCTCACCAACTTTAAATATATATATATATATATATATATATATATATATATATATATATATATATATATATATATATATATATTAGTATTCTTAGCATTATTTTTAGTTAAGAATATCAAAACCAATAGTAGAACAAGTATTTTAATGTCTCCACTTAGGAAAGTGAATGTTTGATATTCTTAATGGGAAATAAAACAACTTGTTATTCTTAACCCCACTAAGCAGTTTTTGGGGGGGAGGGGGGGCAAATAAAAATAATTTTTTTATTGGAATGTGTTAAATTTAATTTTTTTTTTAGGTAAGAATATGTGTAAGAATATTATACAATTAAAAAATAAATTCTTAAATGGGTAAGAATAAAAAAGTGTGTATGTGACAATAAGACCCAACTAAGAATTTGGTAAAAGAATTTAGACAATGTTGATGCTCTAATCAACACAGTTACAACCTAGCCACAAAAACAAAATTGATTCATCCGTTAATGAGCAATTGAAAAGAGGTTTTTTTTGTTGACAATGATTGATATGACACGATAGCACGATACAATTATGAAACACAATTATATAGAGAAATGACAAGATGAGATCAGCACGCCACGACACGAAAGTATGAAATTCTTAATTTAGTTAAAATTACACTTATTGTTTATTTATGATCAAAAAAGATAGATTACATAAAAACACGATAATGAGGCACGAACATGACACGATGACACAAATTGCCACCACTTCAAGTCTTAGACTGAAAATGGGTAGATTTTTTTAAGGAGAGAACTGCAAACTTGTGGCAAAATTTGTTTTAACCTCACTGAAGTTGTTGGCTGGTTACTTAGTTGACTGGATTTGGGCGAAATCGATCGGAGATCAGACATGTAGTTGTCGAAATCTGGTGATCCGCTGGCTGGAGACGGAGATGATGAAGTAAGTGCGGCTTCTTGGGCATGAGAATGAGAAAAGAGAGACGAGACTTGCACTGGAACTGTAAGGCAAGGCTTGGCCGGCATCAATGGTTGAAGTTGGACGTCAGACGATGGGGGTGAATGATTCTGCTAGGCCGAAGTTTGAAGATGGTGCTCCGAGATGGTGGAAGAGAAGAGGAGTGTGGAGAAAATGACCAACATTGGGGCTTCCTCAAGAAGAGATCGAGGAGATGGAGATGAAGGTTGGAGGCTGGCTAAAATTCGGAGAGGGTGAGGCGGCCTTGGGATGAGATGGTCGGAAGAAGAACAGAGGTAAGCGAGCTCGGCAGAAATGGAGAGAGAAACGGGAGATGGCGGCTGCTAAAGCTGGGGGAGATGGCGAAATGAGATAGATATGAAAGAGGGTTGGGGAGGACACGAGAAAAAAAGAGATGACATGCACGTTCATTTAAGGCAAATAAAGGTAGTTTGGACATTTTCTAACAAAATTAGTTACAAATTATATGGGTGACGGGGAGAGGGGGAATCTAACCACAAAATGAACCATGTAGGACCAAACTAATTTGTTTTGAAATGGTAAAACCAAACAAAAATTTCCATGAAAGTAAAGGGACCAGAAAAGGAAATAAAACTTTGATATATTGTCGGGTGGCGCTATATAACACCCCCCCCCCAATGATATAAGTTGACCCCCCAAAAACCCAAAATTCATAAGTTACCATTCCCTTCATCCAAACTTAACCCCCCCTTCACAGCCTTCTCCCTTCCCACCCCCTCACTGCCTCTTCCTTTCCCCCTTCACAGCCTCCTCCCTTTCCACCCCTCATCACCGCATCCTTCTTCCAACCCCCCCTCACTGCCTCCTCCCTTCCCCAATCCAATGTTTCTTCATTCCCTTTCCATCACCACCTCATCCCCCTCCCCCATCACAGTATACTCCTTCCATCACCAGTACCACCAACCAAGTTTCTAGCTCACACCTCCAAGCATCTCCCTTCCTCCATGTCTCTTCCTTTTTTTTTTAAATCAATTCAAGGGTTATTTTGCCCTGGTTGACTGAACAACCCTCATCTGTTCGGCCATAGGCTACCGAACAACCTTGTTGTCGAACAACACAAGGTTGTTCGGTCGCCTATGGCTGAATAGATAGGGTTGTTAGGTAGCATATGACCGAACAGATGAGGGTTGTTCGGTCGATCAGGGCCGAACAACCCTTGAATTGAATATTTAAAAAAAAAAGACATGGAAGAAGGGATATACTTGGAGGTGTGAGCTAGGTACTCAGTTGGTGGTGTTAGAAAAAAAAGGAAAAATAAGAGTTTTGTTTGGATAGGAGGGAGGTAAGAGGAAGAAGGAAAGATCGATAATGTAAGAGAGAGATGGAGGACGGTTGGAGGGAGGAGACGGTGGATGGCGGGGGAAGGGAAAACGCATTGGATGGTGGGTGGGGGAAGGGAGAACGGAGTGGTTAGGGGGAAGGGAGGAGGTGGTGAGGATTTGATTCAAGTCGGGTTTTTGTTTTTGTTTTTTTGTTTTTTTTGGGGGGGGGGGTCAACTTATGAAGGGGAGAGTAATTTAGAAAGTTTAGATTTTTTTTTTTGGAGGGAGGGGGGTCAACTTGTTGATTTAGGGGGACTATATAGCGCAACTCTATATTATCATTATAAAAAAACATATATACTGGAGCGACATGAAATTTTGTTCGATTTTGTATCAATCAATCAATCACAAGTGGAAAGGCTTACACATTGTTTACTAATTAGATATTATCAATATCCCAAAGTTTGTAAGTAATTTTTTTTTATGCACAACAAATTGAGATTTTATTTTTAGTTATTTGATTTAAAAAACATCAATACATTTTTTTAGATTTGAAAAACACAAAAAATGACGATTACTATAAGTTTTTAAGTTATGTCATGTATTAGTAACTAGTTAGTAGATTAGGGCTGACGATTGGGTGGGTAGGATCGAAACGGGTGATGGATCAAGATGGGTCACACCCCGTTATGACCCAAAGTTAAATGGTTCAAATTGGTAATGGGTGACCCTGAACCCATAATTTTTCCATAAAAAGATGTATCTAATGTTTTTTTTCCTATATCGTTGTTCTTTTTTTTAATTATCGATATTACTAAGCATAATCCTATTTTCATCTTGTATATATTAAACTCATCTATGTGTTTGTATATAAAAAAATATAATACAAGAATTCTATATTTTAACCACGTTAATCGACATTTTACAATATTATATCTCTTTGTCAATTTTTAGTAAGTTTTGACTAGAAACAGAGCAAAGATTAATGTAATATTATGTTATACGTCAAGATCATGTGGTAATGTCTCTTGATTCTTTCATATTTTAAAATTTTGATAAATAAAGTTGTTTTCAATTAAGAATCTTTAAACATTAGTCACAAATTTTAATAATAACATAATATCATAATTAAGAACGCTAGTCATTTTGAGGAATTATAAAAAAAATCAATTTCTCACTATTTCAATTTTTATTTATATTATATTTAAGATAGAAAGTATTCAGTTGTGATGTGCATATTTAGGATCCGTCTCAATGGCATGTGAGCCTCATCTAATGGCTCATTATATTTTATATAATATCAGAAGACTTGGGCTGGACAGATGGTCCACGAGCTAGGCACATTCCATCCAAGTATAAATAACCCTACTAGTCCAAAGTGAATGGGGCTTTCTCTCTTTTTCTGATTTAGAATCACACACGCACTTGGGAGCTACGCGACCTCTCTTTCATACACAGTGTACTGATAAACACGCCGGAGGGTTTTCAGCGGGGGCCCTCCCCGCCGACTCTCGGTGTTTATTTTACAGATAATATAGCTAGATATCCACCACCGGCGACAACATGGCCGCTGGACGGCAACTCCGAAGACCCACGTCCACCGCTACCTTCGGCACCCCCGGTATGATTTTTTTTGATACATAAAGTTGTTAAGTATTTTTAAATTACTAACTATTCTGATAAATTTAAGAAACTATTTATTTTATTACTCCCTCCGTCCCTAAATTATCATCCTCCTTTCCTTTTTCGTCCGTCCCAAAATAATTGTCCACTTTGAAACTTACCTTTTTAGAACATCACTTTTACCTAGAGATGTTAATCGGTCTAGCCCTAACGGTTTCGGTCCAATCCTGACGGTTCCGGTCCAGAATAGGTCCGGTTTAGCTTTCTGTTTTCCAAAAACCTACGGTTTCGTTCAAACCTCGCGGTTTCACCAATGATTAAATTTGTATGCGTTTCCCAATTTCGAGACTTGTACGCTTATTTTAGCGTATTATACGCGTCCCGTATATTATACTAACTATATTAAAGCTGTTAATCGGTCCAACCCTAACGGTTTTGGGTATTATACCCATCCCGTATATTACTAATTATACTAAACCGTATGCAAGTCGGCTTCCGGTTCAACCCTAACGGTTTCGCCTGCCCCGACGGTTTGGGGTCCCTAATCGGTCGCGGTTTAAACGGTCCGCTTTAAACGGTCTGCTAAAATTGCAAACCTAACCCTGAAAAAACCCGGTTTAATAGGTTCAGACATGCGGTTCTCGGCCCTATTAACATCTCTACTTTTACCACTTTACTCTTACTTTTTCACTCTACTTTAATTATGAGCCACATATACATGGACATTAAAGGAAACTACATATTAAACCAATATAAATAATCAAGTCAATTACTTTTTCTTAAACTGTGCATCGGGTCAACCAGGACGATTATTTAGGGACGGATGGAGTATTTTATTTTATCTTGAAGTAAATTGAGTTGATCCAATTGTAGTTGGTTAAGTAAATTTGAAATTCATATTACTCGCACGTATCTGTGACAATTTCATAAGATAATAAATTCATTTAATTAAACTTTTTTTTATATTGTACTCCCTCCGTTTTCAAATTATCGTTCTTCTTTCTTTTTTTTCGTCCGTTCTAAAATAATTGTTCTCTTTTTAAAAAAAATACCTTTTAGGAAATCACGTTACCACTTTACCCTTACTTTTTACTTACTTTAATTATGACCACATTTTCAATGACATTAAAGGAAACTACACATTTAACCAATATTTATAATACAGTTAATTATTTTTTCTTAAACTGTGTGTTGGGTCAAAGAGGACAATATTTTGAAAACGAAGGGAGTATTAAATATTCATATATTAATTTTAATATTTACCATATTTTAGAATTGTTCAAAAGATTCTAAGTACAACGAGTTTGAAAAAATTCTATTAATATAAGCAATTTTTGAAAAACAAAAAATTTTAAAACAGTGCATCGCACACGTTTAACCGTATAACCTAGTTATCTATTATTAAAACAAAAGACGTTGCTGCCACATGTCGGCTTTCTGAATAAAAAAAGCTTTAAAGATTATGTGTTGCCACATGTCACGTTCTTGTTAAATGGTGAAAGTTGTTTTTTAACATCGACAACCGTCTTCATCAATTTAGGAGCCCATCTCTCACTATAATGCCCCTTCTGAACAATATCGAAAAGCTCGCCTCCGCCGCACAATTCCATGACGAGGTGGACGAAAACATTGTCCTCATAAGAACCCTTGATTCGAACGACATTTGGGTGTTCGGATAAATGGTAAATGATTTGGATTTCACGTCATATATCCTCCTAGTCCTCGCGACGGAGGAGTTTGCGTTTGGATTTGCAGGCGTAATTGAGGTCTATGGATTTCTCGGTGGCCAGGTAGGTGGAGCCAAATTGGCCTTGGCTGAGCTTCTTACTGATGGTGTAATGGTCTCGAAGTCTTGGGGTTTGGTATGTGAGGATTGTGGTGGATGGCTTTGAGGATGAATTCTTCATTGATGGAATCTCTCTCTTTCTCTAACTTTCGCTATCTAGATAAGAACAATAATCGAAATGTAATAGAAGAAGAAATTGGGGAAGTGGACAAGCACTCCTCTCTCTTTCAGCCCCCATCACTATTTTTCTCTCTTCTCTGTAATTGACATAGATATGTATATGCCGGTTCCCTCGGGTTAAGATTCTCCTTTTGTAATGTTAGTTCCAAGACTTTTTCCGGTGTCAAAAATTTCGGTGGGCTAATGGTTTGCTTTTCCTTTATTTATTTCTTTGTTCGGTACCTTGTTCTTAAAAGTATATCAAAATTGCTTCAAGAAACAGAAAGAGATCTGAGCAAACAATTGGAAATCCAAATCATTCGGTCTTATGACTTGAATGTGTTGGAGATGGGCTGGGTTTGTGGAGAGAAAGACAAGGAAAATGACAAAAATAACCCACATGTGGAAAATCACCTGCGATTTAACGTAGACTTTCAAGCGTTAATGTCGACTTTTAAGGTTACCATTTATCTCATTTGGTGGCAAACTGGGATTTGATGAAAACTTTGGGGGGAATTTGTATTTTGGCCTGTGTTTGTGTGACATACAGATCTTCTATCTATCTACTTATGATACAAAAAAAAGGTTACTACTATTTATGGAAGTTATTGACGTCGTGTCAACCCAAACAAGTCAACCCTCAGGTTACTTCACAATTCACACAGCAGCTATCCCCATCCAGCCGAGACAAAAAAGTCAACTTAGAAAATGAAGTCTTATTGGTCCCTTTTACAGAAAGACTTTCCCCCACAAACGTAGACTGTATATGAAAAGAGAGTATACTAATTCAATAACACGACAATTCTTTCAGAGAAAATTGCCTAACAAAATGCCATAATGGTTGGAAGGAGGTTAGGCTTGAAAAGCAATGAATTTAGTTACTTGGTCCTAGTCAAAGTGGACATTTGATATTGTCAACTGAAGCACCAATTATATAAAAGAAACAAGGTTGAACATTTCAAGCCAACAATCGATAGTAGCACCAATATCGCTTTACTTTAACGAGGGAAAAAGTAAAATCTGGAAAAGTACATTGGAAATACGAACAAAAGGGTTGGCAACGATGGTTAAAAGCACACGAGACTAAGTTTCAATCAAAGACCTTTTAACAGAATCGTGACAAACGCACACACACACACACAAAACTTGTAGGGTGTTCATTTGGTTGGAGCGCGAATAGAAAAAGAAGCACGGTATGTAAATAACGTACAATCAACAATGTGTGTGCACATCTGTACATATATATACTTCTACTCCTAAGAAATTCCCCATTTTCATCTTAAGACCAGTAACTACATATTCATATGATCACTGAACAAGAAGTCTCAAGGAGACTATAATAGAAGCCAAAAGCAAGAAACATAGAAAAGACTTTAGATTGCCAAGGACAATTTCAGAATCACATTAATAAGGCTTGGGAAAATTGGGTTCTTAAAAGGAGTTTATTAGATGTATCTGCAATAATACCGTGACATTAAATTACTTACTGATGCTCTAGAACAATGACAAGGTTCGGCCTTGATTTTCAAGAACTCTAGCTCTATGCCTTTTCTTAAAAATGTCTTGCCTAAATTTCTTGGTCTCTCTCTGTATCTCCATGAAAGGCTTCTTTTCTATGGTTTCCTTTTCGCTTTCTATCATTCTTTGCCTCTTTGCCACGAGTAGGGCTGCAGTCTTGTCCTCTTCCTGCTGCCGCTGTGCCTCTTCCTACAAATACTACTATTATATAAACAACTGTGCATTTTTGTATACTTCTGACATTGATATATTACTTGGGAATTTCCATTAATGTTTTCGATGCAAAACAAAACCTCATCTATATTCAAATCCAAATTAAGAAACATGAATAGAAGGGGTTAGTCAAAGAATGGTACTAATATATTCTATCCATTAATCAAGGAAACTTCATACTGGTAGTGATAGGGCAGTTTTCATACTCCCCCTTTTTCTAGAACCTTTTGACAAGTGCACTAGAACGAAGAGAGAGAAAAGGAGAAATTCTAAATGTGGGTGGAAAGAAAAATAAGCCACGAAGGAGACAGAAACTATAGTATATGATCAGGATATAGAACAGAAAAGAAATCAATAAAAATAGAAGAGGAAGTAGTTCAGAAAAAGAAGAATAAAAAAATGTATAAAGTACACATTGTTGGACAAGCTGAGTGTATCACAATGACTAGTTTTCAGAAAGTTGGAAGTAAAGAAAATAACAGCTTTCAATAAAGTGCGAAGGAAAAATGGTCAAAGCTCATATTTTCTACATACATTTCATATTCATTTTCATTGCTCTTTGGAGATCCAACTAAGCATAGAGACCAACAAAATGAACCCAATGGATAATTCCAGTTGAGAAGACTACAGAAAGGCACAAACCTGGAGATCATGTATCAGGCCGTCAAGGGATTTGATCTTCCTATGAGGCCAACGAGGAATGCCAAATTCTCTGCACTTCTTCTTTAGTACAGTGAGTCCAACATTCAAGTTTTTTGAAGCTTCAACAATCGGAAGATCAAAGTACTTGGCTAAATCTTCTAAAGCAAGTCTAGCTATATCTTTAGTTGCTGCCCGCTTCTTCTTCTTCTCTACAACACCTATACACGTTGCACCAAAGTGTATAAGATACAAACTTAATCATAGCAGGACAAACCCCCAATGGTTCGCTCAGTAGTAGACTCGGAGCTTCACAAAGCTTGAGGTCTCAAGATAAATCTTTTCCACGCTCCCAAGCACAACAATAATGTCAAAAATAAATATCATAGCAGGAAAAGTTTTAAATACAAAACAAAACAATTCACACCCTTCTACAAGAATGATATGATCACAGAACATAGGCTTCAGAACAACGGCACACTTAAGTGACTTCTCAGATACTTTGTTACAAGTAAGCCATCTAATTGGCTAGCTTTCTGTAGCATGACTTCATAATATGGGAATTACTGAAACCTTAATAGCTCATTTAAAAATAAAAAATATATATTATGCTTATATTGGGGGTCATGATCTTCACGAAGATTGAGCCAATCACGAACGGAGAAGGAAGCTCAGCTGGAGTAGTGCATTTACAGCCAAAAAACAATACTTTAGCTGAATGGAGCTAATAGAAATATCATTGCACTAGTTGTACACTGTCAATTTGGCACCCTGTATATGGAACTATTGAACCTAATCTATTATACACTTAATAGAAAGCTTGATAGCACCATTCATCTTGAAATTTGAAGGCGAAAATGTTTTGCCCATTAACTAGATGAGCCATGTAAATTATTGGCTCGTTATAAACCGCATGCATCCCATTGATGTCTAAACCATCAGCGAATGCATTTCTTTGTGCAACCCTTGGGTGCAAAATCTTGCCACTTCATAGCATTTTCACCACACACCACATCCTGGCATACCAAACATCCAAGGTCTCTCCTTTGGATAGAACCCCACATCTGAAAGTCCTCCTTGCCTCCTCGGAGCACAAAGTAAAACGCTAAATGGAACCTTAAGCTTTGTTTGGCTTCCAACCTCAGAAGATATGCACCAAAGGACAAAAGCCCAACCCTCATTTCTGCCAGTGATTCGGTTTCACCCAGTAAACAACTGAGTAAGCACTGCCAAAGAACTTCATCCTCTAATGAGGAAGATGAGGTTACGAAGGTATTTATAATCAAATAGGATAAAGTTAAACTTGCAAATTCATTATATTGCCTTCTCACAAATAAATGATAATCCTTGGACATAGCTCAACTAAGGCTTGCCCCAACTACTTTGAGCCACCTTCATGAATCATATTCCGCCATTCAGCTATATTCAATGGAAGATCCTCTAATAGACCACAAGCTATCATATCCTTCTAAACTATCTCCATCCAAGTTAGTATTGGTCATCCCTTAACCAATGATATCATGATTCTTGATTGGTACCATTACAGGTGTATGTTGTATTTTTTCAAAGCATGCCAGGAAATTCTCTCCTTTTATTTCCTGTTTAGGAGGTTATTATACCTCCTCGCTGACCCAAGGGTCCAAGCTAATATTTTCCTGAGGTGTGGGTGCACTGATTTTGACCTTAGATTTAGGACATGTCTTTACATGTCGTCAAGGGGAATACTGAGTTGAGATGGAAATCAATGTCGATCACTTGGAGAGAAAGAGAGTCAATGAATCTCTTGCCATTTCAATGCCTCGAATCTCTATAAAACAGTGATAGTCTACAAGTCATATAAGGAGCATGTGCACTTCAATAGGAAAACTTTGGCTTCTCAAGTGGAGGGATGTCGAGTATCATTCTTAAGTGGATGGATGCCGAGGTAGTTGATGCGTATCACATGGCGGAGCTCTTGGACATCTTTCTCTCCCAAGCCCTACGCATCTGTGGTACAAGTAAATCAATCCATCATTAAAAAAAACACTTAGATACTACCTCCGTCTCAAAATTATTGTCTGGTTTGACCCGGCACACGGATTAAGGAAAAACATTGACTTGATTATTAACATTGATTTAATGTGTAGTTTCCTTTGAAGCAGGCCGGCCCTGAGTTTCGGGAGGCCCACGGCCAAAAAAAAACGGGGTCCTTTATAAAAATTAAATTATTTAAAGTATTGGGAAAAAAAAAAGTATGTATATAATAAGATTTGAACTCAAGATCTGCCACTATCCACAAAGTAGATTTACCATTGGGTCACCTATTTCATAATACAAACATAAGTACGTTATAACTATATCTTCTGTGAAAGTTCACAGACTAAAAAAAGGTTATATTCCTTAGATTTGAACCAAGAACCTCTTGCATACATAAAGTGAATCTCTAAACCACCGGGTAAAGGGAATCAATTGTATATCTTTTTGACATTATTATATATATATTAAATTTAAGGTAGTATCCAAAAATTGGGGGCCCCCATGGCGGTCGCCCTTCCAGACATCCACAGGGCTGGCCCTGCTTTGAAGCCCACGTATATGTGTCACATAATTAAAGTAGGATGAAAAGGTAAGGATAAAGTGGTAAAAGTGTCGTTTTAAAAAGGAAGTGTCAAACAAGACAATTATTTTGGGATAGACGAAAAAGGAAGGCAGGACAATAATTTTGGGACAATTAGAGTAATAATAATGACTTCATGTGGGTCTTTGATACAGTCTTAGTAATTAGGATATGGTAAGATTCCTTTGTTATACGATGGTCATATCTCCATCAAGTTTTTACAATGGTTATATCTCCATCAAACATGACATTGATCACATGGAGTGTATCTAAAACTAACTCCTTTGGTCTCGAGTACCAACCACATAATACTTCTAGGTATTGTATCATACTCAATTTCATTCCACAGTAATTTGTATATCGTCTTTATTTTCGTAAGTTGTCACCAAAGCACTTCCTTCAAAATCCTACTAAATGTGATCGTCATCCACCACACTAGCACCTCCGAGGAAGTTCTAAAAGGCGGACTTGTGTTCATTTAGACAAAACACAATCCCTTCAGAATTATACTACTAACCTCTGTTACATGGACTCTTCCTTTTCTCCAAAGTACCCATGTCGACACGACATGACATGGGTGTGGCTTTGACACTTGGACACCTATATTTAAAAGGTAAAATAGTAAGGTTTTGGCATGTTGGACCCCTGTATGGCTGTATCCAATCCTCGTACCCAAGTCCTAGCAACATAGCTATTAACATCATTGCTGATCAAGAAGGTTCAAAGCACCACCATCATTTAACCAAATTACTACTTCCTTTAAACAATAATGTCCACCCCCGCCCCAATAAAAAAAACATTTTTAACATAACCCAAATAAATAATAAATAATGTGAGTTAAGAAGCCCAAGGATTCTCACACTAAAGTATCCCTCCTAATAAAATATTAAAAAAAGAAGGTATGAAATTCAACCTGATATGCTTTGATCACTTTCTTCATTCTCGGACAATGGATAAGGGAGCGAGTTAAGATCAAGATTACACATTTGGTGAGTTCTTGCCTGAATGTCATCATCACTTGTCCCTTTATTTTCATCATCTAATGGCAATTGGCATTTATTTTTGACGTCGACTCTACTGCTCAACTCATAGATTATCCGAAGGTCATTAGCCAGTGTTGGGATTGAGGCCAACTTATAATTCCTGAACGACACAAAGTACACCATAAATAGTCATTCAACAATGTTGCAAGTGAGAGACGTCAAAAGTTGTACCGAGAAATTGTAAACATGAGGGGTATTCGAACTAATGTACCTAGAAATTGTTAGAATGGTTGGAAGCCGGTCCAAATCAGAAGGGCAAAGATGATCAGCATCAAATACATAAATACAAAGCCATACACCATTTACCAGGCCTTCAAAATGTGCAGACACATGAAATGTCTGCAACGTGAACACCTTGCAGAAGCTAATTTCCTCATAATCACCATCATTATGGAACACATATTCTCTCTCCACTTCATTTTCCACTCCTTCCTCTGATCGGTACACATGCACAGTCCTGATCAATGCTGTAAATGAATAGGAACAGAAACACATAAAACACAAGAACCAGGCAATGCAAAAATCAAAAAAGAGTTTGACTAAGTCTAACATGTGGCACAAGTTAACAACTTAGATATAGTAAGTTTTGTCAATAATCACCTATTCACAAGTTTTAATGCCGCTAAAAGGTAGTTTTCAAGAAAAAAAAAACTACTATAAATGGGAGCTTAACATGTGTCCTAGTATAAAAATCGGTTCTTCGGCAAAGCCCACTTGAAAATTTACGATTGTTAATGAATACTTGATCCGTTCCACCCAAAGAATTGGTAGGAATTACAAAAATACTTAAGCACAACCAATATGCTTAGAACACAAGTGGAGGGTAAAAATGAAAAGGAATAAAAATTGTAAGCATGACTTTTACAAGTGGATTCTTAAGGTGAAAAATCATAAATTGAATAATGGACTCTTTGCCTGAATAAACCTAATAGCATTTATGATGTAATACAATGTGTCAAAGTGTGTGTGTAAGAGAGAGAAAGAGATAACTGGTAAAATAAGGGTGGGGATAACCACACCCCAAAATCCTATTTCTACACCCCACTTGAAAATATTACACGAATGCCATCGTGTGAAAATACGAAAAAACCGACCTCCTAGCTTAGATATTGTTCGGTCATCTAGGGATGAAATGGCAGAGATTGGTTCGACCACCATGAGTCGAATTGATTGAGGTTGGTTCGGCCACCATGAGTCGAACACTCTCATTTGTGTTCGACCAGAGATGCCGCGGCATCGGAGATGGATTTGCAGGTGGCCGGCGACGAAGAAGACGACCGGACTGAAGAAACGCAGAACGGAGGGAGGAAGACGAACGGAGGTGGGAAGTCGAGGGATGCAAAACGGAAGGAGGAAGACGAACGCGAGGAAGACGGTGGTGTTGCCGGCTGAGAGAGGAAGACGAACGCGAGGAAGGCGGAGGTGTTGCCGGCTGAGGGAGGAAGACGAACGCGAGGAAGACGGAGAGATGTGGGAAGGGTAAAATTGGTAGTTAGCGGGGGTGTAGAGTGAGATGTGGAAAAAAAATGGGGTGTAGATATAAATGGGGTGTAGAAATAGGGAATTGGGGTGTTGTTATCCCCACCCGTAAAATAAAAGCAGTACAATACTATATGAAAACTATGAATAAGCAACATAAAATCAGATTGTGGGGAAAAACCCAAGATGGAGATTCTGATAGAAACATTGAGAGATCAAGAAATATAAGGCATTTCTAATGCAATGAGAGAGAAAGAGAGGGAGAAATTGACTGACCAAGTGACGATGTCAAAAAACTGTATCCATTTATTGAAAAAGCAGAAAATGCAGAAACTAAAATAGAACAATATTAAAGAAAATCACAGAAAAAGGGAAAAATTCAAACGGAAATTTTGAGATTGACATTCAAAAATCAGGAAATGGCAACTGCAATTGTAATGTGATATTCTCTGTGTGTGAGTCTGCGTTTGAGAGAGAAAGAGAGAGAAGGCTGAGCACGCCCAAAAATTAACAGAAACGCAGCAACAAAAACAAAACCATATGAAAGAAACCATGCATATGAGCAAAAGCCAGATGGAGATTTAGGGATTAACACTCAGAAATCAAAAAATCTCAGAGCATTGTATACAGTGCCACATACATGATTGCCGGTGTCACGATTGGCTGAGCACACTCAAAAATAAACAGAAATGGAGAAACAAAAATAGAACAATATAAAAGAAAAACATGTAAACGAGCAAAACCCCAGATAAGGATTCAATGATTAATACTCAAAAATCAAGAAATCACACAGCATTGCGCACAGAGAGAGTATTGGGTTTTTGTATACCAGGACACATGAGGTTCCTGAAGGCAACAAGAGCTTTCAAGGAATTAGACTGTGATGAAGCCGCCATGGGTTCCAACAAATCATAACTTCCCCTCCTTGTTCAATTGAATTGGATGAAGAAAAAAAAAGAATCTAAGAAAAGAGGGAGGGGAGGGGGTTTTGTTTGGATTTAGGGGGAAATGACTAACTGGGAGAGTGGAGTCTCTCTAGGAGAAGGCGCTTTGCTTTTGCATGAGTCTCTCTCTCTCTCTCTCTCTCTCTCTCTCTCTCTCAGTTGTCACTTCCCGGGGAAGAGAGAGAAAGTGTGTTTGTTTGTATTTAATGTTTATCTATTTCTCTTGTTTTGGTTTCATTTCATTTATTTCAGTCTTTCCACTGACCTAAATATATTTATTTTGTTACATTAAAAAAAAAAAAAAAAACTTTGTAGTGACAGTTTCAAGTCATTGTAACATACTCTTCCTCCCCCAAAAGATTGTTTTATTTTACCTCACATACACCAATTAAAAATTTAATTTTATAATAAATATTATGATAGTGTATATTTATAAAAAAAACAAAAACTTGTGTAGGACGGTCTTACGGATCCTAAAGACGGAGCCCCATTTACAAATTCCGGGGTTAATAACAAAATATGTTAACAATAAACACAAAAACATGCTAGCTGAGTTGGTGATAGGTGGAACTTGACAAGTAAGTGCAGCTTAGTAGTAAGACGCTTCACCCATACCTAATAGATCGTGGGTTCGAGTCACCTAGGGGTAAGTGAGGAACCACTATTGATCCTCTTAAAAAAAAAAAAAAAGATAGGTGGAATCAGCCCAAGGAGGTCTGCGATTTGACACCCCCCAGCTTCAACATTATATTTTAATGCTCATATTTCCTCTATTTGCTCCCGTGCCCCTCCACTTTCAATGTTTTGTCGCCGAATTCCAACGCTTTGCAATTTAATCCTTTGTCAGCTCCGTTAGCATCAATTGCCTTGGGATACTTGACAGATCCTAACGAATTTTGATGAAATGCTAAATGACACATTTAAAACTAAACGTGGCTCATTTTAATGTTAAAAGTGACACTATAAATGAAAATTTATTATAATTCTTATCAAAATAAAAAGTGACACTCTTAATACTAAAAAGTGACACTCTTAATATTAAAACGTGACACTCTTAATACTAAAACGTGACACTTTTAATACTAAAACGTGACACTTTTAATACTAAAAAGTGACACTCTTAATACTAAAAAGTGACACATTTTATACTAAAAAGTGACACATTTTATACTAAAAAGAGACACTCTTAATACTAAAAAGTGACACATTAAATATTAAAAAGTGACACATTCAATACTAAAACTTGATATTTTCAATGCTAAAAAGTAATACATTTAATTTTAAAAAATAACACTTTTAATGTTATAAAACAACACTTTAATGTCAAACGTAATGATTTTTATTTATAAAAAAATGAGACACTTTTCAAAGTGAAAGTAACACATTTAAGACTAAAAGTTACATATTTAAGCCCAAAAAGTAACAGTTTTTTAGGAAAAAATTATAATTTTCATTAAAAATGTAAAGTGACACTTTCAAGGCCAAAAAGTGACACATGTTATACTATAAAGTGACACTGTTAATATTAAATGTGTCACTTTTTAACATTGAAAATGTCAAGTTTTAGTATTAAATGTGTCACTTTTAGCAGTCAACGTTAGTTTTAAAGTAACATTTTTTAGTATTAAATATGTTACTTTTTAGTATTAAGAGTGTCACTTTTTAGTATTAAGAGTGTCACTTTTTAGTATTAAACGTGTCACTTTTTAGTATTAAGAGTGTCACTTTTTAGCATTAAGATTATTACTTTGAATTTTAATGAGAATTATAATAAATTTCTCTTTATAGTGTAACTTTTAACCTTAAAATGCGTCACTTTTGTCCTTTTAAGGTGTCACGTTTGGCTTTAAACGTGTCATTTAGATTTCGTTAAAGTCCATTAAGGTCCGTCAAGTATTAAATGTGTCACTTTTTAGTATTAAAGGTATCACTTTTTAGTATTAAGAGTGTCACTTTTTAGTATTAAGAGTGTCACTTTTAATACTAAAAAGTTACACATTTAATACTAAAAAGTGACACTTTAATACTAAAAAGTTACACATTAAGAGTATTCCTTTGAATTTTAATGAGAACTATAATAAATTTCCCTTTATTGTATCACTTTCAACCTTAAAATGTGTCGCGTTTGACTTTAAACGTGTCATTTAGTATTTCGTTAAAGTCTATTAAGATCCGTTAAGTATCTCAAGGCAATTGATGCTAACGAGGCTGACAAAAGATTAAACAATAAGGCGTGGGAAATATAAGAATTTCGGCGACAAACCTTGAAAGTACAGGGGCACCAGAGCAAAATGACACATCACAATAAAACTAAAAAAAAAGCGCGGAGGAGTTTCGAACCCCGAACCCGTGCTCAATACGCCAAGTCTTAAGAGGTTTGCTGCAAACCAACTAAGCAAACTCGTTTTTATGATTTGGTATAACTTATTATTTATTTATTATGACCCACGAATTTTAAATGGGGCTCCGTCTTACAGGAGACCACCTCTTATAAAAATACCAATTAGAACTAAAGTAGGAATCAAATTAAGGATGAAATGCTGATGGGATATTTCAAAAAACGAAAAAAATTGAAAATAGATACGGAACTAATTAAAAAGGTGAGATTAAGACCTCCATTGGTACACGGAATTAAAATTAATTTTACAGAATTAAATTAATAGTGTTTAGTGTTGTCACTAGTTCTATTTGGAATAGTAATAGACTAGTGAAATCCTAGAATTGACCAATAAAATATAAGGAAGTGGATAAGGGGCTTCAAATCATCTATATCACTCTATCACATCTTCTATCTCATTGAATCTCAACCCTATTTATTTCCTTATGAAAAAAAGACTGACTAAAATAACAAGAAATGTGTACGGTCGAGATTTAATGAGACAGGAAATGTGCCAGAGAGTGAAATAGACAAAAACTTAAGAAAACGAATTCCCCAAACTCGACTCATTGTGTGTTGGTGACCTAAAGTATGAGAGACTGGGGCTCAAGACGGTTTTGCATGAGACTTTTTATCATTGTCATTGTTCTTTGACTCTTCATAAGATTTTTCTAGCTTTTCCATCTCATTTAATTTTTTAATATTAGGTTATAAATTATAATCCTAGCTCTTTTCCGGGATTGAATATTTGATTTAATTGATGAGTTTGATGAATTGAAAAACAACGTTGTAACCTTGGCTGAGCTTATATTAGAACAATTTGAATTTACAATTAAAACAATAACATTGTTTCAAAACGTGGGTAATGAAACATATGATAGTTTGGTGAATTTAGATGAGAAAATTGATGAAAGAAAATTTTGTGACCGCCCTGAAATAATTTTCTGGTTCCACCACTACTCACTAGCCACTAGGGAATAGGGATCCATAACTTTTCTTCACTAGTTGCTATACTTGCAATAAATGTGATGTTAATAAGGGTAATTCCGGTTTTTAACCCTATCAATTTTATTTGAACTATAAACACAATAAATGTGTTTTACTAACCTAAGCTAGGTTTGATTGTTGCACATAATGTATTAATGTTCAAATAATAAGAGTGTATCTTAGATCATCTCCAACCCAAAAACCCCAATTTGGGTCCAAACTTACCCCATTTGCCTATTCTATTCTTTCCAACCCAACCCTTCACACCAAATCTACACCAAAAAGAATATTCCTTAGTATATTCTATTTTGATTTTCTACTATAATATTTAAAATTGTAATTATTAAGATTACACAATTAATAATTATTATATCTAATAAGTTTATTTTTATAATATTATTTATATAATTAATTATATATTAAAATTAGTAATTTAATATATTTTAAATTACAAACCATATTTTATTTTCAAGTTGTATGTCATTTTTTATTTTTAAGTTGTATGTCATTTTTTATTTTCAAGTTGAATGTAATTTTTTTTAAAATTACATTATTAATATTTATTACATAGCTATTATTAGTTATTAATCAATTAAAATATTTTTAAATTCATAATATAAATTATGAATAATTTTTTGTATTTAAAAATCAATTTGTTGTATTTAAAAATCAATTTTTTATTTTAAAAAGATGTGGGTCCCATCAACCCCAATTTGGGGTTAGATGAATAGTGTTGCCCCAAATTTGGGGTGATACTATTCATGGTCTCAAATTGGTGTTGGGTTTGGGGGTTGGGTTGGAATGGATTTGGGGTAAAGTTGGACCCAATTTGGGGTTTTGGGGTATGGGTTGGAGTTGCTCTTAGTATTATTTTGCAGCCCCTTCCCCGAAAAGTTCAAATTACCCCTCAGCTTGATGGTTTAAAAAATTTAGTAAATAAAAGGGAGGGTTTAAAAAAAAAATCAGCCAAACAGCATTCAATTTATTAAAAAAAAATCACCAAAACAATCATTGTTAAGGAGTGTCGCCTACTTTGGGCGACAACTGATTAATCGGTCTTGCCCAAAATGAACGACACTTTTTTAAAAAATTATACATTATATACTCCGTTCGTTCTAGATAAAGAATTCACTATTTTATTTTGTGATGTTTCACTTAAATAATTCATTTTCAAAAATTAAGACACAAACTAAAAGTGTTATTTTTTTAAAAAATATTGACTTTTAAACAGAGATTTTTTACCCAGAACAAAAGGAGTATTTAAAACAAGGTAGTTACTTAGTATACGAGATTGATTAAAATTTGTATATATTAAAACCAATTAATATCTCAAAATAATTGTTCAACCATGTCCTTATTTTTTTAATTATTAAATAAACATAAAGAAACATAACCCCCATTTGTTTATAAGTTTACTAATAATAATAATAAATAAATAAAGCTGAACATAACCGTTACATTAAAGACTCCTTTGGAGGTACCCTAAGTCAACTCTTCATTTACTTGTCATTTCACTTAAGTTTCCAAAATAAGTGAAAGCATGAAGTTGGAGATGCCTTATTAGGGCTCTTGGCAAATTCTTCATTCTAGTACAATAAATCTACATTAATATTTAGATGAATGAAGAAATGTACCCCTCTTGTCAGCTCAGCATTGATTGTAAGTGCTTATTTCAATGGAAAATGTTAATATTAGATTTTCATTTTATTACGAAAATTGTTTTTATTTTTCCTTTATTTCTTTTTCCTTTTCTCTGGTCTTTCGACTACTGCAGTTTTAGCTCGATTTATTTGAGTTCGGTACTGAGTTAACAAGTGAGACAAGGCTTGCCAAGTTATGCGAGTAGGCTTAACAATTACAACTCCGAACCCGTTCACCCACCCAATCCCAACCTACCTAACCCGACATAAAAATTACTCAACTCAACCCAACCCGTTAACATTTTTTGAGTTAAAAGGACTCATTTCAACCCAAAAATATTATCGAATCAGATTAAAACGCATCGAATACAGTGTCCATTTTGCCTGCTATTTTTCACTATAAATGCATGGATTTTGGAGGGGATTCGGGCTAAGACGGGTTGATCTGTTATCCGACATAACCTCGACTCATTTCAACCCGTTTGATATTCAAGTTCTAAAGGTTTCAACCCGTTACCCAATTCATACCTGACCCAACCCACCCAATTGTCAGGTCTATATGCAAGTATACCAACTAATCCATACAGAAATCGGCCAGAAGACACAAGGTTACGATTGGTAAATTGAAGGAATAATTACAAGCCGGTACATTTTTAAAAACATTTTTTCAAATGAATCCACCTATTTTTTACACATTTCTTTTAGTACAATTTTGAGGCAAAATACTTGTCTACCCTTTTTCACTAATCCATATAGAAATCTGCCAGAAGACACGAGATTACGATT
Organism: Codonopsis lanceolata; assembly: GCA_013146195.2. Taxonomy (NCBI): domain Eukaryota; kingdom Viridiplantae; phylum Streptophyta; class Magnoliopsida; order Asterales; family Campanulaceae; genus Codonopsis; species Codonopsis lanceolata. Next base: position 99,197,556 of record CM028377.1, read on the forward strand.
ACTAGCAATATATATAGTAAATTAAAATCCAACACACACACACGAAAGACGAAAGATACAACAGCATGTATCACTATTCTGGAGAAATATTTGCCCAAGAGAATATACCAAGTCAGAAAGAAAAGCTGTGATTATTATACCATTACATGGACCTACTTAAATTAAGATTATACTCCTATTTATATAAATAAATGATAAAGATTCAATTAAATAAAGGTAGTCTGATAAAGTATTTAATTGAATACTTTGGTAGTCACCCTATTCTAAAAAGAAGAGGAAGAGGACTGCATGGAGCTTGTAAGAAATGGCAGGATTCCGTTCATTGTCATTACAAGAGAGTATCAGCTAATTTACATTCATAGGTGGTGTGGAACTGCTGACTAGTGTGTGTGTGTGTAGACAAAATCACGCTGAATATATTTTAGTATGTATGCCTGCATCCAAACAGATCCTAAACTATACCGCCGGAGAAAAAACGGAGAGACAGAATGCTACAAGAGAGTTGCTAATTTACATTCATAGGTGGTGTGGAACTGCTGACTAATGTGTGTGTGTGTAGACAAAATCACGCTGAATATATTTTAGTATGTATGCTGCTCCAAACAGATTAAACTATACCGCGGAAGCGGAGAGACAACAACACATGCATCTCTTTCTCAAGCCAACAACTGGTCAATGAATACCTGAAGTTATTCCATGCTCCCCTGACCAAACATCGTGAGTTGTCGAAACCAGAACAATTAGGGCACCCTGGTTAGATAGAAAACTGTGTTCACAACGCAGGGGATCATCAGTATTACTCTAGTCAAGCTCATCATCCTCCTCTAGCTTATCAGATGAGGCCGTCACTGGGAACAATTCTTCATCAGGATACAGCTTCTGATATAGCTGCCACATGTAGAGAGCACAATCACAAAATGCTAATGCAGTAGTGTCACTAAGTAGATCAAGACCTCAGGAAGTTGAGCCGGACCAGCGCGAAGGGAGAAAGGAAAACAGAAGAGGGAATCAATGTGATTATAGAAAAGTAAAGACGTACAGAGATGATTTAGAAGAGGTACCTTCGTTGTTGCATTCAAAAGAGAATTATAGTTTACACTCCCATCCGGTGTAGGGGTAGAACTAACGGGTCCAAATGAACCCTGAAAATCAACAGAGACAACTGTTATCGAAAAGCATACCAAATAAGAGAGTGAATTTGATGCATCTCCTTGGCAAAAACCACTGCTACATGCCTCTCAATCAGCTTCTATTTAGAAAGCCGATTATGTTCAGAAGAACATTAGAAAATTGAACTCCCTCTATTCCTAACAAAGAATCATGTTTGACTCCATACAAGGATTATAAAAAAGCTAAGGCTTGCTTGATAACCATTTCAATTCTACTATTTTTTGGTCAAAAGGGAAAGGCCTCTTTTTTAGGAACAAAGGGAGTACAATAAACAGAACTCTCTCTCTCTCTCTCTCTCTCAGTTTCTTCAGATCACCTAAATGAATACTTTTTGGCAATGTATTATGTTTGTCACAAAATTTTACCCAGCTACTTAAAGCCATCTTCTCCTTCATCCAATCTGGTCTACGGAGCGGCTATGTGAAGGTATGGCTGTAAGCAATGATCAAAGTTAAGCTAACTACTTATTTCATTTTTATTTTTTTTGGATGGCCAAAGCCGAATAAACTGATTGGGAAACCATCCTGCTACATCTAGTGACTCCTGGCATCATCTTGCAATGTTTGTTGAAGGAACTAGGGGATACTACTCAACTCAGCAAGCTCAACGGTTCTGCCAAAGTCATCATTAGCCAATATATAGTATTAGCCTTGTGCCAGGTGTGAACACTACGACGACACCAATCTCTTTGCAGAAACACAATAGGTTCCAATTACATATAGAAATATGATCATGATCCTAATACAGCTTGAATTTATCTTTTTACTTTATATGTAAAGCCCAAATGTATTCCAGCAGTGTGTCCAAAAAGATATGATATTAAACTCTAAATAAAGACTCAAGAAGAGAAGGAAAGCACATGGGGAGTGAAATGCATCCATGCAATGCACGCAAAATATATATCAGTTATAGCCAGAAGTAACTCGGTTTGTTTCTTTCTCATTGTGCGGGTAGGGTGTGCGAAGGGGGGGGGGTTGTTGACAGGAGTAAGAAGTGAAGCGAACCTCAGTAAGCTCCTGTATATAGAAAGCGCTCCAAAGCAAACTGGGCTTCCCTTCTATGCCCTCACTTAGATCGGTGGAATTATTCTCAGTGCTCCTAGAGATAGGAACTGAGAAAAGGGCATTAATTGCTGCATTTACAGATTTTTTCCCCTCGCCGGCCTCTTCACACAAAGCTGAAAGATAAGAAACAAACCTGGACAAGAAAACAAAAAAGACCAACTAGTTTAATGCAAATGATTCCCATAACAGATCAAAATCTGATTCTACTTCTGCTAAATACGGAATGCATTAGATGTAAATCCAAATTTAAGTACTAAGAAATTATTCATCAATTTAAACCTCAAGACTGTAAGTCAACGTGTTCAGTTAATCAACTCTATAATCCTGAATAAAATAAATTTGAAAAACAGGAGTCACAATTTGCCCCTCTTTTCTTTTCATACCTAGCTGATGGTGATACTGTCAGGAATTAACAGAACTTTAACATACACCACTGTCTAAAGTAATTGTATAATGAAAGGATGTGTAACATATTCTCAAGATTCTGAGTGAGAAAGCATAACTGCAGACAACAGAAAGTACAGATTGTGCAAGTATTAGGCTAATTTTCAATTAAAAAAATATTTATGCCAGTCAATGATGAATGAAGCCTGGTTAATGAGCAACAGAAAATGACAGATCAGGAGGAAAAAGAAGGAAGCAGGAGAAAGAGCTTACATGCCAGAAGGACAAACAGCTATATTGCTCCCTAACTGGAGAACTCGGACTGTCGTCACCTGCTCAGGGTACAGAGCTAAAGAAGCCAGAGTCAAAAAAGGCACTGCTTAAACTTTCAACAAATTTAGTAATTGAGTTTGAGGTCGATCTTACATCTAGGAGGGTATGAGACCACACAATTAGATGCTTCTGGCTTTAAAGAGCCCTTTGTTATGCATATTCCCCGAGCCAACTTCCCTTTAATATCTCTCAGGCTAAAGACATTAGAACTATCTTGGGAAAAGTCTGTGGAAGAATTAGCAAATGGAGATGGAACAGTAAATGATGGATCCATTACCAGCTGATGGCTGAGTAACTCCTGACCAGAAGCCAACTTGACACCTTTATAACTTCCACTAACCTGTGATTTGTCATGATGAAAATATGGATCAACATATATGCCTTTGCCTGCTATGTATTTTTATGCTATATAAGATTATCAAACTGGTAATAATCATAAATAAATGTGCAAACCTTGTCCATAAGCAGAGCAGTCACAGGCATTCGTAGAACCTGCATAAGAGAATTGTCAAGTTCATATAGACAGCTCAAAGACATATAGCAGTCTAAAAAAAAAAGAATTAGAACAAAGAGCCCCCAGTTTACAAGACTCTTTTCACAAATATGGAAGAATGTTTATTGACAAGAACTATGTAAGTCTGTAATCATCACAACATAAGCATTCTATGGAGGTAAAGTTATAGCCTAACATTTTTTAAGAAGTCATAATGAAAAAATATATACTCCCTCCGCCTTATAAAAGATAGTCCCACTTTCCTTTTAGATTTGTACCAAAAAGGTAGTCCCGTTTCTAAAAGAGGATATGATTATAGTGCAATTTGAAAAAGGTACAAACAAATAAAGTTACAAACTTAAAAAGTTTGACTTGTCAAGTGGGACGGAGAGAGTATTAAGTACCATTAAATAATGAAATGTAGATACTCCATCCGTTAGTAGTACAATTTCAAAACATGAGAGGAAATGGGGAAACCTGAAAAATAATCAGTCCAAACAGCACAACTCTCAGACAGTGGTTATTTTAAGAGTATAATTCAAAAAACACTGTTGTCGACTAGTTTCTGATTTGAATGGAAGGCTTACAGGCGTAAAATACTTAGTTGATGGCAGAATACCAAAAAAAAAAAATCATACAAAATGTTACTAGAACAAAGAAGATGATCAGGAAAGATGCCAAGATACTTGGACAGGCATAATCTACGCCCTCGTACTTGAAATGTACCAGGAGCAATAGAAACCATACGGCATTCATTGACAACCACAATAACCCAAGGTAAAAGGAACTATACCCGTTAGAACTTACATGAATACATCCTTTGACAGCAGCACGGCGGCAAAAGGCTTGTGACAGTTCTCCTTGGCCATAAATAGGGTAAATCAATGCCCCCAGAGCATTAGTAAACCTAAAGACGGACCAGAGAATTATTGCACGCTGATGTAACTGGTAAATAATTAAACTGAAGTAATATCCAACTCCATATACAGCTACGTTCCTGTTTAAACTCGTGAGTTCAAAACGTATGCACATGCTAGGGGCATGATGGACAAGTTTTCATATTTGCATAAAACAACAACAAATAAAAAAATAAAAAGCAGAAGAATTGAATGGGTGCATGCAATTTTGTATATCGAACTAGAATTGTAGAAGGAAACAAGCATTTATAAGATTGACAATCAGCATTCGGCCCAACTGTTCAAGTAACCTATTTGATCGATTTAAGTATAGCAATTATCCTGGGCAGCTGAGTACCAAGAAAGAAGCCACTCAATATTTTGCACCCTAGATTTTATCAAAAGCAAGAAGGCCTAATGACTTTCCTTTCCAGTAGAGTATAAGGCAGAAGGTTTTTGGACGACAAGTCCCTCTTCAGCTCTACCATCTTTCTCATATATCCTAATGAAATGAGGCTAACCACAATGGCACTGGGCTATTCTCCACGGCTGGTTTCATAGTGTTTGCCCTTCTGGGCAGTAGAGAGCTAGTAGAAGCCATCCTAGGGACCTTCTTGAAATCGAATTGGTCAAAAGGGATCAGCTAGCAAGTTCTATTCCAATAGAGCCGTTCTGAGTAACTTGGGAACTGATGAGGATATCAGAAGCCAGCTGATATTCTATTTGTTTCCATTTTCTTTCTTTTTTCCTCAGAGGAGACGATCCTGCAGAGTCCATTGTTGAGAATGATCCAGAATACCTAAGTGTCCACCAATGAACAAATGCTCTTCTAACTATGCATGGTGCTGTTCATTGTCTCACACTCCAAGTAGGAGCTGCATCTTATCAATTCCACACCAGGAAAAAAAAAGAAACATAAGAATAGAGTAAGTACAAAGAAAACAGAAGGCTGGTTCTAAACGACTTATGTTAGTCATGTTCATCCAGAAGTTTGTGAACATGGGTTAGTTAAGGTGAATTTACCGGTAAATCCTCATTCCATCACCAAATATGCAATGGAAATCACAATTTCCCAGATTTTCATTCTTAGAACATTTGAAAGGTGAAGCAATGCTATCCCTTCACTATACTCGACTAGTGGCAATACTTGAAATTTGGTCAATCAACCTCTGCTATATTTGGCTATCATGGCCAGATAAACAGGAATTATTCAAGGTCTATGGCACTACTAGGCAGTGAGTTTAGCGGCTAGTTTTTATTTTTTATAAGTTCCTTTATTAGGCTAGTTTTTTTTTATAGGTAAATGTGACCCTTTATTGGTATGGGGATTGAAACCAACGACCTCGGGGTCTTTGCCCGAGTGTCCTTGCCATCTCTCCCACCCCTTTCCAACTAGATTAGCATCTTTATCTACAGATTCTCACATCCAAGAACTTTAGCAGTATTAATTTCTGTCTATTTCTCATCTCGTGACTTGTGGTGGTTACCCTCTTATTTCACATTCTAAAATATGCAGATCATGTCAACTTCAATCAAAGTTGATGGCACTTGTGTCAAAACAGCAGATGCTATGAACTATGAAACAAGAAGAGTATGAAATAACCTGCCGACGGATGAGTGGTACAGGACTAAACGATCAAGGCCATCTTTTGTCTTGACAACATATTTACATGCGTCTGCACTATCTTGATCAAAATCAGCCATGGCTATTGCATATAGAATAATTCTACAGAGACAAAATTACACAAGTCACTTTCCATTCAGACTGGTGGCAGATATAAGCATTAATAAAGTATAGAAATATAATAAGATTAAACAGAGTGTTATTGACAGCCAGGAAACCATGTAAAAATTACTAAAACCACTAAAGTTTCAAGCTTTTGAAGTCAAATGCCCTCGAGAAGCATACTAACTCTGTAACTCACCGACAGGCTACAGCCTACCCATTGACAGATACACCAATATACTTTAATAGCAACATGCATACTACTAGCAATTCAAAATTGTGAGTTTTAAGTGTCTGTTGGGTATGTATAATGGAAAAAGAAAAAAGCAATTTATGATTTTATCTTATAGGAGGCAACTGCATTTTGTAAAAGAACTCCATAAAGTGCCTCTTCAGACCCTCATATAATATAAAGATTACCCATTATATAAATCTACCAATATTCTTTTATAGTAATATGATAGCAATCCAAAGGTGTGTGTTTGTTTTAGATTACGAATTGAACTCGAGTTGATCTCTAACCAAGCGAGCTCAAGTCAAGCCGCCCTCAGTGTCTGTGTGTATGTGTGACTGTGATAGGGAGAGGTGGTATTACGATTTTATCTTGGGAGGAAGCTGCAACTTATTCAAGAACTCGGCAAACGGCCTCTCCAAATCCTCTTCCGAAATCCTCTTTTCTTCATCACCACCTTCCAGATGCCCTTGCACCAATTTAAAGAAGCTATTCAATTGATTCTTCTCCCTAAACCCTAATGTCTTATCCTTGAAAACCCCACTCCTCGATTCCGGCACACTCCTCAACACTCCATTCTCCCCATCCCAAAACCAGCTGGAATCGACATTCTTAAACTCAACGTACTTATTCGCCCCCGATTTCAACATCAAGTCAACAGCCAAGTCAGCGCAGTACAAAACCCTAGGTCCCGAGACATCCAAACAGAACTTTCTGGAATGTTTGAGAACTGAATCTGAGTATGTCGAAACGTCGACGTTTGAGTAGAGAGGGCGGGTGGCGAGGGGGACAGCGGTGAGATTTGAGTCGTCGGAGTGTTGAGGTGGGGGAGGGAGGTGAGTAGTGGAGTGGGAATGGAGAAAGGAGGTGAGGTCGGGGAGAGAGAGGGAGGAGAAGTGGGAGCCGTAGAAGGGGTTGGGGTCAAGGTGGAGGATGGATTTGTTGGCGGTGGAGGTCGCGGCGGCGATGATTGATTCGGGGAGGCCGGTGCCGATTATGATTAGGTCGAAGTTGGTTGGGTCGATTGGTGGGTAGGATGAATAGTTCTCGGCCATTGCAGCCGAGAAAGAAACTCAATCTTCGGGGACTATGGAAAATCTTGGAATTGGGAGTGGAGGATCCAACTGTTGAAGAATTCAGATTTTGATTTTGCTGTAGCGACCGTAGATACTTTTAAGTCTCAGAAGGCTGGAATCTTTCTCGGTGCTGATCGTAATGCCGGCTTTCCGATGAGTATGGCGACTGCGGAGGTGGCTTCGGAGAGCACGGAAGAGGTGTCAACGCCGTCAAGATTGAGAAAGAAGACGGATAAAGGAGAAGGAGAAAGACGACGGGAGAAGAAAATCGGGTTGGGCAGAGTAAGAATAACTCTTCAAATGAATTACTCCCACCGTTTTCGAATAATCTTTTAGAATATTTTTATTACTTTACCCATAGTTTTTCTATGGTAAAAATTTAGATCAGACCGTTTTTCAATCTTTTTTTTTTTTTTTGTAAGATTGTTCCTTTTTATCTTACTTATCATATATTGGTGGGTTAAATCGTAGGAGAGTAGGACTCCATCTTATAAATTAAGATCCGTAAGATCTTATTACAAGAGACTTATTTTTTTTCTACATATTTTAATTATGATCATATACACAATGACATTAAAAACATACATTACACTATGGCAAAATGGGTGTTATAGATAAATGGATAATATGTTATTATCCATGGTTATCCATGGATAATAGTCTATTATTTATTTATCCATAACACTTATTTTGTCACCCCTACATTACACTAATATTTATAGACAAATGATATTACGAGCTAGAGCTTGTGATATTAATACAAGCTTTAGTGTTAGAGCCGTTGGATGATTAAGTTGATGGTGATTTGGAATATCTACATCCTTATTTAGAAAATTCTCTATTTGATCTAATTGTAAAAATTTTAGTAGATTTGATCTAACATTAACACTTAATAATATCAGTAATATCATAATATTTATAATACAGTCAATTATTTTTTTCAATGATGTATCGTGTCGAATAGGACTGTAATTTAAAAAAGGAGTAAAATGTTAAAGAATTTTGAAGTCATAATATCTAAGAGTAGGTCTATTTTCATATAAGACCGTCTTAAGGATCTTAATTCGTAAGACATAACTTCATTTTCTCACAGTTTAATCTACCAATACACGGTGGATCGGGTAAATAGGATCTGCCTTACAAAACATATTCATAAGACCGTTTTACACAAATTTTTGACAATATCTAATTACTAATCCATAAAACCCCAAATTTGATTTTTAAAGAGAGGAAAATTGATTCAAACCCCAAAAGAATTTAAAAAAATTGAGGTAACATAGGGAGAAGCTAAATAGGAGTTAAAGTGACCGTTTTTGGTTGAAAAGATCCAAGCAAATTTTTGTGACCATTTGGGACGGGCATGACACTGATGGAAGGGAGATTCACGGTAATGGTGTCGGTAATCTTGAGTTGAAACTATGTGAGTGGAGCACGACGTTACGAAGAAATGAGGTGTGGAAGGGGAAGAGTTGGATTATGATTGGAGATTATTTAATACAACACACGATTTTTGCTTAGTTTATCTATATTATAAAACAATTAGGTAATTGACTATGGTTATTTAGAAGTTGAGATTAAATTATCTTTAAACCATTTAACGGTTGAGATTCACCCTCACATTCACATGCGTGTAGTTATCCATTTTTAACTCACTATTTTTTATCTCCCTATTACAAATCACCCCCTACAATTAATATTATGTGTAGTCACCCATTTTTCTTCTCCCTATGTTTTATCTTCATATTACAAAGTCACACCCTGCGATTAATCTTCTAAACAGTCACCCCTTATAAAACAACAACCCATCAACTATCTCTGAAAATAATGTATCTCTCAACTATAACATTTTTTAAATTACACCTTCTATTTAGGCACTGTCATTTTAATTGACGAAATCAGATAAACTAGTATTGTGCCATAGGCACGGACATTAAGATCTAGTACATATATAAAAGGAGATGAGCAAATAATGGAAATATCACGCCAAAAGTGACTTTCCAAATTTAGAAACATTTATAATTTGTATATTTGTCATATTTAAAAAAAAATTGAAATAAAAGTCAATTAATGAAGTTGACAACAACTTTTTAGATTCAAATGACTTTACAAATATCTTTAGTGCATTTAATATAAACGAATTATATAACATTTAGTATAGTTCAATATAATTTACGAAATGACAAGAAATACAATATTAAATTAATATAAAATATTGAATAATTTATTTTATATCCGATTTCACTTCTTTTTTTTTTTTTTTGCATTTGTAATTGGCATATTAGCTTCTAAATCTTCACCACAGTAATATAAACTCCCAGAAATAAGATTAAATGATGAAACAGTCAATTCAATATAAATTATTTGCCACCATTATTAATAAAAGTCTTGACAAATAATTACAATGCATTGTTATTCAAACCAGTTTAAAACCATAAATCAAAGTAACTGAAAGGATTGAACCGAGGAATTGACCCTCGGCACAGTAACCCTCGGCACAATAAGGGGCCCCACCTAGAAAATCTCTAGTAGCGAAGCCAGAACCGTAAACGCAAAGTTTGATTATTGCCGACCAATAGACAAACTGGCGGCTTCCAACAGCTCCAGCCTCGGCTGGTCAGAGTGACCTTTGATGCCCTCGGCCTCGCCACCGAATCGGCCTCTAGTATCCTCAGCCTCGGCAGTAATAAACACTTCGTCACAAAAACCGCTCGGCCTCGGCTTTGGATCAATCATCATCCGACATGACAAACTGCTTCCCCATGCCCGAGAAAACCGCTGCACGCAAATACCAACTCTCTGAAACGCACAGTTCACTTATTTCTGACAAAAACCCTCAACACATTTAATGATTGCCGCTTTATGCCCCCCAGTCACCAGCCGCCATGTCAACATAAATATCAGGTATAAATAGAGAGTGCACATTTAATGTGAAGGAGAGCAATTTTCTGAGAAATCATCACTCCCTTATCACAATCCCTTATCAAGCACGTATCACGTCACATTTATTACCCTCTTATTACCGGCAACCTTACTCTCACACCGGTGGGTTCTAGTCGGGTCGCCCCGACTCCTTAACGGTGTTTGTTGTTTATTTTGTGCAGGTTAAACAAGAAAGACGAACCAGTGACCGCTACCTCATCCTTACTCACACGTGGACGACAAGACAAGGTCACCACCAAAAAAGCGTGATCAGTTTGGTTCGTTCTTGGGAAAGCGACTTTCAATCACGGCGTCCACGAGCGAGAAAGGATGGTGAAGTCCGAAAAGCAAGCCTCTAAAATGTCACCCATTGCATCCACGCCCGGAAAAAAGAACATGCAGAGCACAGCCGAGGAAGGGACGCCAAGGGAGGACTCGGCGCTCGGTACACTGGGTGTCGGCAAGGGACCAAAGAAGGCTCGCTTGGCCAAGCGTCTCTAACAAAATAGAGAGGCGGCCGACCGAGATGGTCGATTCACTTAAGGTCGAAGGTCTTCGAGCCAACGAGGAGGAACCTCATGCGGCAAAGCGAATAAACCACGGTCGGGAAGAGGCCGACCCGAGGAATACGCGTATTGGGAGCACCAAAGACCTGTACACAAAGATACGGGGAGGCCGAGACCAAATGCACGAGCTACGGGCCCAGGGCCGAGCCCATAATCAACGTGCAAGCACCCGGCGCGTTCAACTCGGTGCAAAGGGTGGAAGCTCAAAGCCAAAGAGCAAAATTTACCACCAACGTCAAATCAAGACTTGGCAAGAGGATGGCCGGCGAGGGTGCAGGACGGCGTTCATTCTGCTAGATTCCCCGATGCGGACAATCGTCAAGCCCATGGCGAGGAAGGGAGTCGGCCCACGCGTCTTGACCAACAAAGCTTTCTCCCGGATCAGACATACATCTCGCCGCCATGCAAGGCTCGCTTGGGGTCCCCGATAAGAAACACAGTGAGGAAGAGGTCGAGATACCTCATGCGGAGACAAGGCGACCAATGGCATCCCCACCAAGCCGTAGGCTCGGCACTGAGAGGCAGGCCAATGACGGATCTTGAGATAAGGGCATGGATGGAGAAACTAGAAGCTTGGCAAAGCTTCGGGAACCAATACGGCCGTCAAGAAAATAGGAGGGCCGTTCATTAAAGATAAGAGAGGTGGAAGTGCCCTCGAAGTGAAGATTCCATACTTTGAAGACTTCTTGGTAGCCTGGACCTGGACCGTAATGTCGGGGTTCGAATTAAAAATGATCATAGTAACCGGACTTCGGCGACATATGGTGCTTGGTATTCGCCAAGAACCACACTTGATGACAGTTGGGATGACTTTAAAGGGTTGCATGACTCATCTGTTGGGATGACTTTTAAAGGCCACTTCAAAGAAAAAATTCGCTGGACCAAATTCCGGCTCTCCCAAAAAGCGAGGCAGGACACGGCGGCGTGAAACAAGAGAGTGGAGAAATGTGCTCTCATACATGACTCGGCAAAAATTCAGATATTCAGACACCTGTAAGGATGTCTTGGCTGAGAGCAACCCGAGGCTCCCCACAACAAGCTCACAAGCGGTTACATCCCTCGAGCGGCTAATACTGCAGGCCAGGGCTCGCCCGGCAAAGGGAAAGGAGCGAGGGAAGCTCGGCAAATGGCGCCCGGCAGGAGAGAGGAGGAAAAAAGCGCCAAATTCACCGGCGAGATTAGGGGCGAGACAAGACTTCGAGTTGGAAGACTTCACCCCCCTCAGCGCATCTAGGGAACACATCATGGGCGTTTTCTTGACGGATAACAAGATCGTCCCCCCTTCCATGAAGTCACCCTCGACACACGAAACCCAGAAAAAGATGCACGCTTCCAGCGAGATCGGCCATATCACGGAAGAATGCATACTGACTCAAGAGCGATCTGAAGTGATAAGCAGGGGAGATCGAAGGTTCGTGGCAAAGAGGCCAATAATCGCCCCGGACCAAGGGCTCGAGGGCGACAAGCGACCCAACAATAGGCGATGGTAAATACCATTCGGGAAGAAACCCAAAGTATCCGCAGGTTGAAAAATGCAATCAAGCTGCTTGAACAACTTCGGCGGAAGCGTCGTGGAAGGGATGGTCGAGCATGAAATGGTCTTCGAGGGACAAATTTGCAGTGTCAATGATTACGCTTCGTCAAAACCCATTGACCACGCAAATTGGCATACAACGGCCTCGTCAAGCGGGTCTTGATGAATCTGATTTGGAAGGGATGTGATGTACTTACAAGTGCTTTACGGCACTAGGACTGTGATGCCCACCTCACTCCAAGCGAGTCAAGCTGGAGGGTTCGCGGACACAAGGTCACGGCGAAGAGGCAAGTGGCCCTCAAGTCGACCTCGAGGGAGGAGATATCGCTAGAGCGAAGTCACTTTCCTAGTCCTCGACCTCCCCTCCCCAGTACAACGCCATCCTCGGCGCACCATCTCAAGCCAAATTGAATGAATCGCATCAATGGCCCCATCAGCGAGTCAATATATGACCTCGTTTGGGGTGGGGTCCTCAAAAATGATGCTCGCACTACCGGTGTGGGTCCCGATGGGCCTGATAATAAGCTAGAAGGGGGGTTGAATAGCTTATTAAACACTAAAACTTTTAATAAATTCTTTGAAGGATACTTGCAATCTATTGAAGAGAATGAAGTAGCGGAAGACCTTGAAGATAGTTGTTCCAGAGTCTACCGATAAGGACTGGGTAGACCTTTTACAAGATACTTAAGTTACTGGCTGTAAATGGATAAAGATAATCAAAGTACTTAACCGGTTCAAATAACGGACAAGCGATGAGAATAACACAAGTATTTTGGGATGGTTCACACTATAATGAGTGTTCGTCCACCACCAGGCGATCAACCTTGGATTTAAATTGTGCACTATGTTTTCCACTTAGATCAATTACAAAGAGTATACTAATGGATGCGTGTATAAAATATTGACTTGTGTTTGGGGTCTATGGAATTAAATATACGTAAATATAAGATATTTAATTAGATGCGGAAATATAGTAAATGAATGTAAACAACAAAAGTTAAAAACAATAAGTGTTGAAGAGCGACTTCTTGTTGTTAGCGAGGACTTCTAGATCTGTTGAGGATCTCTTGATTGCCTTTGGTAAGTAAGACTAGGAGTTATGAAGTTTCGAGCAATCCTTTAAGTGTTGATTGATTACATACGGTTGCATGTTTTCAGTCTTCAATGGCGGCATTTATAGCGAGTGCACTTCAAAGATCCGTTGGAGAAGATGAATACTTGCGACTCTTTTCAACAATGCATTAAATGCATGGAAGTACATCGATCAAGGATTTTCGTCTTCCACAGATATCTAGAGCAGGGAATGATTTACGAGATCTTCAAAAGGTGGGCGATTTATGTGTCGGATCGAGTTGTTGCGAAAGTAAAGAGACGATGCGCTTTCACACTCCTTGTTCGAGACGAAAAGTCTTCTGCTTTTAGAGAAGAAGTTGTTTTCGGCTTGATATGGGGAATGTCTTGGATTAATTCAAATAATGATTAGGATAAATTTGAATTAATCGATGAGTCATTTTTGGATAGGACACGTCATAGAAGATTAGGTGGACACGAGGTCTAGTTTGTGGGCTTTAAGCGGGTCTTCAGATAAAGTTGGTGGAGAGGTCTTCATTGAACACAAGTCCTATAAAAACTATCTTGGGCAAAGTTCTATACAGTTGCCACGCTAATCGTCTGTGACTGATTAGCCAGCGGCGTATAAAACTAGATGTAATGAAGCTGAGCAGATATAAAATCTAACATAAGAATCAACAATCTCCTCTATTTATATCTGGTCATCATTACTACAAATGAAATTTGAAAAGCAGACTATGTGATAGATAATAGCATGTCGAGAGTTTTATATATAAAGTAGCGAGAGAGACATGCCTCATCAAGCAGACGAGCACCTCAAGTGTAAATAACTAATCTAAGTGCATCTGAGGGGTATAAAAAATCATAGCCATACCGCAGTGCGGCGGTTTAAAATAAATTTAAAGCTGAGCGTTTAAATTCTAGCGAGATATGAAAAGTAAAGTAACAAGAATTTAAACAAGACAATTTTGAAAAACAGATATTCTTACGTATTTATAAACAAGATGTTTACAGATTCTGAGTTTTCAAAATATAAGATAGATACAAAGGTAAGGGAAGAAAAGATCTGAGAACTACCACGGTCTTTTCCCTTTGCCTTTGTCTGCAACCTTTTTCCCTTCGTTCTCGCTCTAGCTCTTCCATTCTGTTAGTACTCATCATGCGCATCGGTAGGAGGTGCGGGTGGAGCGAGCGGTAGTCGATTCTTCACGAAGGCGGTTGTTCTCTTCCATCGGCATTACGTTGATAGACCTCATTGCTTCTCCTCGTGATGGCTGATCACGATCACGATTAGCATTCATAACGCGTTGTGGCGAGTCGCGAGCAATGCGGTTGAGCTCTAGAACCGGAGGCGGCCATTGCCGAGATGAAGAGTGATGGCATGGAACAACTTGTAAAAAGGGAGGAGCGAGATCGGACACATTCATCTCGTTGAGCTTCAACGTTGATCTTTATCTGTGAAGTCGTGTCGTATCTGTCCAAAAGCGAGTCAGGACATCCTCTTGGAATTGTCATAGAAGTCTTTGCGATTCGGTTATTGGCTTTAGGCAGCGGTGGCTATCTCGTGATAGGCGGTAGAGATCTAGTGAGTGAGCGCTGGTCTTTTCGTATATAGCGTCGGTAGTGACAAAATTTCATCATTGGCCGATTGAGTTGACGTGGAAGCCTGGCCAATATGAATAACTTCTTCCGGAGATGGAGGTCGGAAGGGCTGTTGTGGTCGAGGGGGAGAGGAGTCGGATGAGGAGGTAGAGGAAGATAAGGTTATAGGTGGAGGTGGAGGTGGAGGAGGGGTTGGTGGGGAATCCGGTTCCATATCGGTTATCGAGAATTGTCAGCGATATGGGAGGATTCGGAGTAGGGAGTTCGGTAGAAAACCCGAGAAAGAAGAGGCCGGGGGTAGAAGAGGGATTTTGGTTTTCTAAGGGAAGATTGAGGAGGTTGATGGGTAGGGATAAATAGGTGCACTCTTGACGAAAGTTCGAAAAGGAACTTGGCGGCCGAGTCTATGAGTATGGAAGGCGGGATGGGTGTTGGTTGTGGAAGTGTTGAAGAAGTTGGTTGGGATTGGAGAGGTGAGGAAGGGGTAGATGGGTCAGGTGAGTAGTTAAAAGGGGAAGGAGGAGGAGGAGTGGGTGTTCTGGCTGGCTCCTCCTGAGTTTTAGGCTCCTCCTGAGGGATAGGCTCCTCCGGAGGTGGTGAATTCCTCTGAGTAGATGACTCAGTAGGAATGAGTTGTTGGGTAGGTGAGGTGGTAGAAGTAGTGGCAGTTGGTTGGACGTCGGTAGTTGGTTGGTTGGCGGTAGTTGGTTGGCTGGCGGTAGTTGGTTGGCTGGCGGTAGTTGGTTTGGGAGTGGGTGCAGGAGATGGTGAGGTTGATTGACTGGTTTGGGTAGGTGGCTGTGAAGAAGTGGTTTGTTGAGTTTGAGAGGTTGGTTGGGCTTGTGAAGTTTGGGCTTGGGTAGAGGAAGGGGTTGAAGAGTAGGGCTGGTTCTTTTGGCCTTCCTTCATCTCTCTCTAACCCATTTGGCTGCTCTCTCTTGGTTAGAGTGGCCTCTACCGGCCTTATGCATTTTGCTTTTCCTTAGCACCCATCTTGGTTCGAAGCAGCTGCTCTGCCTCATCAGCCAAATCTTTGGCCTTTTGATGGAGGGACGCGGCCACTTGATCGTCAAATTTGGCAAAGGCCTTCTTGAAGGTTCTGCTGGCAGCGTCATGTGCTTCCATGTTGAAGCGTGTAACCAAGATAGGTGCAGGCTTGGCCACTTTGTCTATGGAGATGGGCGGTAGACCCTTTGCGATCTTCGCTTGTTCTCATATTACAGTATTTCTTGAAGAAGCGAGCGGTTAAATGCTTCTCCTTGGCACTTCAATCAGTTCATCTTCCTTTAAGGAAGAGTTGACATTAGCATCATCCTTAGAAGGGCATTGATCAGCCTAACGAAGGGGCGCTTGCAAGTGGGGTTGTTCTTGGCTTTCTCCACCTTGTTTTAATTCATTGAAGATGATGGCCCCGATTGAGGCGGAGTTGAAGAAATCTGACACTTGTCAAGTTAATTTGTTGGGCGTAAACATATCGTGAGCTCCACTCTTGAATAGAAGCCCTTGTCAATGAGGTGGCTTGAGCAGTATACATCCACAGGGAAGAGATTGCGAAGCATTTTCCCTTGTGGTTCTCTATAGGTATCTACTCCCCTCATTGCTTCCCAGGCATGTCACCGGCCTCGGCAATGGTTCTTTAAAGAGGTCCACCATAATGCACGCCCGATGATGGTGGAAAGTGATTTAGCGGAAATGGAGATGGGGCGGCCTCGAATCCACCCTCGAAGAGCATTCTTGTTCATGAGCTCCATTCTTTGATAGAATTCTTACGCGAAAAGATCTTTGTAATTTTTGCATCGTTGAGGCGAAGGGGTAGAATACGAGGAGGCGTTCATATCCTCGCAAGCTTTGGCCGAGGCGGCTATGCCTTAGAGCTATTGTCTTGATTGGCGAAGGTCAATGCACATTCTGGAATGTACTGACTTGGTCGAGGCGACTATGATGTCATGATAGGCGGGAAAGTTAGGATATCAGGAAGGTTGACATCCTTACTAGGAGGAATGGCGGTCTGGGTTCGGCCGATTTTGAAGTTCTTGCACGAAAGAAATACAAATAAAAAATTAGGGGCTTTTCACCTCAAGAGTTTAAACAAGCGAAATTTCAAGGTTTTAAAAATATTTGGAATTTTTAAAGAGAAAACTTGAAACCCTAGAATGTTTAGAGAGTCTAAACCAAAGAAATGTATAACGAAGTTTTTCATAAGGATAAGCGATGAATATTCATAAGCATTTGTTAGTTTTCTAGGTTTTTAAGAACAACAATGGCGGAAGCGTATGAAACTTCGAAAGTGACCGTTTGAATTCCAACATAATTTTAGGTTATGAAATGAAATGCAAAAGCAGAAAACAATAAGTTTCAAGTAGAGAATGTAGAAAAACATACCATTTTTGTCGATGAAGAAGAAACAAGAAAATTGGATTTGCGAGAAAGCAATTACACTGAGAGAAGTATGAATAGAGAGAAAATATTTTTGTCAAGGGGTTAAGTAAGTTTGGCAAAGGCGGTTCAAGGTCTATTTAAAGGCGAGAGAAAGCATGGAACTTAAGATATTTTCTTAAGTACCAAATTTTATCCTTGACCCCCTTTATTGCTTTAGAAACCTCTTTAGCAAAATAGACTAAGAAAAATACTAACCTTTAAGTCTTCGGTAAAGGAGAACTTCGTCTTCAGATTAGTCTAAAACTAAGTCTAGGTATGAAAGAAACATTAACAAAAACTTTGAATTTAAGCGTAGGATCAATCATACCAAGATTTCTCCTTAAATAAGCAAACACAGTGGCATCCGGTGGTTTTGTGAGAATGTCGACCAATTGATGCTCGGTTGGAACATATTCCAAGCGATGTTACCTTTCTCCACATGATCTTTGAGGAAGTGATAACGGATATCAATGTGCTTGAGTCTTGGAGTGCATCATTGGATTTTTGGAGGCGAAATTCTTGATGTGTTGTCACGCATGATTAGGCGGTTGCGGTCTTGATGTTGTAGTCCACTAGTTGTTGCTTCATCCATAGTAGTTGAGGAAGCAGCAGTTCTTGAAACTATGTATTCGACTACGTGGTTGAGTTTGCAAGCGATCCTTGTTTCTTCAAGACCATAAGACAAGTCTATTTCAAAGGATTGACAAGTCCCGGAAGGTGCTTCTTACGCTCACTTTGCGGCTGCATAATCTGCATCGAGTATCAGACTAGATCGAAATTGTTGTTTTTGAATACCGTATGCCTAGATTTGTTGTTTTTGAAACATATCGATGATACGTTTGGCGGCAAATGTGACTCCTTTGGATCTACGCGAAATCTAGCTGAAACACAAGCAGCAAACATAATGTCAGGTCTACTAGCGATAAGGTAAAGAAGTGAACCTATGATTCCTCGGTACTTGGTCACGTTCTCTTGCTTTCCCTTCTCATCTTTGTCAAGATGGCGGTCGGTAGACATTGGAGTTCGAATCCTTTGGAATGAATGGTAGAACTTCTTGATTAGTTCCTTTGCATATTTGGTTTGGTGATGAAGATTCCGTCAGTCTGTTATATCTGTAGTCTAGAAAGTAGGTAAGTTCACCATCCCCATGCTTATCTCGAACTTGCTTTGCATCGACTTCTCGAATCTTTTACGCTTTGGTTAGTTGATCCAAAGAGGATATAGATCACATAGATTTGTACCCGAGAGAGAGAATGGCCTTTGTGCTTGAAGATGAATAAAGTGAGTGTCTATCCTTCCTCTGAATCCTTGTTTATTAAGAACTTGGATAGAGTTTCATACCAAACTCTAGGAGCTTGCTTCGAGCGTAGAGCTTTCTTGAGTCGGTAGGCGTGATCGGTTATGCGAGATTGACAAATCACGGAGGCTGTTCCACGTATCTGGGTTTCTTGAAGATCACCATTCGAAATGCACTCTTTACATCCATCGATACTTTG
>CM028377.1:99216635-99247813 GCA_013146195.2 Codonopsis lanceolata
GGTTTGACCTTTTTTGGGCGATACGGAAAAATCTAGTTTGACACCATACAAGGGGTGGCGTCTGGAAAACCCACGAAGATAGAAAGACTTGTCTTTTGGATGAGAGTCTCCATGGCAAAAATCCTAAAGAAATTTACCTTTTGTTGGGTTGTTTCATTCTTCCCTTTAGTATACTTATTGTAGTTATTCCAAATTGAACCATTAATTTTTTATATTGAGGCGTTAAAGTATGAGTTGTCATATTGTCTTTGCCTTTCCTCTTGGGCTAGCATAAAGGCAGCTTTGGGTGATGGTTGGCGGAGGTGACATCCTTAAGATGCCTCACTTATGTCGTATGTAGGAGTCGGATAGCCCCATAAGAAATTGAGTGATCTTTGAGAGATGCTCATAATCTCTGATTGAGGGTTGATCCACCCAAGGGTACAATTGCAGGAACATTTAGGTAGGTGTAGGAGATTGGCGAGTTCATCCCAAAGCCCTCTAAATTTAGTGAAGTAGGAACCTATGCTTAGTCCTCATTGAGTACATAGCATAACATTCTTTCTAACTTGAAAGATTTTTGGGGCATCACTTTGAGAAAACCTAGTTATGATGTCTTCTCATATTTAATCAGCGATAGTGAGTAGACAACACTTTGTCGATTTGAGAACTAACGAGACGAAGCCATGAGACAACCATGTTGTTGCATCTTTCCCAAGCATGAATGTATTTCGATTGCGGTGGGGGCTTAGTGCTGGATCCATTAACCATTCCTAATTTATTTTTAGCAGAAACTACTATGGTGATAGTAATCTTCCATTGTATGAAATTTGTCTCATCAAGAGCTTCAGTTACCAGGATTATGCATGGATGGTCATTAGGGTGTAGATAAAGAGGGTGGTTAGCATGTAGTTGAAGATTTGATTCTGGCAGATCATATATGTCAACAGTGGAGGTTTCTGGATCTTTTTTTTTTTTTTCAGTTGTGTCTTGCTTTGATTCAAACATAGTAAAAGAATGAGATAGAATTTCGAGGCAGTACAGAAGAATTTTACATGTATCCAGGCAGTGAAGAACTAGAACAAAAGGAAGAATTTTCCTTCTGCAGAATCACGGAGAGATTAGTTTGAATGCTCTGATATCATGATAATTTGTGAATTGAATTTAAGTATTTGGGAAGAAGTATTATTTCTTAGTAGAGAAAAGAGTTACATAGAGATCCTATATAAAGGATTGAGGAAAGCCAAAACAGAAAAGAACAAGGAAGCACATCCTTGTAGGAGAAGGATAGTTAACAAACTTAACTACATATATACTTTCACCAGCTAACCCTTAGATTACATATTTGACTAACTAGTCCCTCTAGTTTGAACACAAGAGACTGCCTTGAATTTCTTCTTGAGTAATCTTTGTTTATCATAACAACTCAAGAAAATTTTTGCATTGATGGAAAAGTTGAATTCCAAATGAATTTCAATATTTCATGTACCTTGAGGTATTTTCTTAGTGAGAAATTCCAAAAAAAAAAATTGTTATACAATAAATTGAATTAGAAAATACATATTTGAATTTATATGCAGAACCGAAAAGAATGAAGAAGAGCCATATCAATCAGTTTGACGAACAAAAAAGCTGCTTCAAATCCTTGCTTCTACTTGAAGACTTTGCGTGATAAGTATTTGCTGACCCTCATGGATAATATCAACCAAAGAATAATGCCTACCTGCAATTGCATTAGACAAACAAATCAAAGAATTAATACACTATCTTGAAAGAAAAAGAATACCATACAGCCAACGAGAACGTGAAAATACGATTTCTGAATTTCTTGCTCAAGCTTTGTTTGTTTTCATGGATTTTTGAAAAACACTATCCTCATTTCAAATGTTTGGTAACCCTTGGAAAATGTAGTCAACGTAAAAACTTTTACGAGTCAACGGAAATTTAATAACTGAGTAGACGTTGGACGATGTTGTTCAACAGTTTGACGATATTTGATGTACTTTTTTTATGTTTTATTCTAGTTAATTACGTTTGGATGATGGTAGACTGTTGAACTTGTTTTACTTTTATTTGTGAAGTTGATTTTATGTTTTGATTATGTTTATGACGTGAATAAAGTCTAGTAATAGGAGATGTTATAAGTTACACATGGACCCCTGAACCAGTGTCGGCCATGAGATTTTGAGGGCCCTAGGAAAATTCAATAAATGGGGCCCCAACCATATACATGTTAAAATATTAAAAGTGTTGGTTCGAGACTATATAAATTGTTTTTCGTTTTGTTTTTTTTCTCACATTCATGTTTTTAATTTCTCTTAAAAGCAAACAAAACATTAAGCATTTAAAAAAAATCAATAAACGATACAATTTCATAGACACACTAACTAATAAATATTTAAACACAAAATTATTCACAATAAAAAATACTCCCTCTGTCTCAAAGTTGTTTTGTTTGATCCGACACATGGATTAATGAAAGACAATTGACTTCATTATTAATATTGGTATGATGTGTAGCTCTCTTTAAAGTCCATATTCATGTGACTTGTAATTAAAGTAGGAGGAACAATTAAAAATCGAACGATAAAAGTGTTGTCCTAAAAAAAACTTTTTAACTTCAAAAAATGAAAACATGACAATAATTTTGGGACATAGAGAGTAAACAAAATCTAAAAACTTAAACTATTGATTAATTAACAAAATAATAATCCATATCAAATTATTATTTATTTATTAAGTAGAAAGTGAGATTAGGGGGCCTTTTTTAGTGTAAAAAATCGGGGGTCTAGGCGGTTGCCTAGTGAGCCTATGCTCAAGGCCGGCTCTGCCCTGAACTATGGATAAATTACACTTGGACTTTTGAATTGTTGCAAAATTATAATATCCTTAAATTATCTAAACCAGAACTCATTTGCAAATATTTAAACAAGTCAAATAAAGTCTAGTAATAGGAGATAATTTATACATGGACCCCTGAACTATAGATAAATTACACATGGACCCCATAAACTATTGTGAAATTACATACTTGGATGATCACTCGAATTTAGATATAATGAAAGAGCAATCAACATTGCTCTCTTCCATTTGTTGTAATTCGTATTAACCAGGACTTGAGTGACTAATCACATACCTGGATGATCACTTGATTTTAGATATAACTAGTTTTGGCATCTGTACGTTAAACGCACGACATATAGGTTTTTAAATTAAACTACATAAAACAAAATGAATAGAAAAAACAAAATTAGAAGATGAACACATATCTTGAAATGAAAATCGATCAACACGTATTATGAAAAGAAAATTGAATTATTTTGAATTTTTACAGATCAATATTGCATCAATCTTTTCGTGATTTTGCAAGTTTATTTTAATGTTTGCACTGTCTTATTGCACCTTATATATCAATGTTTTGGATATAATGAAATATGATTAAAACGATATCATGTACTTTGGTACCTGTGAATCATTGTGTGTTGTATATGAATCATTTGACATATACATCTACTAAATAGCCGGTAAAATATGTTATTAATTATTATGATGCATGAATACACATCAATATTTCAACCTTTGAAATCATAAGAGGATAATTATCTTTTATTTTGCATGTTCAATCTATTAATAAACATAATTTTTATATTAATTTCAAAAATTATTTGTCATTTATGTTTGTCTATGAACTGCCTGGCCCAATAGGCCCAAGCCTAAGTCACGTTCTCGGCACATTTTCTGCAATCACGAGCAGAGCACGAGTATTCTGAAACCCATTTACAGAGAGGGCAGCGGTTAGACATTGTTCATTATTATGCGTTCAGAATCTGGGGGCTAGATGCCAGGGTTACAGCAAGTTGGGGGCTCACCCAACGGGCAAGTGATCAGCGAGCTGGGAGAACCATCCAACGAGCAGATGTTTATCGAGCAAGGTTTTTCATGCTTAGTTATGAAAATAGCGGTCATCCCGAACGTGGGCAGTTATTCCCGAAGAACTCAGTCACACATTCATGACCAGACCGTTGGGGTAAACATGGCAATTAATACACCAGTCATGCACGCCACAACATTTAATGGGGAGTTATTCAGTTTCCGGCACAGGCTATAAAAACTCCTCGAAACAAAGGAGGGAGGTACGTGATTCATACACTAAGGCTAAATTCTGTCAGTTTGCTTACTCAACTGAGTGTTAGCTAATTCACACGCTGGAGGGTTTTACAGGGAGAGCCCCTGCCCAGTTTACAATTGTTGTTTGCCTTTCAGGATTGGGCCTTGAAGATTTTGGATAGATTGAAAGCCAGGTTTGAGAAGCCCAGCGTGTCCTTGATAATTTTGGAAGCATCAGTTGGTTCCATTGCCGAGAATCTGTTTCTCAAAGTGCAATTTTTGCTTCTTGATAACTTCACAAGTTTCGCTCATGGCGGATAATGGTGTTAATGGCGGTAATCAGGAAGAGGTACATACAGCTACCCCTAGTCTTAACCTTCCGGCTGGCAATAATCCACCACCTCATGATGCCCGTCATCAGCTCAATCAACGGCGAGGTTTGGATTCCTTGGCTAGGAGTGTTGTAGCTGCTGTTGGATTGGCCAACGAGTTTCGGGAGGAAGCTTTACGCCAAAGGGCAATATACTTGGGGCAAATGCACCAGCTGAATTTGCAGCTAATTGCAATGGGTAAACCACCTTTACCCATTGAATTGGAGCCCCTACCGGGATTGCCTACACCGAGTCAAGCAGCAAGTGGGTCAAGGACCGGGGGAAATCCTCTAAATACAGTGCAAGTTCCTTCACAACCTCATGCATGAGAATCCAACAAGGGACAAAGCCAGCAGGAAGGGCGGACCAGTCACAGGGTTGTTCCGAGTATACACTCTCGGTTGGTACCCAGGGCGGGAGAGGATTCAGCACAGTCCCGCCGTCATCATAGATCACCTTCTCCACGAAGGTCACATCCTCGTCGCCCTCGTTCACCATCTCCGCGAAGATTGCATGCTTGCAATCATCGCACTCCATCTCCTAGGAGGTCATATGCTCGTCGTCATCGGACACTTTCGCCTGGAAGGTCACAAGTCCATCTGTCACATTATTCTAGAGATAGGAGGGAATTGCACCAACCAAATGCACAGAAAATTTTAGTGGTTAATGAGCCAGTGCCTCAGCTCGCAGGTGTAGCCCAGGCACAGGTGGCACGGGCCGTGGGTGTTGCTCAAGCTATAGGAGCCATGGGACCCCCACAGGCCCCTCTTGTGTCTGGAATACAGCCTCAGCTCGCGGGTGGTTTGCCTACAACCTTTAATATCCAAGAGTTTGAGGACTTGAAGCGCCAAATGGAAGCATGGGAATAGGGCAAGGCCTTGGATGGGAATTTTCTGGGAACGACAGTTAGTCCTCTGGCCCCTTGGATTGAGAATGCACCTCCAGCACAAGGACTCATCTTCCCAAATGTTAAGGAGTACACAGGGAAGACAAAGGCGAGAGATTGGTTGATGTCATTCGAATCCCAGATTGGTCTAGTGACATCAGATGAGGCATTAAAGATCTGAGCTTTTGTGGGCTTATTACAAGGAAAAGCATTGGCTTGGATGGGAGCTTTACTCGCAGATCCATCAATAACTGAGCAGATTTTAGGGCAAAGTTCTTAGCAGATTTTGGAACTTCCGGGGCAATTGCAAAGACAAGAGCTAACTTGTCTAAAGTTAAGTAGGGAGCCCATGAATCAACGGCCAGTTATCTAGAGCGGTTTACAAAAATGCTCGAGCAAGTTCATGGGTTGTCCGAGTAGGAGGTTACTTTGTGTTTTGAAACAGGTTTGCTCGAGGGAGAAGGCGGTTTGAGGTCTGAATTGAGCATGCGAGAGCCCAAGACGCAGGCTGAGATGTTGATGCGGGCACAAAAGTGGTGCACAGGGGAGGCCGCGAAGAAAGAAAATAAGAAAGAAAGTGCCAACACTAGAGGAGCTGGGGCTAACCTCAAGGGTAGCGGCCAGGGTGCAGGCGGTGGTTATAACAGAAGCAAGTCACGGTATGATCGCCC
This sequence comes from Codonopsis lanceolata, assembly GCA_013146195.2. Lineage (NCBI taxonomy): Eukaryota > Viridiplantae > Streptophyta > Magnoliopsida > Asterales > Campanulaceae > Codonopsis > Codonopsis lanceolata. The sequence goes on from CM028377.1 coordinate 99,222,650, forward strand.
AAGGGAATTTCTTCATGAGAGTGATCTCACCCCACTCAACACATTGCAGGAAGATATAATGTATGAGGTTCAAGATGAGCTTCCCCGATCGCCACGCATGAATCCCGAGACAGCAGATTCCCGGGATCGAACTAAGAGGTGTGTCTATCATGATGATTATGGGCATACAACGGAGGAATGTTGGCCGCTGAAAAAGGCCATTCAAAAGTTGATAAATGAAGGTCGGTTTGACCGGTTTATGAGAGACGGGAATAATAGGGGGAATGCTCCCCGAAGAGATGCGTCCCTAATTCAAGGGGTAATAAATGTAATTATGGATGAGGAGCCCACACCCACTCAGCTCGGCAAGCAGATTTACTCCTTGTCAAAGGTGGCAGATCGCCCAACCACTCTGCAAGCAGGAAAAGAGTCAATACAGTTTACTCGCAGTGAGTTGGCGAGTAATGTGGTGGGGGAACAGTCCTTGATTGTTTCTGCTCTGGTCGATGGCTGGGTGGTGCATAGAATTTTGGTGGATACTGGAGCCTGCAGAGATGTGATGTATTATTCTTGCTTCCAAGGCTTAGAACTAAAGGATGAATGCCTCAAGCCTTATGCAGGGACTTTGGAGGGTTTCACTAATCACAAGGTACCAGCGAAAGGCACAGTCGAGCTCGAAGTTTTCATCAATGAGGGCAGTCGCACTCGAGCAGAAAAGGTCACCTTTATGGTGATCGACTTGAAATCTCCCTATTATATCATTTTAGGGGTGCCGAGCATGACTAAGTTCCAAATGGTCACTTCTATTCATCATCAACGAGCGAAGTTCTACACTGATCAAGGAGTAGGGGTATTGAAGAGTCTACCCCGGGCGGTGCTGGAGTATGTACGGGATAGTCAGAGGAAAAAGCAGAAGTTGACTCTGGAGGATGGCGAGCAGAAAGTTACTATCAGCACCAAGGAAAAGTCTTATGTAACTGTGGGTCCCTCGACGATTGCTATGGTTAGTGAGGGCTTGGAACAAGACGAGCAGCATGGATTGGAGGAGGGCATTTGTCCTTTGCCGATGTTGGGGTCGAGGGGACAAGTCGAGCACGGACACATGGGCCGGACCAGCGGGTGGAAACTCAGGCTGAGGAGGAGGAAAAAGTGGAATGTGACACGCTCCAAATACGGGATGAACGAATTCTGACTCAAGACAAGCTTGAAGAGGTTGTCATTAATTCTGCTTACCCCGAGCAGAAGATAAAAATTGGCAAAGCATTGCCGACGGAAGCTCAGGCTAACCTGGTCAAGCAGCTCCAGAGTAGCTTGGATGTGTTCGTGTGGAGACTAGAAGATATGCAAGGGGTTAGTGAGGACATTGCAGTTCACTGCCTTAACGTGGACCCAGTTTTCAGGTCAATTCAACAGCAACCTAGAGTATATTCCACAGAAAAGGATAAAGCGATCAAGGAAGAAGTGGAGAAATTGCTTAGTGCAGATATTATTGAAGCGATACATTATCCGACCTGGCTGGCCAATGTAGTCATGGTTAAAAAATCAAATGGTAAATGGAGGATGTGTGTGGATTTCACCGACCTTAATAAAGCTTGTCTGAAGCATTGCTATCCTCTTCCTCGCATTGACAAGTTGGTGGATGTTATAGCGGGTTTTGAGTTCCTGAGCTTCATTGATGCGTATATATGGTACCACCAAGTGAAGATGAATGAAAAAGATAAAGCTTTGACTGCCTTCCGGGCAACGGGCGGACTCTACTGCTATAAAATGATGCCATTCGGCTTAAAGAATACAGGAGCTGCTTATCAACGGATGGTGAATAGGGCCTTTAGCTCACAGATCGGCAGAAATGTGGAGGCATACATTGATGATATGGTGGTGAAGACCAAAGGGCATGATCATACTGTTGACTTGGAAGAGACCTTTAACAATCTTAGGAAAAACAACATGAAGCTTAACCCGAGCAAGTGTCTGTTCGGGGTGAAGGCGAGCAAATTCTTGGGATTCATGGTGAATGAAAGAGGCATTGAGGCCAACCCGGAAAAAATTAAGGCATTGGTCACAATGAAGCCTCCTCGTTGCATCAAGGACGTCCAGAAGTGTAACAGTCCAGTTATAGCCCTTGGTCGCTTTATTTCCAAGTCGGCATAAAGGTGCCCTTGGCCTCCATTGCTAAACAGCCCGGTCCTTGGTGAAAATTTGTTTGTGTATCTCACGGCTACAGAGCATGTTGTAGCCACTGTATTAGTTAGGGAAGAATGTAATCACCAAAAGCTTGTGTATTATGTTTCTAAGGCCCTCACCGCGGTGGAGGGACGTTACTTTAATGCAGAAAAATTGGCTTATTCGCTTGTTGTTGTTGCTTGGAAACTTCGAGCTTATTTTTCTGCACACCCCATCATTGTGTATACCAACACACTGCTCAGGAAATTCTACACAAGCCGGACTCTTCTGGCCGCTTGCTCACCTGGTCAATTGAATTGACCGAGTTTGAGATCGATTATCAGCCTCGGCGAGCTATTAAGGCTCAAGTTTTGGCAGACTTTATGGCTAAAACTAGTTTCAAGGATTCATGCGAGGAAGAAGTTTCTGCCCAGACTGCGTCAATGAATGTTCCTATTCAGCAGCCTCATTCAGATTATTGCTGGGAGTTACATGTGGATGGCTCGGCTAGCAGGTTTGGAAATGGAGCGGGTCTTGTATTAGTTCCACCCGAGCAGGATGTGGAGTTTGAAAAGGCTTTGCGTTTCAAGTTTCCAGCATCAAATAACCAAGCAGAATATGAGGCTTTGATCGCGGGGCTAGAGCTCGCGCAAGACGTAGGAGTGCGCGAGATAATAATTTACTGTGATTCACAATTGGTCGTAAACCAAGTCAAGGGTGATTATGTTGTCCATCATCCTGCTCTGATTCGATATTGTACCATAGTGAAGGAGATTTTGAAAGATTTTGATTCAGGTATCACTGAGGAAAAAGTCAACCTAATAGCTCCAGGCATTTAATGCTTCCAACCTAATAAAGTTGTTACTCACTTCATCTTCTCTAATGGTCTTAAGATGCCCTCATTTATATACCTCCATTGAAGACCAAAAGAATTCAATGCTATGAACAACTTCAAGTTATCTTACTCAGTACATTCAAGAAATCACAAACTGATCAACGAAGTACGAATCATCTCAAAATATTTGTGTTAATTCTTCTCTCGCATTTACTATTTTATATTCTTATCTGTTCTTTAACTTATTTCCTTCGAGCATCAAACTTAAGAGAACAGCCAAGTCTGGTGGTAGTGTTTACCAGCAGACTTAGTATGTCTTCCTTGCAACTCTTCCGCTACTACAACCTTTTCTATAGGTTGTTAGTACTTGCTAAAGGAACCTGTCTCGAAAAGTTTTTAAGTGTAACTAGCTAGGCTATTCAACCCCCCCCCCTTCTAGCCTAGTATTATACTCTTTGGGACTAACATCAATCCTTTGAATCTCATATGCACTCAACTTGGCTACAAAAGTGGGCCACTTTTCTTCCCTTGTCAATGGAGGGTTGCGGGCATTGTTAAACCCGCTAACTTGAACTCTCCAACCAACATCTTTTTTTTCCACCAAATATACTTCAAACTCACAATTAAACTTTTTTTAACCTTTCTTCTTTACAACTTTCAAAGCTTTCTCACCATCGTACATATACTTTCCACTCTTCTCACAACCAAATCATACTTTACGAGTTTCATCATCGTAAGTTTTAAGCCTCGTTTCCTCGAGATGTCGGTTATCTCTAACACATTTTTCTACCGTCTCTTGATGAGATTTCTCGATGCAAAAAAATTAGATACATCTAGAAATAGTTTAAACTTGTTTTCAAAATGGTAATCATGTAAACAAATAAGAATAAAACATATTAAAGTTAGGCAATTGTATTTCGTATTTATATGTTGTCCTACTACCTATTTCTAATTTTTTGGATATTTTTCAAAAATAATAATTTTTCAGGGAAAACAGTATGTAACGATTTTATGGCAATAGGACCGCCCAAGGGGCAGCGGCCATTTTGAAAAGAAAAAAAAACGGCCAGGGCTAGCGGTTTTCATATTTTTGGTCCTTCACAAGAAATGGATTTTTTACAAAACATTCGCTACAAGGCAACTAAATTTTATAATTTTGTCCGCTAGGGCATAGCGACATTTTTGCAAAAGTGTCTTTAGGACTGGCAATTGTTTGGCCGAATTCAATTTGTTAATAAAAATAATTTAAAAATCAAAAAAAATTATGAGATGTCTGAATCTTACTTAAAATGTGAATCTACGTGAACATCTCCATTGGGATTGCATTCCAATCTCAACAATGCGGGAGTGAAAGTAAGTGAGCAAGTAGTATGAGTTGTGAGAAAGAATTTGTTGTAGAAAGAGTTTGAGATGGGAGAAATTACTGAAAATTGGGGGGGTTCTTTAAATTGGAAAGAGGGTAGTATAGTAATTTACCTTATTAAATGGTGTTACATTGAATAAATTTGGTGTTACTTTAAGTGTCACTCTTTTTTCTTAGTAGTATTTCCGATAGCTAGTGGTTAGTTTTGTAATGTTTTGCTACTTAATGAGCGAAAACAGAGATACCGTTTGTTGATCTGAAGTACGTGACCTCGCTAAATTAAGTTAATTTTTTTTGTGGAGACAATCAAGGTGAAAGTTTTTTGAATTTTATAGAAAACAAGAACAAGTTTCACAATTATGCATCGACCTTGGATTAATTATTATGTTAGTATGACTTTTTAGCTAACAAAAGGGTGATGAAGATGATGTATAACAAAATCCATTTTTATAATAATAGAGAATAAACACACTTAATTATTTATAATGTTTTACACTGACCAGCAGAAGATAATGTAATCTGCTTATTTTTAACAAACTAAAACAACTTTGGGTTCATCAATTGTAGGCATTAACGTGCCTGTCCCACTAGAATTGTGCTTGAAGATAGTCAACTACGTTCTTTTCCAACTGGAAAGCTCTGGTGAGAACATCATCAGAAATTGGTGGATTCGATCCAAATACTGCATTTGCAATGGTGATCACCCCAGGATTTTGGCTGCTAAGACCAGCAAATGCTACTGCCTTGGTATTTCCCACGTTGAATTGAAAATGAATAAGACCTATGGGGAACACAAATACGTCTCCCTTGTGTAAGACCTTACTGATGAGACGGTTCTCGGTATTGGATGTAACGAAGCCAACATATAAGGTACCTTCCGCCACAAAAAGGATCTCACTGGCCCTCGGATGTGTATGAGGTGCATTTTGGCCATATGGTTCATAGTCAATACTGTTAGAATAAACAGAGAGAGTTTGTGAAAGAAGAGAGTTTGTGAAAGAAGAGAGAGATAGAAAGGGATAGAAAGAAATTATCAACCACCGTGTATTATTCCATATTGTATACAGAATATATATGCTTTACAAAGTCTAACATGCCATAAATATAATCCTAAAATCATGGCTAATCACATCTTAAATATAGTAGACTATATTGACTGTAATCTTGGACAATCAATTACAATATTCACAGCTAATACCCTCCCTCAAGCCAGACGACCAAAAGGAAGACGCAGCTTGACAGATAAAGCCTGGAACCTCGGTTTAGGTAAGCCTTTTGTGAACAAGTCGGCCAGTTGATCCCCGGATGGGACGTAATGGAGTTTCACAAAACCACAAGTAACCAACTCCCGAAGGAAATGATAATCAATCTCGATGTGGCGCGTGCGAGCATGAAAAACTGGATTACGAGCCATTTGCAACGCAGAGATGTTGTCGCAATGTAACGAGGGAGGAGAGATGGGAATGTCAAGCTCACGAAACAAGTAAGCAAACCACTTAAGTTCCGCAGCAGTGGTGGCCAGCGCACGGTACTCAGCTTCACTGCTAGACCGTGAGACTGTAGGTTGCTTTTTCGCCGTCCACGATACCAAATTCGGACCAAGATAAATGCAAGCACCGGTGGTGGACCGTCGGTCATTAGGATCACCAGCCCAATCCGAATCTGAGAATGCCCGCAGAGAAACATCGGTGGATGGATAAAACATGAGACCCAAACTTAAAGTGCCTTTAATAAACCGAAGGATTCGTTTTGCCGCTTGCAAGTGACTTGTTCGAGGGCGCAGCATGAATCAAGCTTTGATTTACAGAAAAGGCAATGTCCGGTCTTGTCAATGTAAGATATTGCAGTCCACCAACCATGCTACGAAAAAGTGTAGCATCAGATAATAAAACACCATCTGATACAGCTAGTCGAGACCCCGAAGCTGTTGGGGTGGAGGCGGGTTTGCAGTCGGTCATACCAAAACGCTCAAGGAGATCTAAAGCATACCGGGTTTGACATAATTTGAGAGTATCACCTGATCTAGAAGCTTCAATGCCCAAGAAATAACCCAAATCTCCCAATTGCCGTGTATCAAAGGTAGCACAAATGTCATTAATGACTGAAGCAACCACATCCGAAGATGTACCAGTGACGATTATATCATCGACGTATACCAAGAGTAAGACCGTAGAATTACCAGTATGCCGAATAAACAGCGATGAATCTGATCTGCTGTTGAAGAAACCGTGCCCAATGAGAAACTCGTGTAGACGGTGGAACCAAGCTCGGGGGGACTGTTTAAGTCCATAAAGAGCTTTGTCGAGCTTACACACATGAGAGGGAGCCGAATCATCAACAAACCCCGGTGGTTGTCTCATAAAAACATCCTCTTGAAGAAACCCGTTTAGGAAGGCGTTCCGAACATCAAGTTGTTTAATGTCCCATTTACGAGAATGGGCTAAACTGAGAACGGTGCGAATCGTGGAGGGCTTGACCACTGGACTGAAGGTTTCATCGAAGTCCAAGCCGGCTTGTTGACTAAAGCCCTGAGCAACAAGTCGAGCTTTATACCTTTCAAGAGATCCGTCGGCTTTCCGTTTAATCTTAAAAATCCACCGACAACCAACAACATTCATACGGGGATCATACGGGACCAGACGCCATGTTTGATTTTTATGGAGAGCATCAATTTCTTCCGACATTGCATCACGCCAATGCTGAAAGGTGGCTGCCTGTTTGAATGTCCGTGGCTCATGTTGGAGAGGATCATTCCGAATAGCGGCTAAGGCATGAGGAAGAGAATATGGAGAAGTATTGCGAAGAATATCACTCATGTTTCGATACCGAAGAGGAGGTGTAGATGAGGCTGTAGTATCGGCAGGAGGAGAGGTAGCTGCTGGAGAAGTATCGGGGTGTACGCTGGAAGCAGGAGGACGAGGTGGTGTAATAGGATCAGAGAAAGAAGGAGGATTTATTGGACTATTCTGGAAAATAGGTCGCTGAATGTTGGTGGGCTGTATAGGAGGGATAGCAATGTGAGGTTGAGTGGGAGTAACAATATCAGGTGGGTCGGGCTGCTGGGTTGCTGGGTTGGGCTGCTGGGCTGAGTGTGGAGGGAAAGCTGGAGTAATATGATGCTGGTCATGGAGGAGTGGTTGGTCAATCAGTGGATTTGGCCGGGTATTGGAACTGGACTGGGAATAATTTTTGTGTAGGGGAAAATGGGTTTCATCAAAAACCACATGTCGTGATATGTATACCCGACCACTCGCAATATCCAAGCACCTGTATCCTTTACGAACATTATCATAACCAAGAAAAAGACAGTGAACAGATTTTGGCATGAGTTTATGAGAATTTTGAGCAGTAATATGAGGAAAACACGAACAACCAAAGACTTTAAGAAACCGATAGTCTGGTTTTCTTAAAAGTAATTTCTGATATGGAGATATGTATTTGTGTTGACGCATTGGAAGTCGATTTATGAGATAAACCGCTGTACTAAATGCTTCTAACCAGAAATGATAAGGAACATTTGATTGAGACATGAGACACAAACCAGTTTCAACTATGTGACGATGTTTACGTTCGACAACACCGTTTTGTTGAGCTGTGTATGGACAAGTAAGTTGATGTCTAATACCCGATTTTGTCAAAAAAGAAGTAAATGCACGCCCAGTAAATTCACCCCCCCCATCAGTTTGAACAGTTTTAACAGTATGCCTATTGCGACGAGAATAATTGATTTTCAACTTGCGTTTAAAGTTGGCAAATACAGATTGTTGTAACATCGATTTATGGTACAAAGGAAATAACCACACAAAACGAGAGAAGTCATCTACAATAGATAGATAAAAGCGATATCCATGTATAGATTTAACTGGTGAAGGACCCCAAACGTCCAAATGTAGCATATCAAGAGGATTCAATGCATTAAACGTTCGAGAATTAAAAGGCAATTTTCTAGATTTACCCATAGGACAAACATGACAAAAATGTTTATCATTTATTTTTCCATGAATAGGTAAATTAGATTCAGCGACCTGAAACTTTAAGAATTTGACGAGAGGGATGACCTAAACGCGCATGCCAAATATCTTGACTTGAGCGTTCACCGAGAAGAGCAATAGGATTTTCTACGACGAATTGGACTTGAAAGACAATTTGTATAACCATGAGATTATTTCAGAGATAAGAGTCTCTCGCGTCAAATTGTCCTTCACACGAAAACCCCAGGAGTCAAGTTCAAAATAACAATTGTTATCTTTTGAAAATTGACGAATGGATAATAGTGGTTTATGTAAACTTGGGACATATAAGACATTATTGAGAGAAAAAGAAGCGATTCCTAGGCGAAGTGAAGATTTACCAATGTGCGATATGTGTAAACGAGACCCATTGCCAAAACTCTTGCGACTCTTTACGAGTACGGAGAATATTCAGAAAGATAGACAGTGCGAGGTCATGTGATTGGTTGCCCACGAGTCCAGAGATATACGGTTCGGTGAGCAACGTCTGTGCATTGTACCTATCTTGAACAAACGTCAGCGGGTTTCCATGACCAAGACCAAGCGGAGTAAACTTCGCCAATTTCCTCCACCATGATAACCACGCGGAGAGTATATGGCATGGTCGTGGCGTAGTTTATTTGATAGTTTACGTAATCACTAGATAGAGATGAGCCGTCCATGGTCGATAGCTCGATACCATGTTAGAATAAGCAGAGAGAGAGTTTGTGAAAGAAGAGAGTTTGTGAAAGAAGAGATAGAAAGGGATAGAAAGAAATTATCAACCACCGTGTATTATTCCATATTGTATACGAGAATATATATGCTTTACAAAGTCTAACATGCCATAAATATAATCCTAAAATCATGGCTAATCACATCTTAAATATAGTAGACTATATTGATCGACTTGGACAATCAATTACAATATTCACAGCTAATAAATACGAACTAAAGAAATGCCTAAAGTGTTCAATCCGGCTATTTGAGCAACATTTACTGCAGTAACATTTGATCTAACTCTATTTGTCGTATTTCCGTGAACATCGAGACCAGTAGAAATCATCGGCTTTGACATCATTTGGATCTTTGAAAACCTCCCATTGACAAATCTTGCATGCACATATTATCACATACATGTTAGTTCAATTCAAGCAATTAACACAATATATGTAACAAAATTAACTATAAGGCTAGAGAGAGAGAGAGAGAGATATGTACGATGGGGTTATCGGTAGCAACACGTAAGTCTTGCAAAGGACTAGGATCGGAGGCATGGACAAGTGAGACAGCCAAAGCAAGCATGGCAATGGTTGCAGTTAAGTGAAGAGGACCCATTTTTGGCTTTAAGTTATGTAATTGGATGAATTGCTTTTCGGTAAGATGGAGATGTAAGATTTAAGCAGAGGATGGTGCCTATTTATAGGTAAATACTTGATACATAGTTGTTGTGTTCCCTCACAAGTTGATGGAATATATAATGAACTATTCTAGTCATGCTAATCAATGGTTAAATTTTTAGTCTTTTGAAAAAAAAGAAACATTCTACAACCACTGCATTTTATATTTTCTGCTGATGTCGCATGGAATAGGTCAATCAGATTTTCATTTTATTCACTTCTTAATTAGTATTTCTTTCCGCATGAAGTTTGTGTTTACAAACTTCACGTTTGTTTGGGTAAGGCTGGTTGTCCCCCTCCTGTTTGTTTTTTGTGTTAGTTTTTAATAAAATTTCTCAGGGTGCCGTCCCTGTTTCCAAAAAAAAAAATTGAGTTTACAACCTACCATATGCAAGTGAGATGAGTAATTATTTACATTTAGTACTTAAAATAGAGATAAAGTATGCAAGTGTCAATTGATCTTTGCATGCCTAGAGGTGACTTCTGAGAATCAAGGTTGTTCAAACAGTCACGGAATTACTTTCGCAAAGTTTTATGCTTGAATTGAGTGTGGCATGCATCTATATTCACGGACTGTGAGGAAAGATTCAGATGGGTCGAGGGCGTCTATATTATTATATTCTGAGGAACACAGATTCTGCTATATGCATTACAGAACATTCACAAATCAATGATCATCATTGGAATCAACCCCAATATTATTGATAATTTTAAGAAGAATGTTAGTGTTATTCTAAACATGCATGCCTTAGAAATGATATATTTTCTTAGAAGTTTCAGGAGGTACAAATCCAAACACACTCAAGGCCCCTGAACGTGCCTGACCTTTTAATGGATGAACTCTTCATCCTAATAGCGTGATCGTTCCATGTGATTTGTTAGTCTAGGCATGAAAAGTTGGGATAATAACATTAAATATCTAAGTTACTGTCGAGTCATATTAAACCACATCTATGAAGGTTCTAATTTTAGATTGACAATAATATACTTAACATATAAGAAAACAGAGAGAGGAAGTGAGACAAGTAATCACGAAGAATTCAACTAAAAAACTTAAAGAGATATCTTTTCATTTTCAAATATATAGCCATAGATTTAAGAACGGTAACTCTACAAATATCTTCTTTTTATGACATGTGTTTATAATTAATATACAAATAAAGTTTAAGAAAATGAGATAGTTTCCTCTTTGATAAGCACGGTAAGACTTGATCGACCATCATCGGTCTAAAGTATTGACAACTCTCCATTTCTCCGTAATAGAGTTGCTGAAAGACTTTTCAAAACACTATGCGATTGTCGGTTTAAACCAAAGTTCATGTAGTCAGAAGTTGGTAAATTCTATGAAAAAAAGACTATTTCTTGATTCAGAGCCAAGCTTAATGGGAAAAAGATGACCATAGTTGGTGAAGAATGAATGGTTCTTTAATTAATGTACTTGGTCTTAATTTAATTGAGTAATGAAAGATATAAAAGACTTATTCAAGGACTCTTTCTCTCTGTATAAATAGACATCCTTCCTCTGCTAAATTTTCACATCTCACAAGAAGTATAAACTGAGCCATCTGATTAATCCAATTTGATTATCCCCAAGTTAGCTAACAAAATATGGGACTTTACTTGATTATAACTCTTGCCATGTTGGCTTTGGCTGTCTCTCTTGGCCATGCCTCTGACCCCAGCCCTCTTCAGGACTTTTGTGTTGCTACTGCTAATCCCAATTCTGCTGGTATACTCTCTCTCTCTCTCTCTCTCTCTCTCTCTCTCTCTATTACATTGTTGCTAATTGGCCTAACTTGGATCAGATATGGGTGCAGTATTTGTTAATGGGAGGTTTTGCAAAGACCCAAAGCTTGCCACAGCTGATGATTTCTTTTTACAAGCCTTGATGTTGCTGGAAACACATCCAATCGAGTTGGCTCAAATGTTACTGCCGTAAATGGCAATTAGCAGGACTGAACACTTTGGGTATCTCAATGGTTCGAATCGACTATGCACCTTACGGACAGAACGCACCTCATACACATCCACGAGCTTCTGAGATCCTTCTTGTCTTTGAAGGTACCTTCACGTGCTTCGTCACCTCCAATCCTGAGAACCGCCTAATCACTAAGATCTTACATAGGGAGATGTCTTTGTATTCCCCGTGGGTCTCATTCACTTCCAACTCAATGTGGGAAATACCAACGCAGTTGCGATTGCTGCTCTTAGCAGCCAGAATCCTGGGGTGATCACAATTGCAAATGCAGTTTTCGGATCCAACCCACCAATTTCTGATGACGTTCTCACCAGAGCTTTCCAATTGGACAAGAACATAGTTGACCGTCTTCAAGCTCGATTCTAGTCCGAGTAATGGATGAAATCAAATTGTTTTGGTTTGTTAAAAATAAGCTGAAGACACTGTTTTCAGACCCTACACATGTAATACTGAATAAATAATTTGTTTGTTAATTATACAACCATTCTCTTGTTATAGAAATGGACAATCACCAAGAATGTGAATTTCTTGCTCAGGTCATGTTCCTCATTTTTCAGTGTTTGGTGACCTATGAAAGACGTAAGTAACGTAAATGTTTTTACAAGTCAACGAAAATTGAAGTCTTTTTTTTTTTTTTTGAAAAATGACTTGTGGATTCATTTTTGGTAAGTCATTTTACAAAATTTATTCAACCATGTTCGAGCACCCCCACCATCCCTCTCCTCCCTTCCCCTTCCCCAATTACCCCCCTTCCCCTCTCAACGTACCTCTTTGCTAGTCATTTCCACACACCCACCCAATTATCCTCAAAGTAATAATATTGCAGTATATCTAGCCCCCTCTTTACCCTCCTTTGCCTCATGATCACCTAATCGAGTTACTTTTATATTTTTAACAAAAATCATAATTAAAATACTCAAAACAGCTAGGATTCAACGGAGGTTAATACTTGCTGAAATAATAATCAGTGATGATGCATCATCTCATGAATCATCAAGCAAAAACAGCAGCGGAATAAATGAAATAGATAACAAATGAAACAAGCTAGGAGATACCAAGAAGTAAATTATGTCTACAAGTAGAAAACTTGTAGACGTTGCCTCAGGGCAAAACTTCCACTAGATAAAGGATTGTAAAGAATTACAATAAGAAAAACCAACTATTTGAAGAGTGGAAAACAATACGAAAAACTCCTACACGAGTTGTATTTCATGAATCTGTCTTTCCTTTCTCTACCACATCTTCATCTTCTTGTCCTCCTCCATCCAGTTTCCGTTCTGATGAACTTGTTATGGATGAAGACATCTATCCATCCTCATCCACATCTGAGTAGACTTCACATCCATCTTCATCTTCACCCCCAGCTGAATCTTCATCCACTTCTGATCAGACTTCACAATCTGATCAGACTTCACAATCTGATCAGACTTCACAGTATGCTCCTAATCCTTCCCTTCCTGCTCCTACTAGACCTGTTAGAACCAGGACACTTCCTACCAAGTACAAGGATTACACTGGTTTACATTTCACCAAACCAGTCTCTACTGTAAATTGTGAGTACAGGTACCGTACTCACTATGTTCATAATGTTTTGTCCTATTCTAATCTATCATCTTCTTATCAAGCCTTCATAGCTAACATTGACACTATATTTGAGCCCAAAACCTATAACCAGGTTGTTCAACACCCTCATTGGTGCCAAGCTATGACCTCTGAGTTAGAGGCTCTAGAAACTAGAAAGGAACAAGACTTGGGTCTTGCAGGATTTACCTCAAGGGAAGAAACTTGTGGGCTACAAATGGATTTATAAACTCATTATAAAGTCAAGTATAGGCGAGATGGCACAGTTGACAAATATAAAGGTAGACTGGTGGCAAAAGGCTTCACTCAAACTAGGGATTAGATTACTTTGATACCTTTGCCCCTGGGGCAAAGATGACTACAGTTAGGGTTCTTAGGGTCCTGTTGGGTGTGGATGCTCTGAATTACTGGCCCCTTTATCAAATAGATGTCTACAATGCATTTCAGCATGGAGATCTTCATGAAGAGGTTTTCATGGCTCTCCCTCCTGGCTATAATCCTCCTACTTCTGTTGATCTACCTAACTATAAATCTACTGAATACAATGATTGTCTAAACAAGTACTAGAAAGGAATAAGAAGTAAAAGAGTACCTAGTAATTGTTTGAGGACTGGAACACATCAAAGAAAGAATTGTTTGAAGGGATATGTTGAGTGTCCAATCCTGTGTTAAAGCAGATCAAAGAAAGAATATTATGTAAGTAATAAAGGATAGCTTCAACCACTTTGAGAACTATAACATTTCAAAAAGATTTGCTTAAAGGGATATAAGAAATGTTTGAAGCCGTTGGAGAGCAAGGTTAAATTTTGAATCTCATCAAAGAAATGATGATCAAATTTCAATTGAATGCACCGAGATCTTTGAAGAGGTTGAGAAACAGAAGATATCACCTAGTATAAGAATATACATTCATAAAGAGAGTGGTTAGATATATTCTTGCATAAAATCAGGAGAGTAAATATCTCTAGCATAATATATCAAAGAGGGTGGTTGGCTAGTTGATATATTAAATTGTAGAGCATTTAAGGTGATGACAAAAAATCTTCTATTGAACAGTTTGGGAAAAGGTAAGTTTACTTTATAAAATAAAGAAACAAGGAAATATAAAAATTCTCTTTAAGTGACACGTATAAAGTTGATCTTTAATTCAAGGCTTATGTCACTTTTTCCACTTTTATTTTAAAACAAAAGTCCTAACATCAGTCGCTATAGACCATGATATATTAAAGAGGGTGGTTGGCTAGTTGATATATTAAATTGTAGAGCATTTAAGGTGATGACAAAAAGTCTTCGATTTTACTTTATAAAATAAAAAAACAAAGAAAGAGAAAAACTCTCTTTAAGTGACATGTGTAAAATTGATCTTGAATTCAAGGCTTATGTCACTTTTTTCACTTTTATTTTAAAGTAAAAGTCCTGACATCAGTTGCTATAGTAACCATCAGTAGCTTGCCACAGCTACAGTACCTTCTGCTACTAGAGTACCTTCCTGCTTTACAGCTTTTAGCTTTTGAACAGTCCAAATAAAGTTGTCTTCTAGTGCGTAGCACGTAGTCTACTAACAAATAAGTTTATAGACAATCTATTAAGACTTAAGTAATGGGTACAAACAAATCCAATATAAAAGGAATATACACAAAATGGTTTGAAATAATTAATCAGGTTAATATTGCCAACACTAACCATTACCAGACCTAAGATCTCCTATGTGGTTCATATTTTAAGTCAGTTTCTGCCCAGACAACCTCACATCTTGAAGCTGCTAAGAAAGTTGTGTGATTCATTAACCAGGGCTTGTTCTTCTCTTCCACTTCCACTTTTGTTCTCTCAGCCTATTGTGATGCAGATTGGGCAGCATGTCCAACCACCAGGAAGTCCATCACAGGCTTCTGTATTTTCTTGGGGACCTCCTTAATTTATTGGAAAAGCAAGAAACATACCACAGTGTCCAGGTCTTCTGCTGAATCTGCTGAATCTGAGTATAGATCCATGGCTTCTACCTGCTGTGAGTTGTTCTGGTTGAGGTCTCTCTTGGAGGTGCTTCATGTCTCTATTCCTCTTCCAGTGTCTCTCTTCTGTGACAACACTCCACATAGCAGCCAATCATGTACATCATGAGCGAACAAAACATATAGACATTGATTGTCATATCATTCGAGAGGAAATTGAACATGATCTCATCATCACTTCTCATGTTCCCTCTCCAGCGGCTTGCAGATCTATTCACTAAAGCTCTTCCCCAGTCTCAACTTCATTATCTCTTGTCCAAGTTGTGTGTGGTTAAACACTTTACCACTTCCAACTTGAGGGGCGGTGATAGGAATATGAGGTAGTCATGTGTATAATACTCAAACTGTTTGTAGAACCTTAAGGGTATCAGGTGTAATAGTTTGATAGTTGAATGGCTTTAATGTTCATTTCTATTTTGGAGTAGTTGGTAGTGGAATCTGTTTGTTGGCCATATATGTAATGTGCAAGAGATGATAGTTGAAATTCATCTCTCTCTCTCTCTCAACTCTCTAAATTTTGTTCATACCAAATTCAACAGCTTGGTTGTGGTGGGCTTTCGAGGGGCAAAACTCATTCAAAAATATGTGGCTGAACGCTCCGGGGTTTTTGGAATGGGTGAGAGATAAGTGGTGTTCCTACAACCTGGAAGGGAATCCTTGTGTCTTACTAGCAAAGAAGCTGAAACTTCTCAAAGGAGACCTCAAAGTCTGAAACAAGGAGGCATTCGGAAAAGTAGATATTTAAATAAAAAAATCTATGGCGAAATGAGCAGTTTAGATGAGAAACTAGGGGTCGTCATATACACTGCCTAAAAGGGCAGGACGTGTCACCTGTTTTGACCCTTGTTGATATATACATTCTTATTTATCAACAAAAAAAAAGGTGACTTAAAATCCCCAAGTGATCAAGATACAGCCACCTGACTCGATTCTAAGGATTATGCCACTCATTCATATTATATAAACTAGGTGCTCTAAAACATCAAATGGAAAAATATGCAATCACAGAGATGTTTGCTCACCCACAGTATATGGCCAAAAATTCTTCCACCCAAGTCTGTCTGCAAGGGAACAATCATGTCATATTGCTAATAACAAGTCCAACATGACATAAGCCCAAGTATATGGACAATACACTCATGGCCAAAAAGATGGCACCCCGAAAAGAGAAAATATTGGTCAAGGCTACCTTCCAATGGGGCATCACCTGCAAACGTAAGAGAAGCACGAGCCACATGCTAAAAGTACATTTTCAAGCCCGTATATACAACCACTGCAGACACTCCCAAGGTCTAAGCACTTACATCTCACCTAAAGGTTTCAACCAGGGGCATTACAAATGCAACCTGCTACTTGGATGCCACACTATCTTCCTATCTATATCACCTCACAGGTTTATGTAAGTTGTACCACTAGGGTGTACAAAGTAGTAAAAGAAGCATTTGAAAAGAGCACCTATGTGGAGGAAAAACCAATCTGACAAATACCATTTTGAAAGAAAATGATCCAAGTCTCTTGGAGCATCCTAGTTGTGAACAAGAGATTCAGAAAAACCAAGTAAGAAAACTATCAGGGAGATAAATGTGCAGCCAGAATTATATAGTGCAACATCCATGTAAGCTCTACGTGTGGGATAGGATTGCGGGTGAAGTAGGTGTACGTCACTAAGTCATTTGAAACCTTGCTCTGAAATGAGAAAGAGATGTAGAGTACGTAGCAAGGCTGCAAGCTTTAGCAAAGAGCGTTGATGATTCTCCTCACATGCTAGGCACCTAGGCAGGCACCTGATAAGGTTTCTAAGACTGCAATAAATACCTCTAGGGGTTGTGCCACATCACTCTAGGTGAATGCCACGTAATTACCTAGTCTTCCCCGGAACTAAGACCAATCGTATGAGAACAGACTACACTCTGGGAGATAGCCTAAAGGGTGGGAGGCCGAGATTGAGTGCTTTATCCTAACGGCAATGGCACCCAAATCTCTACGGTCGTACCCTGGCTTTATAATATTCTCCATGAAAAATCTGGCCTAAAGATCAAAACGCTTCGTCAGGAGGACTTCATGTCTGACCCTATGAGATTGCGCTGGCCTTGAGCCTGAATCTCCAAACATTAGGGTTCCAAGGAATGAACTCTACACCTAAGGTAAAGCACAACAACTTACCACTAGTACTTACATCTCTCAAGGATGACCCGGCTTAAGGAACTACCGGGTAATCCACTCTTAGTGCAACAGCAAGCCTAAGGTTCCCAAACCCTTAAGAGGTCGAGCCAGTTTTTTGGGAACCTCGAGGGTTAATGGTTTGGCGGCTAAAGTCAAGAGAAAGTCTTACCCGTTGTACGTGTGCAATACCATGCACGTGCGACGCGTGTGACTTGATTACCAAGAGAAAAAGAGCGAATTTTGGTCCTTACTTACGGGACACTTTTCATGTGATCATTGGATGGTCAATAGGACGATGACACCTAGCACGGAATCTCATAATATTCCATGTGTCATGCCACGCTCACTATAAATAGAGGTCACAAACCTCATTTTCAAGGAACGAAAAAATCGTGAATCCACACATAACAGCAAGACATGTCATATTTGTTTTATTTTTCATGTTTATATATCTGTAAATAAATAAAGACTTTACTGCTTTCTATATACCGCACACACGTGCACGCATATAGGAATATTCCGAACTGTTACCCTACACCATGGCCAGCCTACCCCCTGCATAAGCCAACGCTAGAATACATATAGCTTCTCAGGACACTTCATAGACCGACCGGTTTTCACATCTGAATTGTGAGCCAGCCCCTGTCAAAAAAAATGATGATATGTGAAAATGATGAAAAAAAAAGAAAGTCGAAAAAATATATATAATCAAAAATATATATAATTAAAATAAAAAAAATGTGCAAGTTAGAAAAATAAATAAGTGCGCATATAAATATATATATATATATATATATATATATATATATATATATATATATATATATAATAAATAACAAACAGGGGCTGATTTATTATTCTCAGATGCTCGACCTAGACCATTTTGAATGGTGGATCCCGGAAAGAGTATAGGCCCTTCGTCTGGGACCAGTCCAGTCTTGGGGAGTCGAAAGGCAGGTGGAATACGTTGGTCCTATACTCTGGAGAAAGAATCCACTGTTCCAGGAAAAATCCTGAGACTGTCAAAATAAAGCGGGTGCTTATCCGGTCAATTGTTGGGAACAAAAATAAATAATAATAAAATATACTAATAAAAGACACGTTGTACTCCAAGCCCAAAAAGCCTCCAGCCAGCCTTCTGATACCTCCAAACCCATTTTCCTCAGAAACCCGGCCCGAATTTGGAAAGGCGAGATAGTATCGCCGCTTGATACGGAAAGTAGTGCGTAAATCGATCGAGGGTATCGCCTCGACGTATAAGCGTAATCGCTTTAGAGGGTGATCCGAGCAATATGGCAACAAAGAATAAACAAGCTATGACAGGGGCTAGCGACGACTGGAACAGCTGGGAACCAGAAAAAAAAACTCATGTGTATGCACCTCCTCCCGGGCTTGAGGCTTGGTTAAGAAAGGAACTGGACACCCACGCAAAAAGAATAGCGGATCAGGTGGTGAATGACCTGGCCGCTTTTCATAAACTCTTACCGCCTCTCGCAAAAGCCAAGACCCCAAAATATGTCCCTAATGCTTCCCACTCTCCTGAAATAAATTCCCCCGATACCGCAGAGAATATCCTTTTTCAAGCCTCCAGGAAGCCACCAAGTGCCAGCCACCAGCCCGGTGATGACCTCCTTGCCCAAGGTAATATGATTTCTAGTGCCCATAGTTCTAACCCATATCCTCCAGAAATCAGCCCTGATCCTCCCCACCTGAATGCCTGCTATCACGACCAAAAGAATTATTCCTCTTTTGATCCCTCAGATACCTATTTTCAAATGACCCCAGGGAACTTAAAAAGAATCATTTGCATACCAGAAAAAGAATCCCTATTGGACCAAGGTCCAGTCAACCCAATTTCATTGCAATTATATCCAAAAGGGAAAACCCCGCTCAGTTGCCTGACCAAAACCCGATCTGGCCATGTACCGAAGCCAAGAAGCCGAAAAGAAACAATTTCAAGGCATTATGATGACTTGCCCGCCCCAAGATCTGAAATACTCCAAACGCTGTGTGCCCATGGGATAAGAAGCCCATGGATAATTACCGACCACCCAAACCGCTACCCATTACTCGAACCATGCCCAAGATTGTGAGTATCATCGATGCAATGTCATCTTATCCGACTGCTATATGCTCGTGAGACGCAATTCAGACCTCATCGACAACGAGGAAATCACTGGCAGTGCACAAAATCTTTGAAACAAATCAAGCCAAGGAGGTCTAAGGGAAGTAAGTTAGTCTAATTAGCCATGAATAAAGGTGCTGCAAAATACGTTGATCAATAAAGGAGTTTCCAATAAATGTTCGGAGGAGACAGTTTTCTGGGTATGATAGAAGGAGGCACTTATAAAAAGCTCCCTGCTGAGTTTGAGCTTATCACTGACAAGCCTCTGCAGAACTGGTATACCACGACCGGCCCGCTCCTCGACGCCGCAGACCTGGTGGACCGCTTTGGATATACTATCCCCATTCCTTCCCCTAGCTTTACGGATTGGTCATCTACCGATCCGCTACCTAAGGTTGAGGATCTCAAACCCCAGGTCCTCAACAATGTAATAAACCCTGTACAGTATGCTTTTAATGATAATTTAAATGTCTTTGCTTATTCCTTAGTTGCACCTACATTAAAAGACGCATTAAATAATAATAATTATGATAATGAGTCATTTAATGAAATGGACCCAAAAGATAAAAATTATCTACTTGAGCTTGCAAAGTCGGGCTTGAGCACTGTGAATGAGCCATTCATCGCAAAGAATCGAAGACATGTCCACTATCAATCTGGGCCGACAATAAAATCAAAGAAATCAGAATCGGCGGCTACCTCCAAGGTTCAGAAAGAAAGGCACTCATTGATCTCCTCAAAGAATTTGTAGACATATTTGCTTGGTCCTACGAAGATATGCCCGGCCTAGATCCAGCCATAGTCGAACACCGGATTCCCACATATCCGGATGCTTGCCCAGTCAAACAGAAACTCCGCCGCATCAAGCCAGAATGGTCACTACAAGTTAAAGAAGAAATCATGAAGCCAAGGTCAACTTCATTCGGTAGTTGAATACCCAATCCTGTCCAATATAGTGACTGCTCCCAAGCCCAACGGAAAGTCCGACTGTAGACTTCCGCCACCTCAACAAAGCTGCCGCCCAAAGATGACTTCCCTCTGCCCAATATTGATATTGTGGTAGACGTCGTCGCCACTCACAAAGTCCGATCCTTCGTCGACAGCATGCTGGGCTATAATCAAATCAAAATGGCAGCAGAGGACCAGGAAAAGACCTCATTCACTACTCCCTGGGGTACTTATTGTTATACTGTCATGCCATTTGGACTGAAATTTTCCAGAGCCACTTACCAGAGGGCCGCCACTACCCTCTTCCACGACATGATCCACAAAGAAATGGAGGTCTATGTTTTTTTCCTCCTGATGGAAAGGATCGAACTTGAGACCTCACACATTGTGAAGCCCCATGTCTACCATGCCAAGGGCAATGGAGGTCTATGTTGATGACATGATCGCATTCCAGTGACGCCAACAGTGCCCATATCAAAGATCTTCGAAAGTTCTTCGAAAGATTAAGGAAGCACCAGATGAAGCTTAACCCCACCAAATGCACATTTGGGGTTACCAGAGGCAAAGTCCTGGGATTCTTAGTAACCGAGCAAGGCATCGAGATC
Source organism: Codonopsis lanceolata (assembly GCA_013146195.2). Classification (NCBI taxonomy): domain Eukaryota; kingdom Viridiplantae; phylum Streptophyta; class Magnoliopsida; order Asterales; family Campanulaceae; genus Codonopsis; species Codonopsis lanceolata. The sequence continues at coordinate 99,243,788 of CM028377.1, forward strand.
GAGCCAGCAAAGATCAGAGCCATCCTAGAAACGCCACAAATTTAAAACTCCAACCAAGTCAAAGGCTTCCTAGGCCTAAGCAAGACATCGCCTGCTTCATCGACAACCGACAACCACATGTGAGCCCCTTTTAAACTCCTAAAAAGAATACGCACCAAGTCTGCAAAGTGCCTAGCCTTCGAGAAAATAAAAGCCTACCTTACCAATCCCCCTGTGCTAGCTCCACCCCATACACATAAACCTCTCCTCATATACTTAACCGTCACAGACACGTCAGTAGGGGCTATGCTCGCCCAAGAGAAAGAAGATTCCCACATCGAAAATGCCATATACTTCATAAGTAGGAAGCTACAGGGAAGCGAGCTAAACTATTCAGCGCTGGAAAAAAGTTGCACCGGCCTGGTCTGGGCCACTCAAAGGCTCAAAACCTATCTCCAAGGGAGGTCCATCAAACTCATATCCAAAATGGACCCTATCAAGTACATCTTCGGTAAGCCATCACCGTCTGCCGACTAGCCAAGTGGTCCTTTCTTCTCAATGAGTTTGACATAACTTATGTCACACTCAAGTCTATCAAAGGAAGCGCCATCAAGCACCACTTAGTCGATCTACCTTTGAAGGCCGAAGATGCGACTGAGCCTAGTTTCCCAGATGAAGGTGTCTTGGAAATCACTGACCATGACACCAGCTGGCAAATGTTCTTTGACGGAGCCACAAACAAAAGAGGCTTTGGCATAGGAATCTTGCTAATCGATCCGGCTGACTCTCATACTCCGCTGGCTATAAGGTTGGAGTTCGAATGTTCAAATAATACGGCGGAATATGAAGCATGTATTGCTGGCCTAGAAGAAGCTCTCCAAAGTGGAGCTAAAGATCTCAAAGTCTATAGAGACTCTACCCTAATCATAAATCAAGTCGAAGGAAGATGGAAGACCCAGGATCCTCGGCTGCAGCTCTATCATGCCAAATTAACAGCGCTTACCGCCCGATTTGGTTCTATCTCGTTCCATTATCCGCCACGAGATAGGAATCAATTCGCTGATGCCCTAGCCACTCTGGCATCACTAGTCCATGTTCTCGTATAAACTAATGTTTAGCCATTTGTAGTCGGGAAGAAGGTCACTCCGACATACTGTTTCAAAATCAATGCAGCCCCTGAAGCAGATCACGAGCCCTGGTACGCTGACATCTTAAATCTTCTCCAGAAAGGTCTCTATCCTCCTGGCCTAGATAAAAGAGGAAGAGTCTCCCTGCGAAGGTGGGCCTCCCAATTTGTACTCAGCGATGACAGCCTGTATAAGAGGCACTATCAAGGTCTCAACTTATTATGTGTCAATCAGGCCAAAGTTGAGCAAATTATGGATCAACTGCACTGTGGTACCTACGGGCCCCACATGAATGGCCATATGTTATCCAAGAAAATCATCCGACAGGGGTACTATTGGAGTACGCCGAAACCGATCAGATTCTTGGGTGGTGCGACATTGCGAAAAATGTCAACGCTTTGCCAATCTGCAAAGATGTGCCCCCACACGCCTTATACAACTCCACGCCCCCCCGGCCCTTCTCAACATGGGGAATCGACGTCATAGGCCAAATTCACCCGAAGGGATCCAATGGCCATGCATACGTCCTAGTAACCGTCAATTACTTTACAAAGTGGGTGGAAGCCTCTTCCTACAAGATCATGAATGCCCGAAAGGTGTCCGAGTTCATTCGGGCCAATATTATATATCGCTATGGGGTACCTTTCGAGATAATCTCTGACAACGGCTCATATTTTGAAGGGGACGTGAATCGTCTACTCGACGAGTTCAAAATCCAAAGGCACAAATCCTCTCCCTATCGGCCACAAACCAATGGTGCCATTGAAGCAGCCAATAAAACACTTGAAAACATCATCCGAAAAATGGATGATACAGGAAGAGACAGGCCAGAAAAATTGCCGCTAGCCCTCTGAGGCTATCGTACTTCAGTCCGCACACCCATCGGGCTACCCCTTACTCTCGCATATGGCATGGAGGCGGTACGCCGATAGTGGAAATTTCATCATTAAGAGTGATGATGGAATCTGATATAGCAGAAGTTGACTGGGTCAAAGGGCGATACGAAGAATTGGCCCTAATTGACGAACGACACCTGTTAGCCTTGGAGCATACCCGGGCATATCAAAGGCGCATCGCCCAAGCTTTCAATAAAAAATTCAAAGGCCGCGATATCCAAGTTGGAGACCTCGTACTTCGAGAAAAACCCCCTAGTTACGTTGATACTAGGGGAAAAAAGAAGTCTCCCTGGATGGGACCATACATCGTTAAGGAGATCCGGTCAGGAGGTGTTGTGCTTCTTACAAATCAGGATGGGGAAGATCTTGTTCAGCCCTTCAACCTCGACAAACTCAAAAGGTACTATGCATGAGCCATTCTATGCACAGATGCTTCCTCTTCCAAATTGCTAGGTCGAAACCCGAAAGGCGCCTAGGCAAAAGTTAGTGCATAATTAAAAAAACAAACAAACAAAAAGGAGAAATAAGGGCTCGCTTAGGTCAAAAACCCGAAAGTGGCGGCCTAGGCAAAAGTTAGAGCACAAAAAATAATAATAATAATAATAATAATAATAATAATAATAATAATAATAATAATATATATATATATATATATATATATATATATATATATATATAATAATGAATGTAAGGAGATAAAAGGAGGGGAATGCACTATCCAAGTCCTCAAGATACTACCTCCCTTTTCAAAGATACGGAAAGCTCAACGCGTAAAAAGGAAAACCACGACAAAAAGCTCACATTAAGACACTAAAATATAATTTTACAAGTCCTAAGGTGCAACTTAGAATATTTACTAAGACATCTATATTATACATTGATTGCATCAGTACATGTCTATATATACCGCCTGCATTCCCCTTGTTGCCCCATAAACAATTTTTTTTTTTTTGCGCCTTTAGCCCCCTGAGTGGTCTATCAATGTCCACGGCCCACCGAGCCGGCCCATATACCTTCTCGCGAAGCGTAAGAAGCTCTAGATTCACTCAAAGATGTGAGCCACCCGACGTGGTTCCCTCTTTCATCGCCCCCGCTTCTCCCGGGCAGCTGTATTGCTCGACCACCTCCATCATCTCAAACTCCAACACCCCATACAAAGCGGGGAGGAGGAGCAGCCTATCTCTTGTTCCCACGACTTTCCTACCTCGCCGCTATGCTCAACCGTGGAGGCTCATTACCGCCAACTCTCGTAGTCGTGCCTCAACCGGGCCTGGGAGGAGGAGCAGTTTACTGTTCCTTATGGTTACGCTGCCGACTAACATTGCTCAATCTCGTGGTGCATCACTGACCAGTGATCACCTGGGCCGCTCGAGTATCAAGGTTGCGTACCCGCCTACCCCTCGCCTCCGTAGCCCGAGGAACAACTAACCCCGAGCTATCAATGTCCTCGCCTATCTCCATCGTGAGCATCTACTCCTAGTTACATGGCGACCCAAAGAAAGTCTCTCGATACAAGGAGATTCGCCAGCCTACCATGATCCATGCCAAATACCTGTGGGACGTAAGCATAGTCAAGAATGGATAGCCGCTCCAAATTAATCTCTCGTACACATGCCCCGAATGGCGGACCAAGCCTCCTCGTCCGTATTCTCCATTCCATATATATATATAGGACTAGTGGTGTCCGTGATCACTTGCTTTTCCCAAATTGGCGCAAGATCCGGTCCGTTGATAAAGACGTCCGATGAATACCCAAAGATGACTACTTGACTATATTCATCTGAATGTCGAAGAAAATGCCAGATCTCCCAATGGCGAATGACCCATGATTATGTCCATCGAGCCCCTAGTAAAAATGATCAGCCCAATCAAATTCCGATAATTGGCCCGAGGAAAATGCCCGCGCATGCCATAAAGTGATGGGTCATATGGTGCCCATGCGCACCTGAGCCTCGAACCCGCAGAAAGTGCTCTTCTAGCCACATACGACCAAATGGGCTACCCGTAGGGAACAGCCTCGTCAC
>CM028377.1:99247913-99340600 GCA_013146195.2 Codonopsis lanceolata
GCCAAATGATGACACCTTGCTTGGTTGGTTCTATCTCGTTCCATTATACTGCGAGATAGGAATCAATTCAACGATGCCACAGCCCACTACGGCATCACTAGTCAGGTTCGCGTAAACTAATGTTCAGCCATTTGTAGTCGGGAAGAAGGTCACTCGGCATCTTGTTTCAAAATCAATGCGACCCGAAGCGGATCACGAGCCTGATGGCGACATCTTAAATCTTCTCGAGAAAGGTCTACATCCTCTGGCCTAGATAAAGAGGAAGAGTCTCCTGCGAAGGTGGGCCTCCCAATTTAGCTCGGCGATGGCGGCACGTATAAGAGAGCATATCAAGGTCTCAACTTATTATGTGTCAATCGGGCCAAAGTTGAGCAAATTATGGATCAAGCGCACATGGTGGTACTCTGGGCCCCATGAATGGCCATATGTTATCCAAGAAAATCATCAGACGAGGGTACTATTGGAATGCGCTCGAAGCCGGCGTATTCGGTGGGTGCGACATTGCGAAAAATGTCAGCGCTTTGCCAATCATGACATGTGCCTGCCGTCTTATACAACTCCACGGCCCGGCCGCTTCAACATGGGGTCGGCGTCATAGGCCAAATTCACCGAAGGGATCAATGGCCATGCATACGTCCTAATGCTTAGTCAATTACTTTACAAAGTGGGTGGAAGCCTCTTCTACAAGATCATGAATGCGAAAGGTGTCAGAGGTTCATTCGGGCCAATATTACCTCTCTCGCTATGGGGTACCTTTCGAGATAATCTCGACAACGGCTCATATTTTGAAGGGGCGTGAATCGATCTACTCGGCGAGTTCAAAATCAAAGCGCACAAATCCTCCCATACTCGGCCCACAAAGCAATGGTGCCATTAAGCGCCAATAAAACACTTGAAAACATCATCCGAAAAATGGATGATCTGAGGAAGAACGAGGCAGAAAAATTGCCGCTAGCCCTCACGAGGGTATCGTACTTCGATCCAGCACCCTTTGGGGCTACCCGCTCTCTACGGCATATGGCATGGAGGCGGTGCTACCGATAGAAGTGGAAATTTCATCATTAAGAGTGATGATGGAATCGATATAGCGAGAAGTGGCTGAAGGAAAAGAGCGTCTGAAGAATTGGCCCTAATTGTGAAACGACACTGTTAGCCTTGGGCATACCGGGCATATCAAAGGCGCATCGCCCAGCTTTCAATAAAAAATTCAAAGGCCGCGATATCCAAGTTGGAGACCTCGTACTTCGAGAAAAACCCCCTAGTTACGTTGATACTAGGGGAAAAAAGAAGTCTCCCTGGATGGGACCATACATCGTTAAGGAGATCCGGTCAGGAGGTGTTGTGCTTCTTACAAATCGGGATGGGGAAGATCTTGTTCGGCCCTTCAACCTCGACAAACTCAGGTACTATGCATGAGCCATTCTATGCGGCCGGATGCTTCCTCTCACCCAGCTAAATTTGAAAACCCGAAAAGGCGACCTAGGCAAAGTTAGTGCATAATTAAAAAAAAACAAACAAACAGTAAAAGGAGAAATAAGGGCTCGCTAGGTCAAAAACCCGAAAGGAGCGGCCTAGGCAAAAGTTAGAGCACAAAAATAATAATAATAATAATAATAATAATAATAATAATAATAATAATAATAATAATATATATATATATATATATATATATATATATATATATATATAATAATGAATGTAAGGAGATAAAAGGAGGGGGAATGCACTATCCAAGTCCTCAGCATACTACCTCCGGCCTTCAGCATACGGAAAGCTCAACTGGCAGAAAAAGGAAAACCACGACAAAAAGCTCACATTAAGACACTAAAATATAATTTTACAAGTCCTAAGGTGCAACTTAGGAATATTTACTAAGACATCTATATTATACATTGATTGCATTGTACATGTCTATATATCTGCTACCCCCCTTGTTGCCCATAAACAATTCCTTTTTTTTTTGCGGCTTTAGCCCCAGTGGTCTATCAATGTCCACGGCGTCCACCGAGCCGGGCCCATATACTCCTTCTGCGAAGCGCAGAAGAAGCTCTAGATTCACCAGCATGTGAGCCACCCGACGTGTCTCCCTCTTCATCGTCAGCATCCCCGTTCTCCTGGGCAGTTGTATTGCTCGGACCAGCTCCATCATCTCTGAAACCAACACCCCATACAGGTGGGGGAGGAGGAGCAGCTATCTCTTGTTCCCACGAATTGTCCTACCTGCTCGCTATGCTCAACCGTGGAGGCTCATTACCGCCAACTCTCTCAGTCGTGCACCGATGGGGAGGAGGAGCGACTACCGGTTCCCATGGGTTATCTTTGCCGATTAACATTGCTCAATCTGCGGGGTGCATCGGCTGGGACCCGCGATACTCGGTCGAGGGGCCGTTCGAGTATCAAGGTTGTGTACCCTTTAAGTGCGCCTCGAGCACGAGGAACAACTAACCCCGAGCTATCAATGTCCTCGCCTATCTCCATCAGGTGAGCATCTACTCCGTTAGTTACATGGCGACCCAGCAAGTGTCTCAGTCCGCGCCTGATAGTGCGAGACGGCCCCTCAGCAGCTACCATGATCCATGCCAAATACCCAGGGGACAGAAGCATATAGTCAGCAAATGGATAGGTGCCTCGGCCTCTCGAATCTACGTGCCACATGCCCTGAATGGCGGGACCCAAGCCCTCGTCCGTATTCTCCATTCCCATATATATATATATAGGACGAGTGGTGTCCAGGATCACTTGCTCTTTCCCAAATTGGCGCAAGATCCGGTCCGGTTGATAAAAAGACGTCCGATGAATACCCAGCATGACTACTTGACTATATTCATCGGAATGTCGAAGAAAATGCCAGATCTCCCAATGGTGAATGACCCAGATTATGTCCATCGAGCCCCGGCAGTAAAAATGATCATCCCAATCAAATTCAGAATAATTGGTCTGAGGAAAATGCCTGCGCATGCCATAAAGTGATGGGTCATATGGTGCTCCATGCGGCACGGGAGCCTGAACCCAGAGAAAGTGCTCTTCTAGCCACATATGGACCAAAATGGGGCTACCTAGGGAACAGTTCGTCACCAGTGGCAAAAGCGATCGGGCCGAAGGTCTCGCCAAAATCAACTGGGACAATATTAGTCGGCGATCTCGAGCACATGTAATGCCGGTCGGCGACCAGCGCATCGACAAATCGGGTAGACCCACCACCAAATACCTCCCTACCAAGCAGAGAAGAGCGTCGCCTCTGCATAAAATAGTCTACATCATCCTCCCTATATTATGTGAAAGCCCCAGGGAAGACCATTAAATTAAAGGTTTCTCCATTAAAGAAACCTGGAGTAGCCTGGCAGGTAGAGTGAAAAAGCTCCCAAATAGCCATATATGGACGCCTTCTATAAGCGAGGCTGCGATCGACGAAGGTGCCAACCCGGCATCGCCTGGAATTCTTCAAAAGTGGGGCACATCTCATTCATGTCGAAGTTAAATAAATGGTCCTGAGGAGACCAAAATCTGGCGGCTCCCCTCAACATGTCCCAATTTATAACGACATTCCCCCAGGACAATAGGCATCCCCGAAGATGTGATCAAACCAGTCCCGCTCGTCTGATCGCAGGAGAGAATCCAGAAATCCAGGGCATTCTCGCAAACTTCAATTTCCAAAGCCGTGGGAATACGTGCGGCCATTTATAAAAGAGATGCATTGGATTTTATAAGGCAAAAGAGAGCAACGGGGAAGCGAAAAAGCGGTGAATTATAAAGAGAAGAGATGAATGAAGCTGGTAAGAAAGCGAGGCCGGTCTCGTCGAATTTATCTGAAAGCGAAAAAAAATGGGCAGTTACGTACGATGCGTGAATAGTAAATGAACAGTGGCTGCACAGGAAGAGCCATGGCGCCACCAATAAGCTCCCTTGGCGCCGCGCCATGTCTCCCATATGGCCACGCCAAGTGACATATTACTGTGCTAAAAATTCTGCTGGTATCCTGGTTTATCTACCGACCGTCCACTGTTCCTATGTCTGATCGCGAGAAAGAAAGAAAGGCTATGAAAGATGGCTATGAACACAGGTTCAATAGCTACAGTGCGCCGAAAAAAAAATACGGGAAGCGGCCATCTCTTTGTTTACGTATCATCAGAAAAGCCCACTCCGATCCAAAGGTGTATTCTCATACACTCCCTCTCTTAGAGTACAGCGTGCCATTACCCTTTAGATGTCTGGTATAGCTTTATTTTCTGTGTGTGTTTAGTTTTGCATGTGTAATATATTGCATCATACACGTTTATATTGCATTATATAAATCTCTATACAGGTTTCTTTTACAGAAAAAAAATAGATAGAAAAAAATAGAGACTAATAAGTGCAGGAATCAAGAGCTAATGTGCTCGGGACGACTGACTCCTATCAAGGCCACCACCCATGACCCAGGGACCCGTTGTGCCACCAGCTCTGTACCCCCGACCTCTGCCCCGGCCGCGGCTCGACCCGACATCATCATCACCTCGGCGTCATGCCGTGCTGTCCCACAGAAAACTCATCGGCAAGTTTCGATAAAGTTTCAGCGATCTTGAAAAGCCCAGCGACTTCTTGTAGGTAGACACATTCGTATATATATATATATATATATATATATATATATATATATATATATGTGGATAAAAAAAAAGAGAGAGACAATAAAGGTAAATGTGTCTACCGAGCAGGCACGCTCAGGGACCGGCGCTCCTCGGGAATCTCGACATCGGGAAGAACATGCTCTTAGTGTTACCACCCCGATCTTTGGAAGGTAGAAGATATCATCAGGCTCTGTGAACATCAAGTTCTCGTCGAGAGATGAAGTAGACGGCCCTAGCCTGGCAGAAGCATCAGAGTGTCGCCTGGGCACACGAGGGAGCGAGAAAAGGGGGATGCAGCACGGACCTCGGGAAATCCTCATACGCCATAATTGGGAAATACATTTGGCATGAGGTATTTCGCAGTATTGATACCTATTTGGCATATGGTCGGGCTCTATCACCCAGAAAGGAGGCCGAGGAGGCACTAAAATGGACTGATGCTGGCGATTCACCAGCTCGCCCATGTACAAGGAATCCACCATAATGGAAACCATCAGTATCCGGTAGCGGCTAAGCACCAAAGCAACTGCATAATGGCCCTCCAGGCCCTCCCAGGGAAGGAAGTGCACTGTGCCAGGACTCGAGCTAAAAATCCGTCCCCGCACTCTTTCCTTACTCTTGCAACCACCGTCCTGGGTCGGATAAACCACATTATCATCAACATCTTGGGACAAGTATGGCGGTGGTGGACTCGTGAATAAGAGGACCGGCGAAAAATGGAAGAATGAGAAGGCCCGGACACGCAAAAAAAAAAAAATATATATATATATATATATATATATATATATATATATATATATATGTGTGTGTGTGTGTGTGTGTGTGTGTGTGTGTGTGTGTGTGTGTGTGTGCGTGTGTGTGTGTTATCAATAAAAAAAAAAGTGTGTCTTAAATAAAAAAAAAAAAAGTATACATAAAAAAAAAGCAGCAAAAGCAGGAAAAGGCATATACCTCCCACGCCGGGGCAAATCCGTTCAAGGTTGGCGAATCATTCCGGCAGGCCCTATCCATGGAAGCATACAATTCGGCCAAGCCTGCCTGTCCCCAGTCATATAAAGGAATCCGCTCAAAATCTCCCAAGCAGGCCAGGACGGAAACTCGCAGGGTGGTAGAGGAGTTGGCAAAGAGCGATGTGCCAAGAAAGAAGAATAAAAACGCTCTAGCCACTCGAGTTACGGCAGCTATATCATTCGCCGGCACCCGCCCAGCATTGCTGAGGAGCCATTTCAGTATGCTGGCAATGAAAATCTCATCCGTCGATTTAAACCTCGGTTCGAAGCCCATGAGGTCCACCACCTCCTCTCTGGCCGAGGAGAGTAAAATCTGGTCGAGGGTCTCCCAATGGTAGGAATGCCGTGATAGCGGCAAAGTCGCTTGGGTCATGGTCGCCTCCCCCCAACTGAAATGGAAGGTATGGGTGGTGTCCCACCAGAAGTCTCGGAGCACATCGAAGATGGGCAGATAGCTGGTAAAGTGGCGGAAGGAGTGCATGAAGGTGCTGAAACCAGAACCCTCCACCAAAAGCTGCGCTGCCTCGGGCAACATGTCATAAATCTCAGCAACATTAGCACATGAAGCCCGCATCCTCTTGAACTTCCTGCGAAGCTAAAAAAAAAAAAAAAAAAAGGTAAGTTCACTATCCTTATTTTCCTTGTACAGTTTTAATGAGCAATAACAATGAAAAAGGCATTTATAATAAGTAATAAACATGTTGCATGCATTGAATTATAAAATTGCATTATAAAAAAAATCAAAAGTAAATACTTATGTAAATATATATACATATAAACATTCAGTTTCTTTAATAGTAAGGAAAAAAAATAAAATAAATATGCATTTCTTTTGAAAATATATGTCATGATTACACCCTTTTAGTAAATAAAGAAGCATTTTGTGTATCTAAACATATATTTTGTTCATATAAAAAAATCAAATCATTTTTGATGTAAATAAACACTTACCATTCTTTTAAAAATAAAAATAAAAAAATAACACATACATAAACACACATGACAATAAACATTTAGTTTCTTTTAATAAAATGTAAAATAGGAAAATATGTGTATTTCAAAATATATGTTGTATTCTTTTACATTCCTTCGGTAAATAGAAATACATTTAAATATGTGTTTTAGAAAAAAAAAAAAAAGAGATCATGCATATTATTTTGCATTCAAATAATCATTTTTACATCCTAAGCATCATATAAATGCATGTTAGACTGCATTTATCATGTACATAATGAAATGTAGGAATAGTCATGCATCATGTTAATAATCCTCCTATAATTGTTCTGCATTGCATTTGCATCAAATAAAGTAGTGCATGCATCCATCATGTGTATTTTATTGTCCAATAAGCTGCATTGAGGGTGTGCTAAAAAGAAAAAAAATGTCACCAATCCCAAAAATAAATACTTTCATGGCATTTACTATGCCCTTGCAGCATAAGCATGCATGAAAAATGAATTTAAGGGCATAAAATATATCTGTTTTGTCCCATATTTATCCAAAAATATGCCCAAAAATGCGTTTCGGAAAATTTAAATTGTATTCCGAAAAGTCCGTCTCATGAATATATTACATGCAAAAATGTGTTTTAGCGTAAAACATGCATCATATAGCCTCATTTTGCATTTATAGTATAAATCATGCATAGTAGGGTCAAATAGTGACCACTAGTTCAATCATGCATCACAAAAATAAATCATGTAAATTTCATGCATCACTACTTAATTACATCATTTAGACATAAATAGGACATGCATAAACATCATTAATAAAGTCAGGAGTGCTCCAAAGGTTCCAAACAGTACAGAAATCTAGCAGATCTGAAGTATATCCAGGCAAATCTAGAAGAAGAAAAAAAGAAACTTACAGTGGTAGGTGGAAGATTGGACGCGTGAGTACTCCGATCTCGCAGAATATTGCCCCAGTCATCTTGAGAGTACCGATACTTGATCTTATTCCGGATCAAGAGAGGAAATTCATTCCTCCCTTCATCAGATTCTGGGTGCATAGGAGCCTTCCCCTTCTTGGATCGAGAAGAATATGTCATCTGCTAGACAAAACACTGAAATTGGCGAAGAAAAATTGAGAAAAGGAGCAAAATAAGAAGATAAGAAAAAAAGAGAACGGAGGAGCAACAATGGTGTCGCTGAAGAAGAAGAGAAGAAAGAAGGAAGGAGCAGTAGCTCCCTTCCTTCACCTCCCATCCATAATAAGGGTGAAAAAGGAATTTTTCCTTTTCCCCCTCCGAAGTTTAAAGATGCAACATTTAAGTCCTCAAGTTCCAAAAGATCCAAAATGGCCCCTGAGCTCAACGGAAAGTTAACAGAAATGATCTTGTTAACCACATTTGGCGACCGTCCATCCGAGGGCAAAGAGGAAATATTATCCTCAGCAAGTCAGCCGCAAAATACATACAAACAAAAAAAAAATTCAAGCGGCAAAAGAAAAAAAGAAAGAAAAAGAAGAGAAAAAAGAAAAAAAAACGAAGTCCCCGGCTTGAAAAGGCGAGAGTGGCAGACATGTCAAAATCAACCGAATCTGCGGCAGCCACCCAGGCGCAAAAGGTAAGAAAGGTATAGTATTCTTACCCTGACTCTATAATAAACTTGTTTTCAAAGAAAGTTTGGTTTTCAATAATAAATAATAAAAAATTCTTTTCAAAATAAGCTTTGTTTTCAAATAAAAGAAAAACTCTTTTTCAAAATGAGTTTTCGTTTTCAAAAACACCAAAACAAAAAAAAAAAAAAGGAATATTTCAAAAACACAAAAAAAGATGAATATTTCAAAAACACAAAAAAAGAGGAATATTGAAAAAAAACAGAAAGAGTGAGAAGAAAGGGAAGGAAAAAGAATGATCTTTTTTACAATTTTCGAAAAAACTTGAAGAAAGTTTTCTTTGTCGTGCTCGACGACGGATTTTGATCGGTCGAGTGCAGTTTTCGGGAAATTTGAAAGTTTCTTGTTATGTTTGGAAACAAGGTATTGACCAGCCAGACACAATTTTAAAAATTCTTCTTAACATATTTCGATAACAAGGTATTGACCAGTTGAAATATGGTTCCCGAAAAACATTCAAATCTTCATACCGTATTTGACGGTCGTTCTCGACCGTTTGAATACGGCTTTTTCGAAAAACACAAAAATCTTTTTCATGTTGTGTTCTTGATCGGGTTTTGACCCGAAGGACATAACATCCTCATTTAGTTGTAGTTTAGGTTTTGGCCTGAACTACGTTTGGTCTGATTTCCTTTATTAAGGAATACGTAAGCAGCCTACACTAGTAGGTCCGACCATCAGAGCACTTCAAATTCATATCTGCTTAAAAACTACGATAACATGTTATAACCGACTAAATATGTCTAGGTTATGGAGTTTGGATAGCATGATAAATTGTGCATTATAACTGTTACCTGTTGCATTTCTCTCCCATTTTAATTGAACGAAATTGGAGAGTCTATTGTTTATCAACGATGTTCGTCTACTCAGTAAGCCTTGGGTTACCCGTGGACTCCATCGTTGAGGGGCTCTGTAGACACCCCAATTTCGTACCCCTGATAGGTGACTCTGACATGTGATATCAAGAACTTTTCAAACTTAACAAATGTCAAGTTACAGGAGACGAAAATGCGAAAGGCGAGGATCGCAAAGCGATGAATGCGAGGGGTGAAAGTGCTGAAAATGAAAGATGAATAGGAGCATGGCGCGGCCATAAAGCAAGAAGGGCGCCACGCCATGCTATGGTGGAGTCGGCGCCAATGGAGCTACAGTAGGCCTCAGACTTAACGCATTGCACAATTCGTGAAGGCCGCGGTACAAACGAACGAAGCCGGCTGGGGAATTCTCATAATTCCCGATGAATCCCTCACTCCACCTATAAATAGAAGTGTCGGGTCCCCTCTTCAGCACAAGATTTTCATTGTAAAGAAATGCTGAGAAACTCTCCGCGTTCCTTCGACGCCGAGTTTTAGCGAGAGGTGTGAGATAGGTGTGTGTAGCCCACCAAAGCTTCCAAACCCCGTCCAAACTCCGTCAAAATAAAAATCCACCGGTTATAAGTGATCCCTAGCCTAGTAGTTAGGTATCCACCTTACTTCCCCGGCCCAAAATCCGTAAAGTAAGTCGTTACTCTGCCCGAGTAATGAGCTGAAATACACAAAAATTAAACCGTTATTCCGCCCAACCAAAAAGGCCAAAACCTTCCGAAATAAGCCGTCACTCTGCCCGAGTGAATGAGCCCAAGTCATCCAGAATAAGCAGTCACTTTGCTCAAACCAAAACAACAACCACACAAACAACACACACAAAAAAAAAGACTCCCTCTCCCTGAAGGACAGAGCGAGCACACTACCGCTCTAAAAGGTAATAGCCTTTAAGGGCGTTTTATTTACTTGTTCATTTATTTATTTATTATTTATAAAGTTGTTATTTAAATCCGGCACAATGTAGTCAATATAAGCCGTTGTGCTGCCCGGATTAGAATAGGAAATATTATGTAAAAGAGCCGTTATAATGGCCAAATATTTTTAAATACATTTGTAATTATGTAAGGAAATTGTAAGGAATGGCTGCAGTAAATAATGTAGTAAACGGATGTATTTAGCCACGGTTTTATTTTCCTATCATTTAATGCTTTATTTATTTGTTTTATTTTCCTATCATTTAATGCTTTATTTATTTGCTAACAAAAGCATACTTTAGCCAAAACTATTTTGAGACCGAAAGTTGGGTGCCTAACCTTACTCGTAACTTAGCCACCGAACCCGTTTTCTATCTCTGGTTTTCTTTTCTTCTTTTCTGGTTTTGCTTTATTTTTGCCTTAAAATAAAGATGGCGACTCTAAACTTTTGGATCCAGTAGGGCCTCGCAACACTCCTTCTTTGCACTTTTCCGTTTTCCCCTAAAAAAGGGAGAATGGGAATGGAAGAGTGATGTATTCTCATATCCTGATATCCCCTAAAAAAGGGATAACTTGATACGGGAAACCCAAAGCTCCCATAGTGATCCAAAACGGGCCATAAGGCTATTTTTAATAAAAATTCATAGTGGGTGCGTCACAACATCCTTTTTTGCACTTTTCCGTTTTCCCCTAAAAAATGAAAAATGGGAATGAAAGGGTGATGCATTCTCATATCCTGGTATCCCCTAAACAAGGGATAACTTGATGCGGGAAACCATAAGTTCCCATATTGGATCAAAAATCCACTAAAGGCAACCGAGGCGCATTCCAACGCGCTATCATAGACAGCACTCCTCTCGCACTTTTGATTTCGTCTTCCCCTAAAAAAGGGAGGGTGGAACGAGAGTAGTGGATGTCCCGCATCCGCACGTACGCGCACCCCTATCCAAGGGCGCGCGGGGCGCGGGCGCACCGTCCCGGGAACCCACAAATACCCTTCAGAATCCGATAAATATTTGTCACCATCCTTCATGTTCTCCACATACTCACCCCCAGTGGAATGTGCTTTACCAAG
This sequence comes from Codonopsis lanceolata, assembly GCA_013146195.2. Lineage (NCBI taxonomy): Eukaryota > Viridiplantae > Streptophyta > Magnoliopsida > Asterales > Campanulaceae > Codonopsis > Codonopsis lanceolata. Next base: position 99,259,002 of record CM028377.1, read on the forward strand.
GTGTCGCGGTTGGAACTTGAAAACCACCTCCCAATTATTAAATTTGTTCTGAAGCAACGAGTTATCGATAGGTGTTGTATTAACCATCCTAGGAAGATCCTCAACAACCCCCTCCTCGTTCAGACCATCAAGAGCCGCAAACGCATTCTTAAATAAAATTGAATCACTAGGCTTCTCCACAGGTCCTGGCCGAGAGACGTTTTGGTGTCCTTCGACCAAAGGAACTGACGTTGTACCCTGACTTAAAATATCGACGTGCTCAACCTCCATCGCACAGCCTTGAGAATTTTTTGCCCCAGAACTCGATTCCCCATAAATTTTCCCATGTCTAGCCACTGGTTCCCAACGATTAGTTGGGTTGTGCTTAGAAGACATACGATCAACCTTGGTTGCCTCCAATTTATCAGTTGTAAGAGGCTTGTTCATAATCCCGTCTTTGTGAACCACCCTCTCATCCTTTGATCCATGCTCATGTAAATGCACCGTAGGCTTCTCCGAGAGCACACGAGCAGATCGTTTTATGACTTTACGACAATTATCCTTGACATGGCCTAGCAGACCACAGCCAACACAAAAGTGAATGTTGCCTTCAAACTCAAGGGATTGCCAAAACCCACTTTCCTTGCTAGTACCAATCCAAAAACGGGAAGGAAGAGGCACAGACACATCAATTTCAACACAAATCCGGGCAAACATAGGTCTCAATAAGGATAGGGTTTTGTCATCCACACGTAAAAAATGACCCAGCAAATTACCAATGCACTGAAGAAAAGACGGATTAAAAAACGTTAAAGGCAACTAATGAAGCCGAACCCATACCGCAACGCGGGTACTATCTTTCCGGAAAGCGAAATCAGGTGACCATCTAAATGATCTATACATACATGATTGAATCATGTGAGACTCTTTAGAAAGAGCAAGAACTAAATCTTCAGAAGAAGAGAGTCGAACCATAACATGCCTAGGGTCCAGCAAACCTACCTCGAAAGGTCCATTAAGTTTCCATGTTCGGGCAATATTCTCCTGAATGGCATGCACAGATGGCCTTCCAGTCGAAAATTTTAAGATAATAGTATTCGCAAACTGCTTTTTCGCCGATTCAATCTCCATCGGTGTAAAGAGGCAACCTGGTTCACCATTAAACGAAGTGACTTGCCATGGAGCTAACGGGATTGCATGTAAAATTGGAGAGGAAGCGCCGACAAAAGGCTTTGGCTGGCCAACAATATTGGCAAAAGATTTAGCAAGTGCAGCCTTTTCCACAGTTGTACGCATCCCTGCCGTCACGTCCTCAACTTCCCCTGGAGGATCAACCCCCGGTGTGATAGTATCCGGCGGCATCCCAACCCTAGCCGCAAAACTTAAAAAGGAAGAGTAATAATCGCACCTTTAGTGTGTGTGTGTGTTAGTGTGTAAACTTAAAAAGGAAAAGTAATAATTCTTCTTCTTTTCTGACAAGTAAGTGCAGCTTAGTGATAAGATGCTTCACCCATACCTAATAGGTCGTGGGTTCGAGTCACCAAAGGGGTAAGTGGAGAACCACTACTGATCCTCTATAGTAAAAAGAAAAATAAAAAAAAAGATGTTGATCCTACCCAGCACCCTACCCAGCCCATTCCATTTCATCCTCAGGTTTGGAAAGAAATCACCCTTGAAGGACGGAAAAAGAGAGGAGATAGAGTGTTCGGAATGGGGGACCATGGGCTACTATGCTCATCGTCGGTACGTCACTCGCATGCTATTAGGCCCGACGCTCGGCAGATTTCGAGGATAGAGACTTTGGAAGCACGCTTGATTGAGGAGCAACGTTTGGCTGCGAAATATCGGGAATAAACATATATAGCGACAATTTGCAGAAATGATGGTGACAATGCAAAGCATGGCACAACAGATTCATGAGTCTTCGAACACTCTCTCTAGTACTACCGGGTCCCCTTCTCATGCCATTAATCTCTTCGAAGATCAGCCCCCCTCCCCCACTTTGATTATTGGTACTGTTTGAGTTGATACATTGATATTTGGTATTGTTTGATTTCGTATGTATATATTTGGTACTTTGTTGTAATAACATTTAGAGTTTGAGGTTTTCAGATTGGTTTTATAGTTTTGTATATTTCGTATCATTAGTTTCGTATTAATTGTTATATTATCAGGTACAAAAAATTATAAATGATAGTATTTTCATGTTTTTTTTTAATTTTTTCCATTATTAGCGACGGAATTTCTGTCGTTGAAATTAAGTTTTAAAAACCTTTAGCGACGGAATTTCCGTCGCTAAAGGTTGAATTTCAGCGACGGAAAATTCCTTCGCTGAAAATCAACCTTTAGCGATGGAAATTTCCGTTACTGAAATGAACCTTTAGCGATGAAAATGGGCCCGTCGAACATCTGCGACGCGTAATTAGCAACGGCCTAACGACGGAATAATTCCGTCGCTAGGTAGCCAACAGCGATGGAACTAGGTTATTAGTACAACCTTTTCTATAGGTTGTTAGTACTTGCTAAAGGAACCTGTCTCAAAAAGTTTTTAAGTGTAACTAGGCTATTCAACCCCCCCCCCCTTCTAGCCTTGTATTGTACCCTTTGGGACTAACATCAATCCTTTGAATCTCAGATGCACTCAACTTGGCTACAAAAGTGGGCCACTTTTCTTCCCTTGTCAATGGAGGGTTGCGGGCATTGTTAAACCCGCTAACTTGAACTCTCCAACCAACATCTTTTTTTCCACCGAATATACTTCAAACTCACAATTAAACTTTTTTTAACCTTTCTTCTTTACATCTTTCAAAGCTTTCTCACCATCGTACATATACTTTCCACTCTTCTCACAACCGAATCATACTTTACGAATTTCATCATCGTAAGTTTTAAGCCTTGTTTCCTCGAGATGTCGGTTATCTCTAACACATTTTTCTACCGTCTCTTGATGAGATTTCCTCGATCGCAAAAAATTAGATACATCTAGAAATAGTTTAAACTTGTTTTCAAAATGGTAATCATGTAAACAAATAAGAATAAAACATATTAAAGTTAGGCAATTGTATTTCGTATTTCTATGTTGTCCTACTACCTATTTCTAATTTTTTGAATATTTTTCAAAAATAATAATTTTTCAGGAAAACAAGTATGTAGTGATTTTATGGCAATAGGACCGCCCAAGGGGCAGCGGCCATTTTGAAAAGAAAAAAAAACGGCCAGGGCTAGCGGTTTTCATATTTTTGGTCCTTCACAAGAAATGGATTTTTTACAAAACATTCGCTACAAGGCAACTAAATTTTATAATTTTGTCCGCTAGGGCATAGCGACATTTTTGCAAAAGTGTCTTTAGGACCTGGCAATTGTTTGGCCATAATCCGAATTTGTTAATAAAAAATAATTTAAAAATCAAAAAAATTATGAGATGTCTGAATCTTACTTAAAATGTGAATCTACGTGAACGTCTTCATTGGGATTGCATTCCAATCTCAACAATGCGGGAGTGAAAGTAAGTGAGCGAGTAGTATGAGTTGTGAGAAAGAATTTGTTGTAGAAAGAGTTTGAGATGGGAGATATTACTGAAAATTGGGGGGGTTGTTTAAATTGGAAAGAGGGTAGTATAGTAATTTACCTTATTAAATGGTGTTAAGTTGAATAAATTTGGTGTTACTTTAAGTGTCACTCTTTTTTCTTAGTAGTATTTCCGATAGCTAGTGGTTAGTTTTGTAATGTTTTGTTACTTAATGAGCGAAAACAGAGATACCATTTGTTGATCTGAAGTACGTGACCTTGTTAAATTAAGTTAATTTTTTTGTGGAGACAATCAAGGTGAAAGTTTTTTGAATTTTATAGAAAACAAGAACAAGTTTCACAATTATGCATCGACCTTGGATTAATTATTATGTTAGTATGACTTTTTAGCTAACAAAAGGGTGATGAAGATGATGTATAACAAAATCCATTTTTATAATAAAAGAGAATAAACACACTTAATTATTTATAATGTATTACACTGACCAGCAGAAGATAATGTAATCTGCTTATTTTTAACAAACTAAAACAACTTTGGGTTCATCAATTGTAGGCATTAACGTGCCTGTCCCACTAGAATTGTGCTTGAAGATAGTCAACTACGTTCTTTTCCAACTGGAAAGCTCTGGTGAGAACATCATCAGAAATTGGTGGATTCGATCCAAATACTGCATTTGCAATGGTGATCACCCCTGGATTTTGGCTGCTAAGACCAGCAAATGCTACTGCCTTGGTATTTCCCACGTTGAATTGAAAATGAATAAGACCTATGGGGAACACGAATACGTCTCCCTTGTGTAAGACCTTACTGATGAGACGGTTCTCGGTATTGGATGTAACGAAGCCAACATATAAGGTACCTTCCGCCACAAAAAGGATCTCACTGGCCCTCGGATGTGTATGAGGTGCATTTTGGCCATATGGTTCGTAGTCAATACGAACTAAAGAAATGCCTAAAGTGTTCAATCCGGCTATTTGAGCAACATTTACTGCAGTAACATTTGATCTAACTCTATTTGTCGTATTTCCAGGAACATCGATACCCGAGAAGTAGAAATCATCAGCTTTGACATCCGCTGGATCTTTGCAAAACCTCCCATTGACAAATACTGCATGCACATATTATCACACACATGTTAGTTCAATTCAAGCAATTAACACAATATATGAAACAAAATTAACTATAAAGCTAGAGAGAGAGAAGATATGTACCCCCAGCATTTGGGTTATCAGTAGCAACACAGAAGTCTTGCAAAGGACTAGGATCAGAGGCATGGACAAGTGAGACAGCCAAAGCAAGCATGGCAATGGTTGCAGTTAAGTGAAGAGGACCCATTTTAGGCTATAAGTTATGTAATTGGATGAATTGCTTTTCGATAAGATGGAGATGTAAGATTTAAGCAGAGGATGGTGCCTATTTATAGGTAAATACTAGATACATAGTTGTTGTGTTCCCTCACAAGTTGATAGAATATATAATGAACTATTCCTAGTCATGCTAATGAATGGTTAAATTTTCAGTCTTTTTGAAAAAAAGAAACATTCTACAACCACTGCATTTTATATTTTCTGCTGATGTCAATATGGAATAGGTCAATCAGATTTTCATTTTATTCACTTCTTAATTAGTATTTCTTTCCGTGTGAAGTTTGAGTTTACAACCTACCATATGCAAGTGAGATGAGTAATTATTTACATTTAGTACTTAAAATAGAGATAAAGTATGCAAGTGTCAATTGATCTTTGCATGCCTAGAGAGGTTACTTCTGAGAATCAGGTTGTTCAAACAGTCGTGGAATTACTTTCTGCAAAGTTTGATGCTTGAATTGAGTGTGGCATGCATCTATATTCACGTACTGTGAGGAAAGATTCAGATGGGTCGAGGGCGTCTATATTCTTATATTCTGAGGAACACAGATTCTGCTATATGCATTACAGAACATTCACAAATCAATGATCATCATTGGAATCAACCCCAATATTATTGATAATTTTAAGAAGAATGTTTGTGTTATTCTAAACATGCATGCCTTAGAAATGACATATTTTCTTAGAAGTTTCAGGAGGTACAAATCCAAACACACTCAAGGCCCCTGAATGTGCCTGACCTTTTAATGGATGAACTCTTCATCCTAATAACGTGATCGTTCATGTGATTTGTTAGTCTAGGCATGAAAAGTTGGGATAAAAACATTAAATATCTAAGTTACTGTCGAGTCGTATTAAACCACATCTATGAAGGTTCTAATTTTAGATTGACAATAATATACTTAACTAATATATGAAGACAGAGAGAGGAAGTGAGACAAGTAATCACGAAGAATTCAACTAAAAAACTTAAAGAGATATCTTTTCATTTTCAAATATATAGCCATAGATTTAAGAACGGTAACTCTACAAATATCTTCTTTTTATGACATGTGTTTATAATTAATATACAAATAAAGTTTAAGAAAATGAGATAGTTTCCTCTTTGATAAGCATGGTAAGACTTGATCAACCATCATCGGTCTAAAGTATTGACAACTATCCATTTCTCCGTAATAGAGTTGCTGAAAGACTTTTCAAAACACTATGCGATTGTCGGCTTAAACCAAAGTTCAAATAGTCAGAAGTTGGTAAATCTATATATATATATATAAATATATATATTTAAAGTTGGTGAGGAGCACTATGGTTGTGCCACCTCACCACCTTTAGATAAATCTCCATTCTAAATCATCCATGTGGAAGTTTTAAAAACCTTTGCATTAGCTAATAATAATACCTAATAACAATCAATATGATAAGGGGTATTAGTATTAGTATATATAACTTCTTCTATTGTCAATAGTAGAAGACTTATATTTAAAAACTTTTACAACTAACATTACTTCTAACCAATGTGGGATAAAACTCTTCAAGGTTAGATATTACTTCTAATGACTCACTTTTAACATCATACTTTAAGCTTTGATATCTTATTCATCCAAAACTTGATTTGGACAAATAAATATATCATTTTGATGTTCTTGCCGAGTAGAACACATTTACACAATTACTTTTGTCAACAAACAAATGACACATAAATAAATTTGTGCCTCAAGTTGCACAATTTCTTTTACTAAAAACACTAATTTTTTAATAAGTATTATACTTTAACTCTTAATATCTTATTCATCCAAAACTCAATTTGGACAAATAAATGTATCATTTCGATGCTCTCACCAAGTAGAACACATTTGCACAATTACATTTACCAACAAACAAATGACACGTAAAGAAATTCGTGCCTCAAGTTGCACAATTTCTCTCACTAAAAACACTAATTTTTTTTAAACAAGTATTATACTTTAAGTCTTGATATCTTATTATCAAAAACTCAATTTGGACAAATAAATATATCATTTTGATGCTCTCACCGAGTAGAATACATTTGCGCAATTACCTTCGTTAACAAACAAACGATACGTAAAGAAATTAGGGGCTTCAAGTTACACAATTTCTTTCACAAAAAACACTAATTTTTCAACAATAGAAGAGATGTATCCCACATTGGTTAGAAATTGATGTTGGTTTTAAAAATTCTATTATTAAGTACCAATAGAAGAAATGCATCATGCATCATACATTGGTTGGAAAGTGATGTTGATTTTCAAAGTCACTAGAAAACCAAAAGTTTTTAAAGCTTCCACATGGATGCTTTAGAATGAAGATTTATCCAAAGGTGGTGAGGTGGCACAACCATAGCTCTCCTCACCAATTATATATATATATATATATATATATGATAAAATATTTTTACAATTATTACCAATAGAAGATGTATATCTCACATTGGCTAGAAAATGATGTTGAGTTTAAATTATTTTATATTATAACACATTGTTTAAAAAGAAAATGTTAGATTTTAAAGTCTTTAAAAGACTAAAGACTTTCACTTTTACAAGAGATGTATCTCACATGGTTACAAAATATTCTACTATTATTACCAATAGAAGAGATGTATCACACATTGGTTAGAAATTGATGTTTGTATTAAAAATATTATTATTAATTACTAATTGAAAAGATGTATCATACATTTGTTATAAAGTGTTGTTGATTTTTAAAGTGTTTTGTTAAAAAACTTCTACCATTATTACCAATAGAAAATATATATCTCACATTGGTTAAAAATAATGTTGATTTTTAATTAAAAAACTTACTATTATTATATATATATATATATATATATATATATATATATATATATATATATATATATATATATATATATACTTTTGGTTTTCTAACCATTAACTAATAATAATACATAATAATAATCATAATGATAATGAGTATTAGTATTAGTATTAGTATATATAACTTCTTCTATTGTCAATAGTAGAAGACTTATATTTAAAAAAATTACAACTAACATTACTTCTAACCAATGTGGGATAAAACTCTTCAAGGTTAGATATTCCTTCTAATGACTCACTTTTAACATCATACTTTAAGTTTTGATATTTTATTCATCCAAAACTTGATTTGGACAAATAAATATATCATTTCGATGTTCTTGACGAGTAGAACACATTTGTACAATTACTTTTGTCAACAAACAAATGACACGTAAAGAAATTTGTGTCTCAAGTTACATAATTTCTTTCACTAAAAACACTAATTTTTAATAAGTATTATACTTTAACTCTTGATATCTTATTCATCCAAAACTCGATTTGGACAAATAAATATATGATTTCGATGCTCTCACCGAGTAGAATACATTTGCGCAATTACATTCGCCAACAAACAAATGACACGTAAAGAAATTCGTGCCTCAAGTTGCATAATTTCTCTCACTAAAAACACTAATTATTTTAACAAGTATTATACTTTAAGTCTTGATATCTTATTACAAAACTCGATTTGGACAAATAAATATATCATTTTGATGCTCTCACCGAGTAGAACAAATTTGCGCAATTACCTTCGTAACAAACAAATGACACGTAAAGAATTTCGTGCCTCAAGTTGCACAATTTCTTTCACTAAAAACACTATTTTTTCAACAATAAGAGATGTATCCCACATTGGTTAGAAATTGATGTTGGTTTTAAAAATTCTATTATTAAGTATCAATAGAAGAAATGCATCATACATTGGTTGGAAAGTGATGTTGATTTTCAAAGTCATTGAAAACCAAAAGTTTTAAAGCTTCCACATGGATGCAAGTATTTCACATTGGTTACAAAGTATTCTACTATTATTATCAATAGAAAAGATGTATCACACATTGGCTATAAATTAATGTTGGTTTAAAAATACTATTATTACCAATAGAATAGATGTATCATACATTTGGTAGAGGGTAATGTTTGTTTTTAAAGTCTTTAAATAGAAGACTTCTACCATTATTATCAATAGAATATGTATATCTCACATTGGTTAGAAAGTGATGTTGATTTTAATTTTAGATTAAAAAAACTTTTACTATTATTACTAATAGAAGAGATATCTTACATTTGCTAAAAAATGATGTTAGTTTTAAAAGTCTTTAGATAAAAGACTTTTACTTTTATCGTCAATGTAATAGAAGAGATGTATCCCACATTATTTAAGAAGAGGTGTTGGTTATAAAATTTTTAAAATAAAAGACTTCTTCTATTATTACCAAATGAGGATATGTATTACACATTGGTTAGAGAGTGATGTTGATTTTAAAAGTCTACAATTATTAGCAATAGAAGAGAAATATTTCACATTGGTTATAAAGTGATATTGGTTTAAAAAGTTTTTAGATGATGTATCTCACATTGGTTACAAAGAAATGTATCTCATATTATTTAGAAATGAGTATTGGTTATAAAAGTCATTAGATAAAGATATTTTTTGTTATTACCAATAGAAAATATGTATCCACATTGTTTAGAAATGAATATTGTTTAAAAAGTCTTTTATCCACTACTATTATTACTAATAGAAAATATCTATACCACATGGTTAGAATGTGGTGTTGGTTTTAAAGTCTTTAGATAAAAGACTTAAACTTTCATTACCAATAAAAATATAAAATATGTATCTCACATTATTTAAAAATGAATTATGATTTTAAAAGTTTTTAACAAAATGACTTCTAATATTATTATCAAGTTAAATGTTAATTTTAAAAGTCTTTAGATAAAAAAAATTACTATTATTATTAATACAAAATATGTATCTCACGTTAGCTAGAAACTTATATTAATTTTAAAAGTATTTAGGTAAAAAAATCGTTTAATATTAGTAACAATATAAAAAAAATTATAACAATAGAAGAGATTAACAATCTAATTATAATGTCTAAAAGTTATATTATTATTACAATATATATATTAATTATACTGCATAAAGACTAAATAACTAGTTCTATGAAAAAAAGACTATTTCTTGATTCAGAGCCAAGCTTAATGTGAATGATTCACATCTCACAAGACGTATAAACTGAGCCATCTGATTAATCCAATTTGATTATCCCCAAGTTAGCTAACAAAATATGGGACTTTACTTGATTATAACTCTTGCCATGTTGGCTTTGGCTGTCTCTCTTGGCCATGCCTCTGACCCCAAGCCTCTTCAGGACTTTTGTGTTGCTACTGCTAATCCCATTTCTGCTGGTATACTCTCTCTCTCTCTCTCTCTCTCTCTCTCTCTCTCTCTCTATTACATTGTTGCTAATTGGCCTAACTTGGATCAGATATGGGTGCAGTATTTGTTAATGGGAGGTTTTGCAAAGACCCAAAGCTTGCCACAGCTGATGATTTCTTTTTTACAAGCCTTGATGTTGCTGGAAACACATCCAATCGAGTTGGCTCAAATGTTACTGCCGTAAATGTGGTTCAATTACCAGGACTGAACACTTTGGGTATCTCAATGGTTTGAATCGACTATGCACCTCATGGACAGAACGCACCTCATACACATCCACGAGCTTCTGAGATCCTTCTTGTCTTGGAAGGAACCCTTCACGTGGGCTTCGTCACCTCCAATCCTGAGAACCGCCTAATCACTAAGATCTTACATAGGGGAGATGTCTTTGTATTCCCCGTGGGTCTCATTCACTTCCAACTCAATGTGGGAAATACCAACGCAGTTGCAATTGCTGCTCTTAGCAGCCAGAATCCTGGGGTGATCGTGATTGCAAATGCAGTTTTCAGATCCAACCCACCAATTTCTGATGATGTTCTCACCAGAGCTTTCCAATTGGACAAGAACATAGTTGACCGTCTTCAAGCTCGATTCTAGTCCGGGTAATGGATGAAATCAAATTGTTTTGGTTTGTTAAAAATAAGCTGAAGACACTGTTTTCAGACCCTACACATGTAATACTGAATAAATAATTTGTTTGTTAATTATACAACCATTATCTTGTTATAGAAATGGACAATCACCAAGACTATGAACCAAGACAATGAATTTCTTGCTCAGGTCATGTTCCTCATTTTTCAATGTTTGGTAACCCATGAAAAACGTAAATAGCGTAAATGCTTTTACAAGTCAACGAAAATTGAAGTCTTTTTTTTTTCTAAAAAATGACTTGTGGATTCATTTTTCGTAAGTCATTTTACAAAATTTATTCAACCATGTTCGAGCACCCCCACCATCCCTCTCCTCCCTTCCCCTTCCCCAATTACCCCCCTTCCCCTCTCAACGTACCTCTTTACCGGTCATTTCCACACACCCACCCAATTATCCTCAAAGTAATAATATTGCAGTATATCTAGCCCCCTCTTTACCCTCCTCTGCCTCATGATCACCTAATCGAGTTACTTTTATATTTTTAACAAAAATCATAATTAAAATACTCAAAACAGCTAGGATTCAACGGAGGTTAATACTTGTTGAAATAATAATCAATGATGATACATCATCTCATGAATCATCAAGCAAAAGTAGCAGCGGAATAAATAAAATAACAAATGAAACAAGCTAAGAGATACCAAACCAAGAAGTAAATTATGTCTACAAGTAGAAAACTTGTAGACGTTGCCTCGGGCAAAACTTCCAATAGATAAAGGATTGTAAAGAATTATAATAAGAAAAACCAACTATTTGAAGAGTGGAAAACAATACGAAAAACTCCTACACGAGTTGTATTTCATGAATCTGTCTTTCCTTTCTCTACCACATCTTCATCTTCTTGTCCTCCTCCATCCAGTTTCCGCTCTGATGAACCTGTTTTGGATGAAGACATCTATCCATCCTCATCCACATCTGAGCAGACTTCACATCCATCTACATCTTCACCCCCTGAATCTTCATCCACTTCTGATCAGACTTCACAATCTGATCAGACTTCACAGTATGCTCCTAATCCTTCCCCTCCTGCTCCTACTAGACCTGTTAGAACCAAGACACTTCCTACCAAGTACAAGGATTACACTGGTTTACATTTCACCAAACCAGTCTCTACTGCAAATTGTGAGTACAAGTACCCTACTCATTCTGTTCATAATGTTCTGTCCTATTCTAATCTATCATCTTCTTATCAAGCATTCATAGCTAACATTGACACTATATTTGAGCCCAAAACCTATAACCAAGCTGTCCAACACCCTCAATGGTGCCAAGATATGAGAGGCTCTAGAAACTAGAAAGGAACAAGACTTGGGTCTTGCAGGATTTACCTCAAGGGAAGAAACTTGTGGGCTGCAAATGGATTTATAAAGTCATTATAAAGTCAAGTATATGCCAGATGGCACAGTTGACAAATATAAAGGTAGACTGGTGACAAAATGCTTCACTCAGACTAGGGATTAGATTACTTTGATACCTTTGCCCCTGAGGCAAAGATGACTACAGTTAGGGTTCTTAGGGTCCTGTTGGGTGTGGCTGCTCTGAATCACTGGCCCCTTTATCAGATAGATGACTCCAATGCATTTCAGCATGGAGATCTTCATGAAGAGGTTTACATGGCTCTCCCTCCTGGCTATAATCCTCCTACTTCTGTTGATCTACCTAACTATAAATCTGTAGAATACAATGATTGTCTAAACAAGTACTAGAAAGGAATAAGAAGTAAAAGAGTACCTAGTAATTGTTTGAGGACTGGAACACATCAAAGAAAGAATTGTTTGAAGGGATATGTTGAGTGTCCAGTCCTGGGTTAAAGCAGATCAAAGAAATAATATTATGTAAGTAATGAATGATAGCTTCAACCACTTTGAGAACTAGAACATTTCAGAAAGATTTGCTTAAAGGGATATAAGAAATGTTTGAAGTCGTTGGAGAGCAAGGTTAAATTTTGAATCTCATCAAATAAATGATGATCAAATTTCAATTGAATGCACCGAAATCTTTGAAGAGGTTGAGAAACAGAAGATATCACCTAGTATAAGAATATACATTCATAAAGAAAGTGGTTAGATATATTCTTGCATAAAATCAAGAGAGTAGATATCTCTAACATGATATATTAAAGAGGGTGGTTGGTTAGTTGATATATTAAATTATAGAGCATTTAAGGTGATGACAAAAAGTCTTCTATTGAACAGTATGGAAAAAAGGTGAGTTTACTTTATAAAATAAAGAAACAAGGAAATAGAAAAACTATCTTTAAGTGACACGTATAAAATTAATCTTTAATTCAAGGCTTATGTCATTTTTTTCACTTTTATTTTAAAGTAAAAGTCCTAACATCAGTTGCTATAGAGCATGATATATTAAAGAGGGTGGTTAGCTAGTTGATATATTAAATTGTAGAGCATTTAAGGTGATGACAAAAGTTTTCTATTTTACTTTATAAAATAAAGAAACAAAGAAAGAGAAAAACTCTCTTTAAGTGACACGTGTAAAGTTGATCTTGAATTCAAGGCTTATGTCACTTTTTTCACTTTTATTTTAAAGTAAAAGTCCTGACATCAGTTGCTATAGTAACCATCAGTAGCTTGCCACATCTACATTACCTTCTGCTGCTAGAGTACGTTCCTGCTTCACAGCTTTCAGCTTCCTGCTTTCAGCTTTTGAACAGTCCAAATAAAGTTGTCTTCTAGTGCGTAGCACATAGTCTACTAACAAATAAGTTTATAGGCAATCTACTAAGACTTAAGTAATGGGTACAAGCAAATCCAATATAAAAGGAATATACACAAAATGGTTTGAAATAATTAATCAGGTTAATAATCCCAACACAAACCATTACCAGACCTGAGATCTCCTATGTGGTTCATATTTTAAGTCAGTTTCTGCCCAGACAACCTCATCTTGAAGCTGCAAAGAAAGTGTGAGATTCATTAACCAGGGCTTGTTCTTCTCTTCCACTTCCACTTCTGTTCTCTCAGCCTATTGTGATGCAGATTGGGCAGCATGTCCAACCACCAGGAAGTCCATCACAGGCTTCTGTATTTTCTTGGGGACCTCCTTAATTTATTGGAAAAGCAAGAAACATACCACAGTGTCCAGGTCTTCTGCTGAATCTGCTGAATCTGAGTATAGATCCATGGCTTCTACCTGCTGTGAGTTGGTCTGGTTGAGGTCTCTCTTGGAGGTGCTTTATGTCTCTATTCCTCTTCCAGTGTCTCTCTTCTGTGACAACACTCCACATAGCAGCCAATCCTGTACATCATGAGCAAACAAAACATATAGACATTGATTGTCATATCATTCGAGAGGAAATTGAGCAGGATCTCATCATCACTTCTCATGTTCCCTCTCCAGCAGCCTGCAGATCTATTCGCTAAAGCTCTTCCCCAGTCTCAACTTCATTATCTCCTGTCCAAGTTGTGTGTGGTTAATCTCTTTACCACTTCCGACTTGAGGGGGGGTGATAAGAATATGAGGTAGTCATGTGTATAATACTCAAACTGTTTGTAGAACCTTAAGGGTATCGGGTGTAATAGTTTGATAGTTGAATGGCTTTAATGTTCATTTCTATTTTGGAGTAGTTGGTAGTGGAATCTGTTTGTTGGCCATATATGTAATGTGCTGGAGATGATAGTTGAACTCAAGAAAGATAACAAAGAAATTCATCTCTCTCTCTCTCTCTCTCAACTCTCTAAATTTTGTTCATACCAAATTCAACAGCTTGGTTGTGGGCTTTCGAGGGGCAAAACTCATTCAAAAATATGTGGCTGAAGGCTCCGGGGTTTTTGGAAATGGGTGAGAGATAAGTGGTGTTCCTACAACCTGGAAGGGAATCCTTGTGTCTTACTGGCAAAGAAGCTGAAACTTCTCAAAGGAGACCTCAAAGTCTGAAACAAGGAGGTATTCAGAAGAGTAGATATTGAAATAAAAAAATCTATGGCGAAATGAGCAGTTTAGATGAGAAACCAGGGGTCGTCATATACACTGCCTAAAAGAAAGATAATAAAGAAATTCATCTCTCTCTCTCTCTCTCAACTCTCTAAATTTTGTTCATACCAAATTCAACAGCTTGGTTGTGGTGGGCTTTCGAGGGGCAAAACTCATTCAAAAATATGTGGCTGAAGACTCCGGGGTTTTTGGAATGGGTGAGAGATAAGTGGTGTTCCTACAACCTGGAAGGGAATCCTTGTGTCTTACTGGCAAAGAAGCTGAAACTTCTCAAAGGAGACCTCAAAGTCTGAAACAAGGAGGTATTCAGAAGAGTAGATATTGAAATAAAAAAATCTATGGCGAAATGAGCAGTTTAGATGAGAAACCAGGGGTCGTCATATACACTGCCTAAAAGGGCAGGACGTGTCACCTGTTTTGACCCTTGTTGATATATACATTCTTATTTATCAACAAAAAAAAGGTGACTCAAAATCCCCAAGTGATCAAGATACAACCACCTGACTCGATTCTAAGGATTATGCCACTCATACATAATATATAAACTAGGTGCTCTAAAACATCAAATGGAAAAATATGCAATCACAGAGATGTTTGCTCAGATTCAGGTGCTACAACCCACAGTATATGCCCAAAAATTCTACCACCCAAGTCTGTCTGCAAGGGAACAATCATGTCATATTGCTAATAACAAGTCCAACATGACATAAGCCCAAGTATATGGACAATACACTCATGGCCAAAAAGATGGCACCCCGAAAAGAGAAAATATTGGTCAAGGCTACCTGCCAATGGGGCATCACCTGCAAATGTAAGAGAAGCACAAGCCACATGCTAAAAGTACATATTCAAGCCCGTATGTACAACCACTGCAGACACTCCCAAGGTCTAAGCACTTACATCTCACCTAAAGGTTTCAACCAGGGGCATTACAAATGCAACCTGCTACTTGGATGCCACACTATCTTCCTATCACCTCACAGGTTTATGTAAGTTGTACCACTAGGGTGTACAAAGTAGTAAAAGAAGCATTTGAAAAGAGCACCTATGTGGAGGAAAAACCAATCTGACAAATACCATTTTGAAAGAAAATGATCCAAGTCTCTTGGAGCATCCTAGTTGTGAACAAGAGATTCAGAAAAACCAAGTAAGAAAACTGTCAGG
Organism: Codonopsis lanceolata; assembly: GCA_013146195.2. Lineage (NCBI taxonomy): Eukaryota > Viridiplantae > Streptophyta > Magnoliopsida > Asterales > Campanulaceae > Codonopsis > Codonopsis lanceolata. The sequence goes on from CM028377.1 coordinate 99,274,926, forward strand.
GAGATAAATGTGCAGCCAGAATTATATAGTGCAACATCCATGTAAGCTCTACGTGTGGGATAGGATTGCGGGTGAAGTAGGTGTACGTCACTAAGTCATTTGAAACCTTGCTCTGAAATGAGAAAGAGATGTAGAGTACGTAGCAAGGCTGCAAGCTTTAGCAAAGAGCGTTGAGGATTCTCCTCACATGCTAGGCACCTAGACACCTGATAAGGTTGCTAAGACTGCAATAAATACCTCTAGGGGTTGTGCCACGTCACTCTAGGTGAATGCCACGTAATTACCTAGTCTTCCCCGGAACTAACACCAATCGTACGGGAACATACTACACTCCGGGAGATAGCCTAAAGGGTGGGAGGCCGAGATTGAGTGCTTTATCCTAACGGCAATGGCACCCAAATCTCTACGGCCATACCCTGGCTTTATAATATTCTCCATGAAAAAGCTGGCCTAAAGATCAAAATGCTTCGTCAGGAGGACTTCATGCCTGACCCTATGAGATTGCGCTGGCCTTGAGCCCGAATCTCCGAACATTAGGGTTCCAAGGAATGAACTCTACACCTAAGGTAAAGCACAACAACTTACCACTAGTACTTACATCTCTCAAGGATGACCCGGCTTAAGGAACTACCGGGTAATCCACTCTTAGTGCAACAGCAAGCCTAAGGTTCCCAAACCCTTAAGAGGTCGAGTCGGTTTTTTGGGAACCTCGAGGGTTAATGGTTTGGCGGCTAAAGTCAAGAGAAAGTCTTACCCGTTGTACGTGTGCAATACCATGCACGTGCGACGCGTGTGACTTGATTACCAAGAGAAAAAGAGCGAATTTTGGTCCTTACTTACGGGACACTTTTCATGTGATCATTGGATGGTCAATAGGATGATGACACCTAGCACGGAATCTCATAATATTCCATGTGTCATGCCACGCTCACTATAAATAGAGGTCACAAACCTCATTTTCAAGGAACGAAAAAATCGTGAATCCATTATTTGAACCGAGTTTCTAGCTTGAGACTTGAGCTAGTGGGTACTAGGGAGCACTTTCTATATTATCAGCACTCTCTTTCTCTTCACCTAATCAATATTGACTTCCACCTCGGTCATTGCTCTTTGAGGTACTTTGATAGGGACATGCCACACCTAGCACTTTTACTCGGCACACATCACACACCTCGGGACGCTCACATTCTACAACCTCGATTAGCAAATTTATGAAACAAGATTAAGGTTGGCACTTCTACTTCTCTTGTCCTGTGTCATAGATACTCCAAAATCCGATGTCAAAAGCAATGAAAGATTTTTGGTAGCTTATCTTTTGCATGGTCATTTACCTATATTTTACACATTGGAACCAATTCAAATAGGTAATTCATCAACATCTTTGTGGGTCCAAGTTACATAGGATTCAGGGTGGTACATTTTCCTTGTTCCCCTTGCATCAAACGAAGCAGTACATAATACACATTGCTCTAGTCTCCTTGACAGGTAAGAACAAGGTTAACACGGATGTTGCAATTTCTCAGTTCAAAAGTAGAGCGGATGGGCCGGTCTATAGTAGGAGTTTTTTGTATTGGGCGTTCATTGATGTATTGCCTTTAATTCGGTAGGAGAGATGACTTGCCGACGATCCAGGGTGGATTAGATCTTGCATGGACCTAAGACTCCAAGAAGGTTTTGGGGAGTCAGATTTTCATGAGCGCTTTACTGCATTTAAGTCGGTAAATATTAACGACCCAAATCATAATATCCAGCCTAATTTCAAGGACCAGTAAGAAGGTCTAAAAGAAGCCAACAGGTGTGAGAATACAAAAGGAAGCTGAAATTACTAAAAGACGATTGAAAATCTGGAACAAGAAGGCGTTTGGCAGGATTGAGATCAAGATCAAAAGAGTGATGGGGGAGGTCAGATTGTTAGATGTGAAGGCAGGGGCAGGATGACTGAGCAAATCGGAAGAGGAGTGTCAGAAGGGATTGAGAAGTGAATTACAACAACTGCTTGTTAAGGAAGAGGAGTGTTGGAGGCAAAAATCGAGGGTTCAGTGGGGCTGAAAGAAGGGGACAAAAATACTAAGTTTTTCCATAAGACAGCAAGTGCTCACAGAAAGGTTAATCAAATTCAGTATATTGAGATTGGAGAGACTATTATAGAAGATAGGGATGCTATCAAGGAGGCCATCGTGGATGAATATTCTAATTTGTACTCGGACAACGAGGAGTGGCATCCAAACTCGAGGGTGTTGTTTTCAGTCAACTAGAAGAAGATGATAGATGCCTTCTTGAGCGATGTTTTTCAGAGGAGGAAGTTTGGGCAGCTTTGAATAGCCTGAATGGGGATAAGGCCCCGGGTCCAGATGGTTTTACTATAGCTTTCTATTCGTCTGGTTGGGAGATTCTTAAGGAGAATATTATGGAGGCATTTTATTACTTTCATTCCAATGGGCGATTCGAGAAGAGTCTCAATGCCACTTTCATCACTCATTCCAAAGAAGACAGGAGAGTCCAATATGGGAGACTATCGTCCTATTAGCTTGGTGGGAGGGTTCTATAAATTGCTTGCCAAAGTGCTCTCAGTCAGGTTGAAAAGGGTCATTGGGAAATTGGTATCAGAGCAACATGCTTTCGTGGGGGATCGGCAAATTAATTACTTATGCATCATTCATAGCAAATGAAGTAGTAGATTCTAGATTACATAGTGGAAGGCCGGATCTATTGTGTAAGCTAGATATAGAGAAAGCCTATGATCATGTAAACTGGGAATTTTTAGAATATATGATGGAGAGAATTGGATTTGGCATAAAATGGAGGAAGTGGATTATATTTTACATCTCATCCACTCGTTTCTCAGTTATGCTAAATGGTGAACCGGCTGAATTTTTTGATAGCTCAAGGGGTTTACGTCAAGGAGACCCACTTTCTCCTTTCCTATTTATTCTCATCATGGAGGTGCTGAGCAGGCTAGTAGTCAAGGCAGTGAATGGTGGTTTTATTCAGGATTTGGGATTGGGAGATATAGAGAGGAGGAGGTGACTGTTTCGCATCTCCTTTATGCGGATGACACTCTAGTTTTTTGTGATCCAAAGATTGGGAACTGGGATATTTTCGTCTTGTGCTAGCTTTCTTCCAGATGGTTTCGGGGCTTCGAGTGAATATTGCCAAAAGTGAAATCATTCCAATTGGAGAGGTGGTAGATATATCTTCTTTGGCTTCAGCTTTTGGGTGTAGAGTTTCCTATCTTCTGTCAACATACCTTGGGTTGCCGATTGGTGCGCCTTTTAAGAGCAAGGTCATGTGGAATCCAGTTTTTGATAGACTTATTCAAAGATTATCGGGTTGGAAAAAGCAATTGTTGTCTAAAGCAGGAAGGTTGATTCTCATAAAGAACACATTATCTAGCTTGCCCACTTACTACTTTTTGCTCTTTGTGCTTCCGGCTTCGATTCGAGGTGTACTGGAAAAGATGGAGCTTTGGACTTTTTGTGGGAAGGGAAAAGGTGAGGAGCGTAAGTATCATTTGGTTAAGTAGGAGAAAGTTTGTCATGATATAAGGGATGGAGGGTTGGGCATCAAAAATCTCAAGTGTTTTAATATAGCTCTTCTTGGTAAATGGCTTTGGCAGTACATGGTCGAAGTTAAGGGTTTGTGGAGAAAAGTGGTTAGAAGTAAATATGGAGAAGGGGATCACAGTTGGTTTCCAAAGATTGTTTTCAATTCTTATGGTTCGAAGGTGTGGAAAGGTATTTGTAAAGGGTGGGCTCCTTTTGAGAGGCAGATTTCTTTCAGTGTTGGAAGAGGGGAAAAGGTGAAGTTTTGGAAGGATAAATGGTGTGGGGAGGAAGAGCTGCAGAGATTATATCCTCCTTTGTCTAACCTAGCGGTGGATAAAAATTGTAGTGTCAGCTCGATGCTTCATCTAGAACAAGGTAGAGTGGCGTGGAACCCTGTTTTTCGCAGGAGTTTGCAAGATTGGGAGATGGAGCGTTGTACAGATTTTTTCAAGAGACTACACGCCCTCCAAATTGATGGTAGCAGGGAGGACAGGGTCCAATGGGCTGCTTTAAAAGACACGAAGTTTACTGTTAAATCTTACTATCAGGTTCTTTTGGGTAGGGTGGGCCTGCATTTTCCCTGAAAGAATATTTGGAGATGTGGTGCTCCCACTAGAGCAGCCTTTTTTACGTGGGAGTCTTGCCATGGTGCTATTCTGACTGGAGATAATTTAAGGAGGAGAGGAAGGGTGTATGTTAACTGGTGTTATATGTGTAAATGCAATGAAGAGAGCGTCAATCATTTGTTACTTCATTGCCCGATCGCCAGTGCACTTTGGAGTTTGATTTTGGGTCTTTTTGGAATGGCGTGGGTAATGCCTAGCTCAACTAGGGAGCTGCTTTTGAGCTGGTCTTGGCATAACCGGCGAAGGCGTAATGTCGTATGGTATACAGTTCCAGTAAGTATTTGGTGGACCATTTGGAAAGAATGGAATAGGAGAGCGTTCGACAACGTTGAAGCCTCGGTGGTTCAGTTGAAGGACGATCTTTTCCGCACCCTATTTCTCTGGTGTATAGAGACAGACTGTCCTTCACGTCTGACAGACTCTTTTTTTGTGGATTTTGTGAATAGTTTTAGATTTGAGCAAGGTTTTTGTACTCCGTTAGTGTACAAAGGACGCGTCACCTGTTTTGACGCTTTTTATAATATTATTTATTTATCAAAAAAAATACAAAACATTCCTAGAGAGAGTCTATGAAGGGTTTATGACCCAGGAGAGGCCATTGCAGAGTTTCTCACTTTCTCAGATGAGATGCAGCAGTCACGTGTTGTTTGCAGGCTAGTTGATCCTGTTTCTTAGGGCCTCTGCCCCTCCATGTGCCCAAAAAGAGGGTACTTAAAAAGCTGGAGAAATAAACCTTGACTGAATAGATAAACCAGAGAAGGGACACTACTCTACACTAATGCCCACATCATTATGTCACTCAGCACACTCTTGGTGTCAAATCTTCTTAACAGATTGTTATAATAATCTCATTATGCCAGCCAAATATTTATGTTCAAAGCACCATTAGCAAGCTATAAATCCTACTGATCAAAGATAGAAATCAATTTTTCCAAAAAGAACATCGTTACAAAGAACTTACCAGAATAATCTTGCAGTAAATGGAAGCAAATCAACATTTCTTGAAATTGGTTTCGTTGAAAGATAACAATTGGTAGGAAGTGGTTTCACGGCCTTGAAGCTGTGATACATCAGTAGTTTACTTCGAAAACAGGAGGAACACATCCCTACACAAAAAAGTAGAGATGTTAAGAAGGCCGGAAACCGTAGGGTTGACCCTATTAACCGGAAACATGAAAGGGTTAGGGTTGGGAAAATCCAACCCATTTAATAAACGACCCTATAGGGTCGCGGGTAAACTGGTCTGGCCTGACGGGTTCTAGGACTGGCCCGCGGGCTCGAAGATTTGCTTTTGGCTAAAATGAAGGTTCAAAATGTTAGAATTGAGATTCGAACCCACAACCTCTCAAGTGGATAGGAACTTGAGGATGGCACCTTACACCAATCAACCATCCTGACTTGTTTGTTTGAAATTCAAATGCGTAATATATATTATCATTTCATTTGGTAAACCAATGTCTATCCCCTGTTAGCTTTGTGATGGTGTATGTGTATTTGATGAAAGTCAAACCCAAACATGGTCGTAAGTACAGTTCTAAGAAATACAAGTTTCCAAAATTGGTCAAAATGAGATTTTTGGATACATAATTAGATATGTTAAAAGGGCCGAGAACCGCATGTTGACCCTGCTAATCGGAAATTGGAAAGGGTTAGGGTCGGGAAATTGCTACCCGTTTAAATTTCGTGCTAAACGGGTTGACCTTAGTATTATATTTTACTATTTGATTAAAATATTTGATTGTATTAACTTTTACCAACATTTATTTTATGTTATTTTATTATTGTAGATGAAGAGGATAATGATGTTGAAGAAGATACTTTCTCAAAAGAAAACTCGATTTCATGTTTTTAATTTGTATTGTTAATCGTTGTCACTTGTCCGTCAATATGTTTGTTACTTAATTTGATGTTTTGATTTAAATAAAGTATCATGTGTTAATAGGGCTGACCCTGTTAAACCGCACCCTACAGGGTTAGGGTCAGGGTTGCAATTTGAGTGGCCCGTTTAACCCGCGGCCCTATAGGGTCATAACCCTATAGGGTTATAGTCAACCCAATTTAACATCTCTACAAAAAAGTAATATGTTTTGAGTCCGTAAAGATGATATATAAACCATATGAGTAACAGATACCTATATTATCCTATTTACGTCAGAGAATGCATTTTTAGCCCAAAATGATGAATTAATGTTACAAATAATTTTAAGAAATAGCGCAGCTGGTGTTGTTTTGAATAGCCAAAAGACTTCCCATGGAAAAAGCACAACTCTTGGGGGATCAAAATTTAGACACAAATTTTTAAAAGCCTAAATGAGAAGAGTAGACAAATCAAGATCATACTTATGACATAAATGGATGTGCTACTTTTTCATTTGCCCAGATAGAACAAACTCAAAAATATCCATCACATTGGTCACATGATTGATAGAACTTCTATCTTGGGCAAAAACTATAACATTGCCTAAGAGGAACCTATTAACAAATCACAATTAGTTTTTTTTTTTTTTTTTACTTCTTTGGTAAAAAGTTCCATGTGACGAGTAACGCTCCAATCAACAAGAAGGGAACCCCTAGATGTGGTAGAAAAAGAGAAAAACAATATTGTTTCATAACCTAAATCAAACTATCCCATACAAGTGAATGAAATGAAGTAAAAAGCTTTTGGAAATTCCAGAAGTGGACTGCAAAAGCAATCAAGAATAACCAAAGATGCACCGCCATATTAATATTCAACTAAATATTTATAAAGAAACAAATCTTAAATTGACAGAACAAAGTTCATTTATAGAGTTCAATCACAAGAAAAAGTTTACCAAAGAAGGCTTTGAGTCAAACAGAAAACAGCTATGGACAGTGTTTTTAATGATATTAGATGACACTGCGCCTTCCTAGAGATTGTTTTCAATTAGATTCATCGAAATAATGCATAATCGTGGATGAAAGCTAGAAAAACAGTTCAATTAGTCAAATGCCTGGAAACACTAAGAAGCAAAAAGGGGCTTTCTAGTTTTGGGTCCAGAAGCTATAAAAAAATTATGTATAATAATCAATAGAAATTTGAACAAAATGCAAGTGACCGAGAAGAAAATTAAGTCCTGTGTGAACTGCAATTCATGCATACCTTCCTCATCTCATAAGATGACATGTCGCCGGTTTGCTAGGAAGTCTCTCAAAGGTGTATTCAACCAAAGATATGGTGAAGAAGACATCTCAACCTAGTGTCCCTAAAATTAAGTGCTACATCCTCCTTAGTGCCAAAAAAACAAGAGGATATCTCAGGCATCGTGATAGGATAAAGAGGCAACGATCTATGGATTCATAAGATTGAGATCCTCTTTGCCCTCCAGCGAGACGGCACCTTATGAAAACAAAGAAAATAATACCTGTCTTAGGGCAAATCTCGGTACATATAAAAGCTTGGACAGAGGTGATTCAAAGATTTATCATTTCACGTAGTGCATTGCTTGGAGTGAACTGCACAAATAGAAGTGTGCTTCTATACAAAGTTAATGCCAAAAATAAAGTGATTTCATTTTATTTTTTTTGTATAAAGCTTACCACAAAGAAAACTCCAGGCATGGTAATAGATAAAGAGGCATTGATCTGTGGATCTATCCAATCAAGATCCATTACGCCCTCCAACAAGGCGGCAGCTTTGCACAATCTGAAAGAATGAAAATAATGGCCCTCTTAGGGCGAAGCGTGACATATATAGAAGCTTGAACGGTGGGGATTAAAAGATTTATCAATACCACAAAATCTATGTATCAGATTCTTCTGTTCACATGTTAGATTGCAGGGAATTTCCACAAACAGAACTACTTGGTGCACGAACACTGAAAACCCGACTTTGGGGGCTACAAATTTGAAACCACGAAAATCAAAGTTTGAAATATCAAACGTGTTTTGGTAAAAATATGTGGAATACAGTGGTTGAAAATTTTGAACGACGCTTTGCAGGTTGAAAGAAGCAGTATCTGTCAAAAGGAGGGAGACTTGTTTTGGTAAAAAATACGCTCTCGAGCATGCCTATGTATTTCCTATCTCTGTTTGTAGTTCCTGCTTTGGTTGGGAAAAGACTCGAGAAGTTGGAGAGGGATTTCTTGTGGGAAAGGCAGTCGTCAATGAGGAAATATCATCTTGTCAAATGGGATACAGTCTGCTTTGGTTTAGGGAAAGGAGGTTGAGGTATTAAGAACCACAAGTTGTTTAATGAAGCCTTGCTTGGGAAGTGGCTTTGGAGGTATTTGTCGGGGGGCCTTTTGGAGGAGAGTGATGGAGAGCAAGTACAGTTTGGGGATCATTTGTGGTTTCTGGCAGAGACCTCCGAGGCTTTTGGGGTAGAAGTGTGGAAAGGCATTAGAAAATGATGGAATGCTTTTGGTAGAAACATATCTTTTGAGATCCGGTCAGGGGCAACGGTGAAGTTTTGGAAAGACTTATGGTGTGGCGATGCGGAGTTGCTTACATCTTTTCCTGAACTTTTCTCTATGGCTAGGCAGCTCCGTGATATCTTTAGAGGGTGATCGGGTGATTTGGAACCCAACGTTTAGAAGAAACTTTCAGGATTGGGAGATGGATTCGGTGTCGAGATTTTTTGAGCTTCTTTACGCTCAAAAAGTTGGTTGTGAGAGTGACAGGGTGATTTGGGTAGGGGCGAAGGACAACAAAAGTCAAAGGTTACTATTCAAAGTTGTTAGATAGAAAAGGGCTTCTGTTCCCATGGAAGTCAGTATGGAACACGGTAGCTCCAAACCGAGTAGCCTTTTTTGGTAGGAAGTGGTAGACAAAGCTATTCTAACCGGTGATAACCTGAGGAAAAGGGGGATTATATATGTTAACAGATTGTGCAACGAGTGTGAGGAGAGTGTAAATCACTTGGTTATGCTTTGCCCGATGGTAGGGGAATTGTGGAATTTCATGTTTCGATTGTTCAACGTGGAGTGGGCGCTTCCGGAGACCCCCAAAGATCTATTGTGGAGCTGGAGATATTTTTGGTGGAGGAAGAACAGAAACACCATTTGGGAAGTTGATCCCTTGGGGTGTGGTGGAGGGGCTGAACAATCACATATTCCATTGACAGCCTCTTAGTTAGTCTTTTTGGTAGTATACACCTCTTGTGTACAAAGGACGCGTCACCTGATTTGACGCCTTGATATATATATACATTTTCCTTTATCAAAAAATAAAATATCAAGCGTGTCCTGTTCGGAACTAACACATCAAAGTCACTCCAGTGATAACATACTTGAGTGAGAAAGGTTTAAAAAAAAAAAAGTAGTCCACAAGAAACTATCTTTCAGCTGCATGACACTAGAGACTAGAGAAAGAAACATCTTTTTCCTTCTTTTCCAGCGATTCTGCCTTCAACCCTTTGCAACCTTCTTTCACAATATGAAATCAAATGCTCTGAAATCCTAATTTTCTAACCTTTCATCAGCAGCACTTCTAAACTTTTAGATTCCCCTGAGCATTCTAATTTCCAAAGAACCCTCAAAAACATTTAGATGAATATTCTGAAACTCAATGTTGATTACAATCCTAAGGATGTTGTCAGTTCCTGTAACCAAGTGCTAACTGGGCTGTACTCAATGACAAATGAAGAAAAGGATTGGCAAAATTAAATCCTTAAACCAAGAAGACATTCACAGGTTTATTTGATTGATCAAACCATTATAATAAAATTATGCAAAATGATTAAGGAAGCATTCTCAAAGACCAGCAACGAAGACAAGCAGGGATTGAAGCATTTCGAAACCAAACTGGAAGAAAACAATATAAGAGTATTGCATTAATTAACAATATAAGTATGTTTTCGGCTTATTAAGAAATGAACATACGGCTAATCTGAAGCAATGCAATGAAAGGAATAGAGAAAGGTAAAATTCGAAGGCAATCTAAATCACTGTTTGCATAAGCATCTAGGCACCTACAGGGCGATTCCAAAGCAGTACTTATATGCTGATAGGAGTGATAGCAACTGACAAGAGACAGATACACGGAAAATGGCATCTGAGTCAAAGTTAACTTTATAAAAAGCAAATGCAAGATATCATAATTTTTGTGGTAGAAATTTTTTCAGTCCTCTATCAGACTATTAAATGCCAAGTAGTGATGAATGCTTGTTCTAAGAACTATTTAAATCATTCCATTAAGCAGTGAAGACTGAAGACTGAAGAGTCTGTATAGAGTCAAAATCAGTTGTATGAGTTTGGCATGATATTCTATGCAGTTAAAATGCAAGGTCATTTGATTACAGATATTTATTAAGACTAACACAGATGCTAACAAGATATAGGCACAATTGGATGTACCATCTCATTATTGGATCAATATTGTCTGTCTTGCTAATCAGTTTTTGAGAAGGCTTATAAGATGAAAAGCCGATAAATTAAAAGCTTACCATTGTTTGGCAACATTGTGGTGTCTGTGTGTAATACTATACATTTTCATGGTGCGTACTTCAGAGCATAGTAGGAGGTTTTGGTGCTGTTTGTACTATGTCCTTGCAGTAGGGGTAGAGGGGTAATAACACCAGTTGAAGAACTGGCACTACACACTAGGACTACTAAGAGAGGGGGATAGGGGAGAATGAAAGTAAACTAGACCCAAGAGGGGAGACAAGAAAATTGTGGTAGTGCGTGAACAGTGGTATCTAGTCTCATAAATGCAACGACATATGTATAGGTAACTGGGAGGGGGCCTTACGTGACAGAACATGTGTGCTGGTGGCGCCTTTCTATTCATCAAGTCATACGATTGCGCGAGCAAGGACTGCGTGTTCCTATGAGGGGACCATCCACATTTCCCCTATCAAACCATGCAGGGCCACGTGTGACGTGATGATTAGTCCACGTGCCAATACTTCGTTCGAGCCTCCAATCCACAACCCGTTTTATAGTCCCAAACACGGAAAGGTTGCGGATTGGATCCTCTATTCAAAAACTCTATTCCATTTCATATTCCACTGTGGGATCATTGCCACATGTCCATTGATTTATATTAATTTTTCATTTTTAATCCAGCATCTTTAACAAAAGAGTAAATTGTAAAATATAATTAACCAAATGGTAGATCAGAGTAGTAATTAGTAAATATAAATTTTTTTACGACGTTGTTAGTTCAGAACCCCAGCAGCAGTCATTGCTTCTCTACCTCAACAAACCAATGACTTAGATTATACCTAATGCAAAACATTTCTGTAAATAAGGACTTATCAGTGCTCATTGTTAGCATTTCCCTTAAAGCATTTCCCTAATTACTCTTCGACTTGAGTTTGAACTTTGAAGTTATTTAATCAATCAAGGCTAAGAGTTTGAAGTTTTCCTCTCCTAATTCTGTTTCAAATGCTTGAAGCTAAGCTCTGAATTCCATGAAGTCTTGTTTCATTCTGCCTTGGAACATATAAGCCACTAGTTGTAAATGCTTCTTTGTTAGTTCGTACCCGTGATTGTGCATTCTTTTTTTTTTTTGATAAGTAAAGAGTATATTAATAAAAACGTCAAAAAGGTGACGCATCCATAGTACACTAGAAGTATACAAAGCTCAAGAGCTTCTACCCACTAGAAATGTTATTTACAAACTCTACAAAAGTCATTTTTGGATAGTTCGCAGCCTCTACACACCAAGAGAATAGAGTGCGAAGCAAAGAATTCTTCAAGACATAGACTTTTCCTCGTTGTCGAAAACCCGTTGGTTTCTCTCCCTCCGAATCACAACAAACTGCCAAGGGCAGCCTCCCAAATCCCGATGCATCATATTTGAACTCGGCATCACTTTAAAAGATTCAACAACAAACTCCACAGATCTGCAATGAAGAAGCTGGTTCAACATGAAACACTGTTCACTAAATAAATATATTATCTATTAGGATAATAGCTTCCCATACAAAGAAGGCCATAATTTCCCACCAAACGGTAATTAGATTTCGTGAATAGACCCTTAGTTGCCTTCGGTATCAAAGTAACTTAGCGGCTCCACCTCCCAATCATGAAAATAGACTCAAGTAGGTCTACCATCCTCCCTTGACATCACCGAGCTAACCGAACAGTTGACTTCAAACAACTCGGAAAATCCACCTTCAGCACCATATCTTCCCAAAACCTAACTGTAAACCTCTAAGGATGCCCTTTCATGATCATGCTTACTCAATATTTGAGCATAAGGACTTTATAAAAGCATTCTAGCATTTCATTTCTTCGAGTTGTCTAGATTTAAAGGTCTCTTGAATTATTTAATCAATCAATTATAAGACTTTGAAGTCATTTCCTCTCCATTTACTGTTTCAAATACCTTTGAGAAGTGAATGTCCACTAAGAAGTGATAATTTTCGAACTATGAAGGTTCCCCTTCTGATAGATTCCCATGAATGTAAGATTAGCTGCATTATTGTGATCACCATGCTGCACCGTGATTGTGCATTCAAACATTGTGATCACCATTTAAATAAAAGGTGGTTTTGTTTTTCCAACACACACCCAAAAGAGTTGTCCTCCATATACTCTTTCAATTCTTGGTTGATCGAACTTGGTTGTTTAGTTTTTGGCGATGAAGAAGCAAATGGGTAACATCTATTAACAAAACGTTTCCGGTTCCTGGGGTTTTTCAAAATCGGTTCCTGTTTGGTTTTTCGTATTTGGAAACGTATGTAATGATTTCAGGAAAATAAAAGTATGTTTCCACATTTAAAGTGCATAGTAACTACCTGATCATTACACTTGTGATGCCTTTATGGGAATTTGGATGAATTTTTGTTTGCTATGTTTTGAAAACTGCTGCTAGGGTTCGACGGGTGGCCAAGGGATTCCAGCGCCGTAACAACTAACAACGTCGTAAAAAAATTATATTTATTAATTACTACTCTGATCTACAGTTTCGTTAATTTTATTTTACTATTTACTACTTTGTTAAAGATGTTGGATTAAAAATGAAAAATTAATAAAACTTTCAAGTAATTTAATGATAGCTCCTTTGTTATTTTTGGCATGAAACTGATAAGGTGCCACATCAGCACATTGAAGTGGGTTATATGTACGCGAATCATGATGCAAACCTGACCCCATTTCAACTCAAGTTCATGAGTTGTCATGGTAAGAGAACTTCCCCAAAGAATTCTTAGAAGTTTAGATCTTGGTAGTATAGTTTATTATGTGAGTTGTCATTAATATCGAAATTGCTTGTTAATTTCAGTGCTCCAGAAGATACTGAAACGGATTTTTAAGCAATGAGTCTCTCTTTACAGTTTACATACTTCAGCACCATCGACAGAGAGATGTACCCTGAGATGGATGAGCAGTTCGTGATGAAAACAAAGCTTACTGGAAAAGTGTTTTACTGAAAGGTTCCAGATTGAAGAACCATGCATGTTTCCAATGGTGACATTGGGTTTGATTCCTCAAGAAAAGCAAGTGAACATCACCCCCAGTTTACTACAAGTTTCAACAAATGCACAAACATATATTCATGAAAGGTAGCTCGTCAGCTGTCAACTTTTCATTTGTAAGGATTTGTTTCAGCTTTAAGCCTGCTAAAATCCATAATCAAGATTAACAACATTGATTCAATACTAACCAGCACTTCTCTTTTTCTTAAACAAAAAAAAAGGGTTTATGATCTGAGAGATAGACGGATGAATGAACTGGACAAGAAGTCGTAACATACTAGTAAAAGGATAACAAATACAAAGAGAACCCCAGGGCAAAACATCAATGCAGAAAAGCCCACCTTCAATCACAAACATTCCAGCACAATTCATATTACTGATTGGTAGATCCATTTATTTATTTATATTATAAAAAATTATTAGATGAAAAGAGGAAAGTACAAAAAATATTAAGGATCAGCAAGCATGTCATTCCGAAGAATGAAGGGGCACAAAAGGGTAAAAAAGAAAAAATCATGAATACAAGAGAGAACCAAAAACTGGTGAAGAACAGCCCTCCAGTTTCTCAACAAATCTACCACAGAGACTCCTCTAAAAGCCAAGCTCTGAAGCCCAAAGGCACACAAAAAAGAAATACTCTGCCTCAAAAGAGGAAAAGTGAGCTTCTGATCACCGAAGATCTGATTATTCCTCTCATTCCAAATGCTACAGAGTACCAAAGGCCCGCACTGACATAAAATCCTCGCATCTTTACTAACCCCAAACGCCATATAACACAGCCTCCACTGATCACCGTAAACCACTCTTCATCAAAGATATCACATAAAGAACACCATATAGGCAACTGAACAATGGAGAAAAAGGTGCTCAAGAGTTTCCTTTTTCTGCACAAGATGACATGACGCGAGTGTATGAAGAAATGACCTTATTGGGCCTACGCCTCTAATGTCAATCATTGGTGTTTAACCTGTTGCGAACACGAGACCAGGAAAACTCCTTCAAGCTATGGGGGACCTTGAATTCCAGATGAAAGTGGCGATCCAGATGACCTTATGCCATAGGGACGAGGTTCTAAGGGATAACGCCAAAGCCATTTAGCAATAAGGGCGATGATTTTAAAACCAAATTCTTGATCCTAAGCTCCCTTCCTCCTTAGGAGAGACAGGTAGTTAATCGGTATATGAGAAACACACAGGAGAAATAAGCACTGTTCAACCCATCTAACCGCTTAGACACTTTCTCCACCACAGAACTCCATAAGCCAATAAACCGAGGATTCCCCCAAGAGGACACCTAGATAGGTAAAAGGCTACTCTTTCATAGTACAACCAACAAGTGAGATCTACACACTAAAGGCATGACCCTCCATATATACCCTGCATTCCCGCCAATACCACTAAGACAAACTAACCTTGAGACCCCCGAAATCAACTCAAATTTTGTAAAAGGGTCAAAACATTCTTAGAACCTCTAGCTCCCTCGGACAAGAATAGAATCGTATCATCCTCAATATCTGAATGTGTCACAGCACCTTCTCTTTTATATGGAACCTTGAAGAATTCAATTCTCTCTCTTTCTCCATCAAACTTCATCCAGAATTTATCAGGAAAAAAACACTAACAACAGCTGCATCAATAATTTACACCTTTGGAGTGTTTTTTCCCCTTCCGCTCTCCTCTTCCAAATTGCCTCTTATTAGACCCAAAAAAAATTCCCCAACCCTCCTTCCTTCCCTCTTTTTTTCAGACAGAGATCTTAATTAAACTTATCAAGCAGAAGAGTTCATTGTTGTGGAGAGAAACTATACAGGTATGCACATCATCCTGCAGAATGAACTATATCTATTCTCCTTTTATGTATAGTTGTTTGAAGCTATAAATTTCTTTTATTTGACTCACATCAAACAAGGCTCTGATTATTTCAAACTCACTGTTCCATACTCTAGGTGTTTTTATGTAATATTGCAAGTGGGAAGAAATTTGTCTTCTCCTTCACTTCTAAAATCAGAACCAACAGAAGTGTGAAATTATTATTAGCAGTCTAATAGTCTGAGACAACAAACACTTGAAAAGAATTTATCTCTTAATCGGAAAATAGTCAAATTACAATACTAATTAGCCACACTAATAAACAAGATGCATAATGTCATCAAGTCATTTATATATATATATATATATATATATATGGGAGAGTTTTCAATAGTTACTTTCTCTCATTAACCATTGATAGTTATTGGTTACTATTAATATTATCTATTGGATCAAAAATCAAATGCTAAGATTTCATCTATTGCATTAATGGTTTGTATTCTTTTGAGGTGAATTAATTGCATTTTCTAACTACTCAATGAATCTCAACCTTTGATTTTTTATCCAATGGACAATATAATAGTAACCATCGATGGTTAGTGAGAGAAAGTAACCATTAAAAGCATCCTCATATATATATACATATATATCCAATAATAGCAACTAGCATTAAATGCAAATACAATTTATGTGATGAAAAAATGTCAGATGACACATTTTCTACTACGATCGGTAAGAAGTTTAACTATATCAGATGCCAGTGTCCTTTATCATTAACGGCATACCATACTGTACCCTGGACAATCAAACATACTCCCTCTATTTCAAAATAAGTGTCCCATACTCTATTTTGGATCGGTCCAAAATAAGTGTCCTCTTTTCATTTTGAAAGATTCTTTAAGCAAATCGTTTCTAATACATTTATCAACTGTGAGATAGAAAAAGAAGAGGGACCATTGATGTGACACCACTAAGGGGAACTTTGAGGGCATTAAAGGAAAATTACATAGACCCCAAGATTCATTAAGTTTCAATACTAAGATAAGCCTTTTTGTACTGGTGCCATAGGCAAGGCAGTGCGGCGAATAACTCCTGTCTCGGTGTGCTACAAAGGCGTGTTGAGATTGAGAGTCTAGATTGATAGCAAGAAGAGTGGTAATTTTTTGTCCTTAAATGTAAGTCAATGACTCAAGGGTGAAGGAAATGTTACCCATGCTATGACTATAGGATAGACATTCATATTATTAAGAAACCTTTTAGGAGTTCAATCTTAAGTAGAATTCTATGGGAAACCCTGTTTAGGACTCTAATCTTAATTATAATTCATCAAACATTATATCTAAATTAAAGCCATGTACACCATATTTATAAAAACAGTACTTGCAATAATGGAGAAAATGAATTCTATATCCTTGAGCTGATGTAAAGTTGCTATGAAACAATACATCCTATACCCTTCAAGGCAACAAAATTTCGGGTTCTAAGAACTAGGTTCGCGAGGAATGCTTACCTAGTTAACTGGCTGCAAGTCTGCAACCAACAATCTTAAAACCTCATGGTAAAGACCTAAACTTAATTCTAATACCAAATGAAACCCAAAAAATTTGAACATTCTACATGGGTTAGGCCTTAAACTTTCTTCACTATTTCAATATGCCGCACCCTGTTGCATATTAAAGTGGGGCAAAATCACACACAAATACAAGAAGGGATGCAACTTTTAAACCGGTTATTGGTCATTTACATGCTTAAAGGTAGAAATTTTGCAAGATAGTAAAATTTAAAGAAAAAATTATACACCTACAAGATTCAACAAAACGAAAACAGGGGATCTTAAATTTCCAGATTAATTACTAAGTCGTTAATTCAAAAATCAACAATGAATAAACCTATCAATTGTAAAAACACACACACACTGTAATTGTAGCACTAACCTGAGTGTTAGAGAAGAAACCCACGTCTCTCTCTTGATCCCCGGACTGAAATAAATTGCCATACATTTGTACCCAGAATCATTCTTCATTTTGGGGCGTATACAAGTTCATTTTACACGGTATTTTATTAGGGTACTTGTACATCGGACTCAAACAATTTATCATTACTGTAGAAATGAATTATTAAAAATATTATTTTCTTAAAAAATTGACTTTCAAACGGGGTCTTTTTGCTCATAACGGAGGGATTAATTAATAATTTGTATATAAAATTATGGGCCGGAAAAAACGGGTCTCACACAAATTAAATTGATTAAGTCGGTTAAAAAAAAAAAAACAAATATTTCAAATTACAAAACTTACGATTTTTTAAAATTTTTTTAATTTGTATACGAAATTACGGGTCAAAAAACTTTTAATTAACTAAGTTAATTACGATAATAATTAAAAATATAAAATATAAATACAAATTTTCGCAACCATAAAAATGTAAAATCGTAAAATATTAACTGTAAAATAATTGAGTGAGAGAGAGAACTAAATTTAGTTTCGTTGAGTTACTAAGTTAGGTAAAAGACAGTTATCGATTCCCTCAGCACATGTGAGGATATGAGAGAATTACAGTCATAAGATTAAAGTAAAAAAATTAATCACAACCATTTTTTATCATAAGTCAATTGCACACGTATAAACTGAGTTGTATTGTTTTATAAATGGATATTCACACCCCAAGAACCTATCTCTACACCCCCTTAAAATAATTACATAAATGTCATTAAGTGAAATGACCTAATAAATCCTTTTAAACATTACACCTCATTAATTAATCTATACACCCCATTAAAATAATTATAATACTCTTATACTAAAAGACAAATAATACTCCATACACCTCATTGTTTTATATTTACACCCCAAATCCTAAAACCACAAATACATGTAAAAACTGCTTACGGGACCTCATTGTTTTTTCTTCTTCCAAATTTTTTTTCAAAAAACTCTACAAAACCAACACAAAACATAATCACATTATCAAAAATAACATTATAAGGAGCTTAAAAAGTCATGGGGTAAGGTAATGTAATTATTTCTTTCACTTTCTTCGATTAAAATTTGATTTTTTGCCCAAAAAAATGAAGCTAGGTATTACGGTTGTTCGGCTCTGGTGTGATGAATACCCTTAAGGATGTTCGACCAGTGCTGGACGAACGGCCTTAAGGGTGTTCACTGTTCACCACACTCTGGTCGAACACCAACACTTTTGTTCATCTCAGCCTGGCTGAACACTCTCACTGTTGTTCATCTCATCCTGGTCGAACATGCTCACCTCTGTTCATCTCAGCCTGGCCGAACACTCTCACTTCTGTTTATCTCATCCTGGCCGAACAAACCCACATCCACACACTGGTCGGACAGTGCATGAACAGTGTAGAATTATGAATTTTTAACATATTTTTTTGTTTATTTTTCAGGAAGCAAACACATTTCCTACTGAGCACAGTGTCGTTGGTCCTGTAAATGATGCGATCATTCCTCTTCAACAACAGATTGTTATAGATTACAGCAATGTGTTTGTAAATCACTCATATTTTTCATCCCGAGATGATTTATTTGATTGGGTGCGTGCGACCGGAAGGGAGAATGGGCTTGTGATAGTAATTATTAGGTCTGATAGTGGTACGGCAAATAAAGGACCTCGGTTGACTTTAGGTTGTGAACGTGGTGGGCAACCTCGTCAAAAAAAGGTGATGATTCGATTAAAGTAACAAAGAATAGTAAGAGAGAACGTGGATCGAAAAAATGTGAGTGTCCATTTGGTTTGAAGGGCATACAATTATGTGAAGGAGTGTAAGACCCCGATTCCCGGTTAGTTTGAATTGCGTGCAATGCTCGCACTTCTTCCTTTGTTGATCGCTTATTTGATTTATGAGAGAGTCTAGATGTGTATGAGAGATCACATTAAGACCAATATACTTTTAAGAGATGTCATTTAGTTGTTAACTTGCTAAAGTCACAAGTCGTAACTCGACGATAATCGAAATGTGACGCGATTGAGAGTTTACTCGGGTTTTTGTGTTCCTGACCTCGATTTGGTCCTAGATCTTTACATGATGATTAAATAACATGTTTAGATGTGTTATACTTCTAGATGGATGCATATATGTAAGTATTAGAGATCATTCATAACATCCTTAACATGATTTAAATCTTGTTTGAATACTTGTCGAATCGACGGTTTGATTGCTACTTTACTTCGTGTCGTTCTTCTTCTTTGTACGACTTTTTCGGTTGGTATTATTTTGACCCTAGATGACTAGGGGACCTTGGGAAATTAACTTAGAATTATTTTTGAGTGGTCGTGTAAACGTTTACACACGCTCGAGTTTGATTTTCGGAAATTCGCGTATTTCCGAAGGCCACGATAGGTCTGTAGTATTTTGGTCATAACTTTGTTTACGAAACTCGGAATTTGGATCCGTTTGATGTGTTAGAAACTAGACTCATAGAGCTTTATAAACATACATATTTTGTAATTTTAGGACGTGTATTTCGGTACAGGACCATTTTGTAAAATTGCCCAAATTCTGGTCTACTATAGTTGACCACTCATTGTGTGTTAGACTTTCTATTTGGCCAACCTAACCCTACCCAAACCCAACCTAAACCACCCTAGTTCGACCTATCTATCCTCCTCTGCATGCTTGACAAGTTTTGGGAGCTTTGAGTGCATGCAAGACACTTGGCAAGGAAAGAACACCAACATGCATCAACATGCATTGGCCACTCTTCTCACTCACATTTTCAAGCCTTGGGGAAGCCAATACACCCACTAAGCCTTCCATTTTCTGCCATATC
This sequence comes from Codonopsis lanceolata, assembly GCA_013146195.2. NCBI lineage: Eukaryota > Viridiplantae > Streptophyta > Magnoliopsida > Asterales > Campanulaceae > Codonopsis > Codonopsis lanceolata. Next base: position 99,295,077 of record CM028377.1, read on the forward strand.
TCTCCAAAAACGTGGACAACATTTTGAGAGCTGAAAGGAGAGTTTTCTTAGTGTTCTTGGGAGGTTCTTGAGTGATCAACAATGGTGGCCAAAGCTTGAGGAGTCCATTTACAAAACTCAACCATAGAAAAGGAGAGGAGGTCAAGGAGATCACGTACCCACCTTTGCATGGACGTTTTGTACATATTGTAGGACTGATTTAAGGTGAGTTACAACATATCTTCTTATTTATTTTAGCCTCATTGACCCTAGGGAAAACAATCTTGCTATTTGAGGTCAATGAGAGCACTTAGGACTTTGTAGAGATGTCATGTTCTCGTATATGCTAAATGATGAATTTTGGTTGTATGAACAGATTATAAACATATTATAAACCATTTTTATGATGTTATTTATGTGTGGTCATGTATGACAAATCATTCCATCTTGTTGTTCAAGTGTTGGGAGCATATTTGATGACATAGTTAGGCTTGTAGAGATGTCATGTTCTCGTATATGCTAAATGATGCATTTTTGGTTGGATGAACAGATTATAAACCATGATTATGATGTTATTTATGTGTATTGATGTATGATAAATCACCCCATCTTGTTGTTCAAGTGTTGGGGGCATGTTTGATGAAATAGTTAGGCATGTAGAGATGTTATGTTCTCGTATATGCTAAATGTTGCATTTTCGGTTGTATGAACAGATTATGAACAGATTATAAACCCTTATTATGATGTCATTTATGTGTGTTAATGTATGATAAATCATTCTACCTTGTTGTTTAAGTGTTGGGAGCATGTTTGATGAAATGGTTAGGCATGTAGAGATGTTATGTTCTCGTATATGCTAAATGTTGCATTTTTGGTTGTATGAACAGATTATGAACAGATTATAAACCCTTATTATGATGACATTTATGTGTGTTAATGTATGATAAATCATTCTACCTTGTTGTTTAAGTGTTGGGAGCATGTTTGATGAAATGGTTAGACATGTAGAGATGCTATGTTCTCGTATATGCTAAATGTTGCATTTTCGGTTGTATGAACAGATTATAAACCCTTATTATGATGTCATTTATGTGTGTTAATGTATGATAAATCATTCTACCTTATTGTTTAAGTGTTGGGAGCATGTTTGATGAAATGGTTAGGCATGTAGAGATGCTATGTTCTCGTATATGCTAAATGTTGCATTTTCGGTTGTATGAACAGATTATGAACAGGTTATAAACCCTTATTATGATGTCATTTATGTGTGTTAATGTATGATAAATCATTATACCTTGGTGTTTAAGTGTTGGGAGCATGTTTGATGAAATGGTTAGGCTTGTAGAGATGCTATGTTCTCATATATGCTAAATGTTGCATTTTCGGTTGTATGAACAGATTATAAACAGATTATAAACCCTTATTATGATGTCATTTATGTGTAGTAATGTATGATAAATCATTCTACCTTGTTGTTTAAGTGTTGGGAGCATGTTTGATGAAATGGTTAGGCATGTAGAGATGCTATGTTCTCGTATATGCTAAATGTTGCATTTTTGGTTGTATGATCAGATTATGAAAAGATTATAAACCATGATTATGATGTTATTTATATATGGTAATGTATGATAAGTCACCCTATCTTGTTGTTTAAGTGTTGGGAGCATGTTTGATGAAATGGTTAGGCTTGTAGAGATGTCATGTTTCACTATATGCTAGATGATGAAATTTTGGTTGGATGAACATGTTGTAAAGTATGTTTATGATGATATTCATGTGTAGAGATAGATGATGAATTATTCTATCTTGTTTGTTTAAGTGTTGGGAGCATATTTGATGAAATGGTTAGACTCATATTTGAGGAAATAGAAAGAATGAATGTATATGCCTTGTTTGTGACTTCTATTCTATGTTGACTAGTTAATTGTTTGAGTGGAGTTTTATGGGTTTAATAACCTTAGTAAACAGATTGTAAAGTATGTTTATGATGACATTCAAGGGTAGAGATATATGATAAATCATTCTATCTTGTTTGTTTAAGTGTTGGAAGCATGTTTGATGACTGGTGAATGAGTATATATGCCTAACTTGTGACCGTGATTCTATGTTGCCTACTTAAATGTTTGATTTGGGGTCTTATGGGTTTAATGACCTTAGTAACCTATTGATTCATGTTAGTATGGACATAGGAGAGTATTGAGGCCAACGACTTCATACCACAATTTTTGAAAGATTGATTATGACTCAACGGAGTTGACCATTGGGTTAGTATGACATTAAGGAGTAATATGCCTAAGTCCTACGAATTTTGGGGTAGTATTAATGGAGGTTAAGCCTCCAAGCATTTTAAAGTGTATGAAGAACACTTGATGATTAGAGCCTTTATTTTATCTCTAATGTGATTATGTGCTATTTGTGAATTATAAGCATGACTAGATGATTGTAGAGTACATGCCTACTTATTTGAGCATATGATAATGTATGCAGTACGGTGCTTGAAGTTTGAGTCACCGTGAGTCGGTTTGTTGAGTCTTTGGGGCGGGGACGATGCATCATCTTCACGAATTGTGAGATTCGTGATTTTGATGGATCGCCGCGCGGATTGCACACACCCTCTATCGATGGCCACGATAGGGAAGTAGTTGATCTCGCGTTGTAGTATGGAAACATGACTTTGATAACTATCGAACTCGAGGCGGGGAAATGTCTGGGACGCCGATATCCACGAAAGGGATATCGAGGACACATAAAGGTTTTGCACGTGTTTTTGCAAGAGCGACACGGCGAAAAAAAAGGGTAACGGTATCATATCCCTTTTATATGAATTGACTCACGAGTGCTTATATGTGAATAATGTGCTACGTGAATATGATATGATATGAAATGATGGTTGAATGAATTAATGAAATGTTATACTTGTTGATAACATGATACTTGAAATTGTTAAGTATGGATATTTGACATGATTATTTATGAAATGTATATTATGCCAATAGCATGAATTATTATTGTTGAGCATGATGCCATGACAGAAGTTATGTTAGTAACTTGCTAAGTCTTTATGACTTACTCCTATTTGTTTTGATTGTTTTCCCTAGATCCGAGCCAAGCGAGCGGTTCGAAGTGAGATCGATTTGCGCTTTTGGAGAAGCTTTTGACGAGGTTGCTACCTTGTAATTTTAGAATCATTTCTTTTGGCAAGGACGATGGGAACATAAAGTTATATAAACTTTATGTGGGGTAGCAAGACTTTATGTGTTTGATTATTAGTACTTATGTTAATTAGCACTTAATCTTTCGAGAGCCGACATGTGTTAGTCGTGCCTTATGTAATTATGATGCTCATGCTTTAGTTGTTTTAACCATGTATTGGTTAGTTTATTATGTTTGTTATCCGGCATGTTTTTAGCCATTAAGCATGTTAGACTAGAGTTGTAGACTTAGTTTAATGTTGTCTGGCTGTAACGTCGCCGATGACTTGGTATATAATTGCTTATAAATTGTTATCACATGATTTTATTTTTGGACCAAGAGATTCATTATCTCTAAGGTTGTCATAGTTTGAGCTTGTTAGCTCTGGGCGCCACCGTTTAATTATATTACGCCCGCATGTGTTAAAGTTTTTATGCACGCCGTTATGGCCTTACCCGTTATTTGTTATCTTGTGTGTTTTTGACGGCACGACCCTCGGGTCTCGTGATTGGGATCGTGGCGGGTCGCCAATACGAGTACGGGAACTCAGTTGTGAGTCAAGATAACCATACCGAGGCCCCTCATATGCATGGCCACTCATTTGTTGGTCGATTATCAGAGCCAGAGAAGGCTTATGTTCTTGACATGTCGCATGTCAATTCGAGGAATAAGGACATTTTGCAAGGTTTACACGAGAAGTTTCAAAGTAATAAGTCTTCAATACGAACTATTTACAATGCTCGTAGTAAGAATAAAATTATCGAACGTGATGGTCGATTGCAAATGCAGCAGCTTGTAGCAAAATTGATTGAGCATGGATATTACTATCATCATAGGAGATGTGAGAAAGCCAACATTGTTCAAGATTTGTTCTTGGCTCATCCAATGAGCATTGAGCTATTGTGTTATTTTCCCAAGGTTCTCTTCATGGATTACACTTACAAGACAAACTGATATAAGTTACCCTTGTTGGAGATTGTTGATGTCACGTTGACAAATATGACATTTTTTGTTGGAGCTGCATATATGGGGTCGGAGTTGCAAGATAACTACATTTGGGCGTTTGGTATCTTGAAAGCTTTGATGAATCAATCCTCCTTGCCAACCCGTGATAACCGATGTAATCGAGCGAGATCTTCAAGCTAATGAATGCAATTGAGGTAACTTTTCCTACCTCCCAACACTTACTTTGTCGATGACATATCAACAAAAACATCCTTGCAAATTGTAAGAAATACTTTCGCACAAAAGTGCAATGAGATCAATTTACCATCTGTTGGAATTTTTTGGTGGATGCAAAAAATGAGCAAATATATGAAGAATACCTGAAGAGATTTCAGATGGATTTTATTGATTATCCCGCTGTGGTTGAGTATGCCATGAAGCAATGGATACAGCCGTACAAGGAAAGATTTGTGTCGGTTTGGACGGATAATGTTATGCACTTCGACAACAACACAACAAGCAGGCATTTAAATGTTTTCAACATTTCATTGTTTTCCATAAATTTTGTCATGCAATACAAATATTAATTGTATCTTATTTTAGGGTGGAGAGTCAACATGCAGCTTAAAAATGACAGTTGAAATCAAGTCAAAGTGACTTTGAGACATGTTGGAGACAGTTGCACACCCTGATTGAGACATCTCACATTGCAATCAAGGTGTCATTCACGAAAAGCCTTACATTCGTTCTTCCGAAATACAAATTGTCGTCATGAGATTGCTGAGTATATGAGAAATGACTGTCCAATTCCCCTTGATCAGGTTGATTCATTTTGGAGGAAATTAGATATGTTACCTACTCCTGAGAATGTTGAAGTTTCAGTGAAGCTGGATATGGACAATCGATTCAATAGCACGTATGATGAGATTCGTGAATATTATGAGAACGCTCCTGAGTCTGAAAAGTTGTTAATCATTAAAAGAATGATGGATGTGAAAGACGCGAGAACGAACTCCTTGATTGTTCCACGGGATGAAGTGTGCACTCCTAGTCGTCCGAAGCCTGCGAAGGTAAAAAAAGATAAATTAACCAAGCGTGATCCGAGTTTGTTTGAGCATGTGGAGTCGATGATAGATAGATGTTCCCCTTGTGATCAAGGATTGTTATACGAGGTTGGTCCATCGCAGCAACCTCCCACGTTCAATACAGTTCCACAGCTTAATGAAAAGATTATGGTATTAATCTTCTTTTATTTCAAGGATTGCTATACGAGGTTTGCTATATATATATATATATATATATATATAAATCTAATATGTTTTAACTTTAATATATATATATATATATATATACGAGGGCCGGGAAAGCTAGTGGTAATTACGTTCAGCAATTCACGAAGGAATTTCGACCTTTCATATTGGGCACAGCTGTCCGAGAATGTGACAAGTGTCAGAGGTATGCGGATATACCGAGGTTGCCCTCCACGATACAAACCCTGGTGGTCGATGCCTGGCCCTTTGACATATGGAGAATCGATTTGATTGGTCCATTTCCCCTAGTACAATACAAATACAAAAATGCAGTGGTCACCATCGACTATTTCATAAAGTGGATCGAAGCAAAGCCACTGGCTACCTTTTCAGAGACTAATATCATTAAGTTCGTCCATGATCAAGTATGGTACAGATTCGGCCTCCCACAGGGCAATCATCTCCGACCATGGTACTCAATTCTCGAACAAGTTCACAGCTGAGTCTGCGTGCTTGGGTGTCAAACATTGGCAGTCATCCATAGCCTACCCCAAGGCAATGGCCAAGCAGAGACTGGAAACAAATAGGTCTTGCACGCGCTCAAAAGAAATTTCGAAGAGCGAGCAGGAAAAAGGACAGAGGAGCTACCATCATCCTTATGGGCGGTCAAGACTACTGTCTGGGGTCCTACAAGGGAAACTCCCTTCGTACTCACCTATAGATCCGAAGCTATGATCACAGTTGAGATGGCCTTGCCAAGCTACAGAGTTTCCCACTACAGCGAGCCAAACAATGAGCTTGCCCGGGCAATAGACCTTGACCTACTCGAAGAAAGAAGAATGGATGCACGTCTAAGGATAGTTAACTACAAGCAGCAAGCAAAAGCTCACTATGACAAACGAGTCAGAAGGAAAGCATTCATGGTCGAGGATTGGGTACTCAGAAAAATCGAGGTCAGGTCATCGAGTAGAAAGGGAAAGCTCTCGCCAAACTGGGAAAGGCCTTTTCAAGTTACTAGGATAATCAGAGAAGGCACATATGCACTACGGACACAGGACCACAAAGACTTGAAGCATCCCTGGCACGCCGATCACTTGAAAATGTACTATCATTGAACAAGTCTCAATATACAAACAGGCAAGACCCTCAGCCCTGTTGAGGGTCACTATCATTCTATCAATAAAAAGGCAAGTTATTTACAATTATCTTTTCAAATTGTTTTGTCTGTCGCATATGAACTGTTTTCGGATTGCTTAGCAAGATCTGCTCGCAAACCGAGCAGGTAGGGGCATGCCCGGTCAACCTTCCATTATACCCGAGTATCAGTGAACATATCTTGTCCTCTCAGTGAGCAATATAGGGCCTTGCCCGATTCACATACTGGGAAGCCCGCAAGTCGGTAGGGGCCATGCCTACAAGGTAGCAACTAACTACCTCGGATTCCTATAGTGACCGAGCAACACTGTTAGTCGTATATCACTATACCCAGTCGATATACTAGTAACAGCTTCGGCGTACAAACGTCAAACATGGTCAAATCTGGTTAGCTGGTCGTCGCATAAAGTTGAGCCATGCCCGCTGGGCAGTCTTCAGGATGCTCGCCCCAGGGCGATAGGGGGGTCATGCCCGCTCAAAGCCTTGGCCAGAACTAATCACTTAGTCTGGGTAAGAACGCTTCCCTATACCCTCTAACTTGAATAATATGTCCGCGTAATCAACCTTATTATTTTTAAGTTACTATTTGCACAAGTTTGCATGCTCGATCAAATTGTGTTCGTTCAATACTTGTGATGCTCGCTAAGATAGCCCATATAAATACATGTTAGTACTAATCGAATACAGGAAAAACATAAGTAAAAGAACATCACTCGAGCAAGATCAAGTTTCCATTAAAAAGATGGGGAAAATTGCATGTAGAAATCAAAAGATAATGGCGCGTAGGCCGGACATAAGTATTCTCAATCTAAGGCTGGTCCGGGGGAGGAGGAAGACTCTTAGCAGCGACCCTATATTGTATTTAGTATTGAGCGTTCAGCTCCTTACGAGTGGACTTATCCTCTGCAGCCTTGACAGTGGCCTCCGCAAACATCTGCTCGCTGTCCTTCATGGTTTGATCCTCGGACTCCAAGGCCTCGATCAACTAGCAAACATTCACATCCAGGGGTGTCGGAGGGACCCAAGGCGCGCGCCCAGCTTCAACATCGGCCTTGGCAAGAGTTTCCAGTTCATCCTTGGTGTAAGGGACCAAGTCATTAAACTGACGAGCAGCATCGTCGTAGAGCCCGACCTATTCTACCATTGTCCGCATGCCCACCCCGTCATGACCAACGAGTATCCTCAGAATGTGATTGGTGCCGTGGGAAAAGTAAGGAATGATAGCCTCATCCACGGCAGCCTTCAAAATCTAGGGAGCTATTGAAGTTCTGCACCGCGTCTCCCTGGCCGCGGACAGCTTGATCATGAGGTCGGCCACAGTGGTCGTGTTCTTGACCGCCTACATTTTAAGAGCATCCCGCTCCAGTTGCAATTGCTCCCTCTACTTGGACACCACATCCACCGAGGTCTGCTCCATCTTTAACTGGACTACCAGTTCAGTTTTTTCTGCGACCAGCAGCAGATTACGATCAAGCAGCTCAGATTCTTTTTGCTTGACAGCGACCTCTTGCTCTTTAAGCTGGTCGGCCAGGTGTAGACACCCCAATTTCGTACCCCTGGTATGTAACTCTGGCATGTGATATCAAGACCTGTTAAAACTTAACAAATGTCAAGTTACAGGATTTAAAAATGTAAAAGGGAAAGCAGAATGCGCGAAACAGTGAAATGCAAGGGCTAAAAGTGCAAAAATTGAAAGATGAATAGTGTCTTGGCGCCGCCAACATGGTCCCTTGGCGCGGCTCCCATATACCCTTATGGCCGCGCCCAAGGTGCTATAGTGTACTCTTGCGTTAACGCATTGTGCAAGATTTTAAGCGCACGGTACAAGCCGATGAAGCACTCTCTCAACTATAAATACAGGTGCTCGGCCTCACTTTCAGGGACACAATTCACAAAGGCTTGAAGCCCGAAGAAACTCTGCGTTATTTTTACGCAGCGAGCGATCGGTGAGTGAGAGTGAATTCCCCCTTTTATAAAGCCTCGAAACTCCGCCAAACCTCCTCCAAACACAAAACCAATCGGTCAAAATGATCCCTAGCCCCCCAGTTAGGTATCCACCCTATTTCCCGGTCCAAAAACCTCGAAAAGAGCCGTTGCTCTACCCGAGTAAAAAGGCCAAATTAGCGAGAAATAAGCCCTTGTTCTGCCCAAATTCCACCAGCAGCAAGCAAGCAAGTGTCAAAAAGCAAGCAGTTGCTCTGCCCGTTTTACGGGTCCCAAAAGCAACTTTCGCAAGCCGTTACTCTGCCCGAACCGTAGCAACCGCAGCAGCAGCAAAAAAAAGACTCCCTCTCCCTGAAGGACAGAGCAAGCACACCACACTCTAAAAGGTAAAGCCTTTAAGGTCGTTTATTTATTAAAAAGTTCTTTTTTTAAATTCGGCCCAATGTAAAAATATAAGCCGTTGTGCTACCCGGATTTAGTTAGGAAATAGTATGTAAAAGAGCCATTATTATGGCCAAATATTTTTAAATATATTTATAATTATTGGAAGGAGACGACTGCAAGTCCGTAAATAATGTAAATATGTATGTATTTGTAGGTAGTTAATGCTTTGTTTATTTGCTAGATAAATATAACAAAAAGCATACTTTAGCCAAAAACCGCTTTTGAGACCGAAAGGGCGAGTTGGGTGTCTAGCACCTTCTCAACTCGTAACTTAGCCTCCGAACCCGTTTTTGCAATCTCTGGTTTTTATTTTTTTGGTTTTACTTTATTTCTTCCTTAAAATAAAGATGACGACTCTATAAAATATTTTGGATCCAGTGGGGCCTCGCAACACTCCTTTCTTGCACTTTTCCGTTTTCTCCTAAAAAAGGGAGAATGAGAATGAAAGGGTGATGCATTCCTATATCCTGGTATCCCCTAAAAAATGGATAACTTGATATAGAAAACCCAAAGCACTCATAATGATCTGAAATAGGCCATAAGGCTATTTTTATAAAATCCATAGTGGGGCCTCGCAACATTCCTTTCTTGCACTTTTCCGTTTTCCCCTAAAAAAGGGAGAATGAGAATGAAAGGGTGATGTATTCCTATATCCTGGTATCCCCTAAAAAATGGATAACTTGATGTAGAAAACTCAAAGCTCCCATATTGGACCAAAAATTCACTAAAGTTACCGAGGCGTATTCAACGCGCTATTTTAGACAGCACCCTTTCCGCATTTTTAATTTCGTCCTCCCCTAAACAAGGGAGGGTGGAATGGAAAGCGTGGTGTCCCGTTTCCGCACGTACGCGCACCTCTATCCAAGGGCGCGTGGGCGCGGGCGCACTCCGGAGACCCACACCAAGGCAAAAACATGCTCAAGCTTTTTCTTCATGAGGGCCTCCCAGGTCGCGTTGTCCGCCTCTGCTTTCTTGCGAGCCTCTTTCTCCTCATTATAACGATCATATAGATTGGTGCAAGTATAGGCAACCTGCGAGAAAAACATAAAGCAGTCAGTATGAATACAAACGAGAAAATCAAATTAAAGAGCACCATCTTTTCTTACCTCGCTTAGACAAAGGCCAACGTGCCCGACCAGCACATGACCAACGGTTTTCCGGTCCAACACCACGCCGTCGTGGAGAGCCCGCTCGATAACACCCTTACCCACCAGACCTACAGAGCTCCTGTGGGCACTCAGATCTATACCCTCATGCATTGGGGCACCACCTTTGATCTCCTTTACAAGAACCCGGGCAGCGCTAAGGGTGGCAGGCATCTCGAAGCCCGATTGCCTTCATGTTGTGGCCGCGTCATGAGTTGGGGGAGTGGCAAAGACGGGCTCAGAGCCCGAGCATCGTTGACGCATGGTCCGAGTAGAAGGATGAGGGGAATTTATTTTTCTTTTACCTGATGCCTTGGTGTCCTTGGCAGTAGGAACCTTGGTTATCTCAACAGCAGTGGCCTCAACAACCTTGTCAGCAACGGCCTCAGCGACCTCTATATGTTCGCAGGCAGGGGCTTTGAGAGCCACAATTTTTTCAACCAGGCTTGGAGCTTTGCCCGGAGCATGGGCCTTCTTGGTCGGAGGGCTTAAGGGGACCTTAAGCAAGGCCTGGGTCTCCTTGCCATTTAGATCGGCTGTTCGCTGATCAGCCTGTTTCTTCCTCTGCTTCAACAATGCAAGGCTCCTCATTCCTGAAACAAAACAAAAAATGATCAGTACTGTAACTAGAAGTAAAACATGATCGAGACAAGAAAAATTATAATAGTCAGCGGACAACCATCTCGATCCTCAAATACTGGTCGACAGCTTGCCCCAGCACCAAGCCACTAGCACTCAGTGCACTTATTTTTGAATTTATGTCCGCGGTACTCACCCCGGTATGGATGAACTTTTTTGGGTTCGTGAGTCAATAAAGGGCTCCACCCCGGGCAATTCTACTCGGATCACCACAACCAGACGCAAATTTCGTGGGTTGTACACTAGCTTTTTCCAATCGAGCAAGAATTCATGGCCAACCCGTTTGTCATTCTCCTCAACAACCCCAACAGCAGTCTTCAACGCCAACAAGCGAACAGTCTCACCCGAGCTGAAATCCTACTTCGAGGCCTTGGGGATCTTCATCTCACCACTTGCCGTGGGCACAAACGACCATCCAGCCCAGGACTTGATAAAGAGAACTCTCATATCCCAAGCCTCAACTTTGCCAGGAACATCGCTCAAGAGCCTCGAAAAATTTGAGTTAAATCTGACTCTGATCCGTCCACATGTGCTCGAGGCAAAAATAAAAAGTTTCCGGAGCAGGAACATGTCCGGCTCAAAGCCTAACAAACAGCAAGCCACGGTGAAGGCCGTGATTGCCCGGACTGTGTTCAGCATCAAGTCACAAGGTGTGGCCTTGGTCTCCAGCAGAAAGTCTACCAAGAAAGGTTCCAGTGGAAGGCGTAGCCCGGCTCTTTCAAAAGCGCCAAAATGTCATTCGGTTTACTATTGGTGTGTGTCATATCAACCACATATTCCTCCTCAATCCTTAATAATCGACCGATATATGAATGACCTTCTTTGTACACTTCAAGCTCATGATTGTGGACACTACACTTCATAACCAATGATCATTCTCCAACTAACACTTCTCTGCCCCTCAAACTAAATGGACAACCAATCTTCTTAGATCCGGTTTCTTTCATGCCTTTTCATTTACTCACATCCTCATCTTTATTTCCAATTTCATCTTCATCATTTGCTTGTGATTTCTTGCGTTTATTATATTGACCAACACATTTACAAGTCATTAACACCTAAAGTTTTTTCTTACGCACACCACTGTCTGACCTCCTAACTGTTATTACCATATCATACTCATTCCCCCTAGTACGCATCCTATCAATCAACATTTGACGAGATGGAAAGAGTTCACGCGTCATAAACATATCGGTGTAATCCACCACAATATCTTGAAAGGAACTATCTCATTATTTTCAACATGAACAATCTCATCATTATCAATAAGAGAGATCTCATTATCAGGAGGACTATCAACACTAGAATTTGTTGACAACATGTTTGAATATTGTTATAAAAATAATAACACATAAAAAACACAAGCTCTCGGTAATTTTTTAAAACTGTTTGGCTAAAACAAGTGAAACGTTTACATAATGTTCGACAGGTAGTAGTGGAACAATATATAAATGTTCGGACATGGAGCACCAAACATATTTGAAATGTTTGGCTGGGCTCAATCAAATAGTAGAGATATGTTCGGTTTAAGCCAACCGAACATTTCAAATATGTTCGGTACTTCAAGTCCGAACATTAAACAACGAGGGACCTCTTTTTTAAGAAAAAAAAAGAATTTTTAAACAATTGTAAGTAAAAAAAAACGTTTTAAATGCTTACTACAATAGTCATATTAACTTTTTTTCATCCATACTTGATTTCTTCACACCCAATGTGGAAACCATATGTTTTTTTGGAAGTTGAAGATTTTTGGCTATAGAAGAAGGTTTTGACAATAAAAGAAGGAGATATATATATATATATATATATATATATATATATATATATATATATATATATATATATATATATATATATTTGAGAATAAAGAGGTATATTTGTTGGAGGAAGAAGAAATGTTTGAAGAAGAATGACTTGAGAAGAATGAGTATATGTTGGGAGTTTAGTTAGAGATGATGTGGGTTCCCGGGAAATTGCTCCCGCGCCCATGGATAGGGGTGCGCGTACGTGCGAATGCGGTGACATCCACTGCTCTCGTTCCACCCTCCCTTTTCTAGGGGAGAACGAAATCAAAAGTGCGAGAGGAGTCTTTGTCGAATAAGCGTTGGAATGCGCCTCGGTTGCCTTTAGTGGATTTTGATCCAATATGAGAGCTTTGAGTTTTCTGTGTCAAGTTATCCCTTTTTTAGGGGATACCATGATATAGAAATGCATCACCCTTCTATTCTCATTCTCTCTTTTTTAGGGAAAAACGTGAAAGTGCAAGGAAGGAATGTTGCAGCGCCCCCACTATGGATTTTATGAAAATAACCTTATGGCCTATCTCGGATCACTATGGGTGCTTTGAGTTTTCTACGTCAAGTTATCCCTTTTTTAGGGGATACTAGGACATAGGAATACATCACCTTTCCATTCCCATTTTCCCTTTTTTAGGGGAAAACGGAAAAGTGCAAGGAAAGATGTTGCGAGGCCCCACTGGATCCAAAATGTTTTAGAGTCGCCATCTTTATTTTAAGGAATAAATAAAGCAAAACCAAAAAGAAAACCATAGATAATGAAAACGGGTTCGGAGGCTAAGTTACAAGTTGGGAAGGTGCTAGGCACCCAACTCACCCTTTCGGTTTCAAAACAGTTTTTGGCTAAAGTATGTTTCTTGTTATATTTATTTAACAGATAAATAAAGCATTAACTGCCTACAAATACATCCATTATGTCTACATTATTTACAGACTTGCAACTGTCCCTTTTACAAATAATTACAAATATACTTGAAAATATTTGGCCATAATAACGGCTATATTTAGTACTATTTCCTAACTAAATCCGGGCAGCACAACTGCTTATATATTTACATTGGGCCGGATTGGAAATAATATTTTTACAAATAAAAACTTTAAAATAAAACTTACTCACAGCCTAGGGTGTGCTCGCTCTGTCCTTCAGGGAGAGGGAGTCTTTTTTTGTTGTTGTGTGTTGTGAAGTGTTGTGAAGATTCGGGCAGAGTGGCTGCTTCTAAAAGTTACTTTTGACCTCGGGATTTGGGCAGAGTAACTGTTTGTGTTTGGTTGTTTGTTGGCTTGAGGTAGGCGAAAATCGGGCAAAATAAGGGCTTATTTCTGGCTGATTTGGTCTTTTAAATCGGGCAAAGCAACTGCTATTTCCACGATTTTTGGACCGGAGAAATATGGTGGATACCTAGCTGGGGGGCTAAGGCTCACTTCTACCGGTTGGTTTTGTGTTTGGAAAAGGTTTGACAGGGTTTCAAGGCTTTTTGAGGTGATCGCTCACTATCTCACTTCGCTCTCTATTTCTCCAGTGTAACGAGAACGCGGAGAATTTTTTATCGATGAAAGGTGTGCTGAATGAGGAGTCGGGGGCCTGTATTTATAGGCTGGAGAAAGGACACACTGGGAATTTAATTTTCATCCTTGTGCATTGATCGACTTGTACACAGTGCAGACAAGTTCGAGGATTGAAGAAGAAAACTGGGCGTAGCAAAGCAAACTGGGCGCCATGCCCAATTTTCATATGGGTGGCGCCTAGTTTTCAACATCTTTCAATTTTTGCACTTTAAACCCTGCAGTTCATCCTTTTGCGCATCATGCTTTGTCCTTTTGCACTTTTGACCCTGTAATTTGACATTTGTTAATGTTTTAACAGGTCTTGATATTTTATGTCATGTCACATACCAGGGGTACGAAATTGGGGTGTCTACAAATGAATGAGATGAATAATAAGTATATTTTGGTGAGTTTAGTTAGAGATGAAGGAGATGAAGAATGAGTTGAAGAAGGGGGTATATTTGTTTGGGTGGAGATTTACTTAGAGGTTTTTTTGTTTAAAAAATAAGATGAAGCTTATTTATCAAATGTAAGAATATAATTATTCTTACACTTAAGGGTATTTTTGTTATTATGAAAAAGAATTTGGGGCAACTTGGCGGATGGGTCTACATTTACATAGTTGGACCCAAAATAAAATCAAAGCAGGTTAGAAACTTAAACGTAGTTCAACACCGGAGGGAGGGGGCGAAAAAAAGAAAAACAACACCTACAGGCAACCGATAGACGTTTGTTTCTAACCCTAGCTAGGGTTTTCTCGTTCCTACATTTCTCTCCATCAAAGGCTCAAATTCACGCTACGTTTCACACACTCGATAAATCGAAAGGAAATTCTCGTAGCCATGTACGGATCGAGGGGGTAAGTTGACAAAACCGATTTTTCCTTTTCAATTTCTGTTTTTTGGATTGTACTACAACAATTATTTGATTATTGATGTTTGATTTTTTATTTTATTGCGTTAATCTTCATGGTATGAATCATGATAGTTTTTGTGATGAATCCTTTATTGACTTTTCGTTGGTTTATAAATTAAGAATAAATAGAAGAAAGATCAATTTATACGTTTTTGAAGCCTCGATTTTTTGGTTTTTATTCTGATTTCTGTGCCTTTCTGTTAATTTATGGTAGCTTATTTGAATCTCTATTAGCTACAATTTGGGGTGCGGGGGTTAACAACTAGTCCAATTTTTTGATAGTTGCTTTGCCATAATCTTGGGCGACTTCTGTCAATCGAGCATGTTCTCCTTTTTATAAGGATTCCTAATATTTGAGTCAAGATATAGTGGCTAACCTTTTGCCACTAGAATATACACACAGAGAGCAAAAGGAGGGGCATCGGTTCTTGAGGGGATAATGAATTTGCTGATTTTGATTCTTGAAGCTACGTACAACTACTCCTTAAGTCTCCAGATCCTCTTGCTTACCATTCTTTCGTTACTATCAACACTACTCTTGTAGACCCTTCAATCATCTTGAATATTATTCTCTTGTTTTCCCGCTATCACTAGATCAAACTACTCTGGTGCGTGAGTGCGAAGGGGTGTGTGTTTTGACTTTGGCTGCGTGCACTATGGTTGTGGCTTTGGCTACGTGCACTATAGTTTTTGCATGAGAAAGAGGTACTCCTGCCATTAGGTTACAACACTCCAACCAGGTCACATTACTCCATGTGTGCCTGTGTGTGTGGTTGAAGAGCGATTATTGTAGCTAGGTCAAACTACTCTAACTGATGGATGCTTCTAGCTTACGCTTTTATTGACAATAGTAGGGGGGGGGAGAAGCAGATGACTAGGTCACAGTAATTCATTGCTGTGATGAAGAGTTGAATCTATGTGTGTGACAGTTGGTACTGGATCACACTACCCGATAGCTATAGGTTTCTAGCCTAGCTAGGTTTTTCTTGTTCTGATAGCTTCTTGGAGCTGCATGAGTCCTTGTGTATTTCGGGGTTATTCTTGGGGAAATGAAATAGCTGCATATATATTTCTTTAGCATGGGGTGGCTGCTCTTGGTTGAGGTCCATTCTATTTTGGAATTCGTCCTGGTGCTTATACATGTTTATGCTTAAACGTTAAAGATGGTGTTTTGACTTGGTAGCTTGTATTCCTTTCACTGGAGTTGTTTAAGAATTGTTCCCTTTTTTTTGATAAGGTGGGAAAGATAAGCAATCCTTGGGATTAAATTAATGGTGTTGGTTTAGAGTTTTGGAATCTTTTTTTTTAATAAGTAAAAAGTATATATTAATAACGGGCGTCAAAAGAGGTGACACATCCTATTTACAAAAGTAGGAGAAGGACTCCTACAGCAACTATTACTCACAAGTTCTACAAAGGGGCTTAGCCCCTGCAAGGTCACATCGTGGCACCAAAAGTACTGAAGGTTGGATGATATGCTCCTTAAGGTTCTCGCAGCTTCTTTCTATATTGTCAAACGCCCTGGAATTACGTTCTCTCCAGATAGTCCAGCAAATTGCTGCCAGCGCCGCCATCCAAAAATTGCAAGGATTCCTCTTACGTTTGAAGAAAGCCCAACTCATCAACATCTCTTTAATAGAAAGAGGATTTGCCCAGTCCACCCGAAATAAACTGAGAACAAAATCCGATAAGTCCTTTGCCATTGGGCAGTGAAGCAGAGAGAGTCTCTTCCTCCCTTTTACACATGAAACATATATTGACATATATCATCCTTCTTCTCCTCAAATTATCTCCCGTGAGGATGGCTCCATTTGCAGCTTCCCATAGGAAAAAACCCACCCTAGAGGGAGCTTTAGTCTTCCACACACTACCCCAAGGAAAGGAATCCTGCCTGTAAGCAAGCTGTGATAGGACTTCATAGAGAATTTTCTGCACTTCTCTCCAGCCCAAACCAGATAATCTTCAGCATTCCTGTTCACCTCTTGTTTATACAGCAGTTCAAAGACTTGGCACAAAATGTTAACTTCCCAGTCTTTTGCATTCCTTCTAAAAGAGGGAGTCCATACCACAGAGTCCCCAACAAAATAACAGAGCTGACAGTCTCATCTTTGTTAACTGCTATGTTGTAGAGGGCAGGGAAAGCTCTCAGCAACTCTCTCTCACCACACCACTTATCTTTCCAAAAACTGATTCGAGTCCCCCTTTCCAATAACGAAGGATATAAACCTCTTCAGCACTTCCCATCGTTTCCTGATGCCTTTCCAAACACCCCCACCATAAGGAGAAAGAATCACATTTGGGAACCATTTATGTCTGTCCTCCCCAAATTTACCTACCACTACCTTCCTCCAAAGGGATTCTTTCTCACCAAAATAACGCCAGAGCCATTTCCCTATAAGAGCTGTATTAAAAACCCTAAGGTTCTTGACCCCAAGCCCTCCAAATCTCAAACTCGAACATACTTTCTCCCATTTGATTTGATGAAATTTTCTCTCGTCCAATTGGCCCTCCCATAAAAAATCTCTTTCCAGTTTTTCTAGCCTTTGCAACTGGCAATCCAAAGACAGAATATTGAATCTGTTGATTAATAACCAGAAGTGGTCTTAGGCACATGTTAGTGGAATTCTTAGGGTTTGAAGATGAACTTGCTTGGATGGCAAGGACTATACGAGATTTGTGGTCAATGCACTTTTCTTAGGAAGATCCAGCAAAATATATTAGACTTCCGATTAAAAAAATAGGATAAAATTATATTATGGTCCTTCTACTTGACAAGATCTATCTGTTTGGTCTTTGTGACATTTTTTCTATGCACATAATCCTTACATCTGGCTTATGCTTGAGTTTTCCCGTTCTGCCTGTTAAGGTCAAAGTTTCTTAGTTAATTTTTAAGAAATGGCGGAAATGCCCTTTCTGAGTTCAAACTTCATCTTCAACCACATCCTTTACAAAGATTGAACCCCAAGGAATAACCACCATTTCAATAAAGCACCATATTCAAACCTGCTTGGAATCCATTTTCAAACCTTGCATTTATCAACCAAAGCATTTCTAAAGTAAACAAATCCAACAATTAAAATCAACAAATTTGCATGTGTAGCTTTGAGCGGCCAAAGGAAGAGACGAATCAAAAAGTTACTTGAAAGTTGAAATGAATCTCAGTGAGAGCCTCATTGCTCCAATTCATAACATATTGAAGTATGCATAGAGTTTTCTCTTGAACACATGGTCCGTCAAGGTAACTCATTAGTCAAATCAATTTAGCATTAATTTTGAATGTTTTTACCGGCGTCTTCTTGAATTCTGTTGTCGTCGCTGCCTCCAGGCTCGAGGCAGTTAGTGCAAGGTCGATGAGAGAGAGAGAGAGAGAGAGAGAGAGAGAGAGGGAGGGAGAGGGAGATAAAGAGAGATTAAATTTATGAGTTTTTCTTTGATCGTCGGTCTTCTTCGAACACCCACCATTGACTTTCTAGGTATCAGAATCCACTCCTTGGAACTGGGCAAGCCTCGCCGGTTCCTAATGAAACCAAGTTTCTTTCACAAATGGACCATTAATTAGAATTATGGAGAACTGGTTGATTTTGAGAATAAAGTTAGAAAGAGCAATTAGTAGACCATGATATTTTTTTTGATAAGTAAATAAATTTATAAATCAAAGCATCAAAAGGTGATGCGTTCTTGTACACCGGGGGGGGTATACAAGATAAACGAACAAGCTAATTATGATTTCTGTTAACTATTTCTACAAAAGAGTTCTCTTCATCGGTGTCAACTACCGAACACCATAAACGAAGAGTCTGAAACACCTCCATCTTAATTCGAGCAACATCAGACTCCACGTTCTCAAATACCCTTCAATTCCTCTCCTTCCAAATGATCCTCCAAATCGCCAAAGGTGCAGAAGCCCACCAAAAATTCCTATTTCTGCATTTCTTTGAAGACCACCCTCGGAGAAGCTCAATTACTCATCTAGGCATCACCCACGATACACCTACTAGGAGGAAAAGCCAGCTCCAAATCTCCCTCGTTACCGGGCAGAGTGCAGATGATTGGTAGTTTCCTCATCTTGCTTACCTAGGGTGTTTGTTACTATTTAAGTAATGAATCTTGCTGTTCAATATATCGGATCCCAAGGGGTGGGACTTGGGAGAGATGGCAAGGGCATTCAAAGACCTTGAGGCCTTTGGTTCCAATCCCCATACCAACAAGGGGTCATACTTACCAATCAAAACAAAAAAACAGAGACAGGAAGTCAAGTCAACTGGGCTCCAACTGCTGATGTTTTGAGCAGTACATGAGTCACCTTCTAGATATTTGGGCTAAGCACTATAGTGTGTATGAATTAAGTTCTGAAAAAGCCACGAGGTTTTTGCTTCTCAATTTGGGAAGTTTGTAAAAGTTTTAATCTTGTTGAGATCTTACCATCTGATTTATCCTGCTGTTTGACTGCGGGTTTAATCTGAACCCTATTATGAGTCATAAAAATATGTTGTATGAGGTATAAATGTGACTCTAGGTGTCTGTCCAGTATGATGATTCCTTCCCTGGCTAAATGTTTCATTTGGGGTGCACATGTCTGATTTTTGTCCAATATGCATATATTAGGGTCTTAGTGATTATTGCTGTTGGTTGTGGGTGATGAAATCCTTATGATTTTGGTTACACTAGGAACTTACTGGTTCTTCCTTATATGTGGCGTCTTTCCATGTCTATGCGTGTGTGGTGTTTATTGAAGTTTTTCATGGCAATAATCTGTGCAACATGTATGTTTATGGTTTTTAGGAGGGTTAAATGATTTTTGAAAAAGAAAAATGTTTTTGCAAATACTGAAGGAATAACTAAGCTAGTTTTAGGAAAACATGGGTTGGGTTTGGTATTATTAACAAGGTTGAGTGGGGGATTTTTCTTTTTCTTGGGTATGAATAATTGAAGGGCACTGTATGGGAGCGGGGGGGTTTCGGACTACGAGATCGGCTCAAAGAGACCAAGAATGATGGAATCAAATCCCTACTTCGCAGTGAGCAGCGGTTCAAGTGGTTACCAGTCATACGGCTATGGCGGTGGATTCCAGCCTTCAACATTTCCCGTGGTTCGCCTGAGGGGTCTTCCTTTCAATTGCACAGACATTGACATCTTCAAGTTCTTTACTGGGTTCGAGGTTGTGGATGTGCTGCTGGTGAACAAGAGTGGTCGGTTCTCAGGTGAGGCATTTGTAGTCTTCTCAAGACCTGTGCAGGCTGATCTTGCACTGCAGAAGGACCGACAGAACATGGGGAGGAGGTACGTGGAAGTTTTCAAGTGCAAAAAGCAGGAGTATTATAATGCTGTGGCTGCAGAAGTGAATTATGAAGGCATATACGATAATGATTATCAGGCA
This sequence comes from Codonopsis lanceolata, assembly GCA_013146195.2. NCBI lineage: Eukaryota > Viridiplantae > Streptophyta > Magnoliopsida > Asterales > Campanulaceae > Codonopsis > Codonopsis lanceolata. The sequence continues at coordinate 99,315,403 of CM028377.1, forward strand.
AGTCCCCCTCCGGCAAGGTCAAAGCGGTTCCAAGACAAAGATCAGATGGAGTATACAGAGATACTGAAGATGCGTGGGCTCCCATTCTCTGTCAAGAAATCTGACATCTTGGACTTCTTCAAGGACTATAAGCTTATAGAAAGTAAGGTACACATTGCTTGCCGTCCAGATGGAAAGGCTACAGGAGAAGCGTATGTAGAGTTTACATCAGCTGATGAAGCTAAGAGAGCAATGTCGAGAGACAAGATGACAATTGGATCCCGCTATGTGGAGCTGTTCCCGTCGACACCAGATGAAGCTAGACGAGCAGAGTCGAGATCAAGGCAGTAAAATGAGGTTTTATAGCTTTGGACTCTCATTGCTAGACAAGTGGTTCATATCAGTTCCTGTGGATTAGCTACTTATAATTGCTGTTTCTCTTACCTTGCAGTTGTAGGTTTTCTGTTGAACTTTTCCTTTATGAAACTATTAATGATTTACATCTATATAGACTTGGCTTAATTGCTGTTTCTCTTACCTTGCAGTTGTATGTCCTTGCACTTGCCATGGTTTGGTTTCTTCCTTGGTTAATGTTGTTCAGGGATTCTTTTTTTTTTCTTTCTCAAAAACATGAAATGATTTTTTACTCGTAAGGCCATGGTGGTGTATTCACTTAAAACAGGTATTAGGCTGTTTGGTGAGTAAATAATGATCTTACCAGAAACGGTTTCGTTCCCCAAGTGAACTTTTTAGCTTGATTGGGGAGAGGGATCTCATTTTCTGGGGCGACTATGAATTTACCTTTTACTTTTTTGTGTTACGTAGGAGTAGAATTATATATTAACACAGAAGATGATTATTTTTTCAAGTTTGTGCTTTGACAAGCATACTGGTAAAGGAGGAAGAAGATGGTTTTTTTTTTGGTGCTTGATTACAGTGTCCTCCAATTTTAGTGCCTATCAAAGGACATTGTCTTCAAGGCAAATTCCCGCTTCCCAGAACGATTTCAAATTATTATTATTACTAGTTTTATTTTTAGGGTAATACATATACATACCACTCTAAAAGTCATCCTTTCAAAACTTTCCCCAGCAAAGTTTCAGTTGGGCCGTCTCTAGACTAATCTGAACCCCTCTTTCGGTCTTTAGAAAGGTCTTGTACGGTGTGTAAGTGTAACTCATCAGTTACTCCTACAACTTACTAGTATTGCGCCATTCTTTTTCTTCTTCCTTTTTTATTTCCCACATTCTCTTCTGCGCTGTCCTCTCCTTCCCTTCTATGCCATCCTCTCCTCTCTCTCCTCTCCCTCTTCTCCCAGCCTGTCATTTTGCTTCCATTCAAAATTTGAAAATTTTCTTGGTGTCATGTTCGGCCAACCAGAGACTTGGCTGAACACGACGTTGATTTTTGTTTTTTTTTTCAATTTTTGAATGGATTACACAAGACTAAGGTTCATTAATGTGCTTTGAGACATTTAGAGAGGGGTGGAGATGAGGATGACGTTTAATGATTGGAGTTTGGACAAAGGAAAAACAGAGGGAGAGAGCGAAGGGGGTGACGAAAGAGGTGGGAATAAACAAAGTGGGAGAGAATGGAGAGCTCGGTCAGTTCTGGGTTGATTGGGGGGTTGTCTACGATGAGGTATGTGGGAATACTTTTTTTTTTTGGTGTGGATGTAGAATGGTAAAATAGGAAGTATATGGTGTGTATCAAGTAATTTTATAGATTTAGAATATTGGAGGTGTATAGATTTAGAATAGAAGAGGTGTTTGTAAAAAATATAAGAAGTGTATGTATAAAGAAGGTGGGTGTAAAGAGCTTTTTTATTTTTTGGGGGTGTAGCGACTTTTTTAGAATGAGTAATGTTATGGACACTCAATAAGAGCAACTTCAACGTCCCTTTTGTATAGCTTTAAGAGTTGGTGATAAAACTTTATCATCGATGGGGTGCTCCACCTCGTCGGTCCTAGTATGTAACCGCTTAGTTCTTCCCCTGGTTCATCTATCCCAAGTTGTTATTTGGTTTTTTTAGATTATAACCGTTTGATTGATGAAACCTATATTACATTTTGTCAAACTTTTGCAACGACTATATATATATTCAATAATTTTTTCCTATAAATAAGTTTTCAAAAATATTTTTTTCTCATTGAATTCTTTTAAACATATATTACTTTTATACTTTCTCACTCTCATTAGACTAGACAAAGGTTTGACAAATTTTCAAGCTCCTCCAAATATTCAAGGTACTTCAACAGTTTCCAAAATTTTCTTATCTTTTGTATAATTAATTTCTCATTTATTTGCACCATGGATATTTTAACCTAACTATGACAAATCAATACCTGGTTCTTTTAACCCAAATATGGGTAGTGGAAATATAACAACTCCAATTGATATAAGAAGGGATAATATCGATGAGTCTGAAATTTCACCATTTTCTATCCAAGAAGGGTTGGAAAATATTATTTTTGATGATGAGACGGGACAATCCGGCAAAAGACATGCATAAAACAAAGTGAAGCATTGAAGATGATAAAATGCTTATAAATGTTTGACTCGTTATTTCAACAGATAGCGTGAAGGACAACTCTCAACACGATAAGGAGTTTTGGAAAAGAATAATTGAGTACTACAATAACAACCGAAAGTCGAGAATTCCAAGAAAGTCGAACATCTTGAAGTCACATTGGTACTCAATTGCTCCATTGGTTAATGATTTTAACCAATTATTCATCCAAGTTAGAGATCAATATCGTAGTAGGTGGTCCGATGATCAAGTGAAGGAAACTGCATGTACTCTTTATTACTCGATACATAAAAAAACGTTGGTAGTTATCAATTCATTTTGTTGGCCTTTGCCTCCCCCACATCTCAGTTCTCTCTTTCTCACTCTACACACAAACACGTGCTTAATATAGCCCATCAAAAAATGCTTACTACAACTCTCAAGTTTTTTTTCTTCCAATTTTGCCCTTATTCATAACCTTCATCATTAAAAAAAGTTGTTGAAATCGGAAATCGAGGCAGATTATGAATGAGAGAGAGCCGACTTTGTGGGTTAGGCTTTTAGTGTTCATGATCATCTTTTTGGGCCAATCATGTGATTTTTTTAAAAAAGGTTGTCAGAATTCTGGTTGAGCATGAAGGCGACATGGTCGGCTTTTTAGGTAGATATTTATTGTTCTTGATCATCTTTTTGGATCAACTCTAACTAGGTTTTAAAATTTAAACAAGCATTTTTTTTTGGTTTGTTAGAGAACCAAGGACAAACTTGTAACTTGACCCAAATTGTGTGTTGTATTAAACAACTAGTGATGCACCCGTGCGTTGTGATAAGCTTATAATTTTCTATTATTTTCATTAATTTTTTTGGAATTTTATTGATGATTTTGAGCTTTGGTTGATAATTAATTGCACTTGAGATATTATTTTTTATGTATTTTGTGTTTCATGTAGGTATCTCAAAAATATTTGAGGTTTTATGACTCAATTCGTGCAAATCGAGGCAATTCCGGGCTTCAATGTTAAGTTTTGACACCTGCCATTAAAGTCCGTCAAGTGTTTCAAAGCACAGCAGGCTAACGGAGGCTAACAGAGTTAACGGTGGACTAAATCGCGAAGTCTGGGAGCAGAGGGTCTTCGGCAGCCATATTGAAGGATCCAGGGGCACCGGAGAAATTTCAAAAAGATGGAGGGCAGCGATGACAACCGGCATAGTCTTCATTAATGTGTTGTCGGCTCCAGAAGATGCCACGTCGCCAGCCCTTAGCACAGGTCACCCGCGTGTCCTCTGCCGGATCTAGATCCAACCTGCGACCCATCCATCCCACTTGCCTCCCTTCCAGCCCGTTTCCTTCTCAGCCTCCAGCCCATATAACCCCTGGATGCCCCGCGGTCCCTTTTCCTATTAAAAACCTGACCCGGCCGTGACCCAATATCCTTTTCCTTCCCCAAACAGCCCCTAGAACTTAATTGTTCTTCCAAAATTGCCCCCTTAATGCCCTAGCAAACTTTGAATGAATTTGGGGAGCACTTTTTCGGACAACAGGAGGGGGAGGCTAGAACAAAAAAAATCAAGGAAGGAACTGGAAGCAGAACAACAAGAAGTAGCTGCCATTTCCATTCCATTTTCCTTCTCTCCATTGTTCCTCCATTATTGTTCAAGCCAAGGAAGCTAAGGAAGTTCAATCATCTCCTTCATTGTAAAGTATAAGTACACTTTAATTTATATTTTTATTTAATGATAATACTTTTGATTGAAGATTTGATTTATTTTCTTAGCATTATAAACTAAATTATTTGCCTAGGCTTTTGATATAGATTGGCTTGGATGTTGTGATTTTAATTTGGAATTTTGCTATTAAATTGCTATTCATTAATTTTTGGGTACTATGTTGTGCTCTTAATGCTTGTAATGATTTGATCACCCATTACATGATTTTAAAAATTGTTTAGTGCATGAAAGTGACTTGATAATTTTGGAAAATACAACATAGTTGTCTTTTGGTTGGGTTAGTCAATGTTACAAACTCTCCTTAAGATAGTCAATTAGGGTTTTGTGTTTGGAAGCGACTAATTGGATAATTTCATACATAGCGAAAGCCCGTGAATTTATACCGTTAATTAGCACCGTTATACGAAGTGAAAGCCCTTAACGGTGAATTTCGAATCCCCGACTTCCAAAAAATAGAATAGTTTTAATAGCAATCCCTTATTAAATCACAACGGAAGAGCCAATTGAAAGTCAAAACCCTAGATCCTCTCTCATTGAAGTCAATCTCATTTTAATTTTGCTCTATTTAATTTCTTGTTTTAGCTTAATTAATTAGTTAATTCATTCAAAATCGATCGTCTAAATATAGTCAAAATTGCAACGTGTTTGGTACTCATTAAAAACAACCAAATTGCTTTCTCGTGGGTTCGACACTCTACTTTATCACTTTATTACTTGTTTGACCGGGTAATCTTGCCCGTGTGCGTTTTTAGCACCAACAAGTTTTTGGCACCGTTACCGGGGAAGCACGGTGTTGTTTTAAGATATCATAATAATTGCATTTGAGATTGTAATTTAGACACTTTTATTTTATTGTTTTTAATTATTATTGTTACTTGGGCTATTGCACTTGATCTTTTGGTGTAGTTCTTTGAGCTTGTGTGTAGGTGTATGCGACACACCCGATCGGCAAAAGTTTCATTGTTGCCGATTGATCCGGAAATTGAAAGAACTATCCGATTTCGCCGTAGAGTGCAAAGAACTATGGCGGAAGCGGGTGCCGGAAATAATCGCCAAGAAAAAGCTCAAGGGGTAAATGAAAGGGCGAATAGGGATAATCTTATTGAGCAAGAAAGGCCACTCCATGACTTCACTATTCCCTTCATGAATGACTATCTACCGGGAATTGTGAGACCTCCCGTGGCCACCAACAACTTTGAGATCAAGCCATCTCTCATCTCTCTAATCCAAGGGAACGTCCAATTTGGGGGATTGGTGACCGAGGATGCCCATGATCATATCATGAACTTCATGGAGATTTGTGACACTTTCAAGATGAATGGAGTGTCGAGTGAAGCCATACGCCTTCGCTTGTTTCCTTTCTCCCTTAGGGATAAAGTGAAAGTGTGGTTAAACTCGTTTACTCTGGGATCTATCACAAATTGGGGAGAACTTAGGCAAGCCTTTTTGGAGAAATACTATCCTCCGGCGAAGACAGTCCAATTGAGGAATGCCATCACTTCTTTTCTTCAACTTGATGGTGAGACCTTGTATGAAGCTTGGGAGAGATACAAAGATATGTTGAGGAAGTGCTCGCATCATGGATTGCCCCGGTGGTTGATAGTGTAAATGTTCTATAATGGTTTGCTTCCATCAACAAGAACCACAATTGATGCGGCCACGGGTGGAGCATTTATGACTAAGAATGTGGATGATGGGTATGCTTTGTTGGAGAAAATGGCTTCAAACAATCATTTTTGGGGGAATGAAAGAGGAGCTCAAAGGAGCGTTGCCATGGTTCGTGAATCTTCAACTAAAGTTGCTAGCTTGACCGCTCAAGTAGCGGAGCTTACCAAGGTTTTACAAGCTACTCTTCTTCCACAAAAAGTAGTATGTGAGCTTTGTGGAGGCCCTCACAGATCGGATGTTTGCCATTTGAAAATGGAATCAATCCAATTTGTGTCCAACTTCAACCGAACCCAAAACAACCCATATTCAAACACATACAATCCGGGTTGGCGAAATCACCCTAACTTTTCTTGGAGTAACAACCAAAACCAACCCTCCTCCTCAACCCAAAATCGCAATTCTAATACCCCTCCCGGATTCTCTAACCAACCTCACCAACACCAACCACAATACCAAACCCAACCACCTTACCAAAATCAAAATCCACCTCAACCTCCACCAAAGAAAGAAATACCCATGGAGGACCTTCTAAAAATCATCCAAGATCAACAAGCCATAATCCTTAGCACCCAATCTTCCGTGAGAAACCTTGAAATTCAAATGGGTCAAATGGCATCTTCCATGAATTCTAGAACTCAAGGAAACCTTCCAAGTGATACCGAAACCAACCCAAAGGAGAAGGAGCAATGTAAAGCGGTTACTCTTAGAAGTGGGAGAGAGTTGCAAGTTGAGAAAGGTGAAGAGAAGGTGGGTTAGAAAACTTGTGAAGAAGTGCAAGAAAAATCCCAAGAGAAGATTGAGCCAATTCCCCCACCTCCGGTCAAGGAGAGAGTGTATCCTCCACCTCCATTTCCGCAAAGGCTCCAAAAGGCAAAGGATGACAACCAATTTCTTAAGTTCCTTGAAATCTTCAAAAAGCTTCACATCAACATTCCTTTTGCCGATGCTTTGGAACAAATGCCTTCTTATGCCCGATTTGTGAAAGATATCCTCTCCAAGAAAAGAAGACTTGAGGATTATGAGACTATATCTTTGACGGAAGAATGTAGTGTCGTGTTACAACAAAAGCCTCCTCCAAAATTGAAAGATCCGGGTAGCTTTGTAATTCCTTGCACTATTGGGGAGAATTTTACGGGCAAGGCATTGTGTGATTTGGGGGCAAGCATTAATCTCATGCCATCGTCGGTTTATAGGAAGCTTGGATTGGGTGAAGCTATGCCTACTTCCGTTACTCTTCAATTGGCGGATAGGTCTCTAGCTTATCCCAAGGGTGTTATTGAGAATGTTCTTGTGAAAGTTGATAAGCTCATCCTTCCGGCGGATTTCTTAGTGCTTGACATGGAAGAGGATTGTGAGGTGCCAATTATTCTTGGAAGGCCTTTCTTGGCAACCGGGAGAACCTTGATTGATGTGGCAAAAGGAGAACTCACTATGAGGGTGCATGATCAAGAAGTCACCTTCAATGTCTTTAAAGCCATGAAATATCCCGGGGAAGTGGAAGAATGTTCAAGAGTTGATGTGATTGACAAATGTGTGGATGAAGTCTTCCAAGACATTCATCCCAAATATCCTTTTGATAAAAATCTTCATTGTTATTCCAATTCTTTGCATAATTCTACACTTGCACACAACAATGAAATAACTTGTGATGAAAATGTGAATTTTATATCTTGTGACAAGTTTTCCTTGCAAGGTAGATATGTGAAAGCTCCAAAGGAATCTCTTGATCTATCAAAGGAGACATGCAATCAATTGAAGCCTTCAATTATCGAGCCTCCTCTTCTTGAATTGAAGCCTCTCCCACCACACATGAAGTATGTATTCTTGGGCAAGAATGAGACACTTCCGGTGATTATTTCTTCTAATCTCTCATCTCCAAGAAGAAAAATTGGTGAGGGTTTTGAAAGACAATATGGGAGCTATCGGATGGTCTCTTGGAGATATCAAGGGGATAAGCCCTTCTATTTGCATGCACAAGATTCACCTTGAGAATGAGGCCAAACCTTCAATTGAAGCTCAAAGACGTCTTTACCCTCAACTCAAGGAGGTGGTTAAGAAAGAGATTATCAAGTGGCTTGATGCCGCATTATTTACCCGATTTCCGATAGTCCTTGGGTTAGTCCCATCCAATGTGTGCCAAAAAGGGGTGGGATAACCGTGACTCCAAATGAAGATGATGAGCTTATTCCTACAAGACAAGTGGTGGGATGGAGAGTATGTATGGATTTTCGAAGGCTCAACAAAGCAACAAGGAAAGATCATTTTCCTCTTCCCTTTCTTGATCAAATGTTGGATAGATTGGCGGCACATGATTTCTATTGTTTTCTTGATGGGTTCTCGGGCTATCTCCAAATTTCTATAGCTCCCGAAGATCAAGAAAAAACTACCTTCACTTGCCCATATGGTACTTTTGCTTTCCGGCGGATGCCATTTGGTTTGTGTAATGCTTCCGCAACTTTCCAACGATGCATGATGGCTATTTTTTCGGATATGGTGGAAAAGGAGATTGAGATTTTCATGGATGATTTTTCGGTATTTGGGGATAATTTCGATAGTTGCTTGCGGAATCTCACCAAGGTGCTTGAAAGGTGCAAGGAGGTGAATCTTGTCTTAAATTGGGAAAAATGTCATTTCATGGTGAATGAAGGTATTGTTCTTGGGCATAAAATTTCTTCCAAGGGTATAGAGGTGGATCGTGCCAAGATTGAAGTTATTGAAAAACTCCCTCCTCCAACAAATGTGAAAGGTATTCGAAGCTTTCTTGGGCATGCGGGATTCTATCGCCGGTTTATCAAAGACTTCTCCAAAATTGCTAAGCCTTTATGCAATCTTTTGGAGAAGGATGCTACTTTTGAGTTTGATGAAGATTGCTTGAAAGCTTTCGAAGCATTAAAGCAAAGATTGGTGTCGGCTCCAATTATCATGGCTCCCGATTGGTCCTTGCCATTTGAGTTGATGTGTGATGCTAGTGACTATGCCATTGGGGCGGTTTTGGGTCAACGACGAGACAAAATCTTTCATGCGGTGTATTATGCAAGCAAGACTCTCAATGATGCTCAACTTAATTATGCAACAACGGAGAAAGAGTTTCTTGCCATTGTCTTTGCGTTTGACAAGTTTCGGGCATATCTCATTGGTTCGAGGGTTATTGTGTACACCGATCATTCGGCGATTAAGTATCTCTTCGCCAAGAAGGATGCTAAGCCCCGATTGATTCGGTGGGTGCTTCTACTCCAAGAATTTGACATTGAAATTCGTGACAAGAAGGGAACCGAGAATGTGGTAGCGGATCATTTATCTAGACTTGAGCAAGACGGAATCTCTTCTCCATCTCCTATCAAAGAAGACTTTCCGGATGAAAGCTTATTTTCTATCTCTTATGCCACGGTTCCATGGTACGCGGATTATGTCAATTACATTGTGAGCAACGTTATCCCTCCAGATTTCTCTTCATCTCAAAGGAAGAAATTTCTCCATGATGTCAAACAATATGTTTGGGAGGAGCCTTATTTATTCAAATTGGGGAAAGATCAAGTACTTCGGAGATGTATTCCTTTGGAGGAGCAAATTGCGGTATTGATCCATTGTCATTCTTCTCCTTATGGTGGCCACTTTAGTGGATCTCGGACGGCTTGTAAAGTCTTGCAATCGGGTTTCTTTTGGCCTTCTCTCTTCAAGGATGCTCATGAATTTGTGTTAAGATGTGATCGTTGCCAAAGAACCGGAAACATTTCTCGCCGCCATGAGATGCCGCTACAAGGGATTCTTGAAGTTGAAGTATTTGATGTTTGGGGGATAGATTTCATGGGACCATTCACCCCTTCATTTGGAAATTTATACATCTTGGTTGCCGTTGATTATGTCTCAAAATGGGTTGAAGCCGTAGCCCTCCCCACGAATGATGCCCGGGTGGTAACCAAGTTCTTGCAAAAGAATGTGTTCTCACGTTTTGGAACCCCCCGAGTTATCATTAGTGATGGAGGCTCTCATTTTTGCAACCGGTTGTTCGACGGAATTCTAGCAAAATACGGAGTGAAGCACAAAGTAGCCACGGACTACCATCCTCAAACAAGTGGGCAAGTGGAGGTTACTAATAGAGAGATCAAACTTGTGCTTGAAAAAGTGGTGAACTCAAATCGCAGGGATTGGTCCCAAAAGCTTGATGACTCACTTTGGGCAATTCGGACGGCATTCAAGACTCCTATTGGGATGACTCCGTATCAAATGGTGTTTGGAAAGTCTTGTCATCTCGCGGTAGAACTAGAGCATAAGGCATATTGGGCTATCCAAAAGCTCAATTTTGACTTCAAGGCCGCCGGTGAGAAAAGATTATTGCAATTGGAAGAGTTGGAAGAGCTTAGACAAAGAGCCTACGACAATGCAAAATTGTATAAGGAGCGAACGAAGAAGTGGCATGACAAGCACATTTTGCCAAGATCTTTTCATCCGGGACAACAAGTGCTCTTATACAACTCAAGGTTGAGACTCTTTCCGGGCAAGCTCAAATCCCGATGGTCGGGACCATTTTCGGTGGTTTCCGTTTCCCCTCATGGAGCGGTGGAAGTGAAAGATGATGCTACCCAATCAACATTCAAAGTCAATGGTCAACTCTTAAAGGCATATTTGGGTGGTGATTTGCAAAAGAAAGAACCTTACATCCTCCTCAACGATCCGGAAACACAATGATGCGAGCAAGAAAGTCAAGCTAAAGACTTTAAATTAGAACTATTCGTATCGGTTTTCTCTTCCCTCTCTTTTTATTTATTTGTTTTTATGGCTTTTGTATTTATATGCTTGTGTCGCTTTTCGAAGCCCTACCGAGTTTATGGGTTTATAGGGAGGTGTATATAGTGTCCCCTCACAAAAATATTTTTCTTTTTATTTGCTTTTCATGGGGTTGTAGTGATTGTTTTCTTGCCTTGGTATGCTCATGAACATTGAGGGCAATGTTCAGTTCTAAGTTTGGGGGTGGGGTTAATATTATTTTTGCCCTCGACTTTTGAGAAAATTTTGAAAATTTTTAGAAAATTTCAAGCTAATTTGGACCCCATTAATTATGCTTTGATTCATCTCATCACTTTGGCACTCATTGAGTTGTATGAGCATTATTTTTTTGGATTTGGTATTAAGATTATTATATGCATACTTGAGGATATTTTGTGATTTTTGTGCTAGCTTTCCTCATTCATGTTAAATAGTGCCCATGTGTGGATCTCTTGATGAATTTTTTAAGCTAAGCTCTAGCTTTGGTTGTGCATGTATTATGAGTACCTTGTTGTGAGTTTTGATGCCGTTAGATGATTTCGAGATTAATGAATAGCTTGGCTTGTGAGTATGAAAATAGCATGATATAGGCCATGTTTGACTCGTTTGTGCCATATTGACCTACCCATGTTCACATTAAATCTCTAGCGTCCCATTTGAGCCTTAATGAAAGAATGGTGTGTGCAAGAGCACACAATGACCCCCATTCGCTTTCATTTTGATCACCCATATTGACTTATCCCATGATCCTATACACTTTATCCAACCCTTTTGTTAGTAATTTTGGAGGCCCAAATCAATCCAGAAGTTGTGGCAGCCTTATTATAATCTCCCTAAGCCCAAGTCAGTGAGACCAGCCCAACTCCTTGTGTAGCTGTCCCTTGCATTGTTTTGGTGCAGCCCATGTTGCCTTTCATTGGTGATTTAATTTGTGGATTGGATGACAGCTCATCCTCTTATCCTTTTTGGTAACCATTTTCTGTCCCTTTCCTTCACTAATTTTCTGCCGCCCTTTATAACTTATTTGCTGCTCCCTTCGTCATAAGAAAAAGGGATTTAGTGAGTAGTGTGTGAGAGATAGATATAGAGCGTATCTTGAGGGTTGTGAGCAGAGTAGGAAAAATTCCCCCGTCAGTGGTCGTCCGTCTCTCTCTTCTTCTTAGTCCTTCTGTCACCTTAAATTTAGGATGGTCTTCCCTCTCCATCTTCTTTCTTTGTGAAACAGTGAGTTGAGGGTTTCCTTTATCTGGTGGGTGAGTATCGATGAAGGCGATTCAAGTTGTCTTTGTGGAGTCACGGGTTGGGTTTGGGTCTTCTTGATCACCTTCGTCATTCTTGGTTCTTGGGAGTGGGTCTCTCTGCCTCGATTTGGTGGCTTTGACCTTGGCAATAGTGGGTTGGTTCCCCAGTTGGATTCGTTGGTGGATATGGCCGTGAGAGGGTATCTGAGCCGAAGGAGAAGCATAGCCGAGGTCCCTGACTAGTGACGGCAAGTCGTGTTCTATAACACGGCGCTTGATTGCTCTTGTTCGTGGCTTTACAGTTACTGTTATTTCAACTGTTTTGTATCTGCCTTTTATTTCCCGTTTAATACTTAGTGTATTATTCTTGCTTTATCATCTCAGTCATACTGCTCTGTTCCGTTTTCTTGGGTTTTGATCTCCACAGTGTATTTCCCCACTGTTTAGTTCATAAACAGGTTGGTGAAATACTTGGGACTGTGTTACCAGAATATTAGTATATCAATTTTACTATTTTATTGAACCCCAGTGAATAAAATGTTACCCCCTTCCCATATTGTAATGTTATCCGTTTTATTTTAATCTGGGTCTGTTATTCTGGTTACTTCCGATTTTGTATTTGGAATTGTTCCTGGCTTAGTGTAGTGGTGAAATTACACAACACCTTTGAGAGAGCACTTGGTGAAATGAATTTTTAAATTTATGTCTTGGAGGGAGTGTGTGCTTCATGGAAGTATTGTTCTTCATGTATTAGTGTGGTGTGATTTAATCTTGGTTGATGAGTTGGGGGTTGTTTATCTTGTAAAAATGGGCCCTTGTAAAAAAATATAAGAATCAAAAGTAAAGGGTATCCCTAAAAATTTGTGAACCATTTATGCTTTAAAGTCATTGAAAAAGGGGAATTGTGGGATGAAAAATCATTCGTGGTAGTTTGATATACTCTCAACCCCAAGTTCTTGATATGTATATAAAAAAAAGGAAAAAGAAGAAGCTAAGTTTGGGGGTTGTTGAGAAAAATGGTGAGTTATGATGAAGTATGTCTTTTCATGAAGTTAGACTTGAGGATAATTTTGAAGGCTTCACTTGTGCTCTCTTGTCTTGATATCCTTCCCTTCATTTGTAGCTCAACCTTGGCCTAAAATTACAAGCTTTGCAAAGTCCTATTGATATTGTCATGTCATGAGTTATTGTCTTGTAAAGCATATCTCTTTCGGTTTCATGGCTCATGTTTGGTATCTCATTGAACGTTCAATCCTAGCTAGAGAAATGTTATTTATTCATGGGTTTGTGTTCCATGTTTTTAAGTAAGTGTTTGAGGAAAGTTTGCTATCATTGAAATCACATCATACCTTGGTTATGCATTTTTATAATTTTGAGTTTGATTTCTTTCATGGTAATGCATGTGGGATCTTGATTGAGTGTCTTCTTCATTCCATCTTGTTCTCGAGCTTCTCCATAATCCATGTTTCTCTTTGCTCGGGACGATCAAAGCTTAAGTTTGGGGGTGTTGATAAGCTTATAATTTTCTATTATTTTCATTATTTTTTCGGAATTTTATTGATGATTTTGAGCTTTGGTTGATAATTAATTGTACTTGAGATACTATTTTTATGTATTTTGTGCTTCATGTAGGTATCTCAAAAATATTCGAGGTTTTATGGCTCAATTTGTGCAAATCGAGGCAATTTCGGGCTTCAATGTTAAGTTTTGACACCTGCCGTTAAAGTCAGTCAAGTGTTTCAAAGCACAGCAGGCTAACGGAGGCTAACAGAGTTAACGGTGGACTAAATCGCGAAGTTTGGGAGCAGAGGGTCTTCGGCAGCCATATTGAAGGATCCAGAGGCACCGGAGCAATTTCAGAAAGATGGAGGGCAGTGATGACAACCGGCATATTCTTCATTAATATGTTGTCGACTCCAGAAGACGCCATGTCACCAGCCCTTAGCGCGGGTCACCCGCGTGTCCTCTGCCGGATCCAGATCCAACCCGCGCCCATCCAGCCCACCTGCCTCCCTTCCAGCCCGTTTCCCTCTCAGCCTCCAGCCCATATGACCCCTGGATGCCCCGTGGTCCCTTCTCCTGTTCAAAACCTGACCTGGCCGTGACCCAAAATCCTTTTCCTTCCCCAAACAGCCCCTAAAACTTAATTTTTCTTCCAAAATTGCCCCCTTAATGCCTTATCAAACTTTAAATGAATTTGGGGAGCACTTTTTCGGACAACAGGAGGGGGTTGGAACAAAAAAAATCAAGGAAGGAACTGGAAGCAGAACAACAAGAAGCAGCCGCCATTTCCATTCCATTTTCCTTCTCTCTATTGTTCCTTCATTATTGTTCAAGCCAAGGAAGTTAAGGAACTTCAATCATCTCCTTAATTGTAAAGTATAGTACACTTTAATTTATATTTTTATTTAATGATAATACTTTTGATTGAAGATTTGATTTATTTTCTTAGCATTATGAACTAAATTATTTGCCTAGGCTTTTAATATAGATTGACTTGGATATTGTGATTTTAATTTGGAATTTTGCTATTAAATTGCTATTCATTAATTTTTGGGTACTATGTTGTACTCTTAATGCTTGTAATGATTTGATCACCCATTACATGATTTTAAAAATTGTTTAGTGCATGAAAGTGACTTGATAATTTTGGAAGATACAACATAGTTGTCTTTTGGTTGGGTTAGTCAGTGTTACAAACTCTCCTTAAGATAGTCAATTAGGGTTTTGTGTTTGGAAGCGATTAATTGGATAATTTCATACGTAGCGAAAGCCCGTGAATTTATACTGTTAATTAGCACCGTTATATGAAGCGAAAGCCCTTAACGGTGAATTTCGAATCCCCGACTTCCAAAAAATAGAATAGTTTTAATAGTAATCACTTATTAAATCACAACAGAAGAGTCAATTGAAAGTCAAAACCCTAGATCCTCTCTCATTGAAATCAATCTCATTTTAATTTTGCTCTATTAAATTTCTTGTTTTAGCTTAATTAATTAGTTAATTCACTTAAAATCGATCGTCTAAATATAGTAAAAATTGCAACTTGTTTGGTACTCACTAAAAACAACCAAATTGCTTCCTCGTGGGTTCGACACTCTACTTTATCACTTTATTACTTGTTTGACTGGGTAATCTTGCCCGTGTGCGTTTTTAGCACCAACACGTTGCACGATTTGTACTTGGGTGTAAAATCATATACTCAATCAAAGTTGAATAATATACAATTAAAAAGTTTAATATGAACAAAATAAATAAAAAAATGATAAACAGTATAATCAAAGAAAATCACATAAATTTATTAAAAAGTTATTATAAAATTTAAAATATTTCTTTATATACAACATTTTTCGTTGAAAATGTACGATTATTACAACTATTACTATCACATAAAAAAATTCAAAGACCCTTAAGATTAGTAACTCTAGACAAAACGACATACTGATTATGACTAAAAATAAGGTTTTTCAAAAGAAGTCTGACGCTAGACACTTTTATTTATAGACATTTCGTAAATCAGCATCAGCGTAAACTATCTTCTTTGAAATTTGGATGGAATTCAATGATCAGATGATGCCAGTGATATTTTTGAAATAAATTAACAATACCACCAGAATGATCATTTGAAAGAACTCGACCTTCTAAAACATGGTTTCTTAACCTTGTAATAATTAATCACTTGCTAATAAAGCCTAATACATAACCCAAGAAAATTGTCAATGTTACGAAGCAACATGAATGAAGTTTCAACCTTAAAATTCAACTCATGATTTAGGATTCCAGAATATGAAATTTCATTTAAAACTTTAGAATATCTATATCGTTCAAAAGATCAACGTTTCTATCAAAATGACACGAAAAATATAAGCTCAAAAACAATATTCCTTTTGAATTGTTCTTCAATGACATGTAATCATTTATTGAATTAACCACATCAAGAGTTGAATTTAGAATAATTCTCTTTTCCAAAAACGATGAATCATCGGGACTGCTTCCAAATGAAGGATATGTACTTTGTACAATTGAAGCGATTGGATCGTTGAATTCCTTAAACAACAGTTGATTGAGAATATCATATAAGCACATTTATCATTTGGTTCATCAATTTTACCATCGCCAATTTTCGCAATCCAATCGACAAAAAATTTCAATTATTTGAAACTCTCGTTTGACTCATACTTTGTATCTCATATTCGTTGTCAACCTTAATACATGTGAATCTCTCCTACAAATACAATGGATTAATAGTGGGATGAACTATGTCTTGTGTACTTCCTTTTAGAATCACATGCAATATCTGTCAAAAATCTCCACCAAACACATATATTTGAAAAAAATATTATAAATTTTGGAATACTGCTTTATCTATAATATTTATCATTGAAAACGTACGATTATTACTTTTAATTCTATAAGGGGTTGTTTTAAAGCATGAAGTTGTATTTATCCTTGCATACGACATTGTACTTTGAATTGCTAATATTAAAACAATGAGATAATATTTCTACTACCAAATAAAAGCACCACAAAAAAATTACATTTAAATGTTGGATTGGTAATTTTCAAATAACTTTAAAAAGGTACAAATGTTTATGTTATATTTATAAATAAATATTAAATAGTCAAATATCAAACTATTTGTTATATCTAATTAAAAAAAAAGAATTGAAGTCGAAATAACAGACTCTAAACATAACCTCTAACACAAAAATAATAGGAATAACATATTATACAACATAATTTTTATACAACTATTCAATAACAAAAGTTATTGAGTCTAGATTTTTAGTGTGCCTTGAGAGAAGTCTTATAACAGACAGTTGATAATTCGCTAGGTCCCCTTCCCCTTTTCGAAATATGTAGCCACATCATCTCCCAATAAACTTTAACATTGAATACCTTCAAACCATTTCACAGCTAGGTTTCTTAGATTTTTTTTATTTTTTTTAAATAAAATTTTGAGAGAAATTTGTATGATAAAAATTTGAATTTCGATTATTATTAAAAAAATGGAGAGTTTAATTTAACTAAGTATGAAAAATATACCGATCTTATAGTTAATTAATTATATCAACGTACATATCAATATGCATCTTTACTTTAAATAATACTTTATAAAAATAGAAACTTAGATCTATCATATATGAGAAAATTTTAAGCAAATGATTTTTTTTTCCAATTTGTTTTTCAAAATGGATAAAAAAAAATATAATCCCAACTTTTTATGTTGGACATTTGTTTTATAAATTTAATTTTAACAAAAATAGAAAAAATAAACATCAGTTATGCACTTTTTGACTTATGAAAATGGAGAAAAACATCCTAGATCTGTATATTTTGGTAAATATTTGTAAAATTAAAGTTCAAATTAACCTTGACCTATTACCGATTAAGTTGAATATATATATATATATATATATATATATATATATATATATATATATATATATATATATATATATATTTGTAAACTAACTTTAATAGGTTAAAGTTTTTTTTTTTTGCAAATATTAGACTTGAATTTTTAAACATGTAGGCTAGACAAATATACTAAGATTTTTATTTGTTCATTTAGGTTTTTTTTTTTTTTGCATATATTAGACCTGGAATTTTTAAACATGGAGGCTAGACAAATATATTAAGAATTTTATTTTTTAGCTTCAGATTTGATTAAAATGGAGTAGAAAAAATCTCATATATATATATATATATATATATATATATATATATATAAATTTGTCAATTATTTGTTCAATCTAACATTAGCCTATGTCCGATCTATAGATTTCACATATAAAATTGCTTGAATTTTTATAAGTATTCGACGGTTAAACACAAAATATTTGAATGACAATAGGAGTAGTGTATATGCTGATACTTTATACAATAATTATTTTTCTGGACTATTACCATTATCAGTGGCAAATAATGTTAATAGTAAATTTATTGTAGATACTCGGTTACTAATTTGTCTTTTCTATTTACTAATTTATATGAAATTATCAGGAACTTTCATAATATGTCATAAGCATGTATGTTTATATTACTGTTGTATGGAGTAAATTATTTGAAATCTGACTATTATATAATTTATTGATATTATTGACATATAAACTTATTATGAAATATATAAAATATTTTTTTAGAATAAAGAAAATACCTAAGCACCTCGAACAACAAACTGATTCTAAAAATCTTTAAATTTTAGAACTTAAGAATCTAAAATTTATAAGAATGAAGAAGAATTAAATTTTTCATAAAACTACTCATATTACTCATAAATTAAGTTTCAAAACATCTAAACAAAATGATTTGTTTCAAAATATTTACTACATTTAGTTTGTAGACTTCATACGGTTGCAAATAACTATGGTTGACAATCATTTTATATACTCCTTGGAGAAACATTAATTTAATGCATGTGATGCGTCCTGTTAATGTAAAGTTTTTATAAACGAAAAAATATTACATTATTTTGGACGTTTACTAAAAATATTTCTTTAGCCTTGGACTTGTCCAAATAGATACCAGGCTTTCAACGTATCCAATAATCCTCAAAGCCCAACTCTGCAATTAAACAAAGAAACCGTAAACTAGGCAGGGGCGCTCCCTGCAAAAGCCCTCCGGCGTGAGAATTATCACAAGAATGCATGTGAGTATATATTTCAGCAGAGTTTAGGCTAACCATATGAAATCACGTACCTTCCCTCTTCATTTTGAGGGGCTTTTATAGTTGCCGGAGAGTATAACTGATCATAACTGCCCACTAACATTCATGGCATTAATGGCGAGCATATTAACTGCCCCATTAACTATCCCACTAACCACAACGGTCAAATGGAGAATTATCCGGACATAACCGTCCTCAACTGATAACAACATTTAAGTTTACGAGCATGACAAGTCATGCTCGCTTCATGCTCATGTTTGTTGGTCAAGCCCCCAGCTCGATAATATCCCTTGCTCGTTGAAGGCTGAGGCCTTGCTCGTGATGTACAAGGATCATTTCATCTTCTCCTCGTAACTTTGACTTTTGGATGCTCGCGCATTGACTGAATGGTAATCACGTGATAAGCACGTGCCCTACGACTTGGGCCTATTGGGCCGAGCAGCTCAGTAGCCCCCTACTCCTTGCCAATCGAGTATTCATGCTTGAAGCGAGGAGAATATGGGCTTAAAATACGGGCTTCTACAAATACATTGAGTTACCATTGATCAAATTAATAAATGGAGGCCAGCCAAAAAGGGTTTTTAGGAATACGAGCCATCACCCACCGCCTGCGCACTTACACGGGCTCACTTCCCCATAGAACATTAAATGCCGCCTCGATCTTTGAACTGTAATGATGAGAAAACTTCCAAGCAACGGTTACCCACTGGTATAAAAACCGACCTCCTATCTCATTTTTAACTTTTACCGCCCCCTTAATTCACAAGAGCAAAGTTCGTGAAAAACTGAAGATTCAAGCAATTATCCCCATCTCCGTTTATCAAGTTTGCAGCGAAGATTTTCAGAGCCTTCATTCGTGATTTGCACCAGTTTCGGGAATCTCTTTCCAAGGTGACTTCAAACTTTTCATCAATCCATCTAGTACTTAACAGGTATGGCTTCGAAATATATTCTCTTCTTTTCCTTCTATATTTCCAGTTTTAATCTACTTGAACCCCTCGTTTTAAGCTTCAGAATACCCTTCCTGAGTTTTGAGTACCCTCTTCATTCAACCTGTTTGAAACTAGGGTTTAACCAATTCCTTCAAAAACAGAGTTCACAATTCTCTTGTATCTTCATCTCTATTTTTCTGACTCCCTACTTTAAGCACGTCGTACCTTTATGCACTGTGTAAACTTAGCTAATTTGTACAGTTGGAATCGAGGATCATCTTAACCAGTGCCCCGTTCATTGGTTTGAGGATAAACCTTTGCTGGCCACGGGTTCTTGCTTAATTGTTTCTGCTTGTCACCCCGAGCAGGGTTTAACATATATTCCTCGATTCATGTAGAATGTCTTCTGGTGATAGAACTTCATCTGAAATCGAAGGACGGGCATACGACCATGAAGCCCCCCCATAACATGAGGAGAGCCCGGGCTCAGGATCTTCAAGCTCAGAAGGAACCGAGCGAGAAGAAGTCCCACTTGTTCGGCAGAGACGCCCCCGAATTCCCCAAAATATCACCGAGCAGCCCATAGAAAACCTTCCTAGCTCAAGCAGACCACAAAACCAAGATTCAGCCAAAGAGAAACAAATTGCTTCAACCAGTACACCCTTCATTAAATGGGACGACCTAACTAGCGAGGACGAAGTGTCTAGCTGGTTTTACTCTCTGGGTATGGATCCCAAGAATTACCGAGTTCGAGCATTTGACCTGGATATTGAAGAAGCCGGGCACAACTTTCAGGGAGACAAGATGGTTTTTTACTTTGATTTCTTTTTAGTCGGCCTCAGACTGCCCCTAGATCCTTTCTTTGCCAAATTCCTCCTTGTAAACAACGCTCTTCCCTGCGACCTGACTCTGACCACTGTTAGATTTCTGATCGCATATATTGTTGCTTGTAGACTCCTTAGTTATGAACCCAGTATGGACGTTTTTAGGAAATTCTTTCTTTTTTCTAGGGATAAGAAAAGTGGGCGTATCACTGGTCGCTCCAACCCCAATTACTTTAAACTTCTATCTGACAGCCCAAACAAAGTCGATGCCTGGAATTCCAAAGCCTTGCTCGTAGAATCCCGAGTAGGCTGGCCTTTTGCTCCGTACCTTGAAAACCTAGCCCTTGCCAAATACGACAAGCAAGCCTTTCGAACAGGAGAGCCAATGCTCGCCAAAACATTCAGAAAACTTCTTGGAGTGAAAGAAGGAAAACAAGGGCAGGATTGGGTGCTAGACTGGGTAGCCTTAACTTCCGACCTTGTCTTACTCCGCTCCGCGCAATAATAAGTTGGCCTGCCCAAGGTCGCGAGCCCCAAACTATCCTCGAACCTCGAAACACCACACCGCTTCCGTAATTGCCATGGGGGAAGGTTTCCAAGTGAATGCCCGAGCTGCAGACAAACCGGAAGAAACAACACCCCTGCTTTCTCTGTTTCTGGTCTGCATGAATCTATTCTCCATGTTTGAATACTTTCAATTTCAATCATAACTTCTAACCTCCTTTCATAACTTATCCTGCAGATATGAAGCAAATGGAGGATTCCCAACGCTTTCTCCAAGCGATGATAGGAGAAGGCGGCCACATCGATAGAACACCCAAATGGCCGGGCACCGGCTGGGCCTCCCTACCGCTCCGGCCACTAACACAGTCGAGGATCTAACCGAGCACCGAATCAAGCCAAGCCAAGCAAAGAATTGCCACCCCTACACCACGCCGCCGTGATAACTCCTCGCTCCAAAAGGATACTCGCCCAGCTTGCTCTCAACAATAGCAACAACAACAAAAAGGACTTGCCCCAATCTCTCCTCCAGAAAGACAAACGCGATCAAGGACCGATCAAAGTGAGCTCGCTGAAGCGTCCAGCTCGCAAGCTCCCATCTGGCAAAGGGAGAATTTCAAAATGCCTGAAACTCGTGAGCTCGCAACCAAACTCATAGCAGAGATAGGCAATGTTCTTGATCTGGCCAATCTGAACACCAACAAAAATGGCGGGCATGCGGCTTCCATCGGATTGGGAATGGTGAAGAGACTTCGCCACACTGGCATTCGTCGGAGAAGCACTGAACTCCCCAGCGCCGTCTTGATCGGTGAGATTGGGATGTGCATGACCGAGGTAAATGATTTTTCTCCATTTACAAAGAAAACTGAATTCCTTAATTTTCTGCTCATCTCATTTAAATTTTTTCAGATGGCCAGCAAAAATGAACTTCTGTTTGACCGCCTGATCGAAAATGTGAAAACCTCCAGCACGCTATCTTCTAAGAAGAACAATTTAGAGGAGCAAGTCAACTCTCTCAGAAGCGAGCTGAAGGAGAGCGAGGAGATCTTAACCACCAAAGTCACTGAACTATCTAAGCTCGAAGAGGAGAAAAGGATCCTTGAAGCCCACCTCACTTTTTCAAAGAAATCTAAGGAATCTTCCCTCAACAACATCACTCAAGTGAGAAAGGATCTCCAAGAAGCGACTAACGAGCTGGATAAGGTAAAAAAAGAGGCAGCTGATAGAGAAAAGCAACTGAAAGCCGAGCTATCACAAGCCCACGCACAGAAAGAGAACCTCATCACCGAGTACAAAAACTCTGAAGATTTTGCGGCTGCTGTTGAAGAAGAAGCATACCCATTTTTCTTACAGGGAGTCAACCATATCCTTCGGCAACTAGCCTGCAGTGGTCTTGAATTTAAACCAAAACAGCTCGCAACGTGGGGAACCAACACCCCTTTCTGCCCTTCCTCTCGCTCAGGTCATGCTTTAGTTCCCTACTCCGTGGATGAACTAAACTCCTTGGCCGAGCTGGATTCTCAAAAAGGACTAGATACTTGGACCCCTCCTCAAACCGCAGAGACCACTGTAAGCGAGCTGATGTCCCAGATATGGATGGGACAAAACCAAGAAAATCAAAACTTGATCCTTCAAGCTACCGGCACCGACAACGATGTGATCATTATTGAAGCCGAGAATGAAGCTGCTATCCCCACTGATCCTGCTACCAATCAAGTTGCTGTTGTCGACCCAGCTCAACCCCCTATCAACTAAATCACTGTTGCGGACTCGTAAACTTCTCATTGGCCTGCGTGCCTTGATTCCTCAAAAACAATTTACTTTTATGGTTCTGTAATATTTGCTACTCTTTTTATTTTGTTTGTGTGATGAATGTTTTCATTTCACTATGCCTGCTTGCATTTCAACTATGAATTACTGATTTGAATGCCAACTCTTTTTCCGAGCATAGGTAACCTATACTCGTGAAAGAGAAATCATATAAATTTGAACAAGCAGCCAACTCGAACACCAACTCTTTTCACGAGCATGAATAATTTATGCTCGTAAAATAGAATAATCGAGAACATAAGAAAAACAACTTTCTCGAACACCAACTCTTTTCACGAGCACAAATAACTTATGCTCGTTACAAGAGAATAATCGAGAATAAAAAATTTAACTCGAACACCAACCCTTTGCACGAGCATAAACAACTCATGCTCGCAAAAGAGAATAATCGAGAATAAAAACATTTAGCTCGAACACCAACCCTTTACACGAGCATAAACAACTCATGCTCGCAAAAGAGAATAATCGAGAAAAATAACAAAAGCAATTGACTCTGTTGGTCCCAAAATAGGCTCAATCTAGGCTAGAAGGGGGGGGGGGTTGGATAGCCTAGTTATGTTTTTATAAAACTTTTTCTTAAAGAACACTTCTTAAGGATTTTTGAAAGGTTTGAATAGAAGTGTTTAGGCAATGAAACAAATCAGATTCTGAGATTATCAAGAGTGCTGTTAAGACAGTGCAGAATCTGGAACAGTTAAGCACAAGCAGTTAATGAGAGTAATAAGAAGAGTTTGAACTGCACACATGAATTTGAAGTGGTTCGTACTGTGAATAGTACTACATCCACTAGCAAAGTGGTTAGCTTTGGATTTTAAAAGTGCACTTGTTTATCCACTAGGTTTATGATTTAGATCTCTAATGGATCGTGTACAAAATGAGTTTTTAACCAAGTGTATAAAGGTGAGAGAGACAATCAATGAATAATTGTTCTCTACACGTGCGTAATTAAAGAACAGCTTTAAAGACAAACTAAATGAAGTCGAAAAGGAATTTAAGATGGCGATCCGGCAGCCTTGTAAAGTTTGGTGAAGTGTAAGTCCTTGTCCTTTGATCTCTTGAATGCTTGAGTGATGAAGATGAAGCTTGAGAGTTTAATGTTCAAGAGTTTTTTTCTTCAGATCTTCAAAACCTAAATATATACCAGGAAGAGATCTTTGACCGTTGGTCCGAATTCGTGAGATAATTGTGTCCAACGCTCCTTTGCATTGAATGCAATTCGCTTGGGAGAAGAAACGCCCACAGCCATCGAGATGCAAGCAGTGCGAGAAGACATTACTAAACGTGGTAATGTTTCGTAGTGCAAGCTTAGCCTTGGAAAGTCTTCTTAGCCAAACGGTAATGTCTTTCGCCTTCGATTTCGTGATACGCCCGACAGCTTGTCATCATGCGTAGTTGACTTCTTTGAAAAATAATCCGTGATAATGACTAGATATTTTCGAAAATATCTAAATAGGTGTACACGTGTCATTGTTTCTTGATTTTGGCCAAATTTGATTTTCCTGACTTGGAGCGACTTCAAAGTCCGCCGGTCTCTTAAGGACCGCCAGAAGCTTGTCGTAGCGCCTAAGAACTAACACTTAGAAACTATTCTAAACACAAGGATTCTAAGACATTGCCACACTAATCAGACGCTGCATCTTTTAGCCTCATCAGATAATAGAATCGAAGATGACTCAACCAAATCTAATCATAGAATCAACAATCTCCTCCTATTTGGTTGATGTCATCATCTCGCCTACGAAAGCGTACTTTTGAATCATGCACCGAGATAATAGTATGTCTTAAGGAAATTTTATTAAGAGCGACATACTCTCGTAACGTAAGTCTTAGTAGAGAGATAGCTAGACTAAGTACTTACGTGATAAAAGCATTAAGATAAAGTACTAAGAAAAGCAAGGTTTAAATCTATGAGATAAGTATGCATGCAGATATAAAGATTTAAACGCAAAGTTTAAATTGAGCGTATATATCAAGATGAAGCAATTTAAACTTTGAAAGAGACTTAAGACATCTGTGATTAAACAAGTCGCTTAAACAAAGGAAGTTTTGGCAAAACAAAGATGGTTTAACAACGTAGATACGTAACAAAATACCACGTAATCGAAGAGATTAGCCGAGTACGTCTTCGTTCTAAATAATCTCCAACCCGGATTCTCGATTCGCTATTTAGGCGTTTCGTAGCGGTTCTGTTCCTCAATCGTGGCTTGATTCAAGAAGTGAGTAGCCTCTCCTCCCCCGATGCACCAACCCTACTGCTCACAGCCAGCAGCCTCTTGCATCGGCTTCTTCGACGAGGCGAAGATTGGTGAAATCAAGAACTTCTCGGGCTAAGAATTGCTCGAGCCATGCCGGTTCTTGGAGTCATGGAAAAGACCAATTTAATGCCGATTTGTCGGGAGAGTGCGATCCCATCGCAGCGCCTGTTGATCTTGAACTAGAACCCGCGAAAGTGGTAAGGCCCGAAAGCGTTGTCGCTCACTAGTTGATCAACAATCTTCCCGATGTCAAAAATGGTGGTACGAAGTAGCATGAGGCCGTAGTTGATCACATCA
>CM028377.1:99340700-99399703 GCA_013146195.2 Codonopsis lanceolata
ATGTAAAATGATTATTTGAATGCAAAATAATATGCATGATCTCTCTCTTTTTTTTTTCTTTTTTCTAAAACACATATTTAAATGTATTTCTATTTATTGAAGGAATGTAAAAAGAAATGCATCATATATTTTTGAAATACTCATATTTATTTTTATTATTTTTTATTAAAAACTAAATGTTTATTGACATTTACATTTATGCATGTGTATTTTTTTTTTTTTTTTTTTATTTTTTTAAAAAGAATGGCAAGCGTTTATTTACATCAAAAATGATTTTTTAACATATACACAAAGTGCCTCTTTATTTACTAAAAGAGTGTAAAAAGAATAGGACATATATTTTCAAAAAAATGCATATATATTTTATTTTTCTTCCTTCTTGTTAAGAAGCGAATGTTTATATGTATATTTACACAAGTATTTACTTTTGATTTTTTTTAGCATGCTGCAATTTTATAATTCAAGGCATGCAACATGTTTATTACTTATTATTAATGCCTTTTTCATTATTATTCCTTATCAAAAGCGTACAAGGAAAATAAGGATAGTGAACTTACCTTTTTCTCCTTCTTTTTTTTTAGCTTTGCGAGAATTAAGTTGAGGATACATGCCGTGCACTAATGTCACGAGATTTATGACATGTTGCGGCCATTTGGTGGAGGGTTACGGTTTCGGCACCTTCATGAATTACTTCCGCCACTTTACCAGCTATACGCTTATTTTTATGTGCTCGGGACTTACGGTGGGATACCACCCATACCTTCCATTCGGTTGGGGGGCCATAACCTGGCGACTTCCGCTATCACGGGCATTCCTACGGCGTTGGGAGACCACGGCTCAGATTTTACTCTCCGTCGGCGTAGAGAGGAGTGAGACCTCCTGGGCCGAGCCGAGGTTTAAATCAACGGACGAGATTTTTATCGGCGTTCGGGCCAGCTTCTTAGCAATGCTTGGGCGGTCTTGAAGCGAATGATATAGGCTAGTGACCCGAGTGGCTAGGCGTTTTTATTCTTCTTTCTTGGCACATCGCTCTTTGCCAACTCTCCTCTACCACCTGGGAGTTTCGTCTGGCACCTTGGCGATTTTTTTGGCGGATTCCTTTATATATTTGAGGGGCAGGGAAGGCTTGGCGAGTGTATGCTTCCATGGATAGGGCCTACCAGGAATGATTCGCCAACCTTGAGCAGTTGCCGGGGAGGTATATGCCTTTTCACGCTTTTCTTTGTTTTTTGTTTTTTTATGTTTTTTATGCATACTCTCTTTTCTATATATTTTTTTTTTTTATTTTTATTTACGCACACACTTTTACTTTGCTCTTTTTTATTGATAACACATATTTTCCAACACTTTTTTTTTGCAGTGCGGGCCTTCTCATTTTTCCATTTTTCGACGGGTCCTCTTATTCGGCGGGTTCACGGCCGCCATACTTGTCCCGGTATGTTGATGATAACGAGGGTTTATCCAGGCCAGGGGCGGTGGTTGCAAGAGTAAGGAAGAGTGCGGGCGGATTGTTAGCTCGAGTCTGAGTGCACTTCCTTCCACGAGAGTGGGAGGGCCATTATGCGATTGCTTTGGCGCTCGGCCTTGTGCTGCGGATCTTGATGGTTTCCATTATGGTGGATTCCTTATACATGGGCGGCGGGTGAATCGCCCGCATCGATCCATTTTTAGTGTCTCCGGTGGTGCCTCCTCGGCCTCCTTTACGGGTGATAGAGCCGACCGGATGCCAAGCAGGTATCAATACACGGCGAAATACCTCATGCCCGACAGGATTTCCCAATTATGGCGTATGAGGATTTCACGAGGTCCGTCTTTGCATCCCCCTTTTCTGCTCTGTCGTGCCCGAGGCGGCACTCGATGCTGCCGAGGCGAGGGCGTCTACTTCATCTCGGCGAGAACGATGTTCGAGCGATGATATCTTCTCTACCTTCGTATCGGTGGGGTGGTAACACGGTAGAGCGAGTTCTTCACGATGTCGAGATTCCGAGGCGTCGGGTCCCGGGAAGCGAGCTCGTTCGGTAGACACATTTACCTTTATTGTCTCTCTTTTTATTTCTTTATCTATATTTTTTTTTTATCTATCTTTTTTTTTTTATGAATGTCTATATTTTTTTTTTATATTTTTTAGACTAATATATTCTTTTTTTTTCTCACTCTTTTTTATATATATATATATATATATATATATATATATATATTTTTTTTTTTTTTTTGTGAAGACTAATACATTCCCTTTTTTTTAGGTGAATGTGTCGACCTATAAGAAGGCTGCTGCGGGGCTTTTTCGATATCGGCAAACTTTATCGAAACTTGCGATGAATTCTCTTGCGAGGGAGCGGCCATTGGCCTTGGCGGGTGGACGTCGAGTGATGATGATGATGATGATGATGTCGGGTCAGGCCGCGGAGGCGAGGCGGTGAGGTGGTGGCACAACGGGTCCCTGGGTCATGGGTGGTGGCCTTGATAGGAGTCAGTCGTCCCGAGCACATTAGCTCTTGATTCCTGCACTTATTAGTCTCTTTTTTTATCTATATATATATTTTTTTTTTTTAATGTAAAAGCAACTTTGTGCAGACATTATATATGATGCAATATAATTGTATATGATGCAATATATTACACATGCAAAACTAAACACACACAGAGAAAATAAAGCTATACCACTTCTAAAAGGTAATGGCACGTACTCTAAGAGGAGTTTATGAGAATACACCTTTGGATCGGAGTGGGCTTTTACGGTGATCTGAGGAGCAGAGAGATGGCCGCTTCCTTATTTTTTTTTTGGCCTTGTGGCTATTGAACCCGTGTTCATAGCCATCTTTCATAGCCTTTCTTTCTTCTCGCGATCGACATAGGAAAAGTGGGCGGTCGGACAATAAACCGGAGATACCGGCGAATTTTCGGCCTGATAATATGTCACTTGGCGTGGCCATATGGGAGACATGGCGCGGCGCCAAGGGAGCTTATTGGTGGCGCCATGGCTCTTCCTGTGCAGCCACTGTTCATTTACTATTCACGTCTTGTGCACGAAGCGTCCATTTTTTCTTGATTTTCGGTATAAATTCAGACGGAGACCGGCCTGCTTTCTTACCAGTTCATTCATCTCTTCTCTTTACAATTCACCAGCTCTTTTCTGCTCTGCCGTTGCTCTCTTTTGCCGTATAAAATCCCTTGCATCTCTTTTATAAATGGCCGCACGTATTCCCACGGCTTTGGAAATTGAAGTTTTGAGAATGCCACGGATTTGGATTCTCTCCTGCGATCGGGCGGCGGGGCTGGTTTGATCATCTTTTGGTTCGAGATGCCTATTGTCTGGCGGAATGTCGTTATAAATTGGGACATGTTGAGGAGCCGCCGGGATTTTGGTCTCCTCGGGACCATTTATTTAACTTCGGCATGAATGAGATGTGCCCCACTTTTGAAGAATTCTGTGCGATGCTGGGGGTGGCACCTTCTCGTCAGATCGCAGTGCCTGCCTACAGAAGGCGTCCATATATGGCTATTCGGGAGCTTTTTCACTCTACCCGCCAGGCTACTCCAGGTTTCTTTAATGGAGAAACCTTTAATTTAATGGTCCTCCCTGGGGCTTTTACAGAATATAGGGAGGATGATGTAGACTATTTGCGGCGTAGGCTGACGGCGCTCTTTCTCTGTTTGGTAGGGAGGTATTTGGTGGTGGGTCTACCCGGATTTGTCGATGCGCGGGTCGTTGACCTGGCATTACTGAGCTCGAGATCGCCGGTGGAATATTGTCGGTGATTTTGGCGGAGACATGCGGGCTTTGCTTTGCTGCGGTGATGAGCTGTTCCCTAGGTAGCCCCATTCTGGTCCATATGTGGCTAGAAGAGCACTTTCTCTGGGTTCAGGCTCCCGTGCCGCATGGAGCACCATATGACCCATCACTTTATGGCATGCGCGGGCATTTTCCTCAGACCAATTATTCTGAATTTGATTGGGCTGATCATTTTTACCGTCGGGGCTCGATGGACATAATCTGGGTCATTCGCCATTGGGAGATCTGGCATTTTCTTCGACATTCCGATGAATATAGTCAAGTAGTCATGCTGGGTATTCATCGGACCTCTTTTTATCAACCGGACCGGATCTTGCGCCAATTTGGGAGAGAGCAAGTGATCCCGGACACCACTCGTCCTATATATATGGGAATGGAGAAT
This sequence comes from Codonopsis lanceolata, assembly GCA_013146195.2. Taxonomy (NCBI): domain Eukaryota; kingdom Viridiplantae; phylum Streptophyta; class Magnoliopsida; order Asterales; family Campanulaceae; genus Codonopsis; species Codonopsis lanceolata. Next base: position 99,344,876 of record CM028377.1, read on the forward strand.
ACGGACGAGGGCTTGGGTCCCGCTATTCAGGGCATGTGGAGAGTGGAGGCGGCCTATCCATTCTTGACTATATGCTTGTCCCCAGGTATTTGGCATGGATCATGGTAGGCTGAGGCGTCTCGCTTATCAGCGCGGGCGAGACACTTGTTGGGTCGCCATGTAACTAACGGAGTAGATGCTCGCCTGATGGAGATAGGCGAGGACATTGATAGCTCGGGGTTAGTTGTTCCTCAGGCTCTGGAGGCAGAATTCAGGCGGGTACACGGCCTTGATACTCGAACGGCCCCTGGACCGAGTACTGCGGGTCCCAGTGATGCACCCGCAGATTGAGCAATGTTAGTCGGCAGCATAACCCATGGGAACAGTAACGCTCCTCCTCCCAGGCCGGTTGGGGCACGGACTCGAGAGTTGGCGGTAATGAGCCTCCACGGTGAGCATAGCGGCGAGGAGGACAATCCGTGGGAACAAGAGATAGGCTGCTCCTCCTCCCCCACTGTATGGGGTGCTTGGTTTCGAAGATGATGGAGTGGTCAGAGCAATCAGGACCGGAGAAACGGGGATCTTGGCGATGAAGAGGAGACACCTCGGGTGGCTCACATCTTTGTGAGTCTAGGGCTTCTTCTGCGCCTCGCGAGAAGAGTATATGGGCCGGCTCGGTGGGCCGTAGACATTGATAGACCACTTTGGGGCTAAAGCTGCAAAAAAAAAAAAAAGGAATTGTTTCTGGGGCAACAAGGGGGGAGGGGTACAGGCAGTATATATAGATATGTACAATGCAATCAATGTATAATATAGATGTCTTAGTAAATATTCCTAAGTTGCACCTTAGGACTTGTAAAATTATATTTTAGTGTCTTAATGTGAGCTTTTGTCGTGGTTTTCCTTTTTACGCGGTTGAGCTTTCGTATCTTTGAAGACCGGAGGTAGTATGCTGAGGACTTGGATAGTGCATTCCCCCTCCTTTTATCTCCTTACATTCATTATTATATATATATATATATATATATATATATATATATATTATTATTATTATTATTATTATTATTATTATTATTATTATTATTATTATTTTTTGTGCTCTAACTTTTGCCTAGGCCGCCCTTTCGGGTTTTTGACCTAGCGAGCCCTTATTTCTCCTTTTACTGTTTGTTTGTTTTTTTTAAATTATGCACTAACTTTTGCCTAGGCTGCCCTTTCGGGTTTTGAGCCGAGCGGGCTGGAGAGGGAAGCATCTGCTGCATAGAATGGCTCATGCATAGTACCTTTTGAGTTTGTCGAGGTTGAAGGGCTGAACAAGATCTTCCCCATCCTGATTTGTAAGAAGCACGGCACCTCCTGACCGGATCTCCTTAACGATGTATGGTCCCATCCAGGGAGACTTCCATTTTCCCCTAGTATCAACGTAACTAGGGGGTTTTTCTCGAAGTACGAGGTCTCCAACTTGGATATCGCGGCCTTTGAATTTTTTATTGAAAGCTCGGGCGATGCGCCTTTGATATGCCCGGGTATGCTCCAAGGCTAACAGGCGTCGTTCGTCAATTAGGGCCAATTCTTCGTATCGCCCTTTGACCCAGTCAACTTCTGCTATATCAGATTCCATCATCACTCTTAATGATGGAATTTCCACTTCTATCGGTAGTACCGCCTCCATGCCATATGCCAGAGAGTAAGGGGTAGCCCCAGTGGGTGTGCGGACTGAAGTACGATAGCCCTAGAGGGCTAGCGGCAATTTTTCTGGCCTGTCTCTTCCTGTATCATCCATTTTTCGGATGATGTTTTCAAGTGTTTTATTGGCTACTTCAACGGCACCATTGGCTTGTGGCCGGTATGGGGAGGATTTGTGTCTTTGGATTTTGAACTCGTCGAGTAGACGATTCACGTCCCCTTCAAAATGTGAGCCGTTGTCGGAGATTATCTCGAAAGGTACCCCATAGCGATATATAATATTGGCCCGAATGAACTCGGACACCTTTCGGGCATTCAGGATCTTGTAGGAAGAGGCTTCCACCCACTTTGTAAAGTAATCGACGGCTACTAGGACGTATTCATGGCCATTGGATCCCTTCGGGTGAATTTGGCCTATGACGTCGATTCCCCATGTTGAGAAGGGCCAGGGGGCTGTGGAGTTGTATAAGACGTGTGGGGGCACATGCTGCAGATTGGCAAAGCGTTGACATTTGTCGCAATGTCGCACCCACCGAATACAGTCGGTTTCGAGCGTACTCCAATAGTACCCCTGTCGGATGATTTTCTTGGATAGCATATGGCCATTCATGTGGGGCCCGTAGGTACCACCGTGCAGTTGATCCATAATTTGCTCAGCTTTGGCCTGATTGACACATAATAAGTTGAGGCCTTGATAGTGCCTCTTATACAGGCTGCCACCGCTGAGTACAAATTGGGAGGCCCACCTTCGCAGGGAGACTCTTCCTCTTTTATCTAGGCCAGGAGGATAGAGACCTTTCTGGAGCAGATTTAAGATGTCAGCGTACCAGGGCTCGTGATGCGCCGCATTGATTTTGAAACAGTATGTCGGAGTGACCTTCTTCCCGACTACAAATGGCTGAACATTAGTTTATGCGGGAACCTGGACTAGTGATGCCAGAGTTGCCAGGGCATCAGCGAATTGATTCCTATCTCGTGGCAGATAATGGAACGAGATAGAACCAAATCGGGCGGCAAGTGCTGTTAATTTGGCATGATAGAGGATCCTGGGTCTTCCATCTTCCTTCGACTTGATTTATGATTAGGGCAGAGTCTCCATAGACTTCGAGATCTTTAGCTCCCCTTTGGAGAGCTTCTTCTAGGCCAGCAATACATGCTTCATATTCCGCCGTATTATTTGAACATTCGAACTCCAACCTTATAGCCAGCGGAGTATGAGAGTCAGCCGGATCGATTAGCAAGATTCCTATGCCAAAGCCTCTTTTGTTTGTGGCTCCGTCAAAGAACATTTGCCAGCTGGTGTCATGGTCAGTGATTTCCAAGACACCTTCATCTGGGAAACTAGGCTCAGTCGCATCTTCGGCCTTCAAAGGTAGATCGACTAAGTGGTCTGCAATGACGCTTCCTTTGATAGACTTGAGTGTGACATAAGTTATGTCAAACTCATTGAGAAGAAAGGACCACTTGGCTAGTCGACTGGACAGTGATGGCTTACCGAAGATGTACTTGATAGGGTCCATTCTGGATATGAGTTTGATGGACCTCCCTTGGAGATAGGTTTTGAGCCTTTGAGTGGCCCAGACTAGGCCGTGCAGTTTTTTCCAAATGAATAGTTTAGCTCGCTCAGAGCTTCCTACTTATGAAGTATATGGCATTTTCGATGTGGGAATCTTCTTTCTCTTGGACGAGCATAGCCCCTACTGACGTGTCTGTGACGGTTAAGTATATGAGGAGAGGTTTATGTGTATGGGGTGGAGCTAGCACAGGGGGATTGGTAAGGTAGACTTTTATTTTCTCGAAGGCTAGCTGGCACTTCGTCCGCCCCGACTTGGTCTCAGTATTCTTTTTAGGAGTTTAAAGAGGGCTCACATGTGGTTGTCACCGTCGATGAAACTACCGATGTCTTGCAACCGGCCTAGGAAGCCTTTGACTTCATTGGAGTTTTTATGGCATTTCTAGGATGGCTCGATCTTTGCCGGCTCGATCTCGATGCCTTGCTCGGTTACTAAGAATCGGTGACTTTGCCTCGTAACCCCAAATGTGCATTTGGTGGGGTTAAGCTTCATCTGGTGCTTCCTTAATCTTTCGAAGAACTTTAGAAGATCTTTGATATGGGCACTGTTGGCGTTGCTGGAATGCACGATCATGTCATCAACATAGACCTCCATGTCTTTGTGGATCATGTCGTGGAAGAGGGTGGTGGCGGCCCTCTGGTAAGTGGCTCCGGAAATTTTCAGTCCAAATGGCATGACAAGATAACAATAAGTTCCCTGGAGAAAGTGAATGAGGTCTTTTCCTGGTCCTCTGCCGCCATTTTGATTTGATTATAGCCAAAGATGCGTCGCCGACGAAGGATCGGACTTTGTCGTGGCGACGACGCCTACCACAATATCAATATTGGGCAGAGGGAAGTCATCTTTGGGCGACGCTTTGTTGAGGTGGCAGAAGTCTACACAGATTCGGACTTTCCTGTTGGTCTTGGGAACAGTCACTATATTGGACAGCCAGATTGGGTATTCAACTACCCGAATGAAGTTGACTCGCAGCTGCTTCATGATTTCTTCTTTAACTTGTAGTGACCATTCTGGCTTGATGCGGCGGAGTTTCTGTTTGACTGGGCAAGCATCCGGATATGTGGGAATCCTGTTCGACTATGGCCGATCTGGCCGGGCATATCTTCGTAGGACCAAGCAAATATGTCTACAAATTCTTTGAGGAGATCAATGAGTGCCTTTCTTTCTGAACCTTGGAGGTAGCCGCCGATTCTGATTTCTTTGATTTTATTGTCCAGCCCTAGATTGATAGTGGACATGTCTTGTCTTCTTGCCGATGAATGGCTCTGCTCTCGGTGCTCAACCGACTTTGCAAGATCAAGTAGATAATTTTTATCTTTTGCGTCCATTTCATTAAATGACTCATTATCATAATTATTATTATTTAATGCGTCTTTTAATGTAGGTGCAACTAAGGAATAAGCAAAGACATTTAAATTATCATTAAAAGCATACTGTACAGGGTTTATTACATTGTTGAGGACCTGGGGTTTGAGATCCTCAACCTTAGGTAGCGGATGGGTAGATGACCAATCCGTAAAGCTAGGGGAAGGAATGGGGATAGTATATCCAAAGCGGTCCACCAGGTCTGCGGGCGTCAGGAGCGGGCCGGTCGTGGTATACCAATTCTGCAGAGGCTTGTCAGTGATAAGCTCAAACTCAACAGGGAGCTTTTTATAAGTGCCTCCTTCTATCATACCCAGAAAACTGTCTCCTCCGAACATTTATTGGAAACTCCTTTATTGATCAACGTATTTTGCAGCACCTTTATTCATGGCTAATTAGACTAACTTACTTCCCTTAGACCTCCTTGGCTTGATTTGTTTCAAAGATTTTTGTGCCTGCCACCGTGATTTCCTCGTTGTCGATGAGGTCCTGAATTGCCTCTCTGAGCATATAGCACTGGTCGGTAAGATGACCGCTGCATCGATGATACTCACAATACTGGGCATGGTTCCAGGTAATGGGTAACGGTTTGGGTGGTCGGTAATTATCCATGGGCTTCAGTATCCCATGGGCACACAACGTTTGGAGTATTTCAGATCTTGGGGCGGCCAAGTCATCATAATGCCTTGAAATTGTTTCTTTTCGGCTTCTTGGCTTCGGTACATGGCCAGATCGGGTTTTGGTCAGGCAATTGAGCGGGGTTTTCCCTTTTGGATATAATTGCAATGGAATTGGGTTGACTGGACCTTGGCCCAATAGGGATTCTTTTCCTGGTATGCAAATGATTCTTTTTAAGTTCCCTAGGGTCATTTGAAAATAGGTATCTGAGGGATCAAAAGGGGAATAATTCTTTTGGTCGTGATAGCAGGCATTCAGGTGGGGAGGATCAGGGCTGATTTCTGGAGGATATGGGTTAGAACTATGGGCACTAGAAATCATATTACCTTGGGCAAGGAGGATATCACCGGGCTGGTGGCTGGCACTTGGTGGCTTCCTGGAGGATTGGAAAAGGATATTCTCTGCGGTATCAGGGGAATTTATTTCAGGAGAGTGGGAAGCATTAGGGACATATTTTGGGGTCTTGGCTTTTTGCGAGAAGGCGGTAAGAGTTTATGAAAAACTGGCCAAAAGGTCATTCACCACCTGATCCGCTATTCTTTTTGCGTGGGTGTCCAGTTCCTTTCTTAACCAAGCCTCAAGCCCGGGAGGAGGTGCATACATAGGAGTTTTTCTTTCTGGTTCCCAGCTGTTCCAGTTGTCGCTAGCCCCTGTCATAGCTTGTTTATTCTTTGTTGCCATATTGCTCGGATCTGCACTCTAAAACCTCGCTCTTTGTCCGATCTCGAGACCGATACCTCTCCGATTCGATTTCGCACTACTTTCCGTATCAAGCCATTATCTCGCCTTTCCAAATTCGGCCAGTTTCGAGGAAAATGGGTTTGGAGGTATCAAGGGCCGGAGGCTTTTCGGCTTGAAGTACAGCGTGCCTTTTATTAGTATATTTTATTATTATTTATTTTTGTTCCCTACAATTGACCGGATAAGCACTCGCTTTATTTTGACAGCCTCAGATTTTTCCCGAACAAGGGATTCTTTCTCCGCAGTATAGACCAACGTATTCCACCCGCTTTTCGACTCCCCAAGACCGGATTGGTCCCAGCGAGGGCCTATACTCTTTTCGGGATCCACCATTCGAAATGGTCTAGGTCGAGCATTTGAGAATAATAAATCAGCCCCTGTTTGTTATTTATTATATATATATATATATTTTTTTAATATGCGCACTTATTTATTTTTCTAACTTGCATATTTTTTTTTATTTTAATTATATATATATATATATATATATATATATATATTTTGATTATACATATTTTTTCGACTTTCTTTTTTTTTCATCATTTTCACATATCATCATTTTTTTTGACAGGGGCTGGCTCACAATTCAGATGCAAAAACCGGTCGGTCTATGAAGTGTCCTGAGAAGCTATATGCATTCTAGCGTTGGCTTATGCAGGGGGTAGGCTGGCCATGGTGTAGGGTAACAGTTCAGAATATTCCTATATGCGTGCATTCAATTGAAATTTTTATGAATGTATATTCTTATACTAGGTGATATCTTCTGTTTCTCAACCTCTTCAAAGATCTCGGTGCATTCAATTGAAATTTGATCATCATTTCTTTGATGAGATTCAAAATTTAACCTTGCTCTCCAACGGCTTCAAACATTTCTTATATCCCTTTAAGCAAATCTTTTTGAAATGTTATAGTTCTCAAAGTGGTTGAAGCTATCCTTTATTACTTACATAATATTCTTTCTTTGATCTGCTTTAACCCAGGATTGGACACTCAACATATCCCTTCAAACAATTATTTCTTTGATGTGTTCCAGTCCTCAAACAATTACTAGGTACTCTTTTACTTCTTATTCCTTTCTAGTACTTGTTTAGACAATCATTGTATTCAGTAGATTTATAGTTAGGTAGATCAACAGAAGTAGGAGGATTATAGCCAGGAGGGAGAGCCATGTAAACCTCTTCATGAAGATCTCCATGCTGAAATGCATTGGAGACATCTATTTGATAAAGGGGCCAGTAATTCAGAGCAGCCACACCCAACAGGACCCTAAGAACCCTAACTGTAGTCATCTTTGCCCCAGGGGCAAAGGTATCAAAGTAATCTAATCCCTAGTTTGAGTGAAGCCTTTTGCCACCAGTCTACCTTTATATTTGTCAACTGTGTCATCTCGCCTATACTTGACTTTATAATGACTTTATAAATCCATTTGTAGCCCACAAGTTTCTTCCCTCCTTGAGGTAAATCCTGCAAGACCCAAGTCTTGTTCCTTTCTAGTTTCTAGAGCCTCTAACTCAGAGGTCATAGCTTGGCACCAATGAGGGTGTTGAACAACCTGGTTATAGGTTTTGGGCTCAAATATAGTGTCAATGTTAGTTATGAAGGCTTGATAAGAAGATGATAGATTAGAATAGGACAAAACATTATGAACATAGTGAGTACGGTACCTATACTCACAATTTGCAGTAGAGACTGGTTTGGTGAAATGTAAACCAGTGTAATCCTTGTACTTGCTAGGAAGTGTCCTGGTTCTAACAGGTCTAGTAGGAGCAGGAGGGGAAGGATTAGGAGCATACTGTGAAGTCTGATCAGATTGTGAAGTCTGATCAGAAGTGGATGAAGATTCAGGGGGTGAAGATGAAGATGGATGTGAAGTCTGCTCAGATGTGGATGAGGATGGATAGATGTCTTCATCCATAACAGGTTCATCAGAACGAAAACTGGATGGAGGAGGACAAGAAGATGAAGATGTGGTAGAGAAAGGAAAGACAGATTCATGAAATACAACTCGTGTAGGAGTTTTTCATATTGTTTTCCACTCTTCAAATAGTTGGTTTTTCTTATTGTAATTCTTTACAATCCTTTATCTAGTGGAAGTTTTGCCCTGAGGCAACGTCTACAAGTTTTCTACTTGTAGACATAATTTACTTCTTGGTATCTCTTAGCTTGTTTCATTTGTTATCTATTTCATTTATTCCGCTGCTGTTTTTGCTTGATGATTCATGAGATGATGTATCATCACTGATTATTATTTCAGCAAGAATTAACCTCCGTTGAATCCTAGCTGTTTTGAGTATTTTAATTATGATTTTTGTTAAAAATATAAAAGTAACTCGATTTGGCGATCATGAGGCAAAGGAGGGTAAAGAGGGGGCTAGATATACTGCAATATTATTACTTTGAGGATAATTGGGTGGGTGTGTGGAAATGACTAGCAAAGAGGTACGTTGAGAGGGGAAGGGGGGTAATTGGGGAAGGGGAAGGGAGGAGAGGGATGGTGGGGGTGCTCGAACATGGTTGAATAAATTTTGTAAAATGACTTACCAAAAATGAATCCACAAGTAATTTTTCAAAAAAAAAAAAAGACTTCAATTTTCGTTGACTTGTAAAAACATTTACGTTACTTACGTTTTTCATAGGTCACCAAACACTGAAAAATGAGGAACATGACCTGAGCAAGAAATTCATAGTCTTGGTGATTGTCCATTTCTATAACAAGAGAATGGTTGTATAATTAACAAACAAATTATTTATTCAGTATTACATGTGTAGGGTCTGAAAACAGTGTCTTCAGCTTATTTTTAACAAACCAAAACAATTTGATTTCATCCATTACTCGGACTAGAATCGAGCTTGAAGACGGTCAACTATGTTCTTGTCCAATTGGAAAGCTCTGGTGAGAACGTCATCAGAAATTGGTGGGTTGGATCCGAAAACTGCATTTGCAATTGTGATCACCCCAGGATTCTGGCTGCTAAGAGCAGCAATCGCAACTGCGTTGGTATTTCCCACATTGAGTTGGAAGTGAATGAGACCCACGGGGAATACAAAGACATCTCCCCTATGTAAGATCTTAGTGATTAGGCGGTTCTCAGGATTGGAGGTGACGAAGCCCACGTGAAGGGTACCTTCCAAGACAAGAAGGATCTCAGAAGCTCGTGGATGTGTATGAGGTGCGTTCTGTCCGTAAGGTGCATAGTCGATTCGAACCATTGAGATACCCAAAGTGTTCAGTCCTGCTAATTGAACCACATTTACGGCAGTAACATTTGAGCCAACTCGATTGGATGTGTTTCCAGCAACATCAAGGCTTGTAAAAAAGAAATCATCAGCTGTGGCAAGCTTTGGGTCTTTGCAAAACCTCCCATTAACAAATACTGCACCCATATCTGATCCAAGTTAGGCCAATTAGCAACAATGTAATAGAGCCAATTAGAGAGAGAGAGAGAGAGAGAGAGAGAGAGTATACCAGCAGAATTGGGATTAGCAGTAGCAACACAAAAGTCCTGAAGAGGGCTGGGGTCAGAGGCATGGCCAAGAGAGACAGCCAAAGCCAACATGGCAAGAGTTATAATCAAGTAAAGTCCCATATTTTGTTAGCTAACTTGGGGATAATCAAATTGGATTAATCAGATGGCTCAGTTTATACTTCTTGCGAGATGTGGAAAATTTAGCAGAGGAAGGATGTCTATTTATACAGAGAAAGAGTCCTTGAATAAGTCTTTTATATCTTTCATTACTCAATTAAATTAAGACCAAGTACATTAATTAAAGAACCATTCATTCTTCACCAACTATGGTCATCTTTTTCCCATTAAGCTTGGCTCTGAATCAAGAAATAGTCTTTTTTTCATAGAATTTACCAACTTCTGACTATATGAACTTTGGTTTAAACCGACAATCGCATAGTGTTTTGAAAAGTCTTTCAGCAACTCTATTACGGAGAAATGGAGAGTTGTCAATACTTTAGACCGATGATGGTCGATCAAGTCTTACCATGCTTATCAAAGAGGAAACTATCTCATTTTCTTAAACTTTATTTGTATATTAATTATAAACACATGTCATAAAGAGAAGATATTTGTAGAGTTACCGTTCTTAAATCTATGGCTATATATTTGAAAATGAAAAGATATCTCTTTAAGTTTTTTAGTTGAATTCTTCGTGATTACTTGTCTCACTTCCTCTCTCTGTCTTCATATATAAGTTAAGTATATTATTGTCAATCTAAAATTAGAACCTTCATAGATGTGGTTTAATATGACTCGACAGTAACTTAGATATTTAATGTTTTTATCCCAACTTTTCATGCCTAGACTAACAAATCACCTGAACGATCACGTTATTAGGATGAAGAGTTCATCCATTAAAAGGTCAGGCACGTTCAGGGGCCTTGAGTGTGTTTGGATTTGTACCTCCTGAAACTTCTAAGAAAATATGTCATTTCTAAGGCATGCATGTTTAGAATAACACAAACATTCTTCTTAAAATTATCAATAATATTGGGGTTGATTCCAATGATGATCATTGATTTGTGAATGTTCTGTAATGCATATAGCAGAATCTGTGTTCCTCAGAATATAATAATATAGACGCCCTCGACCCATCTGAATCTTTCCTCACAGTCCGTGAATATAGATGCATGCCACACTCAATTCAAGCATAAAACTTTGCAGAAAGTAATTCCGCGACTGTTTGAACAACCTGATTCTCAGAAGTCACCTCTCTAGGCATGCAAAGATCAATTGACACTTGCATACTTTATCTCTATTTTAAGTACTAAATGTAAATAATTACTCATCTCACTTGCATATGGTAGGTTGTAAACTCAATTTTAATTTTTTTTTTTGGAAACAGGGACGGCACCCTGAGAAATTTTATTAAAAACTAAGACAAAAAACAAACAGCCTTACCCAAACAAACGTGAAGTTTGTAAACACAAACTTCATGCGGAAAGAAATACTAATTAAGAAGTGAATAAAATGAAAATCTGATTGACCTATTCCATATTGACATCAGCAGAAAATATAAAATGCAGTGGTTGTAGAATGTTTCTTTTTTTCAAAAAGACTGAAAATTTAACCATTCATTAGCATGACTAGGAATAGTTCATTATATATTCCATCAACTTGTGAGGGAACACAACAACTATGTATCTAGTATTTACCTATAAATAGGCACCATCCTCTGCTTAAATCTTACATCTCCATCTTACCGAAAAGCAATTCATCCAATTACATAACTTATAGCCAAAAATGGGTCCTCTTCACTTAACTGCAACCATTGCCATGCTTGCTTTGGCTGTCTCACTTGTCCATGCCTCTGATCCTAGTCCTTTGCAAGACTTCTGTGTTGCTACTGATAACCCTAATGCTGGGGGTACATATCTTCTCTCTCTCTCTCTCTCTAGCTTTATAGTTAATTTTGTTACATATATTGTGTTAATTGCTTGAATTGAACTAACATGTATGTGATAATATGTGCATGCAGTATTTGTCAATGGGAGGTTTTGCAAAGATCCAGCGGATGTCAAAGCCGATGATTTCTACTTCTCGGGTCTCGATGTTCCTGGAAATACGACAAATAGAGTTAGATCAAATGTTACTGCAGTAAATGTTGCTCAAATAGCCGGATTGAACACTTTAGGCATTTCTTTAGTTCGTATTGACTATGAACCATATGGCCAAAATGCACCTCATACACATCCGAGGGCCAGTGAGATCCTTTTTGTGGCGGAAGGTACCTTATATGTTGGCTTCGTTACATCCAATACCGAAAACCGTCTCATCAGTAAGGTCTTACACAAGGGAGACGTATTTGTGTTCCCCATAGGTCTTATTCATTTTCAATTCAACGTGGGAAATACCAAGGCAGTAGCATTTGCTGGTCTTAGCAGCCAAAATCCTGGGGTGATCACCATTGCAAATGCAGTATTTGGATCGAATCCACCAATTTCTGATGATGTTCTCACCCGAGCTTTCCAGTTGGAAAAGAACGTAGTTGACTATCTTCAAGCACAATTCTAGTGGGACAGGCACGTTAATGCCTACAATTGATGAACCCAAAGTTGTTTTAGTTTGTTAAAAATAAGCAGATTACATTATCTTCTGCTGGTCAGTGTAATACATTATAAATAATTAAGTGTGTTTATTCTCTTTTATTATAAAAATGGATTTTGTTATACATCATCTTCATCACCCTTTTGTTAGCTAAAAAGTCATACTAACATAATAATTAATCCAAGGTCGATGCATAATTGTGAAACTTGTTCTTGTTTTCTATAAAATTCAAAAAACTTTCACCTTGATTGTCTCCACAAAAAAATTAACTTAATTTAACAAGGTCACGTACTTCAGATCAACAAATGGTATCTCTGTTTTCGCTCATTAAGTAACAAAACATTACAAAACTAACCACTAGCTATCGGAAATACTACTAAGAAAAAAGAGTGACACTTAAAGTAACACCAAATTTATTCAACTTAACACCATTTAATAAGGTAAATTACTATACTACCCTCTTTCCAATTTAAACAACCCCCCCAATTTTCAGTAATTTCTCCCATCTCAAACTCTTTCTACAACAAATTCTTTCTCACAACTCATACTACTCGCTCACTTACTTTCACTCCCGCATTGTTGAGATTGGAATGCAATCCCAATGAAGACGTTCACGTAGATTCACATTTTAAGTAAGATTCAGACATCTCATAATTTTTTTTGATTTTTAAATTATTTTTTATTAACAAATTCGGATTCTGGCCAAACAATTGCCAGGTCCTAAAGACACTTTTGCAAAAATGTCGCTATGCCCTAGCGGACAAAATTATAAAATTTAGTTGCCTTGTAGCGAATGTTTTGTAAAAAATCTATTTCTTGTGAAGGACCAAAAATATGAAAACCGCTAGCCCTGGCCGTTTTTTTTTCTTTTCAAAATGGCCGCTGCCCCTTGGGCGGTCTTATTGCCATAAAATCGCTACATACTGTTTTCCCTGAAAAATTATTATTTTTGAAAAATATTCAAAAAATTAGAAATAGGTAGTAGGACAACATAGAAATACGAAATACAATTGTCTAACTTTAATATGTTTTATTCTTATTTGTTTACATGATTACCATTTTGAAAACAAGTTTAAACTATTTCTAGATGTATCTAATTTTTTGCGACCGAGGAAATCTCATCAAGAGACGGTAGAAAAATGTGTTAGAGATAACCGACATCTCGAGGAAACGAGGCTTAAAACTTACGATGATGAAATTCGTAAAGTATGATTCGGTTGTGAGAAGAGTGGAAAGTATATGTACGATGGTGAGAAAGCTTTGAAAGATGTAAAGAAGAAAGGTTAAAAAAAGTTTAATTGTGAGTTTGAAGTATATTTGGTGGAAAAAAAAGATGTTGGTTGGAGAGTTCAAGTTAGCGGGTTTAACAATGCCCGCAACCCTCCATTGACAAGGGAAGAAAAGTGGCCCACTTTTGTAGCCAAGTTGAGTGCATCTGAGATTCAAAGGATTGATGTTAGTCCCAAAGGGTACAATACTAGGCTAGAAGGGGGGGGGGGTTGAATAGCCTAGTTACACTTACACTAACACTCCTTTATTTCTTACCATTCACACTAACACCCCCCAACGTTTAAGTTACTCTAATTCGCTTCATGCAAACTCGGTGAATACTCATATCTGGATCTTGTGGGGTAGTAATGTGGATGTGGTTTTGCTGGGCTCTTCTGACCAGTTTTTAAACTTAAAGGTCACTATCGGGACGAGTTTTTCTATTGTGTTAACTGTAGTTTATGCTAAATGTAGTAGGGATCTTCGAAGGGCTCTATGGGCGGACTTGTTAGCTTTTTCTGGATCCTTGTCTATTCTGTGGCTAATTGGTGGTGATTTTAATGTGATTTCTCATTCCAGTGAGAAGTTAGGTGGTGTTCAGTGTGACTTCAATGAGATGGATGATTTCAGTTCTTTTATATCTCAGGCTGGTCTTATTGATGTAGGGTTTGAAGGTAGTCGTTTTACATGGTGTAACAATCAAGAGGGTAGAAGAAGGATATGGAAGCGGCTCGATAGGGTCATGTGTAACGGTCTATATTCTGCTTCTTATCAAGGTCTGAAGGTTCAACATCTTTCTACTAATGAATCTGATCATTCCCCTCTTTTGGTAGAAGTGCAAAAAGAACGTAAGGCTAAAGGCGTGTTTCGATTTCAACATGTGGTTGGACCATCCTGCGTTTTTGACTTTTGTGACTGATCTTTGGCAACGGCCGGTGGATGGAGCTCCTATGGATGTTTTGTTTAAAAAGATGCAGACCTTACACGTTGGTTTGAAAAACTGGAGCTGGCAGGTTTTTGGCCATGTTCGTAGGAGGATGGAGATGCTTCAAGATGAAATTCTTCGGCTAGATTTTGAACTTCAGCATGGTTGGAATGATCATACGGCAGCTCAATTTGAGAGTGCTTGTCAAAATTTAGCTCAAGTCATCAAGTGGGATAAGGAATTAGCCCGTCAAAAATCTCGTCATAAATGGTTGGGAGATGGGGATAGAAATACGAAGTTTTTTTATGCAAGTATCAACAATAGGGCGCATGTGAATAGGGTGCATCTTCGGTTGGCTGATGGTTCCTTGAGTGATGAACCGGCTCTAATTGGTAACATGGCAGATGGTTATTATGAGACTTTATTTTCGTCTTCAGCTCACACCATTAATGAATCCATGTTTGGAGACTTGCCTGTTTTGGTTTCACATATGGATAACATTAATCTGCATCAGCTTCCATCGGAGGAGGAGATTTGGACTGCTATTGTTGGTCTTAATCCTAATAGTGCTCCAGGCACGGATGGGTTTACGGGGTGGTTCTTTCAAGGTTGTTGGTCAATCATCAAGACGTATGTGATTTCTGCAATCATTTCATTTTTTCAGGGACAGAGCTTTCCTCGGGGTTTGTCTGCTACTGCTGTGGTATTACTTCCAAAGATTGATAATCCTACGGAGTTGGGGGATCTTCGGCTGATCAGCTTATGCAACTTTGCTTGTAAAATTGTGTCTTGTATTGTTTCGTCTCGGCTTGCTATCTTTTTACCCAAGATTATTTCTCCAGAACAGGAAGGATTTGTTAAAGGTCGTAGCATCCAGGAAAATGTGCTTCTCGCTCATGAACTTGTTCAGCGTATTGATTCCAAGGTCTGAGGGGGTAATGTCATTTTCAAATTTGATATGTCCAAGGCCTATGACCGTTTGGAATGGGATTTTCTTCTTAGGACTTTGCAAGCTTTCGGTTTAGTTCTGATGTCCGGGGGATGATTTTGAGGATAATCAACAATATCTGGTACTCTATTCGCATCAATGGGGAATCTTGTGGTTTTTTCAAGTCGACGCGAGGTGTTTGGCAGGGTGATCCGTTATCTCCATTTCTCTTTATTTTGGCCCAGGAGGTTCTTTCTCGTTATATTAATAAGGCTTTGGCTGAGGGTGTTTTCCAACCTTATTATCATGGGCGAGGAGGGGTTACGGTTTCGCATCTGCTTTATGCAGATGATATGCTTGTTTTTTGCAATGCAAGCAAATCCTCTATTCAAGGTTTACGTGCTATTTTTCATGAGTATGAGAAAGGTTCCGGGCAACTTATCAATCTTCAAAAAAGTGGCTTTTATGCTCCTAAGGCCTGCTCTAATTATTGAAATGTGCAGATTGCTACTTGGTCTGGTTACAACCGTCGGTTTTGGCCTTTGAAGTATTTGGGCATTCCTCTCTTCCGTGGTCGGTTGAGGCGGTGTTATTTTGAGGAGGTGGAAGCCAAGATTCTTAAAAGGATTAACGGGTGGCATGCTAAATTACTATCGTTTGGCGCTCGAATCACCCTTATTAAATCCGTGTTGTGTAGCATTCCAGTGTATACGATGGCTGCAATATTTATTCCAAAAAGTGTTTTACAGCGAATTGAGAAAGCTCTTGCTGAATTTCTATGGAGTTCTAATGGGGAACATCGAGCTCATTGGGTGGCTTGGCATAATGTCTGCAGGCCTTCTTATGAAGGGGCCGGGTTTAGGCATTCGTTTTCTTCAACAAGTTATGGAATCTTTGCATGCTAAGTTGGCATGGCGTGCGCTTCAAGGGAAAGGGTTGTGGGCTCGGTTTTGCCGCATGAAGTATGGTTGTGGCTTAAGCCTTGATATATTGGGTTCTGCTTCCCCCCTCTTGGAAACCCATTCAACTTCAATTACATAGAATGGATCAATGTAGTCGTTGGATTGTTGGGAGAGGTGATATTTCGTTATGGAATGATAATTGGTGTGGCGAGAGGTTAAAGGGTCCGCGTCCCATGGATCTGGGTCTTTCTGTTCGTAATGACCTTGCTGATATTGCTTCCTTTTTACCCTTGCTCCCAGTCGAGTTGCATGAGCAGATTCAAACGGTTCGCTGCTCGGACAATGATGATGATCGTATCGTTTGCACTTTAACCACTTCTGGCGAGTTCCATACTTCATCGTTCTGGAATCATTTTCGGATTAAGCTTCCTTCTCAATCTTGGGCAGGCAAAATCTGGAAAGCATGGATCCCCATCAAGGTGAGTGCATTTATTTGGCGTATGTTGTAGACTGCTTTACCCGTGGATGAATATCTCCAACGTAGACGGATTCAACTGGTCTCAAAATGTGTTTGTTGTCGTGAGAGGACCCAATGTGAATCGATGATCCACCTTTTTACTCAATCTGAGGTGGCTAAGGAAGTTTGGTCTAGGTTTGCTCATCCTTTGCGTAAGGTCAACGTGTACTGTAATATCATGCATCTATTCCGTGTATGGTCCAGCTCTTCCTCTCGTCATCAAGTCGGGGCTATTCAACTAGGTATTTTTATGTTTGTGAGTTGGGAAATTTGGAAGGCTCGTTGTGCGGCTATTTATGATAATGTTCCAATGAAAGTTGACTTTATTTTTCAGCGTGTGTTGTCGCATCTTAGAGATATGTTGCGTATTTTCAGACCTCGGGCCATGATCAATAACAAATGTCAAGTTGCTTTGTAACAACCTCATCTCCCTATTCAAAATGTGGCTCCTTCGAAAGGTATATGGATTCGATGGTTGCCTCCGCTGGAAGGTTGTTTCAAGTTGAACACGGATGGGTCTTGTGTGAATGGTGTTTGTACTGGCAGTGGGATCATTCAGGATTCTAACGGGGTTATGCTGTGTGCTTTTTCTCACTACTACGATTATGGTACTAATATAAAGGCTGAAATTCTTGCGTTAAGAGATGGGTTACTCTTGTGT
Source organism: Codonopsis lanceolata (assembly GCA_013146195.2). Taxonomy (NCBI): domain Eukaryota; kingdom Viridiplantae; phylum Streptophyta; class Magnoliopsida; order Asterales; family Campanulaceae; genus Codonopsis; species Codonopsis lanceolata. Next base: position 99,362,157 of record CM028377.1, read on the forward strand.
CAAGATCTTGGTATTTCTTTTACGGTGGAGTCTGACTCTTTGACCGCTGTGGATGTTCTGAATAGGCATTGTCATGCTCCTTGGCAATATGTTTATGAGCTCAGACTCTGTAGTTGGTTGCTTCAACAAGGTCACCTTCATCATGTGTTTCGGGAACAGAATGGGGTGGCAGACCGGCTCGTGGCTTTTTCTCATGATCATCAGAGCCGTTTTCAATACACTTGTAGGGCTGATCTTCCTTGGATGGTTAGAAGAGCGCTTCAGTTCGATGACTATGGTCTTTATAGTTTTCGTTCTCGTAGAGATTAATTTCTTGTTCTTTCTCTTGTTTTGAGGTAAGGCTCCGTCATTGTTGGACGGGTTGTCCCCATCAAGTTTGTTTTCCTTCTTTTTTAATTATATTGCCGCAGGTTCCGCCCTGCTTCCTTAAAAAAAAAGATCAACATCTTCCTCCAATACCGTTGTCTTATATCCAGACTGTCAATAAAACAAACAAATATTATCAGATACACAATATACATAAATAAATTTACATATTTAAAAGAAAGCCTTTCAATTAAAGTTTACATACAAATGTAGATGCTAATCTATCATCAACCCACTACGGAGGGTCATCGACGGAGGTACCAGGCCTAGCATGTGTACTAACAAACACATCAGGAAAACTAACGTCGCCATATTCCCTTTCCTACAATCATTATAATTACTTTAGTTAAACAAAATAATATAATTTCATAACATTTACACGAACACACACTGTTTGGTTTCGAAGTCAATTAAACTAAAACCATGGATTTCATAGCATCAACATGGCTACCCAGCTAACAAACATACATAAATCGATGTTTAAGCATTAATACACTACATTTACACTAACACCTCATTTATTTCTTACCATTTACACTAACACCCCCAACATACATGCAATTATCTTCTTTGGTTTCAAAGTCAAAGAAACTAAAACCATGGATTTCGTAGCATTAACACGGCTACCCAGCTAACAAATGTACATAAATCAATATTTAAGCATTAATACACTAAATTTACACTAACACACCCTTTATTTCTTACCATTTACACTAACACTCCTTTATTTCTTACCATTCACACTAACACCCCCAAAGTACATACAATTATCTTCTCTGGTTTCAAAGTCAATTAAACTAAATCTATGAATTTCATAGCATTAACATGGCTACCCAGCTAACAAACGTACATAAATCGATGTTTAAGCATTAATACACTAAATTTACACTAACACCCCCTTTATTTCTTACCATTTAAACTAACACCCCACAAAGTACATACAATTATCTTGTTTGGTTTCAAAGTCAATTAAGCTAAAATCATGGATTTCATAGCATCAACATGGCTACCCAGCTAACAAGCGTACACAAATCGATGTTTAAGCATTAATACACTAAATTTACACTAACACCCCCTTTATTTCTTACCATTTATACTAACACCCCCAACATACATACAATTATCTTGTTCAGTTTCAAAGTCAATTAAACTAAAGCCATGGATTTCATAGCATCAACATGACTACACATCTAACAAACGTACATAAATCGATGTTTAAGCATTAATACACTAAATTTACACTAACACCCCCAACGTACATACAATTATCTTGTCAAGTTTCAAAGTCAATTAAACTAAAACCATAGATTTCATAGCATCAACATGACTACACATCTAACAAACGTACATAAATCGATGTTTAAGCATTAATACACTAAATTTACAATAAAATACGTATCATACGCATATGATGCTCAGCTACATTTATCGTCCCCATCGTATGCTTCGTGCCACTCCCCAACGAGCTCAACCTATTTTGCACAGCCTGTTTGGCGATTGCAGCCGCTTTTTCCATCCCCCAATAAGTGCAAAACTCAGCAAACATATCGTCGACCATCCACGTCGGTCTCACGGGAGGGACCTTATTCTTCCAACATTCTTTCTTTATGTTACCTATTAAAAATATAATCATCTCATAAACATATAATGATAACATTATAAAATTAAGCCAAGGATAGATAAATGTGTTACCTATTAAAAAAATAACCATCTCATAAACATATAATGATTACATTATAATATTAAGCCAAAGATAGATAAATGTGTTACCGATATGATCCTTAAACCGACTGCTGCACTTATCCATGAAAACAGTCTTTATCGTGGCCTCCTCATAGACCTCCGTCCATGTATGTTTCAACTACAATATAAAAATAGAATTATACAATTTTAATAACAAACTAACATTTAATAAAAATAAAAAATATTAACACATTACCTTGAAGGCCTCCCAAATATTTTCCTTCTCCTCGATGGGCAACTTTGAAAACGAGGGCCAAAACCCACGGTGTACTCGACGCCGCTAATACTCCCCAATCCATTTACCGGGCGTAGGGTATACACCTACAAACCTGCCAAGTATATTTATATAATAGCGAATTAACTTAAATGTTAATGAATTTTATATGAAACAAAAAGGAACCAAATTATATCAAATTAACGAATAGTTACTTATTGATCGTAATTCAAAGATAAATGGACATATATCCTCCCCTCAGAATCGATAGGACTAGAAGTCATAGTACCTGCTTCAGAGGAGGAGCCTGTATGCATGTCTCCACTGAACTCTGCACCGGCATTAGTCATCTGAACAGAGCGAGACGGTTGCGTCCCAGTGAACAAGGAATATAAATGGCGGGTCTTTTTACCTGCTCTGGAAGGTCTAGACGAACTCATCTCTAAATAAAATAAAAATATAAAACTTAAGCAATAGAAAACAATACATTGATAGATCTTCTTACAGTGCTCGGACACATAAATTTAAAGCTCTCAAAATCTAAAGAAATCACAATATAGTTAACTTGTCGAATAACTAATACATAAATTATAAGAGTATGATCATTGTTAAGTACAAATTTTGAGATGTTAAACTATTATGAATCTTCTTCCTCATCCTCATCACCGGACTCTGAATTACTACAAAACTCAAGTTCTTCTTCATCATCATCTTCGGAATCTGATGAATCAAACTCTGGTTCCTCTTCCTTTGATTCATCAATATCAATGTGCGCGAGATGACCTGGATGAGGCAGAGGAGGTGGCAAATTCACTGGTAAGAAATCCTTCTCAGGTTCATCAACATTTTGAGGAATATGAGTCGCCTCATCCAATGGATGATTAGCTGATGAAACGTTAGGTGGTACTGGCATTTCATCCTCTTGATAGGGTGTTTCTAATGTTGACTCTGTAGTTGTATGTTCGTCAATCATGCTTCTAGCATTAGTCTTCAAGACAACCCACCATCCACTTAAATCAGATCGCCGATGAGAGTAGGGTGTCATGTATACCTGTTGTGCTTGAGATGCTAAGATGAAGACGACGTCGCCGACATGTTTGGACGAGTCATTTACATCGACGAGGTTAAATATGTCATGCTTTTTAATACCTCGCATAACATCTTGCCACTCACAATTAAATAGGACAATATTGTTTCCACCCAAATACTCCAACTCGAGTACTTCTTTCAGGACACCATAATACTCATGGTTTCCTTTAAGACTCACACCACTATTCCATATTAATTTTGACTCCCCATAAGTTTTGGTATGAAAAACGTAGCCATTCACTAAATAACCGTTGTATAAATTAACGTTCAAGAAATCGCACCTCAAGTGTGTGAATTAGTGTGTAACATTCTTCCCCATCCGCTACTATACTAATTTATGTTTCACTAGTTTCTTTTAAAATATTTTCAATATGTTCTTTCCTTTTAGAAATTGAGTTAAGGAAGCGGAGATTTAAAAAGGAACTGATTAAGAGCTGCAGATTTGGCTGCAGTCTATGAACGAAACAACAATAGTAGTTATACGATGATGAGAAATAGTTTAGACAATACACCGTGATTTAGAAGTGGTTCTTACTATGAAAAGTACTATGTCCACTACCAAAGTGGTTAGCTTTGGATTTTGAAAGGTGCACTTTGTTTATCCACTAGGTGAGAAAGATAGATCTCTAATGGATCGTGTACAAAAATTTATTTTCAACCAAGTGTTTAAAGACGAGGAAAACAATTAATAAATAATTGTTTTTCTCAAGTGCTAAAGTAAAAGAACAATTACTAACAAACTAAAAGAAGCTGAAAGCAAGTAATAAGTAGCAGATCTGCAGCTTCAAGAAGTTTGATGGAATGTTAGTTCTTGTCCTTTTGATCTCTTGAATAATTGAGTGCTGAAGATGAAGCTTGAGTATTGAATGCGCAAGATATGTGTATTTTTAAATCTTCAAAACTTGAATATATATATATATATCTGAGGAGATCTTCAGGACCGTTGGATAGAGATGGGAGAGATTTGAGTCCAACGTTATAATGCATTAAATGCATTCGACGCTTTGTGTAATGACTGCATCTTCAGACATCAGCGTTGCAGTGATGTAGAGACAAACATTTCCAAATAGAGTAAGTTTGCAGCTTGCATGCGTTACAGCTCGAAAGTCTTATTAGCTAAAAAAGGAAATGTCTTCAGTTTTCATGATTCATTGGATAGACTAGGCATTTGTTTGTGCCGTTTGTTTGAAGTCGGATAAGGACATAGTTGACTTCTTTTGAGAGGGAATACTGATGAGGATAAATTGAATATTATTTGACTAGATATTTAAAATATTTAGTTCAAATAATAAGTGACCTAATTCCTCATATTTAGCTGAGCTTTTCTTTGAGCTTGAGCAGACTTCAAAAGTCTTCTGGTGAACCATGCTTTCAAGGCTGCTATTGAAGCCTACTGGTCCGCGCCTTGGAGAAACTAACATTGAATCGTTCTAATACACCCTTGATTCTAAAACAGTTGCAACACTAATCGGTACGCAGACCTATTAGCCACTGTGTGATAGAATCCAAAGATGACTTCAACCAAATCTAGAACCTGCGAGGGTTAACAATCTCCTTCTATTTGGTTGATGTCATCAACTCAGCTACTAGCAGACTTTGAATCATGCGCTGAGGTAATGGCATGTCTTAACAGAGTTTTTATTTGAGGAAAACAGACATTCATCTCAGAACAGAAGTGTTAGTAGAGAGATAGCTAGACTAAGTACTTACAAGGTAGATAAAATAGATCAAGTTCAAAGTTAAGCAGAGTTTTCATGGAGTAAGAAATGAGTAGTTAAGGAATTAAATGCCGGGTTTAAACTGGACATGATGAGTAAGATGAGACATATAGAACATATCATAATCCAAAGTAAGTATATTACATTTGTGAGTTAAACAAGCTGTTTAACAACAGAGGTTTTCATAAAAAAAAGGTTTGAACCATAAAAAGTTAGTGCAGAAGAGTTATACCTGATCAGAATAGGTTGGGTTGTGTTACGGTCGTTCTAGATTACAAAGTCACCAACCCAAATTCGATGCGATCGTTGAGTCTCTCTAAGCTGTTACGTTCTTCTATCAGTGCTTGGTTCAAGTGATGTGTAGCTCGCTCCTCCCTGATGGCAGCAACCCTTCGTTGATCAGCGACAGCAGCTCGTTGGTTGGCACGTTCAACATGACGAACAACAGTGAAGTTAGGGACGCTCGGCAATGAAGAAGCCTGAGCCGGAGGAAGTGCGGGAGCGTCGAAAAGTTAGCAGACCATTTTCTTGGGGTGGAGCATACTCATTAATGACTCTTGCTGGTCTTGAACGAGGAAACGGTGGGTGGTGAATGCTTGAGCAGTGTCATTCACAAGCTGCTCAACGATTTTCCCAAGGTTAAAAATGGTAGTGTGAGTGGCGTTCAGTCCGTAGTTCATCACTTCAATCTGTTGAGCCATGGAAGAGACCATGCCATTGAGATGCTTAAGTTGGGCTTGATTAGCACGAAGGAGGTCAAGGAGAGCAGGATCAGCGGAGGTAGAGGGAACGCAATGTGAGTTAAGGTTGATAGGGATGAAGTCACCAGTAGGGTCAGAAGGTGGAGGATGTGATGTAGAATAGTGAGGTTGTGGAGGATGAGTAGAAGGTTTGGGGTCAAGTTCTATGTTAGTGTATGAGTCACTGACACACGGAGTGGAAAGAGGAGAAGAAGATTTGAGGAAGGAGGATGGAAAAAGAGATTCTGGGAGAAGAATAAAGTTAGGAGGGGAAAGGTGAAATAGGTCTGAGATAGAGTTAAGTTCGAAGAGGAAAGTATATGTGGCAGAAGAGATGGAAGGAAAGAACATTTGGTAAAGGTCGGCAAAAATGGATATGGGTCGAAGGTATTGGGTGATAGGAGGAAAGAGTTCAGGAAGAAATGTGGTGTGATAGAGAAGAGAGGATATGTGAGAGCCAAGAGATGGGACATAGAAGACATCTGGGATATGATAGGATGAGGAAGAAGAAATAAAGGGAGAAAAGGAAAAAACCATGGCTAGTGAAGAGTTGGAAAAAACAGATGGAATGGGTTCTGGTGATGAGGGCGGATAAGAGAGAACTTCTGGAGTGGGTTGAGAAGATGAAGTTGGGCAAGTAGCCTTAGACTTCTTGCGAAGTCTTCGCTTCTTCTTCTTAGGAGGGGGAGAAGAAGGCTTCTCCTCAACAATAGCAGGGGTTGTTGAGGGAATGGAACATGAAGGCTCAGTAGGCTTATTAGGCTCCTCCCCAATAGCAACAGGGGCTATTGAAGAGAGTAGAGGTGACAATGAAGGTAAAGAAACATGTGAAGATGAAGGGGCATCAAATGACACGAAACGTTCAAAGGGTTGAGAAAGTTTGGACTTACGCTTTCTAGGGTGGAGAGGAGCGATCTTAGGTTCAGTGGCAGTCTCTTCTAGTATGGGAGCAGAAACAACAACAGATTTTGAAAATTTCTTCTGCTTCTTAGATGGGGGCTTCTCCTCAACAGCAGATAGCTATCTCTTGGATTTCCTGGCAGGTGGAACGGTAGAGGATTCAACAGTAGGCTTGCTTGAACATTCTTCTTTGGCAGCATCCTTCTTCTGCTTTTTATCAAGCTGCTTGGAAATGAAGGCATCATCCAGTGTTTGCGGGTTAATCTTAAGGATTACTAGCAGGGATGGACGTATAACAGCGAACAAGGGCTGAGTAGGAAGACCTTGTTTCTCAAGCTTTTCATTCCTCAGTTTGTTGGTTAAGGAGAGGAAAGTGTTGGTGAATTGAACAGCCTTATTCACCTTCTTAAGTTCAAAGGGAACAAGTCGGTTGAGGATGGAGTAGTTACTGTGCAACATCATATTGATAAGCCGCACAAAGGGCCTTCTCATGGCTGCGGAGGCCTTGACATCATCTATAGCATCACACAATAGTTTGAATATGATGGTGGCCCAGTTAAAGCGAATGTTGAGAAGGACTCTTGCGGTGTACTCCAACTGTTCAGTAGTCATGATGTCGTGTGTGCCGTTTTTGAACAACAAGCTTTTATTGATGAGATGACTGATACATTATACATCATCATTGAACAAAGTCCGCTTCATTTTTCCCTAAGCTTCTTTGGGAATTCCTTCACCACGCATATATGACCACGCAGTTGCTTTTTCTTTCGTATAGTGCCTGAGATGAATCCCCGAGAGCTATCAATGGTCACTTGCTGATAGAACTCCTCTGCCAGTAGGTTGCTGTAATGAGTGTTTTCTAGCATCAGTAGTGGAAGAAGCCCTGACTGGTTCAGGTCATCAACAATTTTGACACCAACAACATATGCGTGAATAGTGGGCGCATCTATGCACATGCCAGGGTGATACATGGAGTCTGGCAATTTAGGAATTTTATCTTCAAAAGCTGGAGCTTGAGATGGTGTAGATGCTACAGTGGCTGGAGTAGATGAAGTACCAGCTGCAGATGACTTAGCCTTAAAAGAATATGAGAGAAAAATTAGGGCAAAGTCTGGTAAGGCGTATGAAATTCTCAATCTAGACAAAGATATGACATTTTAGCGTTGTAATTGAGAAATCTCATCAGTCTATTAAGGAACGAATATTTGATAGAAAATACGAATAATAGACAATATCAGAAATATGATTGCAACAGTTAATCATGGCAGAACTTCCTGTACATGGGAACCTCAAATAGAGATATCAGGCCAATGAGTATAAAATTTTGACAAAATTAAACGATTCAGGGTTAGATTTGTCTTACCATTGGAGTAGATGCAGGTTAATGTTGAAGAAATCAGAAATTTCTTCACAGAATTGCAGAGATGAAGCGAATAGAAAACAAGAAGGTTTTAGAAAGAAGAGGGATGGACAATTTTTAGAGTTGAAACCATTTTGAAAAGTGATTTTGAAATTGGCGGTTGAGAGGTTTAGAAATGAAAAGCGTGATGTGACAGATGGCGTAAGAGATAAAGTGGCTTAAAATCATACGGCTGTCACTTAACGTAACGTGATGATTGAAATCTAAGGCAGTAAAAAAAGTGACTTTTTTTTTTGAGAAATATCTCAACCAATTTTTAAAATCTGTCCCTCACTATTTTCATAAGTAACCCTTATAAGATAAAAGTTAAACACTTACCTCCGTCCTTCTACGTAATCATTAGTAATGCTGTTTTCTTTTCTTGGGGTCAAGTCAGCTTAGTCATAATATCAAGTCTGCTTAATATGTTAACTGAAGGGAATTAAAATTGGGTTAATACTAAGCAGTTGGATCAATCATACCAAGCTCTCCCCTTAGATAAGCAAACCTGTCAGCTTTAAGAGCCTTTGTGAAGATGTCTCCAAGCTGTTGTTCTGTTGAAATGTACTTCATGCTTATATTTCTCTTTTCTACATTATCCCTTAGAAAGTGATATCGAACATCGATATGCTTTGTCTTATAGTGCATCACGGGATTGTAGGTGATAGAGATTGCTGAGGTGTTGTCACACATGATTGGGCAATCCGCTACCTTGATGTCATAGTCCACCAATTGTTGTTTGATCCAAAGCGCTGACAAGAAGAACTTCACGATGAATATTCCTCCTTCGTGGTGGAGTTAGAAATTGATGCTTGTTTCTTGCTGGCCCATGAGATGAGTCTGTCTCCTAGAAATTGACAAGTTCCACTTGTGCTTTTTCGTCACACTTGACAAAGATAGTCTCAGATCCGAGTAGCCAACTAAGTTGAAAGAGGATTCTCTTGGATACCAGATACCTAAGTTGGTGGTATCTGATACATACTTGATGATTCTTTTGGCTGGAAGAAGATGTGACTCATGAGGATCTGCTTGAAATTTAGCACATACCCCAACAGCATACACTATATCAGGTCTGCTAGCGGTAAGATAGAGTAGAGATCCGATGATTCCTCTATATAGGGTGATATCAACTTTTTTTCCTTGTAAGTCTTTAGATAATTTGCATTTAGCAGCCATTCGAGTGTCAAAAGTGTTAGCCATTTCCAATCCGAACTTTTTGACCAGTTCTTTAGCATACTTGGATTGGCTTATGAAGATTCCTTTGTTGGATTGTTGAATTTGAAGACCTAGGAAGAAGGTGAGTTCTACCATCATGCTCATTTGAAACTTTCCAGTCATTAAGGTCTCAAACCTTTTGCACAGCTTCTCATTTGTGGAGCCGAAGATGATATCATCGACATATATTTACACCAGCAGTGAATGACCTTTGATCTTGAGAATGAATAGAGTAGTGTCAATCTTTCCTCGCATAAATCCTTGTTCTATTAGGAACTTGGATAGTGTCTCATACCAGGCATGTGGGGCTTGCTTAAGACCATAAAAGGTTTTCTTAAGCTTGTAGACATGAGTCTTTTTCCCTTTTTTCCACGAAACCTGGAGGCTGAGTGACATAGACGATTTCTTAAAGATCACCATTCAGGAAGGCACTTTTGACGTCCATTTGATAGACCACAAAGTCCTTGTATATAGCATAGGCCAATAAGATCTTGATAGCTTCTAACCTTGCTACTGGAGCAAAGGTTTCATTGTAGTCGATTCCTTTTTCTTGACATTGTGCAATAAGTCTGGCTTTGTTTCTTATGATGTTTCCATATTCATCCTTCTTGTTTCTGAACACCCACTTTGTTCCAATGATGGTGTGATCATCTGGTCTTTGAACTAGCATCCATGCTTGACATCTTTCGAATTGCTAAAGTTCCTCTTGCATAGCTTCTAGCCAACTTGGATCTTGTAAGGCTTCATCAATCTTTTTCGGTTCATCTTCGAAAACAAATGCAGCACATAACATGCATTCATTTCTGGAGGATCTTCTAGTCCGTACTCTTACATGTATGTCACCAATGATTTGGGAAATTGGTTGATCTTTACATGTTCTTGTACTAGCAGGGATATGATTCACTGATGGTTCTTCATGAAGAGGCTCAGGAGGGGGACTAGGAGGAAATTCAACTGATTCTTGATGAATGTGCTGTTCAGAACTGGGTTCATAGGTAATTTGGAGAGTGAGAATTTGAGGTTTAGAAGATATAGGCTCTGGATTGATATTTTCGTGAGTAGAGTTGAAATCTTCTGGTGGATTGCTTGAAAAATGATGGTCAGGAATATCTGAGTGAGTTACTGGAGGTGGATTTGGTGATTGAGAAGTTAAAGCTTGGGGAGTACTTGTCTCATCATTTACTAAGTCATCAACAACATTTGGAGCCACATGTGGCTCTAATAAATCAAATTCATCAAATGAAACGTATATAGATTCAACAATTTTAAAAGATCTTTTGTTGAAAACCTTATAAGCCATGGAGTATAAAGCATAGCCCAAAAATACACCTTCGTCAACTTTATTATCAAATTTTATTATATAATCATTACCATTATAGACTACGAAGCATTTGCAGCTGAAGATTTTGAGAAATCCAATATTTGGGGCTTTACCTCTCCAAAGTTCATATGGTGTTTTATTGTGAAATTTGTTGATCAAGGATCTGTTTTGAGTAAAGCAGGCTGTATTGACAGATTCTGCCCAGAAATGCTTGGGTAACTTTGCTTCAGGCAGCATAGTCTTAGCAGCTTCGATAAGTGTTCTATTTTTCCTTTCTGCTACACCGTTCTGTTGTGGAGTTCTAACAGTAGAGAAGTTGTGACTGATGCCGTGATCGTCGCAATACTTTGATACTCCATTATTGGTGAATTCAGTTCCATTGTCTGATCGAACATCACTGATTTCATCGAGCTTTTGAGTCTGTAGTCTTCTGAACAAGGCTGTGAGGATGCCATACGTGTGATCTTTATAAGACATCATCTCCGTCCAAGTATATCTTGTATAATCGTCTACAACGACTAGAGTGTATCTGTGACCACTATAACTGGTAGTAGTCACAGGCCCGAAGAGATCCATGTGAAGTAGTTGTAGAGACCTTGTTATTGCTAGTCCTAGTTTGCTTTTGAAGGAAGTTTTTGAAAGCTTTCCTAGCTGACAAGCCTTGCATATATGATCATGATCAGCAGAAACTTTTGGTATTCCTTTCACCAATCCTTCTTTGGAAAGCTTTGATAAGTATTTGAAGTTCAGATGACTGAGACGTTTGTGCCACAACCAGCTTTTGTCTTGAGCTGAGTTTGCCACAAGACATAGATTAGCAACCTTTCCATAGATATTCAAATCTATTACATAGACATTTCCCTGTCTATGTCCAGTTACCAGAGTTGAGCATGATACTGGATCCTTGATGTCGCATCTGTTTAAGGAAAATTGGCACACAAGACCTTTATCACAGAATTGAGAAATGATTAGAAGATTGTGCTTCAGGCCTTCTACTAGAGATACTTTTCCAATAAAGAGGTTTCCTCGAATGATGGATCCATATCCAACTGTGCTTCCTTTTGCATTGTTGCCAAAGATAACTAGGGGGCCTTCTGCTTCAGTAATATTTGATAGAAGGCTTGAGTTCCTGGTCATGTGTCTAGAGCAGCCACTATCCAGGTACCATAAATCTTTCTTTTCCGAGGGAGCAGCAGCCATGAAGCAAACCTGTAGTTTAGGAAATGAACAGATCATGGTCCCCTTTATTTTTCTTTTGGGTCCAAGGGATTAGTAGATTTTAGGAATCCATACTTGCCTGACTTTTAGGATAAATGACCCAATAGGCTTTATGATGGATTTCAGAAGGCATTCATGAGCAAAATGGCTTAAACATTTGTAAAAAGTACAACGATGGAAATTACAAATGTTATGTTGAGAAGGGTGATTTTCGGTAGATTTTTAAGCATACCTCTTTTTAACAGCCGCCTTAGACTCAGCAGACTTGTTGGCAGCAGGCTTAGAGGCTTCTGTATGAGGCTTTTTAAGTCTGTTCTCAGTAGTCCTAGCTTTGGTAGCAGGTTTACTGGTAGTAGACTTAGACCCCTCATGTATTTTACCTTTAAGCTTGGTGTCAACAGTCTTTGAAGCAGAAGCGCCATCAGAAGTGCTTTTGATAAATCTGATAGGTTTGAGAAGACTCTTTGTAGGCCTAGAAGCAGCGAACTTTGCTTTAGCAGAAGTGCTGGTGTAAGGCCTTTGTGAGTCTCCACAACTTTTAGCAGATTTTTCGCTTGCAGATAATATTTTTCCATTTATGGTCTTGGCGGTCTGCATCTTAGGGTATTCATAATAAATAGCAGTGTAACCAATTCCTTGTCTACACTTGTTGTCAAACTGCTGATAAGATACATGAACATCCTCAGTTTGCGCAGGCAAGTCGTCTGGTTTTTTCTCAGAGGTTGTGCCAGAAATGTTCTTAGAGAATCCAAGCCCAGTTTTGTCTGTAGTGGGCTTTTGATCTCCAAGTATTTGATCAAAGACCACTTTTGAGTTATTCCACGAGTCTACGATTTTTTGCAACTCTTCCTTTTCAGTGGATAACTCTTTGGCATGATCAATCAGGCAGGCAACTTTTTCTTTGAGAAACTTGTTCTCTTCTTTTAACTTGATACTTTCCTGCTGAACTCCATTTAGAGTTTTTAGCTCGGTTTCCAGGTAGGATTTCTCAGTTCTGAATCATAGGTGGGAGGTGACTCTAGAGCAACAAGACAGATATGTACCTACTCTGGTGAGTCATCACTCTCATCTTCATCAGAATCCGTTTCAAACCATGTGGACACTTAGTTTTCTTCTAAGTCCTCAGCCAGTAGACCCCTATGTTTTGAAAATGATTTAGAGGGTCTTCTTTTGTATGCTTCATATTTGGGCTTAGGACATTTAGAAGCAAAATGACCAGGTTTCCTACAATTGAAGCAAACTAGCTCATCATATTGTGAGCTTTCAACAGTCTTTTTGAAAGTCTACTGGTTTGCCTCTTTCTTCTTATTAACGAACATAGAAAATTGTTCGTCAGAAAGAATTTCATTATCATTTGAGGAAGAAGAAGTAGATGATTTATTTTATAGGACATGATTTTCCCGAGAGATAGCAGAAAAAGAAGGAAGTTTAAAATTTTTGTCCTGTTCTTGAGCTTGAAGAAGTTCTTGCTCATAGACAGTTGAACTCGCATACAGACTTTGAAGATGTATGGAGTTTAAGTCTTTGGACTCTTTAATGGCTGTGGTCTTAACATGCCACATATTTCCTAAAGAAGCTAAAAATCTCATATTTACTTCTTTAACGCTATATTCTTTGCCTAAGGAATAATAACTATTTACTACCTCACAGAATCTGTCATAGGCTTGACGTAGAGTCTCCTTTGGATCTTTTCTGAAGGAGTCAAATTGTTGAATGTAGTTGTACTTCATGTTGTCTCTAGTTGGCAGGTCTCCTTCCAGATATTCTACAAGAGCTTCCCACATCTCTTTAGCAGTCTTGCATCTGATTATCTGCTGATAAGTGCTGGTGTCCACATAGCTTGATATTATGTGCATTGCTTTGCTGTCTAGTTCAACCAGCTTTCTTTCATCTTCAGTCCATCCATTCATGGTTTTAGGCACCTCGGGTGGTCCTCCAGCTACATCTGCAAGAAGGTTTGGCTTCATTGGAATGTGAGGACCTGTTTGAACACATTGCCATAAACGATTGTCAATAGAATTCATATATCTCATAACTTTGTCTTTCCATACTTCGAAGTGACCTTCGTCCAATATTGGGACGTGGCTTGTATTGGAGGTAGGTAGCATATAGTGATCTATAGGATCTATTCTCAAGAGGTTAGTCTTGGAAAAACAAGTTTTCAAAGAATCAAGCTTTGATACCAATAGTTGGTCCCAAATAGGCTCGATCTAGGGTAGAAGGGGGGGGGGTTGAATAGCCTAGATATAGATTTAAGATTTTCTTTTAAAATCTTTTCAATATGTTCTTTCCTTTTAGAAATTGAGTTAAGGAAGCGGAGATTTAAAAAGGAACTGATTAAGAGCTGCAAATTTGGCTGCAGTCTATGAACGAAACAACAATAGTAGTTATAAGATGATGAGAAATAGTTTAGACAATACACCGTGATTTAGAAGTGGTTCTTACTATGAAAAGTACTATGTCCACTACCAAAGTGGTTAGCTTTGGATTTTGAAAGGTGCACGTTGTTTATCCACTAGGTGAGAAAGATAGATCTCTAATGGATCGTGTACAAAAATTGATTTTTAACCAAGTGTTTAAAGATGAGTGAAACAATTAATGAATAATTGTTTTTCTCAAGTGCTAAAGTAAAAGAACAATTAATAACAAACTAAAAGAAGCTGAAAGCAAGTAATAAGTAGCAGATCTACAACTTTAAGAAGTTTGATGGAGTGTTAGTTCTTGTCCTTTTGATCTCTTGAATAATTGAGTGTTGAAGATGAAGCTTGAGTATTGAATGCACAAGAGATATGTATTTTTAGATCTTCAAAACTTGAATATATATATCTGAGGAGATCTTCAGGACCGTTGGATAAAGATGGGAGAGATTTGAGTCCAACTTTATAATGCATTAAATGCATTCGACGCTTTGTGTAATGACTACATCTTCAGACATCAGCGTTACAGTGATGTAGAGACAGACATTTCCAAATAGAGTAATTTTGCAGCTTGCAGGCGTTACAACTCGAAAGTCTTCTTAGCTAAAAAAGGAAATGTCTTCAGTTTTCATGATTCATTGGACAGACTGGGCATCCGTTTGTACCGTTTGTTTGAAGTCAGATAAAGACATAGTTGACTTCTTTTGAGAGGGAAAACTGATGAGGATAAATTGAATATTATTTGACTAGATATTTAAAATATTTAGTTCAAATAATAAGTGACCTAATTCCTCGTATTTAGCTTAGCTTTGCTTTGAGCTTGAGCAGACTTCAAAAGTCTGCTGGTGAACCATGCTTTCAAGGCTGCTGTTGAAGCCTGCTTGTCCGCGCCTTGGAGAAACTAACACTGAACCGTTCTAATACACCCTTGATTCTAAGACAGTTGCCACACTAATCGGTACGCAGACCTATTAGCCACTGTGCGATAGAATCCAAAGATGACTTCAACCAAATCCATAACCTGTGAGGGTCAACACACTTCTTCTTATCTGACCACTGAGTCTGCTACACCCATGTTCACTTTTGTTGATTATGTTAGTGATGATTCTAATTCCCCTTCTTTTGATTCGCCATCTAATTCATCATCAACCTCACCACCAACTTCTGACTCTCCTTCCTCTCCCACTAGTTTCCCTCATTCATCTCCTTCATCTACCTCCTCTTCATCCCCTTCTACTACTACTCCATCTCCCAAGCGAGTCAGACAAAGGGTAGTTCCATGTAGGTACATGAATTATGCAAGTTTTCCTCCTCAGTTTACCATAACAGGCTTTGCAGGATCTTCATTTTCCTACCCCTTTATTTTTCCTTCATATTATTCCTACATTTGTAATATATCTTCCTTGTCTGAGCCCACTTTCTATGCTCAAGCTCTTAAAGATCCAAATTGGGTTAATAATATGGCAGCTGAACTAAGTGCTTTAGAGCATAATAATAGTTGGCAGTTTTCTAAACTTCCTTCCAACAAGAGGCGAGTTGGGTGTAAATGGGTTTTTAGGCTTAAGTATAAGGTTGATTGGTCCTTAGACAAGTATAAGGCTAGGCTTGTTGCTAAGGGGTTTACTCAGATAGAGGGGAGGAGTATTTTGAGACTTTTGCCTTTGTTGCCAAAGATGAATACAGTGAGGATCTTTTTGGCCTTAACAGTTATCAAAGGGTGGCATCTTAGTCAGATGGATGCAGCAAATGCCTTCTTACATGGGGATTTGGATGAGGAAGTGTATATGACCCTTCCCCAAGGCTACTCCATTCCCTCTTCTTTTCAGTATACTTCTTCCCAGCCTGTGGTCTGTAAGCTTTTGAAGTTTTTGTATGGCTTAAGGCAGTCCCCCCCCAGACAATGGTACAACAAGTATGCAATAGCTCTACTTGATTTTGGCTTTGTGGAGTCAAAAAATGATCACACTTTGTTTACCTTGACCAAGGGGGATTCATTCACTGCAATTCTGGTTTATGTTGATGATATTCTCATAGATGGTTCTCATCCTCCTGTTATTGCACATGTTAAGGCTCACTTACATGAAAACTTCAATATCAAAGATCTTGGACCCTTAAGATTTTTTCTAGGTATTGAGATTGCTAGGTCTGCTCAGCGAATATATATGCATTAGAGAAAATATGCCTCTTGGATATTGTCTTTGATGTTGGCTATTTGGCTGCTAAAGCCTCCAAGATACCTATGAAGCATCACTACACTTTAGCTGCAGAGCTTGGTGTTTTTATGAAGAATCCAAATCAGTATAGAAGGCTGGTTGGAAGACTTGTCTATTTATCCAATTCCTCTCCAATCCTAAGGATCCTCATTGGGAGCCTGCTCTTAAGGTTAGATACATCAAAGCGTCTATGGGACAAGGACTTCTATATCCTGTGACCAATTCTCCATCTTTTTATGTGTACTGTGATACTGACTGGGCTTCTTGTCCAATTTCCAAGGGATCTTTGTTAGGATATTGTGTATTGCTTGGCAGTTCTCTTATTTCATAGAAGGCTAAGAAGCAACATGGGTTATGCCCACGTCTTCTGTGAGGCTGAGTACAATAACCTAGCTAATGCATCATGTGAGGTTGTGTGGCTCCTTGCCCTCCTCAGGGGTTTTGGTGTCACGGGTCTTTCTCTTGTTTATTTGTTTTGTGACAATAGGCCTGCCCTGCATCTTGCTTCTAATCCTATTTTCCATGAGAGCACCAAACATATATATATATAATCACAGAAGCGTATAACCCTCCTATTTATGACAGTTTCCCGCCTAAACTAACTTTCTAAAAATGGATCTTCATAAAATTATTATAATCAACAACATTTAATAACAATTAATGTCCTATATATATAAAAAATACTTCTCCTGAAACTCTTTGTATTCTTTCAAGATTCTCAGCACTTTTTGCATTTTGTCCCTTTATATTTCCACCCCTTATATATATATATATATATATATATATATATATATATATATATATATATATATATATATATATGTATGTATATGTGTGTGTGTGTGTATTAATTATTAGTGAACCTTCAAAATAGTCTCTAAAATTTTGAAAGATAAATCTAATTTAATCATTTGGATATTTTTACATTACATTTTACCGAAAATACTATGACGTTGATCATTGTTGATGTTGAGGTAAGTATAAAACTTATACTCCTATATATTCTGATTTTATCTTTTACTAATTATCTAAACTTAAAATATAACTTCTATTGTTGTATTTGCAAAGTGATGAATAGACAAATTATTTGTGTATACTACATATCAAATGTTTCAGTGTTTGATAGTCATGGCAGATACATATATCACAACAAGCAACTACAAATTACAATTTATGTCTACAATTGATGTGATCTGAATTGGTGACAAAAACTTCCACAAACAAATTTACAAATATTTTATGGTGGTAAAATTAATTCACCGTATTTGTTTATCAATTTCCATTTTTTGGTTGAAATACTTAAAACACAAATGATGCAAATTTTAGTACCGTTTTCAGTAAAAAAATAAAATAAAAAATAGTTTATAGTGGTAAGGTTAATTAATTATATTTGTTTATCAAATTTCCATTTTTTGTTCAAGTACATCCAAAACAAATGGTGCAAATTTAGTTTATGTTTTTGGTAAACTACTTACTACATATTCGTGTGTGTATATAGACTGATGCGTCCAAAATTATCAAGGACACAATGGGCTTCTCAAACTGGATATCTGGCTTTCAATATATCCAAAATCTTCAAGGCCCAATCCTGAAAGGCAAACAACAACTGCAAACTAGGCAGGGGCTCTCCCTGCAAAAGCCTTCCGGCGTGTGAATTAGCTAACACTCAGTTGAGTAAGCAAACTGACAGAATTTAGCCTTAGTGAATGAATCACGTACCTCCCTCCTTTGTTTCGAGGGGTTTTTATAGCCTGTGCCGGAAACTGAATAACTCCCCATTAAATGTTGTGACGTGCAGGACGGGTGTATTAACTGCCATGTTTACCCCAACGGTCTGGTCATGAATGTGGGAGCGAGTTCTTCAGGAATAACTGCCCAGGTTCGGGATGACCGTTATTTTCATAACTGAGCATGAAAAACCTTGCTCAATAAACATCTGCCTGTTGGATGGTTCTCCCAGCTCACTGATCACTTGCCCGCTGGGTGAGCCCTAACTCGATGTAACCCTGACATCTAGCCCCCAGATTCTGAACGTATACTAACGAACAATGTCTAACCGTTGCCCGCTCTGTAAATGGGTTTCAGAATACTCGTGCTCTGCTCATGATTGCAGAAAATGTGTCGGGCACGTGACTTAGGCTTGGGCCTATTGGGCCAGTGTGGTTACCTCTTAATCTCGCCCGCGCCCCGCGCTCCGCGCTCCCTTGGTTAGGGGAATACGGCGTGTGGTGCGGACACCATGCTTTCCATTCTATCCTCCCTTGTCTAGGGGAAGAAGAAATTAAAAATGTGGAAAGGGTGCTGTCAAGAAGCGCGTTGAATACACCTCGGTCACTTCAGTGATTTTTGGTCTGTTATGGGAGCTATGGGTTTTCTGTACCAGGTTATCCCTTTTTTAGGGGATAATAGGATGCATGAATACATCACCCTTTCATTCGCATCCTCCCTTGTGTAGGGGAAAATGGAAAGTGCAAGAAAGGATGTTACGGGCCCCACTACAAACTTTATGAAAATTGCCTTAAGGCCTATTTCGGATCACTATGAGTGCATTGAGCTTTATATATCAAGTTATCCCTTTTTTAGGGGATACCAGGATATAGGAATACATCACCATTTCATTCCCATTCTCCCTTTTCTAGGGGAAAACGGAAAATAATAAGAAAGGATGTTGCGAGGCCTCAATGCGATCCAAAATGTTTTGATATAGTCGCCATCTTTATTTTAATGAGAAAATAAAGAAAAAACCAAAAAGAAAACCAGAGAATGCAAAAAACGGGTTCGGAGGCTAAGTTACGATTGGGAAGGTGCTAGGCACCCAACTTGCCCTTTCGGTCTCAAAAACAAGTTTTTGGCTAAATTATGCTTTTTGTTATATTTATCTAGAAAATAAATAAAGCATTAAAGAGAGAGAAGAGAAAACAGATACATCCGATGCCTACATTATTTATGGACTTGCAGCCACCTCCTTCCAATAATTACAAACACTTAAAAATATTTGGCCATAATAATGGCTCTTTTTAATGCTATTTTCTAAATAAACCCGGGCAGCATAACAACTTATATTTTTACATTGGGCCGGATGGAAAATAGCTTTTTATAAAATTACGCTCTTAAAGGCTCACCTTTTAGAGCATGTTGTGCTAGCTCTGTCCTTCTCGAGAGAGGGAGTCTTTTTTGCTTTGCTGCTGCTGCTGCGGTTCAGACAGGGTGACTGCTTCCAAAGGTTGCTTCTAGGCATCGTCAAACGGGCGGAGCAACTGCTTGCTTTTTTGCTGCTGCGTGCTTGTTGCTGGCATAAATCGGGTAGAACAACTGCTTGTTTCTAGCGGATTTGACCTTTTTACTTGGGCAGAGCAACTGCTCTTTCTGAGATTTTTGGACCCGGGAAATAGGGTGGATACCTAGCTGGGGGGCTAAGGATCACTTTAACCAGTTGTATTTGCTTTTGGAGGAGTTTTGGCAGAGCTTCGAGGCTTTATAGGAGAGGGCGCTCACTATCAATAGCTCACTGATTGCTCACTATTCTCACAGCGTAACAACAACGCTGAAAGCTTTTGGGGATTTTTTGGTGTGCTGAAAGCGAACCCCGGGGCCTCTATTTATAGGCTGAGAGAGGGACTCCGCAGTTATTTCTTTTTCTTCTTCGTGCTGCTATTGCTTGTACCGCATGCTTCAGGATTTGTGCAATGCGTTAAGTTTGGGCACATTGTAGCAACTTTGGGTGCCACTGTAGAAATCTGGGCGCCGGATCCAGCCCTTTTGGGCGCCGCGCCAGGGGGCTTTGGCTTAGCGCCAGCCTTCCGAAATTCAGCCTCTTTTTGACACTTTAGTCCCTACATTTTACTGTTTTGCGCATTCTGCTTTGTCTTTTGCATTTTTAAACCCTGTAACTTGACATTTGTTAAGTTTTAACATGTCTTGATATCGCATGCCAAAGTTACGTACCAGGGGTACGAAATTGGGGTGTCTACAGAGCCCCTCAACGAGGGAGTCTACGGGTAACCCGAAGCTTACTGAGTAGATGAACATCGTTGATAAGAAATAGTTTCTCCAATTTCGTGCAATTATAATGGGGGAGAAATGCAATAGGTAGTAGTTATAATGCAACAGTTTATAATGCTAACCAAAACTCACATATCTTAGACATGTTTAGTCGGTTATAGCAGGTTATCGTAGTTTTTAAGTAGATATGCAAATTAAATGCTCTAATGGTCGGACCTACCGAGGTAGGCTGCCTACGTATCCCTTAATAAAGGGAATCAGACTAAACTTAGTTCGGCCTAAGCCGAAACAAACATGCTGCGACGGTCGTGCCTACCGAAATAGGCTGCCTACGTATCCTTATCTAAGGAATCAGACCGAACGTAGTTCGCACCAAATGCAAACAGACAGTGCCGGGTGGGATGCCAAGATCAAACATCGTATCCTCAGGACAAGATCCTTCGTCGAAACACGATAGCCTCTCTCTCTGGCCCGGGGTTGCAGCCCCTTCGTGAGAAAGGCAAAACACTACTCACATCAAATGCATGTCGTATTCTCAAAGGGTTGAAACCCTTTGTCGAATACGACGGCGGAATGCATCGTCTCCTCAGGAACTCGGCCTTCGTCAGAGAACGATAGCCTTTCCCTCTGACCCGGGGTTGCAGCCCCTTAAGGGAAAGTTTACAAACACGAATCACATTATGGGCTGATCATTCCTCTTGGGGTTACGCCCCGCGAGGAGATGATCCTACGCTACTCCTATAAAGCAGGAAAACATCGCATTCTCAGGAACTCAGTCCTTCGTCGAATGCGATGGCGAAACTCATTATGCATGCAAAAGCTAAAATACTTTACCTCTTCTTACCATTGCTTTGCTTTTGCGACTTCTGTCGCATTTGCTGCACTTGCTGCGCTTGCCGCGCTTTCCGCACTTGCCACACTTGCCGTACTTGCCGCACTTGCTGCATTTGCTGCACTTACCGCACTTGTCGTACTTGCCGCACTTGCTGCTTTTACCACTTTTGCTGCCTTTGCTGCTTTTACCACTTTTGCTGCCTTTGCTGCTTTTGCGGACTCATGCTGGGGATTTTCTTTCTTTGCTGCATTTTCGGCTCTTGCTGGAAATCTTTCCCCTTTTGCTGCTGCATTTCCGGCTTTAGCTGGAAATTTTTCCTTACCACTGCATTTCCGGCTCTAGTTGGAAAATTCTTCTTTGCTGCAATTTCCGGCTTTAGCTGGAAATTTCTTCCTTGCTGCAATTTCCGACTTTAGCTGGAAATTTTTTCTTTGCTGCTTTTCCGGCTTTAGTTGGAAAATTCTTCTTTGCTGCTGGTACATATATTTTCCATGCTGCTTATTGCCTTTCTCTCTTCCTTTTTTTCCTTGCTTCTTTTTTTCTTTTGCACACATACATTTTTTTTCTTTTCTTTTGCATGCTTTACATTTTTTTTCTTTTCTTTTGCATGCCTTACCTTTTTTTCTTTTTCTTTTTTTTTCTGCTTCTTTTTTCTCTTTTTTCACTTTTTTTTCACTTTTCTTTTTTTCTTTTTTATGCATTTTTATGCATGCTTTATTTTTCTTTTGCAGAATTTTACCTTTGCAGCCGATTTTCCTGGCTTTTCTGCTCATTCTACGGCTGATCTGTTGGGGATATGGACTTTACTTTGCTTTTGGATGGATGACCGCTAAATTTTGTTAACAAAGTTAACTTTGTTAACTTTTCGTTAAGCTTCAGGGGTCATTTTGCAGCTTTGGAAATTTGAGGACTTAAGTGCCGAACCTTCAAACTTTGGAGGGGAAAAAGGAAAAATTCATTGTTTTTCTTATTAGGACGGGAAGCAGGGGAGAGCAGAAGCCATTGCTTCTCTTCTTCGTTCTTTCTTACTTTCTCTGTTTTCTGCGACTCCATTGTTGCTCCTTTGCATTTCTTCTTCATTTTCTTTCATTTTCTCAATTTTCTTTCGCCAATTTGCGTGTTTCTCTTAGTAGATGACTTCTTCTTCGCGATCGCGGAAAGAAAAAGCTCCGATGCATCCGGAATCAAGCGAAAAGAGGAAGGAACTCCCTCCCTTGACCCGGAAATACGTCAAATACCGCTACTCCAAGGATGATTGGAGTAATCTTCACCGCGATTGGAACACTCACGTATCCAATCTTCCAAATTTGGCAGTAAGTTTCTTCTTTTCTAAACCCATTTGGATGATTTCTCAGATCTGCTAGATTTTCGTGCTGCTTTGGCTTGTTGGAGCGTTCCTGGCCCTGCTTATAATGCTTATGCATGCAATATATATGCTAAAATGATGCAATTTGGTGATTATTCATGAAATTTATGAAATTTATTTTTGCGATGCATAATTTAACTAGTGGGCACTATTTGACCTTGCAATGCATGCTTTATATTATTAATGCAATTTGGCTATATGATGCATGCTCTAGGCTGAAAAAATATTCTATTATGATGCATGCCTATGAAATTGACTTTTTGGAATATGATGCATTTTTTCGGGCATATTTTCGGATATATTTTCGGATGCATGCAAAATATAGCAGGGACATTTTATGCAATAAAACTCATTTTTATAAAATGCTTATGCTGTATAGACATGATAAATGTCATGGAAATATTTTTCTTTCTGAAAAATTTGCAACATTTTATCTTTATTTTTGCGAATGCTGAAATGCAGCTATCTAGATAATAAATGCAACTGATAAATGGCTAATGCATACATAATCATCTTATTGATGCAAATGCGATATAGAAATTTTTTGGGATGCTTGCTAATATCATGCATGGGCATTTTTTTTACGCCCAATAAAATGCAAAAAATGCATTATATATTCAAATGTAAAACATACATTTTTTACTTATATTTTTTATTATGCCAAAATGCCAAAATATATTTTTTTGAATGCAAAAAGATGCATTTATTATTTTTCATGGGATGCTAAAAGATGCAAATAAAAAATTTTGAATGCTAAAATGCAATAATAACAATTATTATCTTTTTCTTTTTCTTTCGAAATGCCCAAAATATTTTAGATGCAAAAAGATGCATTTTTTTTTCAAAATTTTTGAATGCAATAAAATCTTTTTTTTTATGCAAAAGTGTAATATAGAAATTATTATGCAAACATTTCATTTATCATATGCGACATGCTTATTTTTAATAATGGGTGAAAAAATAAAAGGATAGTAAACTTACCTTTTCTCTTTTTTTCTTTTTTGATATGCCATTTTTTTTTGCAGATGCGTAGGCTCCTGAACCGGATTCGGGCCACCAGTGCCAATGTCTCCGATATTTATAGCTTGATGCCCGAGGTGGCACAGGTTTTGGTTGAAGGCTCAGGTTTCAGCACTTTTCTGCGGGCTTTCGGTCCTTTTCGCAGCTATTTCCCCATCTACGAGGTGCTGAGGAACTACTGGTGGGATACTACCCACACCTTTCACTTTAGCTGGGGGGAGGCGACTATGACCCCTTGCGACTTTGCTGCTATTACCAGCATTCCTACCAGCATCGGTAGGACTTTGGAGCCTGACTACACCCTCCGTCACCATCATGACGTAGTGGAAGACCTCCTGGGCTTCGAGCCCGAATATAAACCAGCAGATGAGGTCCTTATTGGCAGCGTGCGGAAATGGCTACTAGATAATGCCGGGAGGGTTCCAGAGAACGACAGCAAGGCCGTAGCTCGCGTCACCAGAGCATTTCTCTTCTTTTTTCTTGGCACTTATCTTTTTGCCAACTCCTCTACCACTCTGAGGGTCTCTATCTTGCCATGCTTGGCGGATTTTGATCATATCGCCGATTATGACTGGGGGCAGGCAGGTCTGGTCGAACTGTATGCCTCAATGGATAGGGCTAGTCGCAATGACTCACCGACCCTTAATGGATTAGCTCCAGCGTGGGAGGTACCTTTTCTTTTCCTGCCTTTATTGTTTTCCCTCTTTTATTTTGCAACATATTATTTCTTTTTGCTGATATTTTTCTCTTTTTTTTTTTTTTTTTTTTTTTGCAGGTTTGGGCCTTTTCTTTTTTTCCATTTCACGCAGGGTCGGTTACATCAATGTTTTCACGAGCTGCCATACTTGACTGAGTTCATGGACGAGAACAGAGTCCGACCGGACCGATATAGCAGTAGCTCGAACATAGATTGGCTGCAGGAGTGTATTGCCAGTTCGAGCGCGGGTACCATGCACTTCCTTTCCTGGAAGGGCCTTTTTGGTCATTATGCAGTCACATTGGAGACGAGCCGCTGCCGAATACTGATGGTATCCATTATGGTTGATTCGTTGTATATGAGCGAGCGGGTCAACCGCCAACACTCTCCTCTTTTGACTCCCCCAGTTGTGCCTCCTATGCCTCCCATGTGGATAATTGCGCCAGATTTTCTGCCAAACATGTATCAGTACCTGACGAAGTTTCCTATGCCCCTGAGTGACTTCCCGCCTATGGCATACGAGGATTTCCTGAGGACTATGCTCCATCCTCCCCCTCCTGTTCCTGCGGCAGCCAGGCGTGCTTCAGATGTTTCTGCTAGGCCGAGGCCTTTTATTCCATCTCTTAATGAGCATTTGGAGTTCACTGCACCTGATGATGCCTTCTCCACTTTTCGATATCATCGAGGCCATAGGATGGTGGAGGAAGTTCTCCCTGATGTTGATATTCCTGAGGAGTGGCGGGTCCCGGAGCAGGCTCGCTCGGTAGACACACTTCATTTTTGCATCTCTCTTTTTTTATTTATTATTATTTTCATGCCTATATTTTTTTTTGTGGAGGCTAATATATCTTCTTCTCTTTTTTTCTTGTACCAAATCTGTACAGATATTTATTTTATGCAATGCAATATAATTTTATATGATGCAAGAAATTAAAATGTAGACTCAATAATCATGCACAAAATAAAGCTAGACCAATATCTAAGGGTAATGGCACACTGCAGCTTAGAAACGAATTTTAGAAGAATACACCTTCGGGCTTGAACGGGCTTTTCGAATAATCTGCGTGGAGGAAGAGGCAGCCGCCTCTTCCTGTGCTGGAACCTATAATTACCGCAATGCTATTCTTATAGCCTCTTCGTTTTCTTCGCAATCAGACAGAGCAACAGACAATAGTCGGAGCCGAAAATACCAGGATACCAGGCCGGTTTGAAATAATGGGGACGTTGATGATGGAAGAGAGGATACTTCTGGAGGTTCTCACACTGGTGAGACTGAAGCTTCTTCTGTGCCTCGCAGAAGGAGTATATGGGTCCGGCTGGGCGGACGCCGCAGACATGGATAGACCACTTCGGGGCTGAGCTGCAAATGAAGGATAATTGGGGGGAAACAAGGGGGGTAGAGGTAACAAGATAATAGATATGTACAGGCAATAAATGCATAACCTAAATATCTTAAGCAGTTATTCCTAAGTTGCACCTTAGGACCATATATTATATTTTGGTATTTTAATGCGAGCTTTTGTCGTGGTTTTTCTCTTTATTTGTCAGTCAAGACTCTGCATGCTGAAGACCGGAGGTCGGATGCTGAGGATTCAAAAAGTGCAATCCCTCCCCTTTTCTCCTGATTCATATTTTTTTTGATATATGTGCTCTAATTTTTGCATAGGCTGCCCTTTCGGGTTTTCAACCGAGCGAGCCCTTATTTCTCCTTATTTTTTTGTTGTTTTTTTATATGCTCTAACTTTTACCTAGGCCGCCCTTTCGGGTTTTCAGCCTAGCGAGCTAGAGAGGGAAGCAACTGCCAGATAGATTGGCTCAATCATAATACCTTTTGAGCTTATCGAGGTTGAAGGGCTGAACAAGATCCTCCCTTTCTTGGTTCGTAAGGAGTACTGCCCCTCCTGACCGGATTTCTTTAACAACATAAGGTCCCATCCAAGGAGATTTCCATTTTCCCCTAGTATCAACATAACTAGGGGGTTTTTCTCGAAGCACGAGATCCCCGACTTGGATGTCGCGACCTTTGACTTTTTTATTGAAGGCTCAGGCTATGCGTCTTTGTTATGCTCGGGTGTGTTCTAAGGCTAGCAGTCGTTGTTCATCGATTAGGGCTAATTCTTCGTATCTCCCTTTGACCCAGTCAATTTCCGATATGCCAGATTCCATCATCACTCTCAATGACGGAATTTCAATTTCTATGGGCAGCACTGCCTCCATGCCATATGCTAGAGAGTAAAGGGTAGCCCCAGTGGGTGTGCGGACTGAAGTGCGGTAGCCCCAGAGGGCTAGCGGCAGTTTTTCTGGCCAGTCTCTTCCTGTGTCAGCTATTTTTCTGATAATATTTTCTAGCATTTTGTTAGCTGCTTCAACGGCACCGTTTGCTTGTGGCCAATAGGGGGAGGATTTATGCCTTTGGATTTTGAATTCGTCGAGCAGACGATTCACGTCCCCTTCAAAATGTGTGTCGTTGTCGGAGATTACTTCGAAAGGCACTCCGTATCGATATACAATATTGGTTCGGATGAAATTGAACACCTTTCGAGCATTTAGAACTTTATAGGAAGAGGCTTCCACCCACTTTGTGAAGTAGTCGACGACTACCAGGACATATTCATGGCCATTGGATCCCTTCGGGTGAACTTGGCCTATGAAGTCGATTCCCCAAGTTGAAAAGGGCCAGGGGGCTGTGGAGTTATATAAGATGTGCGGGGGCACGTGCTGCAAATTTGCGAAACGCTGGCACTTGTCGAAATGATGCACCCACTGAATACAGTCGGTTTCAAGCGTACTCCAATAGTACCCCTGCCGGATAACTTTCTTGGATAACATATGGCCATTCATGTGGGGCCTGCAGGTACCTCCATGAAGCTGGTCCATGATTTGCTCGGCTTTTGCTTGATCGACGCATAATAGGTTCAGGCCTTGATAATGCCTTTTGTATAGGCTGCCGTCGCTAAATACGAATTGTGATGCCCATCTTCGTAGGGAGACTTTCCCTCTTTTGTCTAGGCTGGCTCGTGGGGGTTTCAAACTGAATACAGATGGATCGACATCAAATGGGGAGAGCACATGTGGAGGTATTATTCGTGATGGGGATGGGAGTCTAATCGCGGCTTTTTCAGTCTTTTTTGGTAATGGAACGAATATGTTTACTGAGATCGCAGCCCTAGCTTATGGTCTTCGGATGTGTAGAGAGCTTGATTTGGTTAATGTAGAGGTGGAGACGGATTCTAAATCGGCTGCATTGGGTATTAATGGAGCTCATCAGCTTCCTTGGAGGTATATGTACGAGTTGGAGAGTTGCAGAGAGTTGGGTACTGGTTACTGTATTTATCATGTTCATAGGGAAAGGAACTCTGTAGCAGATAGTTTGGCTTCGGTGGCGTATACTCATAGGTCCAGTGTCTCCTACGGGTCTGCTGAGCAGTTGCCTCGTCAGGTCCTCTGTGCCTATCGCCAGGATCTTTTGGGTCTTCCTAAGTTTCAGAAAGGTAGATAGTGTTTGATTTTTATTTGAGTCCTCTGTTTGGTAGTGTCGTTTGGTTTTTTATGTATTGGGTTAGAGGTAAGGCTCCTTTGTCCACCCGTTTGTGGGTTAGGCTGGTTGTCCCCCTCCTTGTTTTCTCGTTTTTTATTTTAATAAATTTGTGCAGGTCGTCCCTGTTTCTTAAAAAAAAAAAAGAGGATAGATCCCTTTTTGAAGCAGATTTAGGATATCAGAATACCAAGGCTCGTGATCTATTTCAGGGGCTGCGATGATTTTCAAGCAGTATGCCGGAGTGACCTTTTTCCCCACTATAAATGGCTGGACATGGGTTTATGCGGGAATTTGGACCAACGATGCTAGTAGCCAATGCATCGGCAAATTGATTTCTATCTCGCGGCAAATAATGAAACGAGATAGAATCAAACTTGGTGGCGAGTGCAGTCAACTTGGCATGATAGAGTTGCAGCCGAAGATCTTGGGTCTTCCACTTCCCTTCGACTTGATTTATAATCAGAGCGGAGTCCCCATAGACTTCCAAGTCTTTGGCTCCTTTACGGAGAGCTTCTTCTAGACCAGCGATGCAAGCTTCGTATTCAGTTGTATTGTTTGAGCACTCAAACTCCAACCTTATGGCCAATGGAGTGTGGGAATCTGCTGGGTCGATTAGCAAGATTCCTATGCCAAAACCTCTTTTATTTGCGGCTCTGTCAAAGAAAATTTGCCAGTTGGTGTCGTGGTCAGTAATTTCCAATACACCTTCGTCTGGGAAACTAGGCTTAGTTGCATCTTCTGCTTTCAAGGGCAGATCGGCTAAATGGTTTGCGATTACGCTGGGTATATGATGAGTTCTGTTACGATCCAAAATTAATGTCAGAAACCAGGTGTCGACACCGACAATTCCTTCTCCTTATCTTGAATTGTCTGTCCCTAATGTTTTCAAAATGTCACGACCCCTTATACCCATGAACGATCCGGGTCTAACCATTTCCCCAATAAACCAACCTATAAATGGGAATCGAGGAATATCAGACTGGTCCCCTGTTCATTGGTCTTGAAATAATCCTTAATCAAAGGTTCTTGCTTGCCCGCTCTTTGCTAACTTTCATGAGCAAGGACTAACATGCATTCCTCGATTCCTGTTTCCTGTAGGATGTCTTCCAATGACGAAACGCATTCTGAAATCGAAGGCCGCAGCTACGACCATGGAGCCTCTACTGAAACCGAAGAGAGCCTCGAGACTGAATCTTCTAGCTCCGAGGGAACCGAGCAGGAAGATCCCTTATTAAACCCATGAGAACCCATTACCTTCGCAGAAGGAACTTTAGAGTCTTCGACTGAGCTGGAAGATAAACCCACCGAGAATGAGCAAACCAATTTTAAACAAAATGACCGACCTAAAAATATCCTTCCGAGCACGAGCAACCCGCGATCCAAAAAGAAAAGACTTGACACTCATAAAGGCAAACAAGTCGCGATCAATGCTCCCGCCCAACTTAAATGGGATGACTTGACTTGTGAAGACGACGTATCCGCGTGGTTTTATTCGCTGGGTATAGACCCCAAAAACTACCGTGTCAAGGCCTTCGACCTGGACATCGAGAAAGACGGGCACAATTTCCAAGGAGACCGCATGGTCTTCTATTTTGATTTTTTCCTCGTCGGTCTAAGGCTTCCCCTAGACCCTTTTTTCTCAGAATTCCTGAATCAAAACCACGCCCTTCCTTGTGATCTGACCCTCACAACTGTAAGATTCCTGGTCGCCTATACTGTTGCTTGCCGGTTGCTCGGGTTTGAACCCAGCATGACCCTATTCAGAAAATTCTTTCTGTTTTCCTTGGACAAGAAGAGTGGCCGTATAACTGGCCAATCCAACACGAACTACTTCAAACTCTTCACTGATGGACCCAACAAGGTTGATGCCTGGGATAGAAAGGCTTTGCTCGTTGAATCTCGGGTCGGGTGGCCTTTTGCTCCGTATTTGGAAGATTTGGAGATCGCCAAGTATGACAAAAACGCATTTCGAGTAGGGGAACCGCAACTTGCTAAGGCCTTTAAGAAGCTAGTTGGGGTTAAGGAAGGGAAAAAAGGACAAGATTGGGTGCTGGATTGGGTGGCCCTCACTTCTGAACTTCCCTTACTCAGTCTGGCAAGTATATTGAGCTGGCCGGTAGAAGGAGTGGAACCTAGGGTGACCATTGATACTGAAGAACCCCACCCTTATTGGGGAGATTGTCACGGAGGGAAATTCCCTAGCGAGTGTCCCGACGACCGCGGCATCGGGACAACTGCACCTCGCTTCTCTTTGAATGGTATTTATACTAATTTTTCAATCTAGCTTTCCTTTGCATTTTACTTCAACCTCAGATTTTCTTAAACTCTCCGTAACTCTTTTTGCAGATATGAAACAACTAGAAGATTCCAACAGATTCCTTCAAGCTATGAAGAGGAATGCTACGAGGAGGAACACCCAGATGACCACCCTGGAGCCTGCTCGTCTTCCCATCGTCCCTTCTGTAAACACAGGACGAGGAATAAGCTGGGGGTACCACGAGCCAAATCAAACTACAAGTCCTATTCCTACGCCGCTCCTTCCTCTACAACTCCTGCTGCTTCCAATCCAACCATTCCCGCCGCACAATCATCAAAACGGCCTGCCCCTGAATTTCATACCGACAGAAGAACCAAATCGCAAATAGAACAAGGTGACCAGGTTGAAACGTTGAGCTCTCAAGCCCCTTTATGGCAAAGGGATAACTTTGTGATGCCAGAAACCCGGGAGCTCGCTGCCAAGATAATTACTGAGGTAGCCAATGTGCCTGACCTAGCCAACCTCAACACCAACAGACGGGGCGGGCATGCTGCCACTGTTGGACTAGGTATTGTGAAGAGACTCCGACACACTGGAATTCGGAAGAGGAGTACCGAACATTCTAGCTCAGTTCTGACTAGCGAGATAGGAATGTGCATGGCCGAGGTAAGTAACTATCTGTTTATTAAAGAAAGTAACCAAATGCTATGTTCTTTGTGTTTGACTTTATATTGTACTTTCAGGTTGCCACCAAAACTGAACTTTTGTACGACCGACTGCTTGATAACCTCAAGTCCTCCACCTCCATGTCCTCGGAAAAGAATAATCTTGAAGAGCAAATCAACCGCCTCCGAGCTGAGCTGAAAGAGAGCGAAGAAGCAGTGACTACAAAAGTAACCAAGCTCTCCAAGCTGGAGGAAGAGAAGAAGACCCTGGAAGCTCATCTTAGCTTTTCCAAAAAAATTGAAGAAACTGCTCTAAAAAACATCGGTCAAGTGAGGAAGGAACTCAAGGAGGCGCTCAACCAGCTGGAGAAAACCAAGGAGGAAGCAGCCAAGAAAGAGAGGCGATTGAGAGAAGAGCTATCCCGACCGGACGAGTAGCAAAAACTGGCAATCATTGCCGACTATAAGGGCTCCGAAGATTTCCAAACGAGTGTCGAGGAAGAAGCCTATCCCTTTTTCCTTCAAGGAGTCAATCTCGTACTAAGGCAACTTGCGTGCAGAGGGATGGATGTTCGGCCATAACAACTTGCTGAATGGGGAACTAACACCCCCTTCTGCCCTTCTACTCGCCCGGGCCATGCCTTGGTGCCCTTTACTGAAGATGAGCTGAATTCACTGGCTCAATCAGACACTCAAAAAGGACTTGCTGTCTGGACTCCTCCTAAAACTGCCGAGGTGACTATTACAGATCTGATGGCCCAGATCTGGATGGCCAAATCACATGAGGATTCCACCTTAGCTGCTCATTCTGCCGGTGACGACGGGGATGTAATTGTGATTGAAGAGCCTACCACCAATGAAGTGGTTGACCCTTGCCAGAGCACTCCTCAAACCGTTCCCGCGGATCCTTGAATTTCTTCTGGCCTGCGTGCCATAGATTTTAATCTTTTCATTACTACTTCCTTACAAAACAGTTTACAACATCTTTGGTCCTGTAATATCAACACTTATGCACTTTATGTTCGAGCTTGTATTTGCTTTAAAATGTTTTTTGACTGTTTAACAACCCATCCTTTAAATCAAGCAAGCTCATTCCAGGCTTGTCGAGATAAAAAATGCATAGCCTTCGAACAACAACCCCTTCACCCGAGCTGAGATAGCTCGTACTCATGAAGGAGAATAATCGAAACAACTGGCTCGAACACCAACCCTTTTTCACGAGCAGAGACACCCCGTGCCTGTGAAAAAGAGAATAATCGAGACAACCTTAGACCACACTCGAACACCAACTTTTAAAATAAGCAAGAAAAAAAACCCATGCTTGCCAAAAGCATAATTGAGTTTGCACCAAACGCTATAAGTAGGATACTTTTAGGAATAAGACCCAATACGTGCTTATTTATTTCATCCCCACTTACATCAAATCAAGAAAAAGTGCAATATTCCAATCAACGATAATATTTCTTCAAGTGATCTGTATGCCATGGGTGCTTAAGCTCAATGCCTTCCTCTGTTCGCAACATATAGGTCCCCTCCTTGACAATTCTGACTACTTGAAAAGGACCTTCTCAATTAGGAGAAAGCTTCCCCCATTTTGCTCGATGTCCTGTCGCCTCAATTTTACGGAGAACCCACTCGCCCACAGCAAATGACTGACCACGAACCCTCTTATCGTGGTGGGCCTTTGCTCGCTGTTTATAATTGGCCATTCTCATCTTAGATTCCAACCGTTTCTCCTCCACCAAATCAAGATCAGCTGCCTGAGCTACAGTGTTGGATTCTGTATCATAGTGAAATACTCTATGATTTGGCAAGTACATCTCCACCGATGCCATGGCCTCTGATCGATGTATTTTATACGTCGATTTTAGGTACTTTCATGACTTAAATTTAGCGATTCCACGAGGCTTTTGGCTACTGATGTGTGTTTTTCAGTTGTTTTATGAGTTTCATGGTTTTAGGTGAAATTATATGAATTATAAGGCTTTATGGTGAATATTCCAAGAAGGGGCCAAAGTGTAAATTGAAGAAGAAACGGCAAAAGGTGAATTCTGATGACCTTGCGGCCCTTAAGGTAAGCGATAAGTCGAGGAAGATCGGCCAGGATAATTGAAGACCCTGCGGGACGCAAGAGGTGATGCTGCGACGCAAGGTGGCAGGCTCGACTTTGAGATTTTCAAGCGGACTAAAATTCCTAAACCCCACAACTCCTTGGTATAAATAAGGGCCGGTAGCCAAAGCTCAAACGCCCAAGTAGTTTTTGATAGTTCGACTTAGGATTTAGAGTGTATAACATAATTTAGTTATTGTAATTATAGTTTTGAAGATCGATCCATGTATTCAATCATCTCCATGTGCTGTTCATCTTCAAAGATGAACTAAACATCTATTAATCTAGGAGTTGGGAGGTAACTTGTATCGAATCTATGCTTTAATCTATTTTTATTCATTCAATTCTTGTTAATTGTGGTGATTATCAATCCCTCTATTATTTCACTTTGAACAAATGAATATGTAATCGTGAATAATAAAGGCTAAGAGGTGCGGATAAGCGCATGATCAATGTGCATATGTTGTACACTGGCTCACCATCATGATAAATTGAACCTATCGAGCACGAGAGTGATAAGTTAGGGCCAGGTTCCATATATGACCTAAGTGACAGTTAGGATCATATGTTCTTGTGCCTAGGATATAGAATGGGCGAATTATTTGGAGATGAAGGCTGAGCAGTAATTCGGCAGGCTATATCTATATTTTGTGAAACGAACCAGAAATTGAATGATACTTTATCAAAATAAGCCATAGAGGAGATACAAGTGAAACCTAATCTAGATTTCCCTCCATAAGATCTTCATAATCTTTAGAATAGTAGTTTAGTCAATTAAAAAACTATTTGAATTAGTTAACTTTAGAATAATAGTAGTTTAGCTTCCCAAACTATAAAATCAATATAAAAAACCCCTTATTTTAATAATTTGCTACCGAATAATCGTGCTATTCATTGATCTTCTTGTCTCGTGGTTCGACCCTTGCTTCCCAAAAGTTTTGGGCGCCGTTCTTATTCTACAATAGTCTTGTCCACTTAAGGAAATAATTAAAATAAGACATCAAAAAGATTTTTATTTGTTTAGTAGATCAAGTTTTTGGGCGCCGCTTTATTTATTTTTTTGGAGAAACTAGTTAAGCATAGTTAGTTTGTTGGTAGCATAATTTTTATTTCAGTTTTGAATAATAAAAAAAATACAAAAAGATTTTATTTGTTTAGTAGTTAGTTGTTTTAATTGCTTTATTTATTTTATGCACGGTCATAGATCTTTGAATCCTAAACTGGTAGAACTAAATCAAGATATAAATAATATTGGAAAGAATCAGGAAGATCTTGATAATCTAGCAACCCGGCACGGATAATCAAGAACAATTGAATCAAGAGGATTCTGGTTGATCCTCGATGGACAATAATAATCTAAATCCTAAAATCCGGTTCATCAGGTTAATGCGAATCAAAGAGAAGAAAGAAGAAGAACGCTAGAAGAAATATGGAAGTAGTAGTAAATCAAGAGACTATAAATGATTATAATTAGACCCTACAATTGAATGTAGTAACATCATGTCTAGTCTTCTGGGAGCGATGGGAATTTACGAGCAGTGAATGTCATGAACATGTACCCTCAAAGACAAAGGAATGATCCCTACTCAAACACATATAATCCTGGTTGGAGGAATCATCCTAACTTTTCATAGGGAGGAAATAAACCACTACAACCTCAACAATTCCCAAATCAAGGTCAATTGCGAATTGAAGAAGTTTCAAAATCGGATGGAGCAAACAAAGGACAAGTTGCCCTTAACAAATATTTGCTAGAAAAAGTAAAAAGTTTAAGGGAGAAACTTGAAAAAGTTATGAACGAGAAAAGAGAAGAAGGGAAGTTCCCTAGTCAAACTGAACAAACAAAGTCTATCACGAGTAATTGGAGAAGAGGTAAGTGATCCTATTCAATCTTCGATGTGCACGATAAATTAGATAATTCTGAAAAAGAAGTTGAAAAAGATAAAAATGAAAATAATCAACCAAATAATCAAGAAGTAGAAAAAGAATTGCAAAACAAAGAAAGTCAAAAGGAAGTAGGGCAAGAAAAAGAACAAGAAAAAGAGGAACCTTATGTGGCACCACCACCATATGTTCCTCCAATTCCGTTTCCTAGAAGACTTATGAAAAACAGAATGGATAAACAATTTTTGGAAATTTATAATATGTTATCCAAAGTGAATGTTAACCTTCCTTTGCTTAATGTTATTAAAAATATTCCAGCCTATGCTAAGTTTTTCAAAGATCTTCACTCTAAGAAACACAAATTCGAAAACAATGAAAAAATTATTGTTTCTGAAAACGTAAGTGCAGTATTACAACCCAAACTTCCCCCTAAGTTGAAAGATCTTGGCAACTTTAATATCCAAGTCTCATTGGGTAGTTCTAAAAAGATGAAGGCTATGTTAGATTTAGGAGCAAGTATTAATTTGATGCCTTTTGTAGTCTATAAACAATTAGGGTTGGGAGAACTGAAACCCATTAATATGTCTTTACAATTAGTTGATCGTTCAGTTAAACATCCTTTGGGTATAGTAGATGACATCCTAGTTCAGGTTGATAAATTAATCATTCCGGTTGATTTTGTGGTTTTAGAGATGGAAAGGAAAATATGCACAAATAATGAAGTCCCATCTATTAAGCTGAGACCTTTTATAGCCCACCAATACAATGATAAATGTTAAGAATGGTAAACTCACAATGTCAGTCCTAGGTGAAACTGTTGAAATCTCAGTTTTTGATGAAATGAATAGACCGAGTGACATGAATGCATGCTTCTCAATCGATGAAATTGAAAAACTGACAACTTAAACCTTTGAAGAAAATATTGAGGATGATGATTATGAGAAAGATGTGTTTGTAGTTCATGATGATAGAACTTTCTCTCACATAAAATTTGATATTGAAGAGTTACAAAGAGAAATTCGGGAGACTGATGAGAGAAAAGAGAGAGAAATATTAGAAGCCCTTAAGGATAAAGATAATATAGAAGAGTCAGAAACAAAAAATATTTCTGATAAAATAGAAAAAGAAGAGATTGAAAATAATGAAGAAGAAGAAATGGAATTTTTAAAATCTTTTTTTGAAGAAATAGAAATAGAGGAAGAAATAGTAGAAAACATTGAGGAGGTTAGAGAAGAAACAATTAAACCCAAAAATTCTGAATTTATTCCGTATGTTAAATCTCCTCCTGAAGAAGAATTAAAGCCATTACCACTGCACTTAAAATATGCATTTTTAGGGGAAGGTAAAACTTTGCCTGTGATAATTGCTTTAGATTTAACAGAAGAACAAGAAGCAAGCTTGTTAAAAGTTTTATGGACACATAGAGAAGCCATAGGTTAGTCCTTAGCAGATTTAAAAGGTATTAGTCTGCCTGTGTATGCATAAAATACATTTAGAAGATGGTAGTAAACCTTCTAGAGAAAGACAGAGAAGACTTAACCCTCACATGGAAGAAGCAGTAAGAAAATAAATCCTTAAGCTTCTCGATGCGGGCATAATTTACCCAATATCGATTTGATAAATGGGTTAGTCCGTTCGAGGTAGTTCTAGAAATCATGAATTCTGATGCGTTAAAATGATAAGGATGAATTAGTTCCCACACGAACTATCACGGTTATAGAATGTGCATTGATTTGAAATTAATACGAAACTAGGAAAGACCACTTTCCCTTGCCATTTATTAATCAAATCCTTGAAAGACTAAACGGTCATGAATATTATTGTTTTCTTGATGGTTTTTCGGCTACAACCAAATCCATGGCACCCAGAAGACCAAGAGAAAACCACCTTTATGTCCTGGTACCTTTGCATTTAGAAGAATGCCCTTTGGACTTTGTAATGCTCGGCTACTTTTCAAAGATGCATGATTTCTATATTTGGTTTAGTGGAAAGATGTGTGGAAGTATTCATGGATGATTTTTCGGTATTTGGAAACTCTTTTGATCATTGCCTAGAAAATCTTCGTCGATCTTGAAAAGATGTTATGAAACTAATTTGACCTAAGTTGGGAGAAAAGCCATTTCAT
Organism: Codonopsis lanceolata; assembly: GCA_013146195.2. Taxonomy (NCBI): domain Eukaryota; kingdom Viridiplantae; phylum Streptophyta; class Magnoliopsida; order Asterales; family Campanulaceae; genus Codonopsis; species Codonopsis lanceolata. Next base: position 99,399,209 of record CM028377.1, read on the forward strand.
GGTTAAACATGGAATTGTCTTAGGTCATGTTGTGTCTAATAAATGAATTGAAGTTGATAAGGCAAAAATTGAAGTTATATCACAACTACCTCCCCAACCAGTCAAAGGTGTTAGAAGTTTTCTAGGGCATGCAGGTTTTTATAAAAGATTTATAAAAGATTTTTCAAAATGTGTAAACCTCTATGTAATCTGTTGTCAATAGACACTTAGAATTCATTTTGACCAAGAATGCTTAAGCATTTAATTTGTTAAAGGAAAGATTGACAAGCGCCAATTTTAACGGCCCGATTGGTCTCTCCGTTTCGAGATCATGTGATGCTTGGATTTGCAATGGAGCCGTGTTAGGTCAAAGGAATAGATAGGAAACCACATGTAATTCATTATGCTAGTAGGACATTAAATGATGCACAACTTAATTATACAACAACGAAAAAATTTTAGCGGTTCTGTATGCGTTAGAAAAATTTAGACCATATTTGTTAGGATCAAAAGTCA
>CM028377.1:99399803-99450186 GCA_013146195.2 Codonopsis lanceolata
AAAGAGCAACATCCCAAAAATAGAAAGGCTCTAGCGGCGTGAGCTAAATACTATCCGGCATTGACTCTCCCAGCATTCGTCAAAAGCCATCTCTTAACACTGTCAATTTTGATCTCATCCGCAGTTTTATATTCGAGCACGAAGCCCAGGAGATCCTCCACCACGTCATGATGTTGATGGAGAATATAATCTGGCTCAAGAGTCCGCTCGATGCTGGTAGAGATACCCGTGATAACAGCAAAATCGCACAGGATCATAGTGGCCTCGATTAAAGTGGAAAGTGTGGGTAGTGTCCCAGGAAGTTTCATAAAATATCGAAAATGGCCATATAGGCGTGGAAGGGACAAAATGCCGCATGAATACCCAGGCACATCCCCCACAAAACCCGTGCCGGCTCGGGCATCAAATGGAAAATGTTCATCACCATGTCGCAACTCGCCCAAACCTGGGTCAAGATAGTGCACTCCTTGAAAAAAAAAAGGAAGGAAGAAAAGGTAAGATTCTCATGAACCTTTTTTCTTGCATAATCAGTACATTAGGCAATTTTTTTTTAAATATATATATATATATGTATATATATAATAATAATATAAAGTATGTGTTCTTGTATATATATCAAAAACAAAAAAAAAACAAAAACATATAAATGTGTGCCTTCCATTTATGCATTTTGCATTTTAACATGCATTTAAGAATTTTCATTTGCATTCTTGCATAAATAAAATGTATATCAATCATCATTGTATCATCATAAAAAAAAAAAAAAAAAAAAGTGTTGTATGTTCTTCATTGTCGCATTTGCATTATGGCATGCATTTAAAGTTTCCATTTTTTATGCATATGAATCTTTACTATGAAAATTTTTGCTTTAATTTTTTTTTAATCATTGTAAAAAAAATTTAAATTTAAAGTAAAAAAAATTAAATTAAAATTAAAAAAAAATTATATAAGATTTTCATTCATTCGCCCCTTAGCATTCAAAATTTTCTATTTTTGCATATGAAAATCCTTGCTTTTAAAATATATATATATATATATATATATATATATATATATATATATATATATATATATATATATATATATATATATATATATGTATGTATGTATTGCATTTGAAAATTTTAAGTGCATCCTTGGCGTTATCGTTAAGAAAAATAAAAAGTGCATTCATGCATTTAAAATTTTTCGGGCATAAAGTAAAAATTTTAATAAAAATGCATCTTTTTGAATCTAAATATGTATTTTGGCATTTTTAGCGTCATAAAAGTGTATGTTTTGCATTTAAAAGTAGATACCGCATTTTGCATTTTCGCATGCATGATAAAATAAATGTACCCATGCATCATATTAGCGAGTATCCCATAAATTTTTCTGCATTGCATTTGCATCAAATAAATGATATATTCATCCATCATTTGCATTTATAGTCTAATAAGTTGCATTATAGCATTAGCGAAAAAGAGAATAAAATGCCACCAATCATGAAAAGAAAATATTCTCATGGCATGTATTATATCCCTACAGCATAGGCATGCATAAAAGTGAATTCTGGTGCACAAAGTATATCTGTTTTGTCCTACATATATCCGAAAATGCGTCCCAAAATATGCCCGAAAAAACTTGCATTCTGTTCCGAAAAGTCCGTTTCATAGGCATATAGCATATAAAAATATATTTAGGCCTAAAACATGCATCATACAGCCCAAATCGCATTAATTGCATAAATTATGCATTGTGGGGTCAAATAGTGACCACTAGTTCAATTATGCATCACAAAAATAAATTGCATAAATTTTATGTATCATTTTAGTTCCTAAATTGCATGCATAAGCATTATAAGAAGCATATATATCCTCCAAAAGTCAAAAGCAATACAGGAATTAAGCAGATCTGAAGAAATCAACCAAATTGATTGGTGAAAGAATATACTTACATCGGGATTCTGAAGATTCGAGACATGTGTGTGCCAATCGCGGACCAAATTACCCCAGTCATCCGTTCAATAGAAATATTCAACTTGATTCCGGTTCAAAGGAGGAAGTTCACCCTCCCTTCACCCGAATCTGGGTGCATTGGCGCCTTTCCCTTCCTAGATCTCGAAAAGAAGTCATCTATTTGGAAAAACCAACAATTTGGCGGAAGAAAATTGAGAAAAGGAGAAGAAAAAGAAAAAATAAGAAAAAAAGAAAGAAAAAAAAATAAGAAAAAAAAAAGAAGTCCCCAGCACGAAGAAGTAATAATTGCAAAAATAGCAAAATCAGCTGAATCAGCAGCAACAGCCGAAGCATGAAAACGTAAGAAAGGTAAAGTATTCCTATCCCACCTTCAATTAAAAAAAATAAATCTTTTTCGTATTCAACCACAGATTTTGACCGGTTGAATATGGTTTTCGAAAAGTTTTGTTTTAAAAAAAGAAAAAGAAAAAAAAGAGGCATAAAAAAAGATAAAAAAAAAAGAGGCATAAAAAAGAGGCATAAAAAAAAGAAAGAAAAAAAAGAGGCATAAAAGAAAGAAAAAAAAGAGGCATAATAAAAAGAGGAAGGAAAAAAGAAAAATCTCTTTTTCGTATTCAACGACGGATTTTGATTGGTTGGATACTGTTTTTGAAAAATTTGAAGAAAGTCTTTCTTTTCGTATTCAACGACGGATTTTGATCAGTTGAATACAGTTTTCGAAAAATTTGCAAATTTTCTTATTGTGCTCAACGACAGGTATTGACCGGTTGAACACAGTTTTTGAAAATTCCTCTTAACGTATTTCAACGACAGGTACTGACCGGTTGAAATACGGTTTTCGAAAAACTTAAAAATCTTCATACCGTATTTGACGACGGGTTTTGACCGGTTGAATATGGCTTTTCGAAAAACATGAAAATCTTTTTCCGTTGTGTGCTCGGACGGGTTTTGACCCGAAGGACATGACATCCTCGTTGGTTGTTCGTCTTGCTTGAGGCCGAACTACGTTTGGTCTAATTTCCTTTATTAAGGAATACATAGGCAACCTACATTAGTAGATCCGACCATCAGAGCATTTTATTGCATATTTGCTTAAAAACTACGATAACCTGTTATAACCGACTAAAAATGTTTAGGATATGGAAGTTTGGTATGCATTATAAACTGCCGCATTATAACTGCTACCTGTTGTATCTCTCCCAGTATTAATTGCACGAAATTGGAGAGTTTATTTCTTATCAACGATGTTCGTCTATTCAGTAAGCTGCGGGTTACCTGTAGACTCCATTGTTGAGGGGCTCTGTAGACACCCCAATTTCATACCCCTGGTATGTAACATGACATGAAATATCAAGACCAGTTAAAACTTAACAAATGTCAAGTTACAGGGTTGAAAATGCAAAAAGGATAAAGCAGGATGTGCAAAACAGTGAAATGCAGGGGCTAAAGGTGCCAAAAATGAAACAACTTAGCCTAAGCTGGCGCCACCCACACTCAAAATGGGGGTGGCGCCTAGTTCATCAATGGGTGGCGCCTGGTTTGAGCTACAGTGCTCCCCAAACTGCTACAGGACAGCTACAGTTCGCGTAATGTGCAATTTTCTCGGCGTTCTGTACAACTGAATGAAGCTCGAAGAGAGAAAATGTAATTCCTTCAGTGTCCTCTCTCTAGGATATAAATAGAGCCTTCGGGGTTCATTTTCAGACACACCTTTCTTCCCCGAAAACTTGCCGCGTCGTTGTTACGCTGGAGAAATAGAGAGCGAAGTGAGATAGTGAGCGATCCTTCTCCAAAGCCTCGAAACCCTGCCAAAACTCCTCCAAAATTAAAACCAACCGGTCAAAGTGAGCCTTATCCCCCCAGCTAGGTTTCCACCCTATTTCTCCGGTCCAAAAATCTCAGAAAGAGCAGTTGCTCTGTCCGATTTAAAAGGCCAAATCAGCCAGAAATAAGCCGTTATTCTGCCCGATTTTTGCCTCCCTCAAGCAAACAAATCAACCAAAATAAGCAGTTACTCTGCCCGGATCCCGAGGCAAAAAGTAACTTTCGGAAGCAGTTATTCTGCCCGAATCCCCACACCACTTCATAAATAAAAAAAGACTCCCTCTCCCTGAAGGACAGAGCGAGCACACCCTAGTCCGCTAGTAGGTAAGTTTTAAGATTTTTATTTGTAAAATGTGCTACTTTCCATCCGGCCTAATGTAAAAATATAAGTCGTTGTGCTGCCCGGATTTAGTTAGGAAATAACACTAAAAAGAGCCATTATTATGGCCAAATATTTTTAAGTATATTTGTAACTATTTGTAAAAAGACGGCTGCAAGTCCGTAAATAATGTAGCCACGGATGTATTTGTTTTTATTTCTTGTCTTTTAATGATTTATTTGTTTGCTAAATAAATATAACAAAAATCATACTTTAGCCAAAAACTATTTTTGAGACCGAAAAGACGAGTTGGGTGCCTAGCACCTTCCCAACTCGTAACTTAGCCTCCGAACCCGTTTTTACAATCTCTGGTTTTTCTTTTTGCTTTATTTCTTCCTCAAAATAAAGATGACGACTCTATAAAACATTTTGGATCCAGTGGGGCATCGCAACATATTTTTTTGCACTTTTCTGTTTTTCCCTAAAAAAGGGAGAATGTGAATGAAAAGGTGATGTATTCCTATATCCTGGTATCCCCTAAACAAGGGATAACTTGATGCAGGAAACCCAAAGCACCCATAGTGATCCGAAATAGGCCATAAGGTTATTTTCATAAAATCCATAGTGGGGCCTCGCAACACTCCTTTCTTGCACTTTCCCGTTTTCCCCTAAAAAAATGGAGAATGGGAATGAAAAGGTGATGTATTCCTATATCCTGGTATCCCCTAAACAAGGGATAACTTGATGTAGAAAACCCAAAGCTCCCATATTGGACCAAAAATTCACTGAAAGTTACCGAGACGTATTCAAACGCGTTATCTTAGATAGCACTCCTCTCGCACTTTTAATTTCCTCTTCCCCTAAACAAGGGAGGGTGGAATGAGTGCAGTGGTGTCCCGCATTCGCATGTACGCGCACCCGTATCCAAGGGCGCGCGGGCGTCAGTCCCGGGAATCCACACCAGGGTCTGAATCGCCTGCATGCTACCTACTCGCATTCTGCGTACTCTTCTATTAGCGCGGCTGTCCAACCATTTCGCATCTTACTTTGGTTGATGATGTAGTCATTTTCTGCGATGCATGGTAATCGGTACTCTCTGTCCAAGCACCATGATCTACTTACTAATTATGAGAAGTGTTTTGGTCAGCTTGTTAATTTCAACAAAAGTTGTTTCTTGGTCTCCTCCAGAACATCGATTGCTCGCATCTCTTCCATTCGTCGCTCCTTGGGATTTAATAACAAAAGCCTCCCCATTACATACTTGGGTTGCCCACTTTTTGAAGGAAGGAAAACGAAGAGTTTATTCGATCCTTTTATTCTTAAGTTGTAAATTAAAATTAGCTCTTGGGTTGGTTCTATCCTCAATCATGCGGGAAAAATTACCTTAATCAACTCAGTCCTTCACTTCATTACGATGTACCAAATCGCTATTTTGGATCCCCCCCCTGGTTGCTGTGATTATGTTGATTAACCGGATGTTGGCAAAAAATAATTGGGGTTCTGTTGAAGGCAAGAACAAATCTCACTGGATTGTCTGGGACACATGTTGTCGTCCAGTTCTTGAGGAGGGTCTTGGTATTCGCTCTCTTCGTGACATTGTCTGGGCTCACTCTATGCAGCTTTGGTGGTGTTTACATTTTTCTAGCTTTGGGTTCATTTTATGAAGGCTAAATACTGCCCTCATACGCACCATATTCTTTCTTCTACCTTAGGGTCTCATACTTGGCGACATATGTGTTCCATTCGAGAACAAGCAGAAACCCATATTCAGTGGCTTATTGTTTAAGGTCGTTGTTCCATCTGGTTTGACAATTGGTTTCCTTTTGTTAGGCTAATTCAATCTGGTAATAATTCCCTCATTTGTGTTAACAAGTTGTTCTCCTCGCCTAACATTATCGCCTCTGTTGCCAGTTCAGTCATTGGGCTTGTGGCAAGGGAAACCATTTCTGAACTAGGCATCGTTATTTCTGACCATGTTGAAAGGGCATGTTAGAGCTGTAATTCCAGTGGTCATTTTTCCTTATCCTCGGCTTGACATGCTATTCGCAGCCCCCTCCCTTATCTTCCATCGGCCAAATTTACTTGGTATAAGCATCTCGCTCGGTAGATTAGCATTTTTATGTGGCGTCTTCTGCGCTCTATGTTGCCCATTGATGAAAGTCTTCTCATTAAAGGCTTTAATTTAGCCTCTAAGTGCTGCTGATGCGTCTTGGGTCATCAGGAAACATACAATCATGTTTTTTTTTTTTTGCATAGCTCGATTGCTCATGAGGTTTGGAGTGAATTTTAACGCATTTGTGGAGTCTTGCCTGCCATGGATTATGTTTCTCAAACATGTTTTGCGTGGTGGCATAGTAATAATAATCCAGTCCTTATTACTATCATTCCTTCTCTTATGTTTTGGGAACTCTGGAAGCACTGAAATTGTGCAAAGTTTGATGGTATTCGTAGCCCTACCATTATCCTTATTGCTCACATTAAACTGGAGATAAGTAACATATTGTTTAGTGTTGGTCTTTCATCCCATCCTTCTTTTGATTGGATTCTCTTCTCTCAATTGGGACGTGTAACTACTAAAATTTTTGAGTAGTTTAAACCTACTATTGGCAGGGTCAAGTTAAACACAGATGGGGCTTCTCATGGAAACCCTGGTCTCAGTGCTAGAAGTGGTATTGTTCGCGATTCTTCGGGTAACATGATTTTTGTGTTCTCTTCTTTCTATGGGCATTCTACCAATTTTATGGTTGAGTGCAAAGCTGTTTTTCAGGGCATTAAATGGCTCCACTCGTAGGGATTTTCTAATGTTTCGGTTGAAGTTGATTCGAAAGTTTTGATTGACTGTTTAGCTAGTACTACTTCGCCCCCTTAGATTAGTGAATATATGCTTCATTCTATAGTCTCATTCCAAACTACTATGGATCTGACTTTCTCCCATTGCTTTCGTGAAGCTAATGCGGTGGCTGATACTCTTGCAAACCTTGCATGTGACAATCTATCCGATAAAGATTTTGTGCTTTGTTCAGATCTCCCTCGTCACATCAGAGGCCTCATTAACCTTGATCGTTGTGGTACTCCTTACATTCGTGTTACTTAGTTATTTTATTTCTTGTATTTCCTTTTTTGAGGTAAGGTTCCTCCATCCTCCCACTTATAAGGGTAAGACTGGTTGTCCCCCTTAAGTTTGTTCTTATCTCTTTTATTTTAATAAAATCTCGCATGGTACCGTCTCTCCTTCCATAAAAAAAAAATTTGCAGTAATACCCAGAATTTATAAATAATGAATAAATGACTCAACGGGGTCGATTTATGGCTTCCAGTTGTAACAATGAACCTGTACACCCTCGGCGCCATGCGAGCTTAATTGCTTAGTCTTTATCAAGCCGTGAGGCTTTCCTTCAATGACCTTGAAATTCCATCTCTGGCTAGACTCGACCAGAAGGAATTTTTTGAACCAATGATGGCCCTTGTTACCAAAACTGGCCAAGAGGGGGAACTTTTGAGCATGTTTGAAACAGGTCAACCGATCCATAGTGATGATCACTTTGTAGTAGAAGCAGAACAGAGATAAAGAGGGCTCGAACCCCTTCGACCTGGTGCATACTATGAAGGTCACCAAGGCCCTAGTCAAATTAGGAGTCAGATCCAAGGGAACGGAGCTCGTCTCTGTCAAGAACTTGCAAATAAAAGGGTCAAGGGGAAGCCCCAATCCCGACGATTCAAAGAGACTCAAGTAAAATCTCACTTGGTTGTAAAGCTTCCGCAGCTCGCTAAGACCCAAGGCCGGGTCAGGGAAAAACCCCGGAACCTGAACCATAGACGCGAGCCCATTTGACTACATCATAGAGATCTATATGATTTTCAAAAGGACGCAGAGAGCAAGAACCCTTCTCGCCCTCACCATCTGATACTTCATGCTGCCTAGAGATAGAAGCCTCGCCGCTACTCGTCATTCTCTCAATCTGGCGGCTATGTAGAACCCTTTCATCTTGAGGATAGTGCATGACTCTCTCCCTGGAGAAAAATTGAGTAATCAGACTTAATCCAATACGATCCCTACTCTCGAAAACCCTCATAGGAGTCACTGAGGGATAATCAAGAGCAGAGAACACTTCATCACTAAACTTCCAATGTACTATAATTCTTACCCCGAAGCCCGCAAGAATAAACCTCGCTTGCCTGGGAGTAACGACTGCCCACTTATCTTGGGACTGCCTATACATAGGACCCACTCGAAGAGGCTTGCCGAAGGTAGATTCTAAAAGTGGGACATCATCGCTAGTATTAACGGGGGAAACCGAGCCAGAAGCTGAGGTACTTGAGCTCTGGGGATCTATGGTGTCCTCTACATGAAGAGTAGGGTCAACTAAACTCTCTTCAGCATGACACATGCTAAAGCTAACACCCATTGATTCAAGGCCTAAGGGAATGGACTCGGCTTCATTCTCACTAAGTGAGTTCACCTCGACCTCGACATGAAAGGATGGTTCAAGGACACCCTCGTTAAGAGAAGGTAGGTCGGCATCAGCACCAGGACGAGGTGGTGAAAGGCTCCTAATTGTCAAAGGCCTTACAATGATTCTATTCCACTAATCCAACAACTCTAAGGAACTTGACGAACTACTCGATTTCAAGGACAAGGACAAATAGCGAGGGATCCTAAGACGAGACATATTTTCGAACAAAAAACAAGACAGAAAAACAGCTAATAGGTTAGGAGTAATACCATAATCTGGTACAAATCTTCTAGAATGCCAGAGAAACCAGAGATGACAAGGTTCACTTGAAAATTTAAAGGTTGACGAAATTAAGGCAAGGAAAAGCAAAAACAGTGAATCCCAATAGATACCAGAGATTAGACAAATGAAAAAGACTGCCAAAGCAACGAAAGAGGACATTAAGCGCAAACCTATTAGACGTAATAGCAGGAGAAAGCACAGGAAATTACCAGAAATACTCGTCAGAAATTGCCTGGGCTGAAAGGAGGGAAGAAAAAAGAAACCGGTAAAAATGTAAAAGTGAAAAAAGGGAGTCGTTTATACTAAAGCCTAAACGACGTCGTGGTGATTCGTATCACCCGCCTCTAGCGGGTCAACCCACGAGTTTATTACCTACGCACCTCCAAATGATGCCATCCAAGCCCCACCTTGATATTTTCACCTTTGAAAAGGGCGACGCAGTTACAATTTTGAAATTTGAAAAGTCACCCAGAATTTAATGTTGAACATCGGGAAAAGGAAATCATCATGATGGTGCGACTCCCCAAAATTACGATGTCACTCACTTTGTGTTAGCCAACTCAAGCATATGTACCTCGGCATCGTCTCCCGCTCCCGAATACGTGAGCTTATAACCTCAAGTCGAGCCGAAAACAAGGGACAAGAGATAGAAACCAAAGGTCGTTTGTCTTACTTCTCGGCCTAACTAGCAGATACAATCGAGAAGTAGGGGGCTACTAAAGGGACTCACCTCGTTCTAGAATAAACGAGGCCCACATCCAATGAGCCACCTTATGTGCCAAGGTGGATACCTTGGCCTTGACCCCCGTTTGACGAGAAAAACACACCGATATAGTGCGCGGCCTCTCGATCCGTTTTTCCTACAATCGGCCACTAAAGAGTCCTCCCTTCTTTGGCAAGTCCTCGCTCCACCCCACTCGGAAGAAGAGTTGATGACCCGCGAAGTCCACAAAGTAGTTGAAAGACTGCAATTCTTGCTAGGACTCTGTCACATGCAACCTAATAGTCACGTATGCAGACGTGTCTATTCAGCATGACTTGACGACCAACCCGACAGGGCATCAAATGAGCAATGTTGACTGCTTGATCATCCAGTAAGAAAGTACCACGTTATTACCGCCTTTATGTAGAAATAAGAGACATTCCTTACATTCATGAGGCATGCCAGTTTGATATCCTACTACATTAATCACATTTACTCCAGTTCAAACTATAGATATAACTTCTTCTTCTTGCATTTGAATATATTGGATCCATCGGAAATCTCATTCTTACGCGGGAGGGTTTGAGTCGGGAAATCCTGACTCCGCTAACGACACTGTTCATTTTAGCAGGTAAGAATCAGTCCATATTCAGTTCAACATGCCATTTGCTGCTCACATGGACAACACGACAAGGTCACCACAAATTTGGCGTGATCAACTATATTACGTATTTCATGGGAGATGTATTAAGATTTGCCATATATATTTGAACTTGATCTGAAATCTTATAAGTTATATCGTTGATTCCACAAGATCTGATAACCTAACGGATCAAGTGTATGTCAATTTATATCTGAATTTGTTAATATCTGATCCGATCCGAAATAGAAATTTATGGATAAAAAACAATGATAATATGAAATGGAGGAAGAACAAAAGACAACATCCATACATAATTGTGTATACTATGCATATGAATAATAATAAATTTGTTATTTTTGAATTGGATCGGGTTTTTAACGGATCAGATATAGGTAAATTCATATTTGATCCGCTAATAAATAGATTATCGGTTTCAAGTTATTGGATCATTATACAAATTCCTATCCGAAATTTTGAATCAGATTTAGACTAAAATCTGATCCATTAATAGGCTTAGGTGGTAGGGTCAAATCTACGTCTCTTGTCGATTAATTTTACTATAATTTCCTTTCCTCGCAAACAAATTATCATACACACATAGAGTTTATTTCAAACAACTTTTCTTGAACTATATCTATTAATTAGTATAATAATTTCTTAGTTCTTTTACATAGTAATATTTAATAAATATATAAAAATTAAGTTATTACTTACTAACAAGAGTGTCGTAGGAAACTATTAGCAATTGGGCTTGTGGCCCGATTATTTACTTCCGCTCACATGGACTGTATTTATATTATTAAAAGGTTAATTAGTTTCCTAATCCGAAGGGGTTCGGGATTGACTTAACATAACCTAGAAGAAATAGGGTTTCTTGTACAATAATATAAATATGACAACTATAGGGATAAATCCCTAACCTAGTTTTACATGCCTAGAGGAGAACGTCTTCTTGGCCGCCACTTCTCTCTCTCTCCTATATTCTATCTCACCAAATACTCCCTCTAGCCTAACCATCAAGAGGCTTGGATTTACGGTGTGAATCAGAATTGATATTCGTGCTACGTGATATCAATCCGACGAGAGAGACTTGCAGGATTGTTGATAGTGACATACGAAGATCGTAGCTCAAGTAGGAAGTCTTCTGCTTCGCTCAAAGTTCAAGTTCACACAAGGTAACTCATGATCACTCTTAGATAATAAACTTGTGGTATTCATCGGTACATATAACCTTCCTTGGTATCAGAGCATATATGCTTGATTTCTCGTTTTGTTATGCCATGAATTGCATGCTTTTGTTTTTAGGTTTGTTTAAAAGTTTTATCCGATAACGAACCAAATGGATTTTATTATTTCATGTGTAAAACGATTTTTATTTTTGAGAAAATTTTATATGTCTGAGTTCCCTATGATGAGGCGAACAACATACTAAATTCTCGTTGAAATCCGTTGGGTATTTTTTAAAATATCGCAAACCCTAGTTTTATTGAAAATTGTTTTTTTCCAAAACTTTGCATGCTGTTTTGACCAATTTATTTTCTGTAAAGCCATGGTTTTATAGTCTGTACTTATAGTACTCCGCGAGGGCTTTCCAACGACATATTGTATGCTTAATATTTGGACTTAAAATGAACGTTTTACGGCCTCGAGAAGTTGGCTCGGGGATCACGTTCGAGAATCGATTTTTTGGGTTATAAAAAGGGCGTCCCATCTAGAGATGTTAATCGGTCCAGCCCTAACGGTTTCGGTACAACCCTAACGGTTCCGGTCCAGAATAGGTTCGATTTAGTCGGTTATCACTTTTGTCCGGTCAAAAACCTAACGGTTTCTTGGCCTGCCCTCGGTTTCGGTTCAAACTCGGTTTCACCAATGATTAAACTTGTACGTTTTTGCCCAATTTCGAGGCTTGTACGCTTATTTCAACGTATTATACGCGTCCCGTATATTATACTAACTATATTAAAGATGTTAATCGATCCAACCCTAACGGTTTTCGGTATTATACCCATCCCGTATATTACTAACTATACTAAACCGTATGCAAGTTGGCTTCCGGTTCAACCCTAACGGTTTTTGGTCTGGCCCTAACGGTTTCGGTTCCTAAACAGTCCATCTAAAATTTCAACCCTAACAGTTTCGGTTCGGACTTACGTTTTTCGAACCTATTAACATCTCTAGTCCCATCTTCCCCACTCTCGGCCTCGATGTATGTGTCTCTTGTGGCACTCCTTTCGGTGTAAAATGTACACGACTGAAAATTACTCGACGATACGGATCCAACGCCACCGTCCACGACCTCATCGGAGTTCGGGAAGGCAGCGCGTGGACCACACTCTCCGGCTGGGTGCGTGAGAGGTTGCGAGGAAGACCAGTCAACTATTAACTAGTCAACCATTGACTAGTCAACTGTTGACTAGTCAATTGTTGACTAGTCAACGGTCAAAGAGTTGATTGCTAACGTGGCTTCCACATCAGCAAAGTTGGAACCACTTCCTGTGACATGGTTTTGGTGACGTCAGCCCTACCATGTTAGCATGCCACGTTAACCCTAGTACTGACTCAGCGTTCAGTCAGCTTTTCCCAGGAATCCCACACGCGCATGTGGCGTTTCTGGGACTCTGTTTTGGAAACGGTCGGCGCGTCAGGACTTCTTTCGGCCTTCTGAGCCAATGGTGGCCTCTGTTTTGGTCAATTCAACCTGGAAATGTTTATTTTGGTTTTTTCAGTAAATAAAAAACATGTTTTTTGATTTATTAAAAATTCAAAAATAATTTCCAGGGGCTGTTTTGTCATTCTGTGACTATTTAGGGCTATTTAGGACTGTTTACTAATTTTTTAAAATTCTTTGTGAATTTTAATCTATTTTAAAGTTATTTTTCGCTACTTAATTATCGTTTTGGGCTCTAAAATTGCGATTGAGACTATACGAGACCCAATAATTTTATTTTCAGTAGTGAAAATATTTATGTATATGATATGTGCTTTGATTGATTTGTTCTATCTTATTTATTTTGTTTAAATTATCAATTTATGAATATTTTCACGTTGTGCATACTTTGGTTGTGATTACAAGCCTCGCGGATTTTCCATCCTTACGTGTATGATGTAATTATATTTAGTAATTGGTTTTTTAATTATAACAAAAGTGAATCGAAATATATATATATATATATATATATATATATATATATATATATATATATATATGCTTATGTCTTATTTTTTCTTGCATCAAATTGTAGTAAAATGACTTCTAAAAATGTAATCGCTGACCATAACAAGGGTGAAAAATTGGATGGCACCAACTATAGTGTTTGGCAAAGGAAAATCATGTATTAGCTAAATGAGCAAGAGTTTCTTGACAACCTAGATACTGTGATAGAAGAACCAGAGTTGGGTAATTTGACCATCACCCAGCATCGCCAGCAAATGCATGAATTCCTTAAGTGGAAAAAGAAAAATCGATGTGCACGCTTTACTATGTTGAGTGGCATGCATAATGATCTGATTGGCGATTTTGAGGATTACCTAATTGCAAAACATATGTGGGACGAAATCAAGCTTATTTATGGAAATACTTATGCTACAAAGTTGAGGACTTTGACTTACAAGTTTGAAAGCTATAAGATTGACCAGAATCGTAACATTCTTGAACAACTACGCGAGATGTCTGAAATGATTCGTGAGCTTAAGGCTGCTGGTTGTATCTTATCTGATGAACAACAGGTTCAAGCAGTGATTCGTTCATTGCCTGACTCTTGGAGTAGTTTGAGGCGTATTCTGACTCATACAAACTCCATTTAGACTTTTTCACATGTATCTCACTATGTTGAGCTTGAGGTTGAGTGTGATGAAGTGAATCGCGTGATAAGTGATGCGACTCGTGATCATACTCTTGTTTCCTTTGAGGGTTCGCGCAAGTCATATGGGCAATGCAAGAAACAAACTAAAGGTAAGAAGACTCAGAATTTGGGCCCCAAAAGTGACAAGATTGCTAAACGCCAAAGAGGTAAAAAGAATATTGCTAAGCAGAAGTGCTACAACTGTGGTACCTTGGGTCATTTTGCTCGGACTTTTCCTGAGCCCAAGAAGGTATCCCTTAATCCTATCTCCTTGCAAAGTTATGTTTTCTCTAATGTTTTATTAGCTGACTCTCTCCCTGTGTGGATTGTAGACTCAAGCTTAACCAAACATGTGACGAGGGATCGAGGAGGATTTGTAAATTATCGAAAAGTTCATGCGAGTACAAGAAGAATTTTCATGGGAAATAGTTCGCCTGTTGAAGTCAAAGGAGTTGGCTCATACCAACTTCAAAGGAGTTGGCTCATACCAACTTCAATTGCGGAATGGATGCACATTGACTCTTCATGAATTGCTAGGACATGGATATTCTTTTAATTTTGGTGATGATCACTTGGATATTTTTTTTTGGTGATGAGATTTTGAGACATGGTTTTTTATCAGATAATTTCTTTAAATTAGATTTGTTGGATTCTCACAATTCTTCTGTTAATTATTCTTCTTGTATGGTTTATGATGATTCTAATTCTGAGTTATGGCATGCTAGACTTGGACATATATAGGAAAAGATAGGATAACTATATTGGCTAAATAAGGCCTATTAGGGTCTCTCACCAAAGTCAACCTACCCTTGTGTATATCTTGTTTGGCAGGAAAAGCTTACTGAAATCCATTTGGTAAGGCAAAAAGAGCCACACATCCATTAGAGTTAGTCCATTCAGATATTTGCAGACCAATGAATGTTAAGGCATGTCATGGAGCTTCTTACTTTCTCACTTTTATCGATGACTACACACGCTATAGTTATGTTTACCTTATTTCTCACCGCAATGAAGCTCTAAAGTGTTTTGAGTGTTTTCTCGCAGATGTTGAGAATCAAAAGGATAAAAGCTTAAAAACTTTTAGAACTGACCGGGGCCGTAAGTATTTATCTGATCAATTTAAAGAATTGTGTGAGAAAAAGGGAATATATCGACAGTCGACAATTCCTAGAACTCCGTAACAAAATGGTGTTGTAGAACGAAGGAATCGAACATTGTTGGAAATGGTTAGGTCGATGATGGCACAGGCCAACCTCCCAATTTCGTTTTGGGGGGATGTGCTAATGACTACTACCTACATACTTAACCGAGTGTCTTCTAAGTTAGTTCCCACAACCCCTTATAAACTTTGGAAAGGTGAGAAGCCTAAATTGGGGCATCTTCATCCTTGGGGTTGTTCAGGTTATGTCCATAGTACCTCCAGCATGTTTGGAAAACTAGGCCCTAGAGGAAACAAGTGTGTTTTCATAAGGTATTCAGATACCTCAAGGGGTTATGTTATGTATGGTGGAAAACCTGACGTAGGAATGACTGAAACAGAGTCGTGCAATGTTGATTTCATTGAGAATGATTTCCCGAAGATAGGTGAAGTTAGGAAAGACTTTGAACTTTTTGAGATGGAAGAAGAGCATATGACACCTTTTGGTGAAGGTAGGAAATTGCCTCAACCTAATCCGACGGTACAACATGAGGTTAAGCCTATGGAAGCCCCCAATGAGAGTCAAGGTGATCTTCATTCGAGCGGGAGTCTGATACTAGAGCGAAGAAGTAGACGTGGGAATATACCTTGTTGTCGATTCGCGATCGAAGAGGAATCTTTCCGAACTACTTCTTACAATTCTAGTGAGCCTACATCGTTCAAAGAAGCTCTTTCTTTACCTACAAACAATGAATGGATGACTGCAATGGAAGATGAAATTTCCTCTATGAAAAAGAATCAGGTTTGGGAATTAGTTGATCTTCCGTAACGTCGCAAGAATATTGGAAACAAATGGGTTTTCAAAGTCAAGCAAAAGGCAAATAGATCAATTGACAAATATAAGGCACGTTTTGTGGCGGAAGGCTTTACCCAAAGAGAGGGTTTAGACTATGAGGGGACATTCTCCCCTGTGGTGATATTTTCCTCTGTTCGCCTAATCCTAGCGATAGTAGCGCACATGGATCTAGAACTTTATCAAATGAATATTAAAATTGTTTTTCTCAATAGAGAACTAGATGAAGAGATCTATATGACTCAACCAGAGGGTTTTGAAGTCAAGGGACAAGAGCGCAAAGTGTGCCGACTCAAACGTTCCATCTATGGTCTCAAACAATCATCTAGACAGTAGTACATTCGCTTTCATCAAGTGATAACCTCAATTTGCTTTGTGATGATTGAGGAAGACCACTGTTTGTATGTTAAACGATCCAAGAAAAAGATCTTAATTATGTCATTATATGTTGATGACATCCTACTAGTTGGGAATGATATGGAGATGATAAATGCCACTAAAGAATGGATGTCTGTGTTTTTCGACATGACAGACTTGGGTGAAGCAAGCTATGTGTTTGGAGTAAAAGTCATTAGGGATCGTTCGAAAATATTTATCGGTTTGTATCAAGAGACTTATATTAAGAAATTCATCGAACGATTTAGCATGACTAACTCAAAGCCCATTGTCACTCCAATGGGAAAGGGATGTGTCCTTAGTAAAAACCAATGCCCTAAGAATGAAGAAGAGAAGAAGAGAATGACTACGATTCCATATGCAAATGCGGTAGGAAGCCTGATGTATGCTATGGTGTGTACTCGGTCTGACCTATGTTTTGCAGTTGGGATGTTGAGTCGATTCCAAAGTAATCCTAGACCTCAACACTAGATGGCAGTGAAAAGGGTTCTGCGTTACTTGGTGGGAACCACAAATTTAACCCTATGTTACCCATGTGGGGATTTGAGCTTGAAAGGTTTCACTGACGCGGATTGGGCTTGAGATGTAGATGGTTATAAATCCACTTCGGGCTACGCTTTCCTCCTTAACGGTGGAGCTATCTCTTGGAGTAGCAAGCAACAGACTAGCACCTCCCTATCTACGATGGAGTCAGAGTACATCGCTTGCTCAGCTGCGATTCAAGAAGCTGTGTGGTTGAGGAGTTTTCTTCAACATCTTGATGTTACGACGCATGTGGATCGTCTTGTAGTCATTGCTTGTGATAAGATGGATGCTTTAGGTTACACTAAAGATCCCAAGTATCATGGGAAGATGAAACACATCAATATTAAGTATCATTTCACTAGAGACATGGTTGCAGAAAAGAAAGATTTTCTATAATATATTCCTACTAGAAGCATGTTGGCTTACCCTATGACTAAGCCTCTAGCTGGAGAGATCTTTCAAGATCAAATGTTGGGTCTAGGGCTTCGTAGGATTTGATATTTATTCTGAGAACACTTTTGTTGACATTTGATTATTATTTTCATTATCGTTTGAATAAATTGCAGTTTCATTTAATTTCTTTTATATGTTAATTGGATGGCTTTATATGAAATTTCGTAGCATATATATTTTTGATTAAAAAGATGTCATGGATATTGAATTGACCCTCTCACACGAGAAATTCACCTTGTCGCTAGGTGGGCGAGCAAGCTGAGATAGTAAAAGTCTTTGGAACCTACGAAAGGGGGTGCGCAAATGACATTACATTTATCCCCTTGGCATATGGACAAGATGAGACCTTTTATAAAGGTCGACTTTAAATCCAAAGAAAAAATATGGATGTGAGATCTTAAAAGAGACACTAGAAAAGTGACTGCTTTTGAGTACTCAGGTTAGACGCTAGAAGGGCGGCTAGACTAAGGTTCGTATGGCGTTTGAGCATAACATGCCTACTTCATATGGGAGTTCCGCCATAGCATACACATCATACTATATGTGACAATAAATGTGACCAAAGAAAATGATTGAATGATTCCTTCTTCATCACTGTGTGAGTTCTAGTGATCAAATCCAGGTCACGATTATACCCTATGTGACTTAAAACTATATCATGATCTTGGACATTGACAATGCTACTTTGGCATGCCGACCAACGGGCTATGCACATACAGCCCTACGGAGCATTGTTGGGAAAGCAGTTAATCAAAAGTGATTGATATGAGTGTCTAAGGAAGATAGTATGATATATATTTCTATTTTTGTGTTTCAATGCCATGGCGATCATATTGAATATACAGTTCAAGAGATTGATCTTGATACACAAACATGTTGAGTTTTAAGCACCGCTCTCGAGGGATTGAGGATGCTTAAATTGATGTATATATATATGGTCTGGGGTATAGACGAGTTTTGTTTTCTAACGAAGACGTTTTATGCTGGTCAGATGGTGATTTAGTATACAGCTCCACACTTTATCTTTCTCGTCATGTCGCATGCTTCACTTCCAGTATGAAGACGCAGTGTTTAACGGGTTTTGATGATACGATGTGGTAAGAGAGGTAGGACCATGTGTGCGAGTAGAAGATGTAAGCAATTGGGCTTGTGGCTCAATTATTAACTTCCGCTCACATGGACTGTATTTATATTATTAAAGGTTAATTAGTTTCCTAATCCGAAGGGGTTCAAGATTGATTTAACTTACAAGAAATGAGGTTTATTGTACAATAATATAAATAGGACAACTATAAGGATAAATCCCTAACCTAGTTTTACATGCCTAGAGGAGAACGTCTTCTTGGCCGCCCCTTCTCTCTCTCTCTCTCCTATATTCTATCTCGCTAAATATTCCCTTTAGCCTAACCATCAAGAGGCTTAGATTTGTGGTGTGAACCATAATTGATATTCGTGCTACGTGATATCAATCTGACGAGAGAGACTTGCAGGATTGTTGATAGTGACATATGAAGATCGTAGCTCAAGCAAGAAGTCTTCCGTTTCGCTCAAAGTTCAAGTTCGCACGAGGTAACTCATGATTACTCTTAGATAACGAACTTTTGGTATATATCGGTACATATAACCTTCAGAAACTAAGACAAGTGATTAATATATTTTAGGTAGGTTTTCTGTAAAACCGTCATACGGATCTTAATTCGTAAGATGGAGCTTCATTCTTTTACACTTTAACCCACCAACACATGGTGGGTCGGGTAAAAAATATGTCTTACAAAAAATATCCGTAAAACCGTCTTACCCAAGTTTTTGTCATATATTTTTAGAAAGTAGACGATTATTTAAAAATATATTAAAGTATTTTCATTATAATGGATTATTTAATATTAGATTATTGTGTTAAGTCAATATCTAAATATTTCTAATTAGAAAATGTTATACACTTTTATAAATGTATATATTCGATCAAAATAAAAAAATGTAGTGCAAAAAAAAAATAAAATTATCCACTTGCAAAAAGAGACGAGTAATTTCTATTACCTCCTAGCTAACTCTTCTTGTAATCTACAATCATATATAGAAAAGAGCTTAGGTCAATAGACGTACGGGATCAATTCAGGCCACAAGATTTAACAATCATGAGTCAGTTAGGAATAATCTCTTATAAATAACACTCATCGACTATAGTTCGATTTCAGATTGCGTCTCTCAACTACTACTCGAAGCAATCTATCCCCTTAATTATGTATTATTTGTATCATAATTAATGCCCGCTCAGACCGCCCATTAAAATATGGGCATTGGCATACTTAAATTTTAATCTGGGCACAAATGGGCATGCCCACTTAGACCATAAAGTTTTATGAGCATAATATGGGTACAAATGGGCGCCTACATTTTCATCTCTCACTCGCACGATCAAATTTTTTTTTTCTGTATACTTGATAATCCAAAGTTGTTTATCTCTATATATTTATATTTCCATCAATAACCATTCATTACGACATAAAGAGTGTGGGGATAGAGAGAAAAACTAGAGAGAGATGCATGGTTGCTACTTGTTCTTCGGGTGAACCAAAGAAATAGTCAGTAATGATAGAAGTAACCGTTATTTTTTAAGAATAAAAAATTGACCCATTTTCTATATTTTTTTTCGATATCATATTACTTTTTATATATGATCAATTACGTATTTTCTGGTTATGAAAAAAATATATCAGATTTTCATTTAAAAACAATCGATTTGACGTAAAAATTAAGGAGTTAAGGAAGTATTTTATTTCAATTAACATACGACAAAAGTGAAAAAATATGTTCTTGTTTTGATATTAATAATATTATTAGTGATTCTGCCAATATTAACACGTCATGTAAAGTTTTTGAGTTCTTTTTAGAAATTTGGTTGCATTGGAAATGATGATAGAGATTAAAATGTTACCGAAAATGTTGGTATTTTCCATTTGAGTATGCCGCTCATTTAGGTCCGTCCACGCCCGCCCAATGCCTATTTGCCACCTCTAATCATAATATATACTGTCATCTAAAGATATACTGTTACCGTGTCATAGGTACGGACACGAAGTTCTATTGTCACCATGTAAGAACTCTAACATAGATATATTTTTTTTCTCAAAATGTGTTTTATGTTTTGGAAAATGCTTTAGCATTTCAAAATTTCAATCAAAATACATTAAGTATTGTTTTACTTTTATAGATATATGGTGTAGTTCTTTCTGCTTTGTAATATAAATTTATTTTAAAATAACAATAAATATTTTTCCCTTATTTAAAAGAGTGTCTTATTTAATTAGATACACATACTAAAAAAAGATAATTGACTCAAAAATAAATATTTTCTAGGATAGCAATGTTAGAATAAGCCTATCAATTAAAATTGAATTAAATCAAGATTAAAATGATAAAGTTAACTTTTAGAAAGAAAAAAAATACTAACATTTATTGTCACGATCTAAAAAAAGGAGATGAAATATATTTATGTAAGAGTAAAATAGTGTCATCTTATTTTATTTATTGGTGTGCCTTTTCTTGGTCCTAAAGTAATGGTAAGTAATTACCATAAATAATCACTTCCAAAAAGCTCTCAAAGAGTCCTTACATAATTTGATAAAATCTTTGGTAAAATTCTTGAATTAAATTAGGAAACTATTTTAGGAAACTGACATTTTATTTCCTAACATTCTATATTTCGTTGGAGTTGTTGGATTCTTATGTGCATAGGTCTCTACCTTAAGTATAAATACAACAACTTCGTGCAAAGTCTGCAGACAAGGACACACTGATACACGCAGAGATACAGAGATATACACATAGAGAGAAAAAGTTGAGAGCTGTTTGGAATTTGGATGCAACTTCGGATGCAGTAACATCACAAGATGCATTGGTTATTTTTGCTGCTTGCTTTCCTAGTTGCTAGGAAGCTTATTTTTTAATCTCACGTTTTTTATATTGTATTTTTGTGAGCTTTCCTCTCCAGACTTGTTGTCTTGTGAGAGATTTTGATATTTTGTTAGATTTCACAATTTGTTTTGTTAAACTCATAATCTTTTAGTGAAATTCTTTTTTGGTCATAAGGCTGGATCTACAAGCATAGCTTGTAGATTGTTTGATAAGCATATGTGTTTATTACTGCTTTAATAGTTTAAAGACTTCCGTTGTTTACTTGTTTTACTTTCTGGTCAATGCACTTTCGGATACAGCTGAATCACAAGCTGCATTGACAGTTTTTTTTTTTTTGAAATCCTAGCTACTATTGTTCTTTCAATTTATGATAAAATAATTGTTATAAAATAAAGGATTAAATAATTATTTGGTCCCTGAACTATCCACAAAATATGCGTTTGGTTCCATTATTTTTTTCGGTATGCATTTGATCCTTGAACTCGATTTTTATTGTGAGATTCCCCCAACTGACGTCAAATTATTATTATTTTTTTGAAATCTCAAATTTACCATTAATCATGTTAATAGTCGAAAATCCAGCCCCCATTTGATCTCCATTCTCTCCGACAATCAGATATGCCTACCTACAAAACCCATGAATAAAATGCATCGAATTGACACCAACTCCGTCGTCGCTATTCCAATTCAATGGAAGAAGTCGACATGATCTCTATTAAAGCCACACCATTGCCTCTGACCAGTTGCGCCTAAACCCAATAACTACCAAATCCATGTTTTATCCATGGAACCTGAATCATATATGTTCATTCTCACCTTGTTTGAACGCGATTTTTTTTTTTTAATTCAATCTCATTTTTCATGATTTGGCTTTGGGGTTGGTTCTCCCTAGTCATAGTTTCAAATCTACTTCATCCGTTTTGACCCAAACAACAAAATGGGTAGGTCAAAAAAATTACTCAAAAGGTGGATATCTTGTAAGAAAAATGCAAACTTGATAAGAATACAAGAGGCTTTTTCGATAACCGAAGACTACTCACCCAAAACTGGTCTCCCTTGACTGACAGCAGATGCAATCAATCACTTAAGAAACTCAATAACACACACACACAAACGACAGAAAGAGATAGTAATAGAGAGCTTAATTAATCAAGCTTAAACAAGTTAAACAGAGTAGTGAGATATGACGACCCAACTCGGACCCCGATGAGGAATCGCGAGTCAAGTCGTCCAAATAGGACTACAATTCATGCAATGACTCAATTGTAGAAAATGACGTGACGCAACATTGTAGACGTAACGCGACTCGACACCAAAAGGCTGAAAATTTTTAAAACTTTTTAAACCTGATATAACAGTTAAAGAAAAGTAAACCAATTCATCGGCGACTTTACTACCGGAACCCAACACTAAACAGTGTATAACAAGAGCTAATCAAATGTTTAGCGGAAGATTTAAAACATAGCGAACCAACTACAAAACTATACAAGGCTCAACGTATATGCACCGGCACTCAAAATAGAATACAAAAAGCTACAAGTTATAAACGTAAGATAACAAGTTCAAGTTCCCAAAAGCGAAGTCTATATGACTTGTTATACCCAACGTCCTTTCAAAAAAGAACAAAAGAAAGACATCTCTATAACAACCTCGTCATGAGCGATCTCGGACAAGCACGAACAAAGCAACACTTCAACGGGAAGGACCTGGACGGTTCGGATCTAAAGCAGTAAAAGGGAGGGGGTAAGTCATAAAAACTTTGTAAGTTAACAATTATGCATGTCATGGCATATGCAACATACATAGCAAGATATCATCATTAATATCAAGCAATCAAGCATTCACTCATATAAACACTTAGTTCACATATCCATGGTAGCACGTTGGTTTCACATAAGTTCTATAAAGTAAACCACATATAAAGAGGATATGTTATAGAACCGGTGCCGCTACGTAGCTCCTGTAATACACATCATTAACTTTATCGTGCTAGAGATACCCGTGATGGATGTATCAAAGTACCGAACTCTCTACTCGAGAACCAAGCTATCTGCTTGGTAATTAGACTTGCCAATGTGCTCTGTTGGTTACAGCAAAGGGGCTACTTACCCATTGTGGCCAACAGTGGAGGGATGTATGATAAAAACCTGGTATAACAACCCATCACTATCACGAATCCCATAACTCGTGACGGCAATGCATTGTCACACCATCGACTCAACCAAATATGCCAGCTGGACGAATGTAATCCCAAGTAGATGTTTACTCGTCATATAAACCAAATAAGGAACAAGTTCAACAAGAGCGAACTCATTCAACAAGTAGGTGTTTACTTATTATGGAATCAAATAGGAATTCGACAAGAGCGAATTCAACATGTCAAATAGATATATCATTCTAGAACATGCTCTCGATTATGCATTTCTTTAACACAAACATATAAATCGCATAAGAACTCGATTGAGTCTCATAAACACACACACACATCAAAGCATGCACTTCAATTCATCCCAAAGTCTCGGAAGCTAATATATTAGTCTAAAGAACTACAAACATCGTAGGGATTGAATGTGGAGTCGGTATTGTTCAATAACTCCCTAAACTCAACCCCGAAGAGTCATTGCTAAAAGTGTAATAAAATAGAGCATAGATACTATATGCATCTCATTACTCTTTTTTATGTTCTCTGTTCATTTAGAACACAATAACCAAGTCGTTCATGACCTTAGACTAGCCATAATCCAATTCACGGGTTTGAAACCCTAGAATAGTCGATTTTGTTAAACATACAACTAAAGTTTATTCTTTCACAAGAGTCGTTCGTAAGCACATTTAGAATATCATTCATGCTTTACACAAAGTCTAATTCATAACTTCACATTGAAACCCCAAGAATTATCATAATTCTAACATGATAAATTGGTGAATTCTACTTCACTAGAGGTCTTCTTAAGCATGTTTAGAACAACTATAATGAAAGAAGCATGCTATTTTATTGAACATACAAATATAGAAATTGAGAGCTCACCTTAAGCCTATGATTAATGGAAGAAATCACAAACAAACCAAGGATTGTAGAGAGGAGGGCAAGGGCTTCAATTAGGCGTCTCGGATCGTCGATCGGGTTACCGGAACTCCGACAAATGGTCACACAAGTATGGAAGCTTCACAAGCTCACCAATGGCTTCAAGGTTCAGTAATTTCAAGGTGGAAGACAATGGGGGCTGTCAAGGGGGTTTAATAGGTGCAACAAAACCATAATCCAAGTAAAGGGCCATTATAAGGCTTCTAATTGGCCAAGGATTGAAAGCCTTTGATAAAAAAAACTCATCTAAGGGCTAAAAAGGGTTTGATTTAAGTCCACAAGTGTGTGCTAGGCCAAATAAGTCGGCCATGGGTCAAGGGGCAAGGGGGTATTCAACCAAAACAAGTCAAAACCCCGAAATCTGGAAAACAAAGTTTTCATTTAAATTTACTGGACAGTCAATCTTGTAAAATCGACCATAAATAGCTCACACCTCAAAATGAGGTGATTATTGATTTTTCTGAAACTAGACTCTTTAAGCTATATCTTAGACTTTTAAATTATTCCATTTGGATTGATATTCATCAAAATAAGGTTACTACAAAATCAAGTACAGAAGCTGATTTCCTTAAAACAGAATTTTGGTACAACCGTAAGTCAAGACCTAATTAAGGTACTTAGACACCTTGGAAAATTACCAACTTTTACAAGGAGTATCCTAACATATGTAGGTAAAGCACACCCAAAGGGAATCTCAATCACTTTAGTAGATTGGTACCAGAATTTTCCCGAAGTTTGCCCAAAAATAGGAATGAATCCGTGAAGTAATAAGTTGGTCATCTGTTTCCAAATGCAACAAGTATATGAACAATGATTGTGCAAGTGTTGATTCTTATGTTAGATTTATATATGTTCAATTCATTACCCTAGTTTTATACTTCAGTGGCTAATCGGGTTGCGTATCGATTAGCGTGGCAACTGTGTATAGAACTTTGCCAAGTATAGTTTTTATTAGGACTTCACAGGTTCAGCGGAAGACCTCTTCACAAGCTTCACCGAAAGACCTGCTCCAGCTCACAATCGGCAGACCTTGTGTCTACCTGGTCTCTCATGACGTGTACTATCCAGCAATGATTAAATGGATCAGTTTAAATTTATCTCATCACTATTTGAATTTAAACTGAGACATTCCCTGACACATCAAGCCCGCCGAAACCTTGACTTTCAGCGGGGAAGAATTTCGCCTGAGCAGTGAAAGCGGGGAAAGCGACTTGTCACCCTTTATGCGTAACAACTCTCGAATCGACACCTAGATTGCCCAACTTTTAGAAGATCTCAGAAATCATTCCCTGCTCTAGATATCTATGAAGACGAATTTCTTGACTGACAGCCTCATGCATTTAATGCACTCATAATAGAGCTGTTGAAGCCTTCGTCTTCTCCAACGAATCTTTTTGACTGCACCTGCTAGAAATGCTGCCATTAAAGATTGGAAAAACAACCTTGTACAGAATCGATCGAACACTTGAAGAATTGCTCTAAAACTCTACAACTCCAAGTCTTTCTACTCACTGCAATCAATAGATCCTCAACAGATCTAGAAGTCCTCGTCAACAACAAGAAGCCGTGCATCAACATTTATTTCTATACTTCTTGTTGTTATTCATTCTTTAACTATACTTCTGCACGAATTAAATATCTTGTATTTACAGATATTTAATTCCTTAGACCCCAAACACAAGTCAATATTTTGTACATGATCCATTAGGAATATTCTTTGTAATAGATCTAGTGGAAAACATAGTGCACTGTTTAAATCCAAGGTTGACTGCCTTGGTGGTGGACGTAGCACTCTTTATAGTGTGAACCATCCCAAAATTACTTGTGTTATTTCCTTACTATTTGTCTCTGTTTGAACTGTTTATTGTTTTATTCATCTTTATCCTTTATACAGCATAACTTAAGTAAACTGTCAAAGGTCTACCGGTAGTCCTTATCGGCAGACTTGAAACAGCTACTTTGAAAGTCTTCCGCTACTTCAATCTTTTCAATAGATTGTAAGTATCTTTCAAAGAACTTAAACAAAAGTTTTTAAGTGTACAATAAGCTATTCAACCCCCCCCCCTTCTAGCTTATTATTGTGCCCGTTGGGACCCACAATTGGTATCAGAGCCTTACTCTTTGAAAACAAGTTTTTCTGAGATTAAACTCTTGAGAGATACGATCAAATGGCACAAACACACTACATGCTGCCTACATCTAATGCTAACCATGTCCCAATATTGTACGAAGGTCATTTTGATGTTTGGAAGGATAAGGTAATGCGATTTATGAATTCTATTGACAACAGGTTATGGAAATGCGTTACTTCAGTACAACATGTACCAATGAAGGCCAACCTTCTAGCCTCCATCGCTGAATCTCAATCTGCGCAGAAGTTCCCAAAGAAGAATCGAATGGACAGAGGACTACGTAAAAACTGGTTGAGCTTGATAGTAAAGCAATTAATATAATCACCAGCTCTCTATACACAAGCACATACCATCAAGTGATTCGATGTACAAATGCAAACGAGATGTGGGAAGCTCTTGTGGAATCCTTGGAAGGAGACCAAGACACAAGGGATAACAGAAAGTACACACACATTCAGCAGTTTGATTCCTTCAAAAAGGATCCTAAGGAAACCTTGAGACAAGCATACAATCACTTCAGTGAGGTAATAATTAGCTGCTTTTCTCTTGGTAAAACTTATGACAAAAAGGAAATGAACATGAGGTTTCTAGGCTCTCTAGGTAGCTTATGGCACATTAAGACCACGGCTATGAAAGAATCCAAAAACTTAAACGAGATGACTCTCCGTAGTCTCTACGCAAGTTTGAAGGTTTATGAGCTAGAAGTAAATCAAGCTCTAGAGCAAGACAAACAGCGTGGAATCCGTGTCCTTGTCAGCCATGGTCCAAGAAGAAACCACTGTTGAAAACAAACCTTCCACTTCCTCCTGTGAAAATGATTTTCTATTAGATGAACAATTTGCTATGTTTGTAAAACGTTTTCAAAAATTTGCAAAATATGGAAGGAAGAACACACACCAATAACCTTTTAGGAAGAATGGTGAAAGCTCATCTAAAGAAGAGCTTGTGTGTTACAATTGTAGAAAACCTGGTCATTTTGCCTCCAAATGTCCAAAGCCAAAATTTGAAGCATACCGAAAACCTACTTATAGAAAATTTCTATCACCGCCAAGACCATCTCCACCATCATCGGTATACACTTCGATGGAGCACTTGAGGCAACCATTGCTGAGGCTATTCATGCCTGGGAAGCAATGAGGGGAGTTGATACCCCTAGGGAAGCACAAGGAAAGATGCTGAGGAATCTGTTCCCTCTGGACGTCTACTGCACAAGCCACCTTTTGGACAAGGGGCTTTGTTGGTCCCAAGATAGGCTCAATCTAGGCTAGAAGGGGGGGTTGAATAGCCTAGATATGCAATTATAAAACTTTTTCGAAAACACTTCTTAATGAACTTTTAAAGTGATTTAATTAGAAGTGTTAAAGCAGCGAAACAAAAGAGAATCTGAACTATCAAGAGTTCAGTGAAGGTAGCACAGATTCTGAAATAGTTAAGCACAAGCAGTTAATGAGAATGATAGGAACAGTTCAAACAGAACACAATGATTTGAAGTGGTTCGTACTGTGAATAGTACTACATCCACAACCAAAGTGGTTAGCTTTGGATTTTAAAAGTGCACTTGTTTATCCACTAGGTTTATGAGTTAGATCTCTAATGGATCGTGTACAAAATGAGTTTTTAACCAAGTGTATAAAGGTGAGAGAAACAATCAATGATTAATTGTTCTCTCAAGTCCTAAGGTAAAGAACAGTTTAAAAAACAAACTAAATGAAGCTGAAACAAATTTAAGACGGGCAGATCTGTAGCTTCAGAGAGTTTGGTGAAGTGTTAGTCCTTGTCCTTTGATCTCTTGAATGCTTGAATGTTGAAGATGAAGCTTGAGAGTTTTAATGTCCAAGAGTTATGTCTTCAGATCTTCAAAACTTGAATAAATACCAGAGAGATCATTTTGGACCGTTGGACTGAGGCAGAGATAATTATGTCCAACGTTATATTGCATTGAATGCAATTCGGCGCTTTGGGAGATGTAAGAGACACAGTCATCAGATATGCAGTGTGTGCAGAGGAGACATTCCCAAATAGAGTAAGGTTTCAGATTGCAGGTTCTGCAGCTTGGAAAGTCTTCTTAGCCAAAAAGGGTAATGTCTTCAGACTTCAGGATTCAAGAGACAGTCTGGACAGTTGTCAGCATGTAGAGTTGACTTCTTTAAAGTGGAATCTGATGAAGATATTATGACTGGATATTTTCAAAAATATCTGGATAGGTCTACACGTGTCATAATTTCGAGATTTGGCTATATTGGTTTTTCGCACTTTGAGCAGACTTCAAAGTCTGCTGTTCTTCCAAGGCTGCTGAAGAAGCTTGCAAAGCCGCGCCTAAACTAACACTAAACAGTTCTAAACAACTTTGATTCTAAGACAATTGCCACACTAATTGGTACGCAGACCTTTTAGCCACTGTACAATAGAATCAGAAGATGACTCAACCAAATCTAGAATTAGGAATCAACAATCTCCTCCTATTTGGTTGATGTCATCATCTCAGCTACTAGCAGACTTTGAATCATGCAATGAGATAATAACATGTCTTTAAAGAATTTTATTAAGAAGAGCAGACATGCCTCTCAGAGCAGAAGTCTTAGTAGAGAGATAGCTAGACTAAGTACTTACAAGATAAAAGCATTAATATAAAGTACTAAGTAGAGCAGAGTTTAAATCTTGAGATAAGCACTCATGCAAAATATAAAGATTTAAACACGAAGTTTAAATTGAGCAGATCATAGAAAGAAAAAGCAATTTAAACTTTGAAGGAAACAGAAGTCATCTGTGATTAAACAAGCTGTTTAACAGCAGAAGTTTTTGCAAAACAGCAGTGTTTGAAATAAAAGACAGAACAAAATACCAACATATTCAGAACAGATTGGGCTGAGTGCGTCGACGTTCTAAGTAATCTCCAACCCAGATCCTGATTCTGTCATTAAGGCGTTCTCGGAGTCTGTTCTGTTCTTCAATCAGAGCTTGATTCAAAAAATGCGTAGCTCTCTCCTCCCTGATGGCAGCAACCCGACGCTGTTCAGCAGCAGCAGCTCTGGCATCGGCTTGTTCGACAAGGCGAAGATAAGTGAAATCAGCAACTTCTCGTCGACGGATGATTGCTCGTGCCATTCCGGTCTTGAGCTCATCGAAGAGAACACGAATGCTGATCTGCTGAGAGTGCAACATGCCTATCAGAGCAGCCTGTTGATCTTGAACTAGAAACCGGTGAGTAGTGAAGGCCTGAGCAGTGTCATTCACCAGTTGATCAACAATTTTGCCAATGTCGAAGATGGTGGCATGAGTGGCATTGAGGCCATAGCTAAGAACCTCGATCTGCTGTGCCATGGAGGAGACCGTGCTATTGAGCTGAGCTAGTTGGGCATTGTTGGCTCGGAGAAGATCAAGAAGGGCAGGATCAACAGTGTTTGATGGAAGGGAAGTAGGGTTGAGGTTGACTGAGATATGGGTCTCAGAAGGGTTAGGAGCATAGTGTGGAGAGGAGGAAGATGAAGCAGGTCGGTGAGCAGCAGAGGTTGTAGGCGGAGGAGAAGAGGGCTTGGAGTCAATTTCAATGTCAGTGGTGGAGCTACTGACATAAAAAGAAGTAGAAGAGGAGGAAGAGGCTTCTAAAAGGTAAGAGGGAAAAGGGTAGTCAGGTAGAAGAATGAAGTTAGGAGGGGAGTTAGAAGGATAGAGAAGATCAGAAATGAAAGAGAGATTGAAGAGAAAGGAATGAGTGGCAGAAGAGATGGAGGGAAATAGGATTTGGTATAGGTCAGTAGAGATGGAAATTGGAGTAATATATTGAGAGATATGAGGAAAGATTTCGGGAAGGAAGGCTGTTTGGTAGAGGAGAGTAGATATGTGAGGGGCAAGGGGAGAGAAGTGTTCGGGCATGGAGAAGGAAGGAGAAGAGGTAGAGGGAGTAGAGTTTGTGTGAGCAGGTATGATGGCGAGGGAGGATCCAGGAGGAATGGAAGAGATAGGTTCCGGAGAAGAAGGTGGAGAAGGTATAGAATCTATAGTAGGAGAAGGTGGAGAGGAAGATGGTGTAGGAACCACATACTTTAAAAAAAAAGGCTAAATTTAAGCTGCATACCAAGTTTCTTCTTCAGAGGTGAAGATATCTCCCGAGAGTGGGTTCCTCCTACATTGTCACATCGAAGATATGCTTTGGGAATGCATCGCGGGATTGAGGGAGATTGCGAGGTGGATTCTACTCCCAGCAGCGTTGTTTGATCCGAGCAAGCCTACTAGAAGGTGGAGTTGGAAAGAAGCCCAGAGACAATAAGAATCGACAAAAGGAATGATAAGATCGGTATCAACTAAGTTGAAAGAAGTTCGGATATACCTAAGTTGGTGGTATCGATACATACGATTCTTTTAGGCGGAGAGGTGACTCACGAGGTGCATTTGGCACATCAACAGGGATAGAGCGGTGAGGAGCAGAGATCCGATTATCCTATAGTGGGTGATATCAACCTTTTTTCCTTGTAAGTCTTTTGTAAGTTTGCATTTAGCGATTGGTGTGTCGAAAGTGTTTGTTTCCAATCAGAACTTTTGACAAGTTCTTTTTTGGATTGGTGATAAATATTCCTTTGTTAGATTCTTTGAAGGAAGAATGTGAGTTCTCCAATCTGCTCATTTGGAATTTGCGGCATGAGCTGAATCGCTTCACAAGTTCTTC
Organism: Codonopsis lanceolata; assembly: GCA_013146195.2. Classification (NCBI taxonomy): domain Eukaryota; kingdom Viridiplantae; phylum Streptophyta; class Magnoliopsida; order Asterales; family Campanulaceae; genus Codonopsis; species Codonopsis lanceolata. The sequence goes on from CM028377.1 coordinate 99,430,989, forward strand.
ATTTTTTAGATCCGAGATGATATCATCGGCATAGATTTGTACTAGCGGGGAGTGTCCTTTGTGCTTGAGAATGAAGAGAGTGGTGTCGATCTTTCCTCGCACAAATCCTTGTTCTACTAAGAATTTGGATAGCATTTCATACCAGGCCCGAGGAGCTTGCTTAAGACCATAGAGGGCTTTCTTATGCTTGTAGACATGAGTCTCTTTTCCTTTTTCCACGAAGCCTGGAGGTTGAGCAACATAGACCGTTTCTTGAAGATCACCATTTAGAAATGCGCTCTTGACGTCCATTTGATATAGCACAAAGTCCTTGTATGTAGCATAGGCTAAGAAGATTCGATAGCTTTCAATCTTGCTCTTGGAGCAAGCGTTTCATCGTAGTCAATTCCTTCTTCTTGACGATAACCTTGTGCAACAAGTCTTGCTTTGTTTCTAATGATGTTCCCATCCTCATCCTTCTTGTTTCTGAACACCCATTTTGTGCCAATGACGGTATGATCAGCAGGTTTTGGGACTAGCTTCCATACTTGGCATCGTTCAAATTGCTGAAGTTCTTCTTGCATGGCTTCCAGCCAACTTGGATCTTGAAGAGCTTTATCGATCTTCTTTGGTTCATCTTCTGAAATGAATGCAGCACAGAACATACATTCATTTTTGGAAGATCTTCTAGTCCGTACTCCAACATGAATGTCACCAATGATTTGAGAGATTGGATGGTCTTTACATGTTCTTGTGACAGCAGGAATGTGATGATTTCTTCTTTGTTTCTTCATGACGAGGTCGGAAGGAGGACTAGAAGGAAGATCGGTGTGCGGATGAGTATTTTGTTCGAATTTGATTGAAAGGTAAGTTGAGGAAGAGGATTTTCGAGGTTCGAAACATAAGGTTACAGGTTTGAGTTCTCTTGAGCAGGGTTGAAGTCTTCTGGTGACCCATTTGATAGGAAATAATGGTCAGGGATATTTGATTGAGTTGCTGGTGATGGATCAGGTGTATAAGAGGATGATGGTTGGGAGGTACCTGTCTCAACATTAACAAAATCGTCAGCAACATTTGGAGCCACGTGTGGCTCTAATAAATCAAATTCATCAAATGAAACATGAACAGATTCAATTATTTTCAATGATCTTTTGTTGAAAACCCTGTAAGGCTTGGAGTGTAAAGAGTAGCCCAGAAATACACCTTCATCAGCTTTGTTATCAAATTTGCTTCTGTAGTCATTACCATTGTAGACTACAAAACATTTCTAGAAGATTTTGAAAAATCCAATGTTTGGGGCTTTACCTCTCCAAAGTTCATAGGGTGTTTCAGTGGAATTTGTTGATCAAAGATGGGTTACGAGTGAAGCGGTGTGTTGGCGGCTTACGCTTGAAGTGTTTGGGCAACTTTGCTTCGAGCATAGTTTTAGCGGCTTCGATAAGTGTGTTACATTTTTCCTTTACGCTCGCCATTACTCGTGGTGTCCTTACAGCAGAGAAGTTGTGACCAATACCATGATCATCACAGTACTTTGCTATTCCATTATTTGTGAACTCAGTGCCATTGTCTGAACGAACATCACTGATTTCATCGAGTTTCTGCGTTTGCAGTCTTCTGAACAAGGCTGTGAGAAGATCATATGTGTGGTCTTTAGAAGACATCATTTCTGTCCAAGTATATCTTGTATAATCATCCACTACTACTAGTGTGTATCTGTGACCACCATAGCTGATAGTAGTGACTGGTCCGAAGAGATCCATGTGAAGAAGTTGCAGAGGTCTCGTTGTTGAGAGTCCTGGTTTGCTCTTGAAAGACGTTTTTGAGAGCTTTCCCAGTTGACATGCTTTGCAAGCACGATCATGATCAGCAGAGACCTTTGGCAAACCTTTAACCAGACCATCTTTGGATAGTTTAGACAGATATTTGAAGTTCAAATGGCTGAGTCTTTTATGCCATAACCAGCTATTGTCTTGAGCAGAGTTTGCCACAAGACATAGGCTAGCAGCCTTGCCATAAGCGTTCAAATCTATCACATAGACATTCCCTTGTCTATGTCCAGTTACCAAAGTTGAGCAGGAGACTGGATCCTTGATATCACATCTGTTTGAGGAGAATTGACAGATAAGTCCTTTATCACAGAATTGAGAAATACTCAGAAGATTATGTTTCAAGCCTTCTACTAGAGAGACTTTTCCAATTGAGAGATTTCCTCGAACGATGGATCCGTAGCCAATAGTTCTTCCTTTAGCATTGTCTCCAAAGATGACTGGAGGACCTTCTGCTTCAGATATGTTAGAGAGAAGGCAAGATTCTCCGGTCATATGCCTTGAGCAACCACTGTCTAGATACCATACATCTTTCTTTTCTGAACTTGAAGCAGCTACGAAGCACACCTGAGATGTAGAGGAAGAAGATCATGGTCCCTTTTTATTTTTCTTATGGGTCCACGTGGTTAGCGTATTTTTGGAACCCATACTTGCCTGATTTTTGGAATAGGGGATCCAGCAGGCTTTATGATGGATTTCAGCAGACATTCATGGACCAAGTGGCCAAAGCATTTGCAAAAGGTACAATGATGAAAATTACAGAAATCTATTTGATCATGCTGGGTATTGGAAGGTTTTTGAACATTTTTCTTAACAGCAGCTTTTGATTTAGCAGTCTTGTTAACAGCAAGCTTAGGGGCATCTGTGTGAGGCTTCTTGAGTCTGTACACAGCAGTCTTTGTTTTAGTAGAAGAATACTTGCTAGTAGTAGACTTCGATACCTCATACATTTTGCCTTTAAGCTTGGTATCAGCGATGCATTAGCGGCATCATCGTAATCTTGTTGATGAATCGATAGGTTTGAGCAAACTTTTGAAGGCCAGCGGCCTTTGCTTTCACGAAGTCTTTGGTGGAGGGCCGTTGAGAGTCTGCACCACCTTTAGCAGGTTTCTCTCCAGCAGATGATTGTTTTGCTTTCAAAGTTTCACTGTTTTTGATAATTTGAACCTTAGGGTATTTATAAGGAGTAGCAGTATAGCCAATTCCTTCTTTACCCATGTTAGGTTTCTGATATTGTGCAGGAACATTACTATTTACTGTAAAATGTTCATCTTCTTGTTCCGAGGTTGCACCAGATGTGTTTTCAGAGAATCCTAGCCCAGATTTGTCTGTTGAGGGCTTCTGATCTCCAAGAATTTGATCAAAGACTGCCGTTGAGTTATTCCATGAGTTGATGGTCTTTTGCAACTCATCTTTCTCAGCAGATATCTCTTTGGCATGATCAATAAGGCAAGCAACCTTTTCATTGAGAAATTTGTTCTCTTCTTTTAACTTGATACTTTCTTGCTGGACTCCATGGAGAATTTTTAACTCAGCTTCCAGCATGGATTTCTCAGTTCCCAGCTTTTCATGACTTTTAGCTAACTTAACATAGGCCTTTCTAAATTCATTGAATTCCTCTAGCATGTCTTGAGCATCCTTGAGGATTTCTTCTTTTGAAGGCTCTTCAGAAGGTTGTTCAATGTTAGCTTGAAAAGGAGAATATTTAACATCACTGTCTGAGTCATAGGTGGGAGGTGACTCTAGAGCAACAAGGCAAATGTGTGCTTGCTCGGGTGAGTCATCACTATCATCCTCATCAGAATCAGTTTCAAACCAAGTAGATACATAGTTTTCTTCTAAGTCCTCAGCCAGTAGACCTCTATGTTTTGAAAATGATTTAGAAGGTCTTTTCTTATAAGCTTCATATTTTGGCTTAGGACATTTAGAAGCAAAATGACCAGGCTTCCTGCAGTTGTAGCAAACTAACTCATTGTTGTGTGAGTTTTCAGCAGACTTTCTGAAAGTCTGCTGGTTTGCTTCCTTCCTTTTGTTAAATTTTGAGAATTTTTGAAACTTCTTAACGAACATAGCAAATTGCTCGTCAGAGAGAATTTCATTCTCACTTGAAGAAGTAGACGGTTTATTTTCTTGGGCAGGAATTTCCTGAGAGATAGCAGAAAAAGAAGGAAGTTTAAAATGTTTGTCATGTTCTTGAGCTTGAAGCAATTCTTGCTCATAGACTGTTAAACTCGCATACAAACTTCTAAGGTGCATGGAGTTCAAGTCTTTGGACTCTTTTATAGCAGTGGTTTTAACGTGCCACAAACTTCCTAGAGAAGCTAAAAATCTCATATTTACTTCCTTAACACTATATTCTTTTCCTAAGGAATAACAACTGTTTACTACCTCACAAAATCTGTCGTAGGCTTGTCGTAGAGTCTCCTTAGGATCTTTTCTGAAGGAATCGAATTGTTGAATGTAGTTATACTTTCTGTTATCTCTGGTGGGCAGGTCTCCTTCAAGATATTCCACCAAGGCTTCCCACATCTCCTTGGCAGTTTTGCATCTGATGATCTGTTGATATGTGCTTGTGTCGACAGAGCTGGATATGATGTGAATAGCTTTGCTGTCGAGTTCAACAAGCCTTCTTTCTTCGTCTGTCCATTCGTTCATGGATTTAGGTATCTCAGGTGGTCCACTGGCTACTTCGGCAAGTAGGTTGGGTTTCATTGGAATATAAGGACCTGTTAAAACACATTGCCACAACCGATTGTCAATAGAGTTCATATATCTCATAACTTTGTCTTTCTAGACTTCGAAATGGCCTTCGTCCAATATTGGGACGTGGCTGGTATTTGAAGTTGGCAGCATATAGTGAGCCATAGGATCTATTCACAAGAGGTTAAGCTTGGAAAAAATGGATTTTCAAAGAATTCCGCTCTGATACCAATTGTTGGTCCCAAAATAGGCTCAATCTAGGCTAGAAGGGGGGGGGGGCTTGAATAGCCTAGATATGTTTTTATAAAAACTTTTCGTAAACACTTCTTAAAGATCTTTTAAAGAATAAAACTAGAAGTGTTAAAGCAGCGGAAACAACGAAGATTCTGTTCTGAATAGAGATATGCTTAAGTTGTACAGATTCAGAACATGATCTTAATCAGTAAGAGCAATATAGAAATTATAAGAACAGATTCAGACAGAACACAGCGATTTGAAGTGGTTAAATCTTGTGAATTACTCGTCCACTACCAAAGTGGTTAGCTTTGGATTTTAAAAGTGCACTTGTTATCCACTAGGTTTATGAGTAAGATCTCTAATGGATCGTGTACAAAATAAGTTTTTAAACAAGTGTATAAAGGTGAGAGAAACAATCAAGGATTAATTGTTCTCACACGTGCTAAAGTAAAGAACAGATTTAAAGACAAACTAGATGAAGCTGAAACAAATTTAAGACTGGCAGATCTGCAGCTTCAGGAAGTTTGGTAAAGTGTTAGATCTTGTCCTTTGATCTCTTGAATGCTTGAGTGTTAAAGATAAGGCTTGAGAGTTTAATGCGCAAGAGTTATGTCTTCAGATCTTCAAAACTTGAATAAATACCAGAGAGATCATTTTGGACCGTTGGACTGAGGCAGAGATAATTGTGTCCAACGTTCAATTGCATTGAATGCAATTCAGTGCTTTGGGAGATGTAAGAGTCACAATCATCAGAGATGCAGTGTGTGCAGAGAAGACATTCCCAAATAGAGTAAGGTTTCAGATTGCAGGCGCTGCAGCTTAGAAAGTCTTCTTAGCCAAAAAGGGTAATGTCTTGGACTTGGGTTTCGAGAGACGATGCAGACGGGTTGTCAACATGTAGAGTTGACTTCTTTAAAGTGGAATCTGATGAAGATATGATGACTAGATATTTTCAAAAATATCTAGATAGGTGTGTACGTGTCATAACTTCGTGATCTGGCTAACCTTGATTTTTCGCCCTTTGAGCAGACTTCAAAGTCTGCTATTCTTCCAAGGCTGCTGATGAAGCTTGCAAAACTGTGCCTAAACTAACACTAAACAGTTCTAAACAACTTTGATTCTAAGACAGTTGCCACACTAATCGGTACGCAGACCTTTTAGCCAATGTACAATAGAATCAGAAGATGACTCAACCAAATCTAGAATTAGGAATCAACAATGACATCTCGAATACCTGTTTTGAATTCATGTTTTTAAACAACTTAAAAGTGAAGATAACAAGTATGATGTATTGATAGAAAGGAGAAGAGAATGAGACAAAGTTATGTATGTCGGCATGTGATTATAGGTACGATATAGTGGGAGAAATTTTTAAAACCAAGGATAGCAATTATTTCTCAAATATATAAAAACACACTCCACTGTTTATGAGCAGGTCTCATTTGAGCCTGTTTTAAAAAATTGATTCGTAAGACATTCACTCTATTACAACTTAGTATACTAACAGTCTAACACACGATTGATTTGGATATCGAGATTTGTCTTTAAAAAATAAAAATAAAATATTGCAATTGAACTTTAGAGTGCTTGCACTCATTATCTTATTGTAAAATGAAGGGTAATAACCAGATCGGTCCCATGGGATGAAATTATAACCTCTCCATTCCGCTTTCTTTTTATTCAACCGATAAAGTATACTTTTGGGGGTAAAATGTCGAAGATACACTTAATGAATAAAAGACACGCACATAAAGCCCCCTGCCAAAAATTGGGCATCACAATGCAAAATCTAGGCATCCTAATGCAAAAATCGGGCATCGCAATGAAAAAGTTGGGCATTGTAATAGAAAAAGTTGCGCATTGATGTAAATATCAGACTTTGGGAATGGAAACAAATGTCTTACTTTCTCTCTCACAGACATGTTAGGAATGACAATAAATCTATTAATTTTCTTCTTCCACGCACTTTCTCTCTCTCACACACACACACACTCTCTCTCTCTCACACACTTTCTCCCACACATTCTCAAACTTCCAGTTTTATCTTTTTTTTTGTTTTGCTATGTTACATCTTAAGCTTTAGTTGATAACATGGTAGATTCTTTCAAACGATGCAGAATCAGGAAATTTCCTGGACAAACCGAGCCAACCTTGAGTGCAGAAGTAGAGTTGATTCCACGATTGTAGAAAAGAAGTCTTGGACTAGGCCACCAATACAGATGGATTTCCAGGTGCCGAGTTGTTATTATTTTGAATTTGTTTTGTTCATGTAGAAGAATAACATTCCCTTTTTGCAGGTACCAATGTTCACGACATCTGGATTACGAGTCAGATTTCTCATGGTATATTTACCAAGCTGAAACTCACTTTCCGACACCTGTAATTTAGGCATCGTAAGTTCTGACGCCCGCAATTTAGGCATCGTAAATTCCGACGACGCCTATAATTTAGGCATCGTAAGTTCCAAATGAGACAAACTACCAGTATATTGGACAAGCTGCAAATACGTCGTAAATAATGTATATTGCACAAACTACAAGTACATTGGATTGGAAATGAAAATGAGGTGACAAGAAGAAACAAAATCCTTAAAACCCCTCCCAAACAATGCAAAATAAAATTGATGGAACAAGTTCCTTCAGTCTTCCATAGTGTTGTCCATTATATTTTTTTTTAGAACAAGCTCGATTCCTCGCATCAATCAATCCCACAATTCAAACTTGATGGAAAATTGATGAGTTGTCAAAACAAAGGACAAGGAGAGGAGGAAAATTTACCTAAAATGTTGCAGAAATTCCAACAAGAGGAGGAAGAACCAGAAAAAGAAGAAGAGGTTGAAGAAGGATAGGAGCCGAAATGTGCGTTTTGGGGGCTGAGTTTCCTAAGAGAGTAATGAAGCATAGGCGGGGATGATGCAATTTGTAATTGTGTGTGTGTGTGTGTGTGTATTTATAGACAATGGAACGAGAGAGAGAGAGAGAGAGAAACTGATGATGGGAACCTTATTTTATGGGTTTATGTCAGCATCGTATCAATTCCCTCTCCATTTTCTTGATCTCCCTCCTTCAAGGCATAAATCGACAATTTCTTTTGCTGTCGCCTTTTGAGTCTCAGCCTTTTTTCAATTTCATTCTACCACTTCCTGAGATAAGATAATGAAGATGAAGTGAGAGAGAGAGAGAGAGAGAGAGAGAGATTAATTTAAGAAAATGAAGTGGGATGAAAATTGATTCACAAGGTATAATTGTGTCGTTAATATAGTAGGGGTATTTCAGGAACAATTTTATTAAAGTTCTTTTTTTCCTATTAAAAAAAGGTGATAACTGGGTCGGTCCACTGTGATGATATTATAACCGCAAAAGTCTCATATATTTGTTTTCAACCGCTAAAGTACACTTTTGGAGGGAAAATGATGAAGATACATTTAATGAAGGAAAGACGCGCGGATAAGGTCACTGCCTAAATTTGGGCATCGCTATGAAGACATTGGGCATCGCTCAACATTCTGGGCATCGCAATACAAAAGCCACTTCCCAAATTTGGGAATCGCAAGGAAAAACATTGGGCATCACTCAAAACATTGGGCATCGAACGAGCATCATTAATTAATTTTGTGCATCAAACAAAAATTGTGCATCGATTCGTCTACCTTTTGTCTTTTTCAAATCAAATAATTCGATGTTTGGGTCTTCTTTTTTGGCAGGGAATATAATTCTCGTATTTTTATTTATACCACCTGTAGACACCCCAATTTCGTACCCCTGGTATGTGACATGACATAAGATATCAAGACCTGTTAAAACATTAACAAATGTCAAGTTACAGGATCAAAAGTGCAAAAGGACAAAGCAGGATGCAAAAGGGGCAATGCGAGGGACTAAAGTGTTCAAAAATTGCATACTTTGAATAGTGGGCGTGGCTCCCATAATATTTGGGCATGGCGCCCAAAATGGAAGAGGGTGGCGCCCAATTTTCCTCCTCTGCCACTGTTCATCAAATAGTTGCCGCATAATGCAACTTTCACAGCGCGATGTACACCCGGTTGATGCGCAGAGAAGAAATTTTAATTCCTCCGATGTCCCTGATTTCTCCTATAAATAAGGGCTCCCGGCTTCTCGCAACAGCACTCCTTCCTTCGTAAAGCTTCTCTCGTTAACTGTTGGAGAATTAGAGAGCGGTGTGAGATAGTGAGAGATCACCTCAAAAGCCTCGAAACTCTGCCAAACCTCCGCCAAACACAAAACCAACCGATAGAAGTGTACCTTAGCCCCCCAGCTAGGTATCCACCCTTTTTTCCCGGTCCAAAAATCGTGGAAAGAGCAACTGCTCTGCCCGATTTAAAAGGCAAATCGCCGAGAAATAGCGGATTACTACGCGATTTCAGCCTACCTCAAGCCAACAAACAACCAAAAACAAACAGTTACCATGCCCAAAACCCTTGGCCAAAAGTAACTTTCAGAAGCAGTCACGCTGCCCAAATTCACACAACACCCAACACACAACAACAACAACAACAACAACAAAAAGACTCTCTCTCCAGGGGACGAGCAACACACCTAAGGTGTCGTAAGTTTATTTTAAAGTCTTTCATTTTTGTAAAAGTATTATTTCCAATCCGGCCCAATGTAGATATACAAGCAGTTGTGTTGCCCGGATTTAGTTAGGAAATAGTACTAAATATAACAGTTGTTATAGTTAAATATTTTCAAGTGTATTTGTAATTATTTGTATTATTTATTCATTAAAGTCTTTGTTTGTAACAGTATTATTTTCAATCCGGCCTAATGTAAATATATAGCGGTTATCTTTGGGATTTTGTTAGGAAATAATACTAAATGTAGCCGTTATAATGGCAAAATATTTTCAAGTATATTTGTAATTGTTTGTAAAAGAGATTGTTGCAAGTCCGTAAATAATATAGATGTAATGGATGTATTTGTAGGCAGTTAATGCTTTATTTATCTGTTAAATAAATATAACAAAAAACATACTTTAGCCAAAAACCGTTTTGAGACCGAAAGGGCGAGTTGGGTGTCTAGCACCTTCCCAACTCGTAACTTAGCCTCCGAACCCGTTTTCTTCATCTCTGGTTTTCTTTTTCTGGTTTTGCTTTATTTTTGCCTTAAAATAAAGATGGCGACTCTAAAACATTTTGGATCCAGTGGGGCCTCGCAACATCTTTCTTTGCACTTTCACGTTCTCCCCTAAAAAAGGGAGAATGAGAATGGAAAGGTGATGTATTCTTATGTCCTGGTATCCCCTAAACAAGGGATAACTTGACGTAGAAAACCCAAAGCTCCCATATTGGATCAAAAATCCACTAAAGGCAACCGAGGCGCATTCCAACGCGCTATTCCGACAGCACTCCTCCCGCACTTTTGATTTCGTCCTCCCCTAAACAAGGGAGGCTGGAATGGGAGCAGTGGATGTCACCGCATCCGCACGGACGCGCACCCCTATCCAAGGGCGCGCGAGGCGCGGGAGCAATCATCCCGGGAACCCACAGTGGCGACTCTACTGGGGAGATTGTTTTTATTTTAATAAATAAAAATGGAGGCTAGACTCATTAACCAAAACTTTTTTTTTCTTTTGTTTCTGGCTAAAGTATGCTTGTTATATTAATTTAAACACTTGAATATTGCGTTCCTTTAACATCCGTGTCTATATTTGTGGATATGATCCTCCATCTTGCAGCAGTTTCATTTCAAATACTGTTACGGATATACTTGAAAATATTCGTATTTTTCAAAAAAAATTCAATATATATATATATATATAATATATATGTAATATCTTATGTGCAATACTATTCGAGCAGCACAACAAAAGGGTCGGGGCTTTATTTTTAAAATCTTTTCATTTTCGGCCTTATGTTATATTATTCTGCTTTATTTTCATTCTGCAAAATACATATATATATGCATTCATTCTGTCATTTTATTTTGGGGATTAGGACTCATTTATAATAAATAAGAATAGATAGATTCCTCGCTTTTCTTTCTATTTCTTGATGGTATGTTTGCTTGCTCGCGCTTAAACTAAAAAGCCGAGAAAATCCACACACAACAGCAAGACATGCTATATCTGTTTCATTTTCAATTTCTATATCTGAAAAAAAAAAACTTCTTTTTCTTTTTAGATACCGCACACACGTGCACATGCATATAAATATATTCCGAAATGTTACCCTACACCATGGCCAGCCTACCCCCTGCATAAGCCAACGTTAGACTGCATATAGTTTTTCAGGACACTTCAAAGACCGGCCGGTTTTTGCATTTTGAATTGTGGGTCAGCCCCAGTCAAAAAAAAATATGCGCAAGTCAAAAAAAAATATGCGCAAGTCAAAAAAAAATATGTGCAAGTCAGAAAAAAAAATGTGTGTGCGCAAGTCAAAAAAAAAATCTGCACAAGTCAAAAAAAAATCTATACAAGTCAAAAAAAAAAATACACTGGGGCTGATTTATTATTTTCTAATGCTCGACCTAGACCATTTCGAATGGTGGATCCCGGAAAGAGTATAGGCCCTTCGCCTGGGATCAGTCCGATCTCGGGGAGTCGAAAGGCAGGTGGAATACGTTGGTCCTATACTCTGGAGAAAGAATCCACTGTTCCAGGAAAATTCCTGAGACTGTCAAAATTAAGCGGGTGCTTATCCGGTGAATTTGTAGGGAAAATAATAATTAATAAAATATACTAATAAAGGCACGCTGTACTCCAAGCCCAGAAAGCCTTCAGCCAGCCTTCTGATACCAAACCCATTTTCCTCGAAGCCGGCCCGAATTTGAAAGAAAGCGAGCGATCTTGGTCGATTGATCGAAACGAGCGCAGAGATCGATCGAGGGTATCGAAAGCAGTCGAGAAAGAGGCGAAAGCTAGTGCAGTCCGGTATGGCGGCAGAAAGTGAACACGATCCGCTATGGAGTGCAGTCTGGGGCTCAGGGTATGCTCCAACACCGGCAATGCAGCAGTGGCTAGACCAAAATTTGGGTGCACATGCTGACCGAATAATGAGCCAAATGGACTAATCTGGTACAAAGCTTGAAATCCAGTGGTGAGGTAATCTCTTCCCCTGCAGTTCCCCAAGAAGCATCAACCTCACATACGCTTCCAAACCCAAACCCTCAGCCAAACACTAACCCACCAAACACTACCGTCACTCCAAATCCTAACCCTCCACCAACTCCCTACTACCCAAATGTCAACCCTTACCCGTCATATCCTTCATATCCTTTCCCAAACACCAACATTCCCCAGAGTCCAAATGACCTCCCTTTTCCCATAATCAACCCACTCCAAAACAGCCCACATATGGATCCCCAAAGCTATAACCCGTCAGGCCAAGTTACAACCTACTTACCTCCTGATGATCCTGGCCATCCAGCCGAAACCATCCAAAATCCACCAGCCTACACTACCCAAAATCCATATCCTGCCAATAACCCACCAGCTCAAAACCCGTATCCTGCCAACAATCCACCAGCCCAGAATCCACCAACCCAAAATCTCTATCCAGCCCAGAATCCCTATACTGCCCAAAATCTCTATCCAGCCCAAAACCCATATCCAGCTCAAAATCCTTACCCAACTCAAAATCCCTATCCAACCCAAAATCCACCAGCTTACATTGCTCAAAACCCATATCCAGCTCAGAATCCATACCCAGCTCAAAATCCGACCCAGAATCCATACCCAACCCAAAATCCTACCCAACACCTTAAATTAACCCAAACCTTTCCAAATCCTGCCAAAGATATACCTAAAACCAACTCCCCCAGCCACCAAAATGGAGGCCGACATGGAAAACATGAAAACCATGATGCTCAAACTTCTCAACAAAGGGGAATTTTCTACGCGGGCACTGGCATTACAACCTTCAGCAGTACTGCCTTCAAAGTTCAAAATGCCCGACATAGAAAAGTTTGACGGGACTGGATGCCCTATATCCCATCTAAAGTCCTACTCCACTGGTATGCAGTCAAGGGGAGCTAGCTTTGAAGCTATGGCTTCCAATTTTCACCTCACCCTAGTAGGGGCTGCCAAGCAATGGCTGATGTTGTCAGATAGTAGCACTCTGAATACCTGGGACCGAATAGCCGAGGAATTCCTTGAAAGGTATAAAGACAACACTAGCCCAGAAAATAAAAGAGACCTCGAGTCGTGCACCCAAAGGGAGAAAGAAACATGTGCTGAATTTGCAGTCAGGTGGAAAAGGAAGTTGGCTCAGACTTTTGACAGACCTGATCCGGCTGAGTCATGCCGGATGTTCATCAAAAACCTCCAGCCCATATACCTGGAACACATGCGGTATCTCCCTTACAGCAGCTTTAAAGAAGTAGTGGAGATAGGGGTTCGTATTGATGAAGATATACGGACCGGGCAATTAAAAGTCAATACACCTTCTAGTTCTTTCCGATACTCTAAAGGAAAGATAGCACAAAGACTCACCGTCAACATGGTAGGAGATGCACCAGCCACTTTTCCTACCCAAAACTATAGTGCTACTCCATGGTCCTATGGACCGCAGTGTCAACGTCAACTCGGAGGGAATAATGGCCCGACAGAATTTCGTGAGGCCGAGCAGGTCAACCGTTACTATGACAGATTGCAAGCTCCTCAGTCTGTGATATTACAGGGGCTAATGGCTCAGGGAGTGTTGAAGCCTTTGGAAAACTACAGGCCACCAAACCCCCTGCCTGACAATTGGAACCATGCCCAGTACTGTGAGTATCATCGTTACAGTGGTCACCTCACCGACAGATGCTACACACTCAAAAATGTTATCCAGGATTTGATAGATGACAAGGTGATTGAAAAACCTCCTCCCGGACCAAATACAGTCAATAACCCTCTACCTCAAATCAACATGATTGAGGTTGATGAAAAAATCACCGTGCCCAAGTTCGAAAAAATTAGCCATCCATTACCATACATCCTCATTCCCTTCTCTCCATCTACATCCATAAAAGAGCCTAGCTGCAATATGCTCTCTTGGGACACTATCCTGGGTAGCCAAAATACTTGCAACATCGAAAAAGCCACTTGGGTCGGTGGGGATGTTAGCCACCTTACTAGATCTGGCCGAGCCTACCAACCAAACCTGGAAAAAGGTGACCACTCAGGCAAAGACAAAGAGACAGATACTGGGGCTAAGGAGGTGGAAGATACTCTGTTAGCTCAGATGAAGAAAACTCAAGCCAACATTTCCATCTGGGGCTTACTTTGTGCTTCAAAAACCCACCGAGACACACTGGCCAAATCTCTAAGTCAGGCAGTCATTCCTATTGAAACCTCCCCGAATGAGCTTACTTAGATGATCGGAAACATTCATTTTGGGAATGTCATAATGTTTACTGATCTAGATCTCCGCCCAAGGAAGGGGCTGACCACATTGATGCTCTTCATATCACTGTGGGAATAATGGAAAAACGGGTTCCCCGAGTTCTGATAGACAACGGGGCCTCTCTGAATATATGCCCCGCCAACACCTTAGCCAAATTGGGAACAAAAATATCAGAACTCACTCCTTCCTCACAGACAGTAAAGGCATATGACAACACCAGTCGATGTGTCTTAGGGGTGGTCACTCGGCCTATTATTGTGCCATTAACCATTGGCCGAATTCCAAGTTTGGACATACCGACCACTTTCACTTTGTTCTTGGGATGCCCTTGGATCCACGGGTAAAGGGGGTAGCCTCTTCATTGCACCAACGTGTCAAATTCATCCACGATGACCACATAGTAATTATTCTGGCTGACAAGATCGTGGAAAACAAGGAAAGCGAGGATATCCCAATCCTCGAGATAGAGCATGAAGACACGGGTATCTTTCTCAGTGGGTTTGAGGTTATCCCCCAAGTTGTGGTCAACGCCCTTGAATATGGTCGAGAAACTGACATCACTGGAAAGAAAACCACATCCCTAGGAAACATGGTCCCTTTAAACATGTTCCGGAAAATGAATTATATGCCTGGCCTGGGTCTTGGTAGAAACCAACAGGGGCTTGTCAATCTAGTACAGGATGAACTTAAGGAATGTATCCCTCCCTTTGGTCTAGGATACACGCCTACTCCAGCTGAGGTAGCCGCTGTCATGAAACAAAAACGTGAGAAAAGAAAGGCAGAAAAGGAAAAGCGTCCTTACACACATCCCCCTCTCCAACCATACAGGAAAACCTTAAATGGTTACTTTATAAGGAAAGGGGAAACAGAAGCCTATCTCATGTTCCCTGAGCCCTGGATAGACCAAAATAAGGAAAAGATGCCCTGGTTGGGAAATCTTTGAAGATGTTAGTCTTCTCACGCACAAAATGGAACAGTCACTCAGAGCCTTGCATATAAATCGCCACTTTTGAAAACACTTGGTCTATAGATCGGGATGACTATTCTCGATCTTATTTGATGATGATGGCACGGGAGGCTGGGTTCTTGGGTATGATAGACGGAGGCACTAAGTATGAAAAGCTCCCTGATGAGTTCGAGCTTCTCGCTGCTAAGCCTCTGCAGAATTGGTACACTACGACCGGCCCGCTCTTGACTCCCGCAGACCTGGTAGACCGCTTCGGATACACCATTCCCCTTCCTTCTCCTAGCCTTATGGATTGGTCATCTACCGATCCGCTCCCTAATAATGAGGATCTCAAACCCCAGGTCCTCAATAATGTAATAAGCCCCGTGCAGTTTGCTATTAATGATAATATGAATGTCTTTGCTTATTCCTTAGTTGCACCTACATTAAAAGATGCATTAAATAATCATAATAATGAGTCATTTAATGAAATGGACCCAAAAGATAAAAAATATTTGCTTGAGCTTGTAAAGTCAGTTGAGCAACAGGAACAACATCACTCATCAACAGCAGTTGAAGACTTGTCCATCATCAATCTGGGGGCTGAACAATCAAATCAAAGAAATCAAAATCGGCAACTACACGAGGCTCACTTAAGGGTAGCGCTCATCGACCTCCTCGAAGGAGTTCGTAGATATCTTCGCCTGGTCCTATGAAGATATGCCGGGCTAGATCCGGCCATAGTCGAACACAGGATCCCCATATATCAGGATGCTCGGCAATCAGCGTAAACTCCATTGAATCAAACCAGAATGGTCACTGCAAGTCAAAGAAGAAATTATGAAGCAGCTCCATATCAACTTCATTCGGGTAGTTGAATACCCGATCTGGTTGTCCAACATAGTGACTGTTCCCAAGCCCAACGGGAAGGTTCGAATCTGCGTCGACTTCCGCGACCTCAAAAAAGCGTCGCCCAAAGATGATTTCCCGCTACCCAATATTGATATCGTGGTAGATGCCGTTGCTGCTCACAAGATCAGATCCTTCGTCGACGGCATGCTCGGCTACAACCAAATTAAAATGGCAGCAGAAGATCAAGAGAAGACTTCATTCACCACTCCAGGGGTACCTATTGCTATATCTTTGCCATGCCATTTGGGCTCAAAAATGTCGGGGCTACTTATCGAAAGGGCCGCCACCACTCTCTTCCACGATATGATCCTGTGAGGAGATCGAGGTCTACGTCGACGACATGATCGTACATTCCAGCGATGCCAACGGTGCTCATGTCAAAGACCTTCGAAAATTCTTCGAAAGGTTAAGAAAGCATCAGATGAAACTCAACCCCACCAAATGCACATTTGGGGTCACAAAAGGCAAGGTCCTGGGATTCTTAGTCACTGAGCAAGGCATTGAGATCGAGCCAGCAAAGATCAAGGCTATCATAGAGATGCCACAGCCAAAAACTCCCACAGAAGTCAAAGGCTTTCTAGGCGGACTACAATATATCGATCGCTTCATCAGAGCTCACCACCACATGTGGGCCCTCTTCAAGCTCTAAAGAAAAATCTTGACCAAGTGCAGGGACGAGAAATGCCGGTAGCCTTGAAAAAATAAAAGCCTACCTTACCAATCCCCCTGTGCTAGCCCCAGCCCATACACATAAACCTCTCCTCATATACTTAACCGTCACAGACACGTCAGTAGGAGCTATGCTTGCCCAAGAAAAGAAAGACTCCTACATCGAAAACACCATATACTTCATCGGTAGGAAGGCAAGGCGAGCGAGTTGAATTATTCGGACCTTTGGAAAAAGTTGTCTTGGCCTGAGTGCGGACAACCCAGGCTCAAAACATATCTCTGAGGATGATCCATCAAGCTCATATCGGGATGGACCTATAAAATACATCTTCGGCAAACCATCACTTTCGGTAGATTGGCTAAGTGGGCTTTCCTTCTCAGCGAGTTTGACATCACATATGTCACGCTCAAATCTATCAAGCATAATAGCGGATCACTTAGCCGATCTACCTCTCGAAACCGAAGATGCTAGTGAGCCCGGCTTCCCGAGATGAAGGTGTCTTGGGAAATCCGACCATGACACCGGTAGCGGATGTTCTTTGATGGAGCCGCAAACAAAAAGAGGCTTTGGCATAGGGATCTTACTCATCGACTCGGCGATTCTCACACTCATTGGCCGTAAGATTGGAGTTTGAGTGCTCCAACAACACCACTGCGAATCTGAAGCTTGCATTGGCTGGCTTGGAAGAGGCTCTCCAAAGGAAGGCCGAGAAATCTCGAAGTCTTTGGAGACTACTACGCCTTGATCATAAACCAAGTCGAAGGGAAATGGAAAACCCAGATCCCCATTTGCACCTTTATCATGCCAAATTAACAACGTTTGCCGCTCGGTTTGATTCCATCTCATTCCACTACTTCGCGGGGCGGGGCAATCAATTTGCCGATGCATTGGCCACTCAGCATCACTAGTCCAAATTCCCAAATACAAGTCGACCCTTTGTAGTCGGGAAGAAAGTCATGCATCTTGCTTCAAAATTAATGCACCACGAGGCGGATCACGAGCCTTGGTATGTTGACATCCAAAATTTGCTTCAAAAGGAATCTATCCCACGGCCTAAACAAAAGAGGGAGGATTTCCTGCGAAGATGGGCATCGCAATTTGTGTTCGGCGGTGGCGGCTTGTATAAAAGGCACTACCGAGGCCTCGATCTCTTATGCGTCGACCGGGCCAAGTGGAACAAATCATGGACCAACTCCATGGTGGTACTGTGGACCCCATGAGCGACCACATGCTATCCAAGAAAGTTATCGGCGAGGGTACTATTGGGCTCTTGGCTTGAGGCAGGTGCATTCGGTGAGTGCGACATTGCGACAAGTGCCAATGTTTGCAAATGCGCGTACGTGCCCCCGTGCATCTTATACAACTCACGGCTCCACGGCCGCTTCTCGACATGGGGGAATCGATGTCATAGGCCAAATTACAGAAGGGATCAATGGCCATGAATACGTCTGTAGGCGTCGTACTTCACAAGTGGGTGGAAGCCTCTTCCTACAAAATCTTAAATGCGAGAAAGGTGTCATAAATTTATCGAGCCAATATCATATACGCTATGGGGTACCTTTCGAGATCATCTCGGACAGCGGCTCTTATTTTGAAGGGGCGTGAATGCATTCTCGGCGAGTTCAAATTCAAGGCACAAATCACTCCCTGCAGGCCGACCTGAAGCCAATGGTGCCGTTAGGCGACCAAACGAAGCCCTCGAGAACATCATCGGAAAAATGGGCGACACTGAAGGAGGCGGCGGAAAAGTTACCGCTAGCCCTGCAGGGCTATCGCACTCGGTTCGTACACCACAGGGGCTACCCCCTTCTACAGCTTATGGCATGGAGGCGGTGCTGCCTATTGAAATTGAAATACCATCATTAAGAGTAATGATGGAATCGTGCTTGAGAGAGGTCGATTGGGTGAGGCGATTTGAAGAATTAGCCACGATCGATGAAACGACCCTAATACTAGAGAGCACTCGAGCCTATCAGGCGCTATCCGTGCGTTGACAAAAAAGGCCGCGACATCCGAGGTCGAGATGCGGTGCTCAGAAAAACCCCCTAGTTATGTTGATACTAGGGGAAATGGAAATCTCAGGTGGATGGGACCGTACATTGTCAAAGAGATCCGGTCGGGGAGTGCAGGTACTCCTCATAAACCGGGGAAGGAGGACCTTGTTCGGCCCTTGATCTTGACAAGCTCAAAGGTACTATGCTTGAGCCTATCTATCCAAACAGTGCTTCCCACTCTCCGGCTCGCTAGGTTGAAAACCGAAAGAGGCGGCTAGACAAAGTTAGAAGCGAAAAAAAAACAAAAAAGGAGAAATAAGGGCTCATTGAAAACCCGAAAGCGGCCTAAAGCAAAATTAAGCAATAAAAAAAAAGGAAAAAAATAGAGAGGAAGGCATTCCTCGAATCCTCGGCATTACCTCTGTCTTTGGCATACAACGAGGCTCGGCCCGACAAGGAAAGAAAAAACAGACAAGCTCACATTAAAATATTTAAAATATATTCTGAAGGCCTGGAGTGCGGCTTAGGAATATTTATTTAAGGCGTCTATATTATCACATGCTTCAAATTGCAATATATATTAAGCACACT